>CM066033.1:679460476-680060476 GCA_033557465.1 Ichthyophis bannanicus
ATCACATGCTGTGTGTGCCATGCACTGTGTCAGATCCCAGCCTCTGGGCTGCAGTGTGGCGGTTTACATATCCTCCCGGGTTGCACAGGGAGAATGTCCTGGAGCTACATGTCCAGTGTTGGGAGCCGTCACAGTTTACATCCTGTCATACCCACTACATTGGACGCACATTTGTGACCATTGTCCCTACCTGCAACACTGCCTACGTGCCTGCCCCCCCCCCACACACATATACGGTTACTCACCAACCATCCCTGTGACATGTATTGTCCCAGGACACACTCAACAGCTTTACCCCTGAGTAGCTCCTGGGCTCATCAGTACATCTTACCCTGCCAGCATAGACGTACTGGTTTGCAAGTTCTACTATTGGCACACAAGCATGTTGAATCAGAAACGGTTCCCACACATTGCACACAGCATGCACGTGCCTCAGTATCCTGGGATGTTGTCTACATTGCAACATCTCAGGGTCCACCCTGGTCTCACACACCTACACACATGGTCATCCCCCACGACTGCATGTGGAGCCAGTCCACGCATGATACCCATGTCTACCTTTACAACACATACCTGTCTACACACATATCCCATGCTTGCATCCATAGTGTGTTGCTAAGGGAGACACGTGACCATTTCGAGTTAAGAAAAAGTGTGTATATTGTACAAAAAAACAAAATATAAAACAATGTTAGGGATAGGGACAATACCCATCACCCTCCCCCCCAAACACCCCCCTCCTCCCCCCTGCCACCTCCACCCGCCCTATACACCCTCCTCCACCCCTCCCCCACATCAGCCACACCCTCTCCCTGCATGCTGCATGCCCAGTGATGGAACACAGGACAGCACAGGGCACATGTGTGGATGTCACAGGCGCCATCAATGACGCCTGTGACGCCCTTCAGGGGATGGCCGCCGACAGGGCAGCCGCTCCACCTCGGCGGCCACCTGCTGAATGGCTCCCGCCAGCCACTGGTGTGAGTGCACTAGGAGATGCACACGCCGCTCCAAGGCATCCAGGGCCACATACAGGTCCTGCACACACCTGCCACCACACACACACATAGTCCCAGGGGTCTGGGTGGTGGCATGTGCATGCAACCTGTGTGTGGCCCTGGATGGTGGAGCAACATGGCATGGCTGGCAGGAGCCCACAGTGCCCTGTGCTGCACTGTGTTCCCCATCACTCTCCCACACCCACACATCCCCCTCCTCCCCCCCTGCCACCTCCCACCCACCCTCCACACCCTCCTCCACCCCTCCCCCCACTCCCACATCAGACACACCCTCTCCCTCCCCTGCCACCCTGCCACCCACCCCTTCCATGCCCCCATCAGCTCCCTCCTCCGCTGCACTCTCCGCCGGCTCTTCATCCTCCTCCTCGGCCTCCACCTCAGCTTCCTCCTCCACCACCACCACCTCCACCTCTGTGGCATGGTGGGCAGGGGGGCGCCTCAGGGCATAGGCAGATGTGGTGGCCTCTTCATCGTTGTCATCACCCTCTGCGGAAGATGACAGTCATCAGCACATTATTATGTGTGTCACATAACACATGTACATATGCAGGCACCACACTGGCTGGTGGGCCAATGTGACATTTGTTACTGGGCAGCAAGGTTGCCAATACTCACCGTCACGCTCTGACTGCGCTGCCCTCTGGAGGCGGGCAAGGTAATCATTGTGATGGAGTCGCAACTCTCGCCCCTTCTTCCGGAGATCCTCTACCTGTGGATGTCAAAACAATGTGTGGGGGCATCAGTGACTGCTTACCTCTGATGGGTGGGCAACATAAACAAACATCTGTGTGGCCAGCATCTTGCTGCTCCTGCTCCACTGCTGTGTGTGTCATGTACAGCATAGTTAATCACCTGTAACAGGTGATCTCCAAGAACACAAGGAATAAGTCTTCACATGTGGGTAGCGTCGGTACCAACTGAGCCTGTGTGGGAATGCTCCCCAGCGTCCTATATGAAAGCTTTTGGGAGCATCCCACAGTGCCTGCGTGCTGCCTTCCCGCCTTTCCCAACTGCCTCTCTCCAGTTGAGTTTAAAGCTGACACAAAGAGAGAGAGATAGATAGGGAAAGAGAGAGAGAGAGAGACAACCCTCTAGGGGAGATGGGTGGGTTGTGATGTCCTCATCCTGCTGTTCCCGGAGATCACCTTTTACAGGTGATTAACTATGCTATCACCAGGAACAAGCAGGACGTAGTTGTCACATGTGAGGACACCCTAGATGTAGATGCTAGATGTAGATGCCGTCTTGGCTCCCCTTCTCTTCAATCTTTTCCTGGCCCCCCTTGCTCTTCTAATACATCAGTCTGGAATATCTGCCTTTTTTTACGCGGACGACATAGTTCTGCTCCACCATACTTCCCCCTCTTGTCCAGATCTTTCTGTATTGAACTCCTGTCTTTCTGATGTAGCCAATTGGCTAACGCATAACTGTCTCCACCTGAACCTAGCCAAGACAATCGCCATTAGGTTTTCTCATGGTAGCCCACCTCCTTCGGTGGCCCCCTCTTTCTCCGGCACCCCCGTCCCTTTAGTCACTACCTTCCGATACCTTGGTGTACATTTTGATTCTGATCTATCATTTCATGCACATATCTCGCACATTACTAAGACCTCTTTTTTTCTTTCTCCGTCAAATTCGGCAATCCGTCCTTTCCTTTCCCCATCAGCCCTCACTACTCTACTGATATCTTTAGTCATGTCACGGGTGGACTTCTCCAATTCGGTTTTCACTGGTCTCCCCAAATCCCAATTGCTGCGACTTCAGCGGATTCAAAACACTGCAGCTCGTCTTGTTACTCCACTCTCCGGGATCACGTCACTCCCCTGCTGTTCCGCCTCCACTGGCTGCCTATCCCCTTCCGCACTCAATTCAAACTGCTCACTTTAGTTCATAAAGCTCTCCACACCAGTACCCCACAATACTTAACGGATCTTCTTTCCTTCCACTCCCCCAGGCCACACTCCTCGCTCGTTCCATCTTAATCGCCTTTCCCTTCCCTCTCCCTCCCGTGCTCACCTCCAATCCACCCGGTCCTCTGCCTTCTTTTTTGCTGGCCCCGCTCTGTGGAATTCTCTCCCCACTTCCCTCCGCTTAGAACTCCAGTATACCACTTTCAAACGAAATCTAAAGACTCATCTCTTCTCCCTGGCCTTTGACCTCCCTTCCCCCTTTGTGTGATATCCTCCCTCCCTCCTCTTCTTATCTCCCCTCCAGGATTTGCTACCTACTAATTGTCCTGTCTTGTCTCTCTATTTCTTTTATTCTCCTATCAGAACATTGTAAACTTTTCTTTCTATTTCATTGGCCATTGGCCTCCTTTTAATTGTTTTTAATTGTACACCGCCTTGATTGTCAGAGAAAGGCGGTTTTTATCAAATGAATAAACATAAACATAAGGATCCCCAGAGTGGTGAGGGCTTGTGGAGGGCTTCCACTTCCTCCCATGGATCTCTGGCATCCTGTAAGAGAGGCGGCTAGGAGTGGATTACGTATGGAAGAGGTGTTGGAGAGCAGCCTGACCAACCATAGCATGCCTGCGGGAGCCTTTATCCAAGCAGTAGTGGGCCGTGAACCGAGGACCAGGTAGCTTCTCCACAAAATGTCGTTAATATAGACGGAATGGAGGTGAGCCCGAGAGGCTGCCATGACTCTCACATTGTGAGCGGGAACATGGGCCGCCAGTGAAAGGTGTTAGCTATGATAGATAAAAGGTAATACATTGAGCAATCCAGTTGGATAGAGATCTTTTGGAAACTGCTGTACCCAAATGCGAAGGATCAGAGACTCTGAATAGCTGAGAGGACCTTCTGTGTTGCTGGGTCCTCTGCAGATGAAAAGCCACAGCTCTTTTACAGTCCAAGGTATGAAGAGTCTTCTCTGCATTTGAAGCATGCGGCTGTTGAAAGAGTACAGGTAACTAAACCTCTTGTTTCAAATGAAAGGAGGAATCCACCTTAGGCATGATGTGTGGATGTGTCCTTAGGATTACCTTATCATGCTGAAACGGTGTGTAAGGTGGATCAGCCACTGGAGCTTGAAATTCACTGATACAACTTGCTGATGTGATTGCAAGAAGGTATTTTACTTTCCAGGTCAGAGACTTTAAGGAAGTAGTGTGTAAGGGCTCAGGAGGCGGCAGCATACGCTGGCCTAGAAGCAGATTGGGATCCCATGCCTCTGGAGGTGGTCTAAGGGCAGGTTTCGGTAGATGCAGGCCTCTCATGATTCTGGATATGAGAGGATGGGATGAAATGGGTTGTCCATTGATGGGTTCAGAAGGAGCAGCAATGACACTTAAATGGACTCTGACTGACTCAGTTTGGAGACCATTGTTTAATAAGTAATGGAGTTCGTCCAACACATGTTTATATATGGATGACAAGAGGGTTGAAGGCCTTTTGTTATCACCAAATGAAATGTCACATCCACCTGATGGCATAGGACTGCCTTGTGGAAGGTTTCCTGGAAGCATAATGGACATCATGCACTTCCTGAGTGAGGGGAGGGCCAAAGCAGTTACAGCCTTCAGTAGCCAGGCTCTGAGGTGCAGAGATGGGGGGTTTGTATGCCATACATTCCCCTCCTCCTGCGACAGTAAGTCTAGAGCTGACCCTACGTACAGGGGTGGAACCTGGGACAGATGTAGAAGCAGAGGGTATCACACCTGGTGTTGCCAGCGTGGGGCTATGAGGATCATGTTGCCTCTGTCCCTCAGGAGTTGGAATAGGGTCTTGGCAATCAAGGGAATGGGAGGAAAGGCATATAGGCATTCCTGCCCCCAGTTGAGGAGGACAGCATCCCTCGCTTGGCAACCCTGAGCTGGGATTCGTGAACAGAACCGGGTAGGTTTGGCATATGATGGACTTGCAAAGAGGTCTGACTCTTGAGTTCCCCAGAGTTGCAATACTCTACAGAGTTGGTCCATGTGTAGAGACCATTTGTGCGGAAGCAGAACACGACTGAGTTTGTATGGCCAAGAATTCTGATTGCCAGGGAGATCGACTGGCAGGAGATGGATCTGCTGCTCTCTGGCAAACGACCACAGTTGAAGAGCTTCGTTGCAAAGGGACAGAGAGCCTGTTCCTCCTTGTTTGTTCACATAGACCATGGCTACCTGATTGTCTGCGTAAAGTAGTATTCTATTGGCCTGTAGAAGGGAATGGAAGACATGAAGAGCAAGGCAAATTGCTCAGAGCTCAAACAGATTGATGTGGAAATGACTCTCCTGACAATTCCAGGTGGCTTGGGTGGAGGTGTCCAGTAGATGTGCAGCCCACCCCACTTTGGAGGCATCTGTTGTTAATGTGATCTGAGGAGGGGTTTGCAGGAAAGGTGACCCCTCCAACAGGTTTTGTGCTGACCGCCACTAGTCCAGGGACAGGTTATGGCGGTTTGAGTTTACTATCACATCTGAGAGACAGCCTGTTGCTTGCGTCCACTGGGAAGAGAGGGCCCATTGGGCTGGTCTCATGTGGAGACAAGTGTAGGGGACCACATGCACCGTAGATGCCATGTGACCCAGCAGCTGACGCATCTCTCGAGCCGAGAGGTGAGTCTTTTGTAGTGCTGTCGAAACAAGTTGCACAATGCGAGGACAGTGAGGCTGAGTCAGGTAGGTCTTTGGCAGTCTGGTATCTAGCCTTGCTCCTATGAACTCCAGCGTTTGCGTGGGAGTCAGAAAGGATTCCTGGAGATCTCTGACAGGGCCTAGATATTGGAGTCCACGCATTGTGTACGAGAGAGAGGCCTGGGCATGTGTTTGTGACTGTGCCTGGATGAGGCAGTCGTCCAAGTTGGGGCAGAAAAATATTCCCCTGGTACGGACCAAACCGGCTACCACAGACATGCACTTTGTGAATACTCTGGGTGCTGAGGCAAGGCTGAAGGGAAAACTTTGTTTTGATAGTGGTTTCCTTGATGGAGGAACCAAAGGAACTTTCGCTGTGCTTGTTGGCAGAGAAGATGGGTGTACGCATCCTTGTGATCTAGAGAACAAAGGCAGTTCTGCCTGTGTAGGTCAGGAAGTACGTTTCCTAGAGAAATCATTTTGAATGTCTGTTGGAACAGGAACTTGTTCAGTTCTCTGAAATCTAAGATGTGTCTGTGACCTCCTTTTTCCGTTGGTATGAGGAAATTGGGGGGGGAGAACCCAGAACCCTGTTGAAGATGAGGTATCTCTTCCATTGCTCCTTGAGGTAGAAGATGTTTTACCTCTGGATTCAGTTGGGGGGACGTTTGCGAACTGAATGTCCTTACTATTGTAGGAGGCGGCAGGCTATGTGAATGACGCCTGTACCCTCTTCTATGATGGACAGAGTCCAGGGTTCTGATGTTATTTGCCTCCATCTGTGGATGAGGTGACCTAATCTTCCTGGGATTGTTGACGGTTGCTTTCCCTGGAGGGCCAGGAAGGGCAGGTACTCCATCATGGAGTCAAAGGCCCTGTGGGGGCTGAGGCTGCTGGGTCTGCTGAGGCAGAGTAGCTCTCGGCTTTCTCTGCTTAGTAGATTGTTGACCCTTTCTAGCAGCTTGTACTGCAGGTTGTCCTTGCTGAGCATAGGACTGATAGTATCCTTTCTTTTTGGAGAGGAAGCGCTTTTCTAAGGCTCTCATCTTTGCAGGATCTACAATATTTGAAAGCCTTGTCAAGGTATAATTGTCCTGCCGGTTTTTCCAAACACGTTTTCACCACTACAGGGGGTGTTGGCCAGTTTATCCTGTACCCAGTGTTCCAGGTGAGAGGCTTGCAGCCAGCCAAGTTTCCTTGCCCCAATAGCAATGGCAGAGACTCTGCCTATGCATGAAAAACAGTCAAAAGCTGCCCTGTTCACAACTTTTGAAATGTTCTGGGCATGCTTGACAGGTGCTACATAGTCGTGACCTCTGTGATCTGGGAGATGTGGACTTACCAGTTGTAGATCTCGTGTGACCTCCGTCAGGAACATTCCCATGTACATGATATAGGAACCTATCCTGTCTGAAAGCATGGATGTTTGGATGACACAGCGACCAAAGGCATCTAATGTCTTACACTCCCTACCAGGAGGGTTGATGGCATGTTGTTTGTAACGTTTAATTCTCCTCATAGCACACTCCACCATGATGGAGTGATCAGGGAGGTGTCCTTTCTGCAAACCAGGGGACGGAGGCACACGATACATAGTAGGCACATGTGAGAATGTGGAGAGGTGGTAAGAGGAATCTTCCACATTCTCAAAAGAGGATTCCTTAAGATCTGATGTATTGGCAGGATGTCTGCCTCCTTTGGAGTTTGGTGATATTGGTGAATCTCTCGCTCCCGTGGCCTGTGCTCACATTGAGTTACTAATGAAATGGAGAGGCCCTTGACTACATGTGTGTGGAGATCCAGGAAGGACATATCCTGAGGAGGGGACAATCTCCTCTTGGGAGAGGCAGGCTTGTCCTGGAGAGGTACATCGTTACCCTCTGAGCTGTCAGAGTCCTCAGACCCCTCAGGAGATTAGATGTATCCTCTATGGAGGCTCAGGTAAAGTGAGGTATCGGTACCAATTGGCCTCAGTGACACGGTACCGGTGTGTGGATACCGGTACTCATCAGCACCAATGGTGCATTTGCCGATGCCGGTCCTGCAATTGCTGCACATACCGGTGCTGGTCTTTGCAGGGTCTGGGGTGCAACCAAGGTCTTTGATGCCGCAAGGAGAGCTGCCAGACTGCGTTCGATGGCCACGATCCTCTGGTCAATCAACACTGCCGATGTCTGTGTATGAGTACTGGCCAAAGCCAGGACCCCAGAGCATAGCACCAGGTGGTCGGACCAGGTTGAGGCCTCCAGAACTTCATGGAGTCCCAAAGTGGCTTTGGAGGCCAGGGACTCCCACTGGGGCTGTTTGGCCAGAGCGTGCTCCTCAAGGGCAATGCCAGTGGCAGTCCGATATTTGGAGGGGGATCTACCCTTTGAGGAACGGACAGATTTGTGTTTGGTTACCTGAGATCCACGGGAGGAAGAGGAAACCCTTGATGACATGGCTGCCACCGAGGCCACGTTGGAGGGAAAGAGGGTACCGAGCTTGGCTGCTCTGTTCTGCCAACCACTCTTGGATAACATCCCACAGGCCAAACATTCAGACATGCATTGATCTGGCCATTAGCATTTGCAACACCAATCATGATTGTCAGTGACTGAGAAGGTACCGGCACATTATCAGCATATTTTCTGCAGCCGAGGAGTGCTTTTCCATGATGGAGGAGGGATTAGGGCCTAATGCCAAACCGGGGGGAGACCTACATAGGGGATTGTTGCTGGTTTGTTATAAAGGTTTGTTTGTGTAAGGGAATCTGACCTTTTTGAAAATAAAATTACAAGACCAGTGGTACCAGTAAAGAAAAACAGGCAGACACTGCCACAGGAGTGGCACTACAATAGCTGTTTTTCAGCAATGACAGGAACAATGACCTGCTGGCTCTGTGGAAAACAATGAACTGGAGAGAGACATTTGGGAAAGGCAAGATGGCAGCACACAGGTGCTGTGGGGTGCTTCCAATAGCTTTCCTATTGGACACTGGAGAGCGTTCACACACAGGCTCCGTCGGTACCGATGAAACCCACATGTGAGGACTACTTCTTGCATGTTGCAGGCGATTACCTGTTCCCAGTGCCACCTGCATGCGTAGCTGTGTCTCTGGACATGTGTGCAGTGACACCTATGTGCAGTGTGCCTGGCACCCTGAACACATCATTCCAGTCCCCTGTGGCCCCCTTGCATGACATTGCATGACCATGCCACATTTGGATTGCCAATGATGGTGTCCATGGTAACCCCCCTAACCCCGTATGTGATCTGGTGAACAAATTTCTGTTGTCATGATCTACGCACATCCTCGGACCCAACCCCACTGGCAACATGATATCCTAACAATCTTGGGTGCTGTGTCCATACATGGAACATTGTGTGGGTGGCCCTATTCACCTTGCCAGGGGCCACTACCATGACATTTGGGTTTCTACAAGGCCCAGGATAGCAATGCTTGACCCACTACAAGCATTGTGTAACGTGTCTCTCTTGGGGATACTGCTAGGTAGGTATAACCTAGTTTGGCCACTGTTGCAAAGAGCATACTGGGCGTGAAGGACGAGGGTGTGACCCAGTATGGGCTATCTTATGTTGTTATGTTCCTATGACCTGGGCCTTGTATGCTTACGGCAGGTGTGGTTGCCAACACCAGGGGCAGGGGCCATTGCACCAGAATAGGCTATTGCCACCTGTGCTCATGTCAGGGTTTCTGTCTGTGCTGTGCAACCACAACAGGTGCATGTATCCTTCCAACACCATCAGTAATGTTCATCTGCAACAAGGTTTGGGATTCGTAGCAAGTGGGCAGATGTGTGACCTGACTCAGCATACAGCTATGGGGACATGGCTCTGTTACAGGCCTTTGTAATCAGATCTCATAGCTCATGGGGGTGGGGTGCTGTTACACACATCCACATCTGCACCTAGCATACCATCTGGATACATCAAAGACGTGTGTGATGAGGTGCTGACCTCACAGACTACGGGAGATGTGCAACCTACCTGCCATAACCTAACACAATATCTGAATGACATACCACCATTGCAATCAGGTCTCTGGCCCCCTGGGGGTTGGGTGTCCTAGCACACATTATCAGCTCCATACACCATAGCAACAGGGTGACTGACAGTACACCTTACGCAGGTCTCAGGACTCCTGGGGATAGGGAGAATGTATTGAACTGTTTAGGCACACAGGTCCATATCACCAGGGTGAGTGATAGCCCACTTTGATGGGCTCTCAGGACTCCTGGGAATAGGGGGAATGTATAGAACTGTCTAAGCACACAGAACCATATCACCAGGGTGAGTGACAGCCCACTTTGATGGGCTCTCAGGACTCCTGGGAATAGGGGGAATGTATAGAACTGTCTAAGCACACAGAACCATATCACCAGGGTGAGTGACAGCCCACTTTGTTGGGCTCTCAGGACTCCTGGGGATAGGGAGAATGTATAGAACTGTCTAGGCACACAGGACCATATCACCAGGGTGCCTGACAGCCCACTTTGATGGGCTCTCAGGACTCCTGGGGATAGGGGGAATGTATAGAACTGTCTAGGCACACAGGACCATATCACCAGCGTGAGTGACAGCCCACTTTGATGGGCTCTCAGGACTCCTGCGGATAGGGAGAATGTATAGAACTGTCTAGGCACACAGGACCATATCACCAGGGTGAGTGACAGCCCACTTTGATGGGCTCTCAGGACTCCTAGGGATAGGGAGAATGTATAGAACTGTCTAGGCACACAGGACCATATAACCAGGGTGAGTGACAGCCCACTTTGATGGGCTCTCAGGACTCCTGGGGATAGGGGGAATGTATAGAACTGTCTAGGCACACAGGACCATATCACCAGGGTGAGTGACAGCCCACTTTGATGGGCTCTCAGGGCTCCTGGGGATAGGGAGAATGTATTCAACTGTCTAGGCACACAGGACCATATCACCAGGGTGAGTGACAGCCCACGTTGATGGGCTCTCAGGGCTCCTGGGGATAGGGAGAATGTATAGAACTGTCTAGGCACACAGGACCATATCACCAGGGTGAGTGACAGCCCACTTTGATGGGCTCTGTCGCGAGCACTACCCTGGCGGTAAGTAGCAGTCAGGGCAGGTCGGACATAACTATATAGGGAGGAGATTGGCCAGTAATCCAGAGGCCCAATTGGCTTTTGGTCCTTTTAGTTTCCTGGATCCTAATCTCCAAAGAATTCAACTGCACAAGTGGTGGGAAAATAAAGGCTTTTATTTCCCCTTCTCACAAGGGTTCAAAGGATTGGGCAATAACAACAACGCAAATGTCCTTACTTCAGGCAAGAAAAAGTAAAACAAAAGTTTAAAGCAAAACTGTTACTTTCACAGTAGCGCTGGTATTCACACAACAGGAATGTTCTAGGCAGCAACACATACAGCTTACAAGCCTGGCAAAGATTCTAGGCTTCCCGTGGTACAGTACGTACAGTCCATTTCTGTATCTGAAACCTCATTTGCCAGTTCCACTTGCATTGGCTCATAGGCGGAAGCCTCCGACTCTGAGTCCCTAGGTTCAGGTAGGTTATAGTCAGGCTTTTTATATAGCTCTTCTAGCACAGCCCAATGTTCTGGGTAACTCGTAGGGCGTCGGCTCTGTGCTGTTTTATATTGAGGAAATTCCTCTCTCCTTAGAGGTTTTATGGCAGCTTTATAAAAACACTTATTATTCAAAACTCTCTTATCGGGTAAACTTTTCCTATAGCTTGTATCATAAAAAGCTTTACCTTGGGAATTTGGCTTCTCTGTTTCCCGTGAAGGTTGAGGCCTGCACCCGTTTCTCCGTTGGCTTGCCTGTACAGCACGTCTTAGGTCTTCAGGCAGTGACCCTGTTGGTTTTGGACAACAGTTGCAGCAATGCCTTTGCCTCTCTGGGCAAACAGCTTTTACTCCTCTGTGAGCTGAGACCCTCCCAGGTTCCTCCTTAGCTCTCAGGCAATCACCTTTCACTCTGGGTGATCTTCTGGCAGTGGAATATTCAGGTTTGCACTCTAACCTCCTTTCCTCTGTCTTGCCTTCCTTCATGCTGCACGCTGTCCTGCTGCATTCACACTTGCTGCCTCCTCTCCAGCCGTCTCTCCAGCTGCCTTCACTCCTGCCTTTCCCGCTGCTCTCACTCCTTCTGCTGCCACTCCTCCCTGCTTTCCAGTCTTCCTCCTTAAGAAGTCCTCCTGCGCTCGAGGATTGGAGGTTGGCTGGCATTACCTCATGATCAGTGGGGCGTGGTTCCTCAGTCACTCTGGAGTCCCTCTTGCTCCCTCTATCTGGTTCCTCCAGATATTGCAGCTTGTATGTACCTTTTTCTTTATTTAAAGCATTTTCCTTCCTCTCAACCAGGTCTGCTGGGTGACAGCTCTCAGGGCTCCTGGGGATAGGGAAAATGTATTCAACTGTCTAGGCACACAGGACCATATCACCAGGGTGAGTGACAGCCCACTTTGATGGGCTCTCAGGGCTCCTGGGGATAGGGAGAATGTATAGAACTGTCTAGGCACACAGGACCATATCACCAGGGTGAGTGATAGCCTACTTTGATGGGCTCTCAGGACTCCTGGGGATAGTGAGAATGTATAGAACTGTCTAGGCACACAGGACCATATCACCAGGGTGAGTGACAGCCCACTTTGTTGGGCTCTCAGGGCTCCTGGGGATAGTAAGAATGTATTGAACTGTCTAGGCACACAGGACCATATCACCAGGGTGAGTGATAGCCCACTTTGATGGGCTCTCAGGGCTCCTGGGGATAGGGGGAATGTATAGAACTGTCTAGGCACACAGGACCATATCACCAGGGTGACTGACAGCCCACTTTGATGGGCTCTCAGGACTCCTGGGGGTAGGGTAGATTGGAAAACAGCAACAGCAGCATATTCCATACCAGCAGGGGTGCTGGGGACCCACTTTTTTGGACTTTCTGGCCAAGTGGGGGTAGGGCAGATGTTTAAGACTGCTGGGCCACACACACGCATATCACCAATGGGACTAACATACCATTTTGGGCACGTTTCACAGCCCCTGGGGGTAGGGCAGATGTTTTACCCTGCAACTTCAGACCCCATCATACCAGCAGGATGTTTAGAAACCCTCCTTAGTCTGATCTATGGCCTAGCTGTGTTACGGTGTGTTGTAGCATATCAACAGCAGCAGCTGCCATGACACCAGGATGGCATCAGGAACTCTGTGAACAGGTCCTTAGTCCCCTGGGTACAGGGCAAGCCACTCAGATGTGATATATAGACAATATGGCATGTGGATTTACCTGATACACATCACTGAGATAGACTACCTACACACATCAGCATGCACAGCTACAATCAACACTGGATATATATATGTGGATCTACTGACCTGTCCCCATACACTTACCTCAAGTGGGTAATCAGCCACACGATTATAGCGCCGGGTCAGCCGATCCCACACCCTCCGAACCCTGATCTGGTCCTGATGCCTGGATGAACCAGGAAACAGCTTGTGCTGCCTCACAGCAATCAGCTGTGCCAGAAAGCGTAGCTCCCGGGTGGTGAAGGCAGGCTTCCTGGATCTGGTTGCCATGTTCTACACTGTCACCAATGAGGAATGCACGCACGACGCAACACGCGCAGCACACCACCTGCGCATGCGCACCACAATACGCGCACCGCGCGCATCTTTTTGCCGCACAGGGTATGGTGTCACCAACAATATTTATACAGATCTATGATGCAGACAGACATTGCACTGATGTGTCTGACATTTAAAAACACAATTAGAAGTTTTCCTTGTTGTTTACACACTTGGGTCTCGAACCCACCACCACTGGTTCCTACCTAGGGTACTGTTGGAACCGGTGTGCTATGCGTTTTCATATAGCAATGACTGGCTAAACAGTTACACCAAGGAGTCCTGAGAGCCCATCAACGTGGGCTGTCACTCACCCTGGTGATATGGGGTTGTGTGTGCCTATGGGGTATGTTCATTAATCCATCTTAATGTGAATCCAGCAATGATGTGCAGGATGCCATAAGGGGGGGAGGGGGGGGAGGGGGCCTTCTGGGCTAAACGTTTAACTCACGCAATAGGTTATGTACCGCACATTATGACACGACGGAGGTAGGTGTAGCACATTACTGTGTGTTAATCGTAGGCATGTATGCTGGCATACAGACCTAGTGGCAGAGGTGTAGCACATTGGTTGACAAATTGCCTGATGGTACAGGGGTCATGGGTTCAATGCCACATTGTGGCTTTTGCATATGACTGCCTGAGACATTACCCTTTAATATCAGCAGTGCTTTGTGAGGCATTTGGATTTTTGTTTTTAATTCTGCTGCCAGCAAACACACCCTCCCATTGGCATAACCTAAGGTGCCACATCATGCACACTATGCGGCACTCCTGAGGACACATAATAAGGTGCACTGTCCAACACGGCACCTTATAATGTTCCCTTTGGGGCACCTTATAGGGCGCTTTGGAGGCACCTTCAAGCTACAGCACTGAGGGTGTTGTTGGTGGCAGCACCAATTTAAATTATAAAAGAAAATTCCTCAGACAACCCTATCACATAACCCCACTGTGGGATCAAACCCATAACCTCTGGCTCCACAGGCAGTGCAGTCACCCGTAGGCTACATCTCCATAGCTGCTAACAAACTCCTGGCTGGCTAAAGTTGGACTGTAGCCCACCACACGAACTGTCTGCTGTGGTTGGCAGGATAGGGTTAAACCACACATACCCATGATGCATTGCACATGCAAATCAGCAGTCTACAGATAACCACAGGATGGGGTATGCACCCCCACACCACCTCAGCCTGGTAGGGAGTACTGAGCATGTGTGTTACTGGCACAGATAGGTACTGACTGTCACATTGTGCGGGTCCTGTGCTCACCCTGAGGGTGAGGTGGGCAACCCAGCACCATGTCCACAGCACGTGGCTTAGCTGAGATAGGCTATGGCGGGGGGGGGGGGGGGGGGGGGGGGGGGCGGGGGGGGTACGGGGCGGGGGGGGGGGGGGCGGGCGGGGGGGGGGGGCGGGGGGGGGGCGGGGGGGGGGGGGGGGGGGGGGGGGGGGGGGGGGGGGGGGGGGGGGGGGGGGGGGCGGGGGGGGGGGGGGGCGGGGGGGGGGGGGGGGGGGGGGGGGGGGGGGGCGGGGGGGGGGGGGGGGGGGGGGGGGGGGGGGGGGGGGGGGGGGGGCGGGGGGGGGGGGGGGGGGGGGGGGGGGCGGGACAGGGGGGGGGCAGGCCGGGGGGGGGCTAACGTTACAAAGCGCACATTAAGATGGTTTAGTAAACATACCCCTTAGAATTGCATGAGTTTTGTCCCTCTTGTTCCCGTGGTTGCTGGGAGTTTCTCCACTGACCTTTTTTCTTTTTTTTAGTGCTGGTGCAGAATGCCAGCTGGCAGCACATTGTCCATGGAGGGAGGGAATGAGAAATTCTGCTCCTGGGTCAATGGCCTTCATTTTCTTTTCTCTGAAAAGCTCCTAGGAAGAATTACGGGGACAGCACAGAAAAAAAAAACAATTGGCTTTTGCCTTATGGGATTCTCATATGTTATCCCAGCTTCTGAGTTGGAATGAGTGAATAAACTATACTGGATATTCCCTTGAAAGAATTCAATGAGCTAAAGATTTTTGTCTATTTGAACGTCTGCTGTTGAAGCCTGTAGCAGTGAATGTTTTGGAGAAACTCCAAGTTTTTCTGTTGAGTAAATCTGGCATCTGTGGAGCCACTAATCAACAGTTTTGGACTGAACTCATTATCCTGGGCTTGGGTTTGAATGAGGTGGCTACTGCCAGCCAAGTGGTGCATGCCTGGAGAGAGCCATTCACTTAGGGAGGAGATGTCTGCTTCCACTGCAGAGGGGAAGGTAGCCCTGCCCAGCAAGAGACATTCCTCTCGGACTCTGCCAAACCCACTCCACTTGCACCATCTGTTCAGCCACAAGAATGAACCCTAACAATCAGGTTTGAGGATCGAATCCTCACCCCCAGATCTGGTGAGCCAGCTTTGTGCTTTTTTATGGGAAAGAGCAGAACGGTACACTCCAGGACCCTTAAGGTGGGAGGGTTATTACATTCCAGGCTGGCTGAGCCTCTTTATCTCTGATGGGTTCACTGGCAGCCCCTTCTGCTTTTCCTACACAAAGCTTGGAATCATTTATTAAACAACATGCTTCCTAATTTGCTGGTGCTTTTCTGTTATTACTTGAAGGCATAAATATGAATCAGATAGTCCAAAATAATTATAGGAAAGTGCCAGAATTTTCTATTTAAAAAAAAATAATCACATACAAAGAGTCATGCTTTTGAGGAACTGATCTATTAAATTTAAAAAAAAAAGGAATGAAGGAAAGGAAATTCCCTGTGGGCGTAAGTTAGAAAACTCTTTCTAAACTAAAGACTCCCCTCCCCTTCCCCCCTCCCATATATAAGGTCATGTTTACTAAAATGTGCTGCTAGCACCTGGCAAGCCCACAATTTGTGCAGGAGGTGGTGTGGACTCGCATGTCCCCCAGCAGTTACTGTGAGTAGACACCTCATCTGCCAGCACATCTAATGCAGGTGCACTTACTGCCAGCCACAGAGACAGTGGTGAGTGTGTTCACCGTAACGACAGCAATCGTGTGACAATGATCCACATTAACCTCCACAGTGCCCGCGCTCCACCTTTAACCAGCCCAGTCACCACCGCTTCCCGTGCTAATGTTTAGCATGGGACTTTTTACCACATTGTTCCCCCCCCCTCCCTCACCACCTCCGCCCTTACCATTAGCACAGGTTAGTAAACATGCCCAAAGTGAATTCCTGAACTAAATTCACACACACATGCAAAATCAGCTAATCACAGCCAAGCATTCAGGGAGACATACAGAAAATATTCTTAATCAATATCATTCACTCCTAGTCCTCAAGGGCTTCCAACGGGCTATCCCTAATGAATATGCATGACAGAGTTTGCATGAATTTGCATGAAATGAAGGTAGTATGCATGCAAATCTCTCAATGATGATAGCCTGAAAACCTGACCTGTTGGCAGTCCTCGTGTACTGGGAGTGAATACAGCTGCTTTAAATTGAACCTACTTCTCATGTTCTGAACAACCTAATAGCTCACACAGGAAAAGGCGGCTGAACCAAATGAAACTTTATTTATTAGTATTTAACTCATGTCTTTCCAGTAGTAGTTCAAGGTGAGTTACATTCACGTACTTCCCTTTCCCCAGAGGGCTTAGAATCTAAGCTTGCACCTGAGGGTTAAGTCACTTGCCCAAGGCCACAAGGAGTGTCCGTGGGATTCAAACCCTGGTCTCTCTGGTCATCAGGCTACTCCTCCACTTTCCTATTCTATTCCTCACCAGTCTCTATACTTGAGCTGTGTTTTCTGGCAAGTTATAACATAACTGGCTGAGATCTGCAAAATATTAAGTCCAGTCCATTCCCACTATGCTTGCTTCTCACCTTACCCCACCACTCTCTCTCTGCCTCATTCCCAACTCATCTCCACAATTCGGTCTCTCCTGAACCCATCTTAGCACTATATTTTCTTTTGAAATCTCATTCCTCTGCCACATCTCTAACTGTTAAACCTGCAACTGAGAAGAATATACCAGGTACTTGTGACTTGGTTTGGAAACAGAATACTGGGCTTGATGGACCCTTGGTCTGACCCAATATGGCATTTCTTATGTCCTTATGTACTACCGGAGGCTTAACATGGGCCCTGACACTTTTCTGAAATTTAAGACTTTTCCAGACCATAGCTAACAATCATAAGAGCATTTTTATATGGGTGCCAGATGCAAACCTTTAATTTTATAGTGGTATCCAAAAACGTGTAATAGAGACAGATGAACAGACACTTGTGAAGGCCTGGATTTAGGTATAAGCAATTGCCTATTGCACTACAATCTTATGTCAGGCCCTGCATTTGGGAATTATATATACTGATGAGTGCCATAAATTTGAGCCATCTCTTATTATATAAAAACGTCGGAATGCTCAATACCGAACTCTCGTCTTACAAAAGAGTCTCATAGCAGTGATTATAGTACACAAATGGACTGACTTTTCACTGGTGGCCATTCATCGCCCAAGAGACCTCTCTTTCCATATGCAGGAAGAAAGCAAACAAAACAGGGACTGACACCAGCAGCCTTCCAAAATAAAAGGATACATTTAGCATTTCGAAATTCAATGCAAATGGAAAAGCCGTGAGGGAACCATGAGCCTGCTTGTTTGTCCCCTGCTGAGACGTAATGAAGTTTTCTAAAGACATCTCCCATGATGATACCCCTAAACCAGCGGGCTACGTCTTCCAACTAATCCTCCTGACTCCCTTCTTCTTCCGCCGTCACACTAAATTTATTTCTATCTTTCCCCACTGCTTATTTCCCATGGCCAGATGTTTAGGTTTGTTGCTGTTGTTGTTTTGCTTTGTTTTTAATTAGAATCAATTTCATTAACAATTCGCAAGCACCATTACTACTGGCAGAAGGCAGCCGCTCCCCACTTCTTCCCACCAGAACTTAGTGGCTCTGTTATAGGTACACTTGGGGAATTTGTCTGTGTTGCCAGTCAATGTGCTTTTTTTTTTTTTTTTACGGATGCCTTTTGTTGGAGCCTCCTTTAACCTTTTAAGTGCTAGAAAAGATATCCAACTTATCTGAGCCTTTGGCCAAATTAGGACATCCCTAACAAAGTTCCTGGAGATTACTAGCCTGTTCTGAAAATTTCAAAAGATTGTGGGTCATCTGGATAATGAAATAGATTGCGCTAGTCTTAATAGGAAATTAATCTCTCTCCTGATCTCTCTCTGCAGATACAAGTAGGAAACCACATAAAATCACTGAAATTGTTGTTGGGTTTTTGTTTTGTTTTTATTAGTTTTACTCTTTCTCCCTGAACCTAGGACAACAGAACTACCAAGTGACCTAGTTCCAAGAAAGAGAGGCTTTTAACCAGTCATGCACTGGAACTTACGACACAGGAATGCATGCTGATATTTGTGTTCCCTGCTTCTATCATTTGACTTAGTGCTGCAGGTACCAAAAATAAAGTTACCAGATGTCCCCAATTTTGAGGTAGTGTTTCCGACTCTATGAGCTATAACCACTCCTGTCCTCGATTTCAGTGGGGACAAAGGCAAAGGGCATTGCTTCTCCTGCACACCCCACTGATGCAATCTTCTTGATCCTAGTAGAAGATGTACAGTTAATTTCTTTCCCGAAAAAAAAGAAAAAGAATTATAGAAATATATAGAATATAGATCTAAATGTGTAAAATGACATTTAAGCATATATGTACTGTATGTATGCATTCTATAACTCAAGAAGGACTGCTACTGTCTTTTTTTAAACTATTTAAATTACCGTATGCTACTTAGATTGGTCATTTCCAAATATATGGGGAAAACGTGATAAGCAGGGAGAACCTCTGTACAGATGTCCCAGATGTGCTCTCCAAAAATCTGGTAACCCTAACCAAGATGGGGCTGTCAGGAATCCAGGACTGGCCTAAATCTCTCTGTTTGCATGGGTTCACTTGGTATCTTTGGGGAGGGGATCTCCAGCAATCAGGATCATAGGAATTTGTGCACATAGAGCATTGTTTGTAAGGGTAGCCACAAAGACCTATTTTCTCTATTGTTTTGAGACTGTATGTCACAAGCATATGTCACAAAACCCACCGAGACTTGTTTTTCCATTTGTACCAGTAACTCTGCTTCAGTGGATGGAGAGCGTTATCCATTTTGTAGAGATTGCTGACTAAAAATAAAGAAGGGTGAGAGCAAAACTCCACAGCCACTCCTTCCACCCTTCTCTCACAAAAGCCAGTCCACACCTGAGGTTTCCTTTATTTAAAACACATTTTTTGCTGAACTTCTCCCTCCCCCACCCCCATAAAATCTACATTTATATACAATGCAAGCCATTGAGTCAATGTGACCCCTGGCGATGGAACAGCCCCTGGGTTTTCTTGGCAAGGTGTGAAAGATTTCCATTTGCCTTAGAATAAAGGCCTGGCAATGGAGGATAAAGTAACTTGCCCAAGACGTGCCAGTAGGAGTCAAACCCTGGTCTTTTGGTTAGCAGGCCACTTTCTAATCACTAGGCTACTTCTTCCCAACTTTAGACACAGAAGATAAAAAAAACATAGGCAAGGAAAAAGTAGCAACTGCCAAAAAAATATTTAAATCCACAGTCACAGATCTTAGGGGTATGTTTACTAAAGGGCGCTAATGTCGCAGCGGTGGAATTATCGCGCGATAAGGTACGTTATCAGGCAATGAAGGTGCGTTATCGTGCAATAACGTACCTTATCGCGCGATAACGTACCTTATTGCACGATAACGTGCCTGCGGCGTTAAGGCACCCTAACGCTGTGAAATCCGGCACTGAAGAGCGGAGGAAGGCTTCCCAGAGGGTGGAGAGAAGGGGGTCAATGGGTGAAGAGTGGGAGGGGAGAGGCTCCAGGCACACTAATGCTGTGGAATCCGGGTCTGATCACTAACGCCAGCGAAACCCTCGCGTTAAGGCACATTTGCAGGAAAGAGAAACCATTTCCGTCAGCAATGTACAGCATAGCCAGGGAAACATAAAAAAAGTGATAGTTGTGATACAAGTGCACGGAACAAAAGGGCAAATAAACATGGAAAATGACCTGAACAAAATTTAAAATCACCATAACCAAGCTGGTCAATAGTGATATTAATGAGGCTCCAGGGTTCTCTTGGCAGTGTCACTGGATGTAGATTGCCAGGCCTTTCTTCCCAGGCAGTGGAGGGTTAAGTGACTTGCCCAAGGCCACAAGGGGTGCAAGTGGGAACTGAACCCTGGTTTCTTGGTTATCAAGCCACTAGGCTACTCCTCCACTCCTTGATCATACTGACACTTGTATTTACTGATTTCCTGGTCATGTACATGGCCTACCTGTGCTCACATCTTTGTACGGTGGCAGCTGTCTATCTGCCAGCCATTTGCCACATCACTGGGTGTTACAGGTTCCCATACACACCCTCCCTTTGGGGTACTATTTTTGCATTGTGCTCAGTGTGCTCACTGTGGTTGTTTGGGATCGTGGGTACAGACATGTATTATAATACCATAGTTGCAGGTTTGATTCCCACATGGGGTTTGTTTGTTCTTTTTCTGTTGTGCTAACATGGCCATTAGGTACCTGCAGGTTCGTCACCTCTGCACAAACCCTTCCATCTCTTCACTGTACACCAAAGTGTGTCCTCTGTGCTGCATATCCATCACATATTAGCTGTTACATATGTCTTTTTCTTTTTAGTGTTTACATGGCAGTCCACTTGGGGGATTGGCATTGCTGTAGTTCAGCTGGTCTGTGGCACACCTGTTTGTAGGTTCAATTCTCTCCTGTCCTGATCCAGATTTTGCACCTGCTCCACAGAGCATCCCCTGTCGCCCTTTGGGTTTAGGTTCTTTCCTCTTTTGCATGCTGTATCCACTGCATAACATTTCATTGTGTGTGTGCATGTAGTTATATGTGGTTCTGGTCCCAATTTATTTATTTATTTATTTATTTATTTATTTTTTATACCGCGCTCTTTAGAATCAGTGCGGTTTACATGTATACTAACAGGTACTTTTTATTCCCTTGTCCCCAAAGGGCTCACAATCTAAGTGTACCTGAGGCAATGGAGGGTTAAGTGGCTTGCCCAAGGCCACAAAGAGTGGCCATGGGAATAGAGACCCCAGTCCCTCCGGCCTGAAGTTGCTTGTCCCCACGTGGGAATTGAACCCCCGGCCTTCCAGCCTG
Organism: Ichthyophis bannanicus; assembly: GCA_033557465.1. NCBI lineage: Eukaryota > Metazoa > Chordata > Amphibia > Gymnophiona > Ichthyophiidae > Ichthyophis > Ichthyophis bannanicus. Next base: position 679,481,850 of record CM066033.1, read on the forward strand.
AGGTAACCTGTCCCAACCACTGAGCCACTCCTCCCGAATGTCCATAGACTGCAACTGTGGGGACCAGCATGCCAGAAGCGTTGTCTGCAGAAGCCTCATATACAGGTGAGCCCAAGGCATCAATTCCAATAAGGCCACCATGGACCCAAGGACCTGTAGATAATCCCACTCTCTCGGACAAGGGATTTTCCGTAGACCCCAACCTGGGACTGCAACTTCGTTATCCTGCCTTCTGGCAAACATACCAGCCCCCACCGGGTGTTGAGCCAGGCTCCCAAATATTCCAGGGACTGAGACAGGTTCAGATTGCTCTTTGCAAAGTTGACACAGCACAAGCTCTGAAGCTGAGGTATTATGCAGGCCATCACATCCCAGCTCTGGACTTCGCCCGGACCAACCAATCGTCTTGAGTAAAAATGGACCAGAACGCCCTGCTTCCACAGTGCTGCTGCGGCTAGACCGAATGCAACATTTCGAACTGAAAATGCCCCTGCGGGACTGCAAAAATGCAGAAAGCATTGATGTTTGGGATGAATAGGGATATGCAGGTACTGTATGCCTCAGTCAAATCCACAGTGTTCAGGAACGCTCCCTGCTGGCCCGCCACTAACACAGATCACAAGGTTTCCATGCAAAAATGAGGAACCCTGAGGGCCCTGCTCACTGCCTTAAAATCCAAAATAGGGCACCAAGAAATGATAATTACACTTACCTGGTAATTGTAGTTCCTTGAGTGACGACAGTTCAGTCCTCTACATCTGGGTTGTCAACCTCCTCCTGCAGCTGGAGACTGGCACATCAGAACTCTGACACCACTGGACACAGCCGGCTGCACACTCCCATCAGCCCCAGTGTGAACTATTAACAAAGCAGACTCAAAGGAGCAACAAATAAGTAATATAATGTAATGTAATGCAAAGAACCTATAACATGGTAACACCTGAACTTGTAACTTTACCACCCAATTACAGCCTGTGATCGGATCTGTACACACCAGATCTGCATGTGCATTTTATCATGGTTACAGTTGGGGGTTTGCCTATCCTGGCAGCCAGCAGGCTTCTTGTGTGATGCCCTGCTGTATTCTTGTATGTAGCCTTTGCTAATGACCTCACATTGGTGGTGGGGCCTACCAGTTTGTGCATTGCCATTTGTGCTAATGCTCATAGGTTTGATTCCTCTCTGTTCTCTTTCATTTGTATGCCTGTCCTGCACAACTACATTTCATTCCTGTCACAGTCATATCTGTGCAGATCTGTGCTGTTAGCACATTGTACCCTTATCACAGTTGTGAACCATCCTTCTGTCCATCTACGTGTGTCTTCCAGCTGTGTGCCGTCCTACCCTGATGTGCATGCTGCTACCCCACGTCCTGCACTGCTACACATTTCTGCATTGCAGCTCTCCCTGGTTACCTTTTCTATGTGTGCTCTGCATAGCCTTGCTACTCGGCTGTCATCCTGTCATTGCACCTATCCTGCCACTTCTACCTCCTCTGCTGGACACGTCTTCCCATCCTTTGCCACACACTGTCATTGTTGCATGGTACATTACCATCACTCTGTGCATCGCTACAGCTGCCCCCGGTATGTTTGTCCATTTTTCCAGCTGCCATATGGGCTGGATGCAGATTTGTCTGGTCCATCAGCTCAGATCTACTTCCTTCCATTACTTGTGCATTGTCTTTCCTTGTAACCCTAACACAGCACAGAGCAACATCTGTGTTTGGCCCATACCTCTCTTGCTTTTCAAATTGGGGGATCTTACTGCCCTTGGCCAACATTTTTGGGTTCACCTATACATCCTTGGGGCATCTTAAGCCACACCTTAGATTCAACCAACTTGTGGGGTGCCTACTATGGTGCCTTGGGAGTTGGCAACCTTTCGACATGGCCTCTGGGGCACATTATAACCCACCTTGGCTGACGTGGTGGTTTAGGATGTGCCTTCTGGTGTGCCCTAAAAGGTGCAGTTGTTTATAGCACTGGGGTGTGGGTATTTTTCGCTGGCAGCACAGATTACTGGACTGTTTCTAGCAGGAAAAGGAATTACCTTGGCCACCCTTATTCATTAGGCCCACTGGGGGATCAAACTCATGACCCCTGTCTCATCAGTCAATGTATTAACCATTGTGCTACAGCTCTGTTGCTGCATTTGCAGGTCAGCGCACCTACTTAAGATTAACGTGCGTTAACGTGCGCTGCTCCCTCTATCGGGCGACGATGTGCGCAGCGCACATTATCGCGCTATACCGCACGATTGCTACACTTAGACCGGACGCCCACTCCTTTTATGGCATCCTGCACATTATCGCCGGGCGCACGTTAAGGCGCTTTAGTAAACATACCCCATAGATGGTGCAAACGTTCCCTGGCTCCTTATAAAATTACCCCCTACAGTACTTCTAACAGACTGAATTACATTTCTAAACAAAAGAATACATATTTCAACCCATGAGGGGGACAAAACATAAATTTGTTTCAGATACAGGATAAATCACAACTCTCTCCCATTCTCAGAATTACCTGGCACTTCTTGGGCAAGCCCCGAAAAGTTGCTAGTAAAGAAAGGTCCTCCCTTCTCATTCCATCTTCTATTATTATACTGTGCACCAACGCTTCAAAGCACACACTGGGATATAACTCAGAAAACATTTCTAGAACTTAGTTTCCTTTCCAAACCTCCTTGTTTTTGGAGATTTTAGTGTTCATTAGGATTCCTCTCACAGATCATGAGATAAAACCTTTACTCAGTTTCTACTCAATCATGACTTTCTCCAACATAAGCTCTACCCAACTCATATAGCTGGTCAGACATTAGATCTTCTAACTCAGCAGGATTTTCTCTCCCTCCTTTTGCATCTTATTGCTACTTCTGCTCCGTGGTCTGATCACTTTTTGATAACCTTTAACCTTATAACAACCTTGACCACACTATCCCCACTGAACAACAACAAACAGGTCTTCATGTGCTGTAGTGCAAATTCATCTACATTTGCTGCCTTTCTTCTGGCAGGCGCTGTATTTCCAGCTGACTTCAACTTACTCTCACCTAATGAACAAGCAGCTTCCTGGTCTTCTACACTATCCCAATAGCTCAGCACTCTTGCCCCTAGGAAACCATCTACTCGTGTTCCCAAGAAAAATTTTCGTTGGTATCATCTTGTCCTCTATTGCTGGAAGCAGCAGCTCAGAGCCTTCAAACAGACCCAGCGGAAATCTAAACTTCCAAGTTTATTAGCAAAATTCAAATTGAACCACGTGCACTATTGGTCTTAAATATTATCTGCTAAGAGAGATTGCTATTCTTCATTAGTCAGTCTGCAGCCCACTGTCCTAGAATTATCTTTTCCACTGTATCTCAACTGTCGCCCCTAACTACCATAAGCAATATAACCAAGTCTTTCACTCGCCTCTCCCCAGATAGCCTTGCCAGGTACTTCCTTGATAAGGTCGCTATGGCCCGACAGGGTCTACCTCAAACTCAGTTATTCTTACCTCCAAGCCGACTATTATATGTGCAAACTTATGCCCATATCCACTTGCGTGCCCCCATCTAGCCCCAACTACCATGTCAAATAATGTCAGTCACCTAAACCAAGCTACATGGTCCTCATTCTATCCCATCACCATAAAACAACTTAAAAATATAATAGCAAACCTTAACATCACCACATCCCCTGCCGATGCATGTCCTGTTAGATGGATTAAGTCCACAAAAGATGATTTCTCCCCAATCATACTTAACATAGTTAATAGATCCCTGGAGACAAGCCAAATGCCAACAATGCTGAAACAAGCAATCATTCGTCCTATCCTCAAAACCAATGTAACTGACAAATCTCTCCCAAATTCTTATCGCCCCATCTCTAGCCTTCCTCTGCTGACAAAAATTATCGAAAAAGCAGTGCAGATCCAATTACAAGACTTTGTTAACTTAAATGCCCCCTTGGACACCCAACAGCATGGTTTTAGACAACACCACAGTGTTGAAACCCTTATGCTGTTTCTCTTGAACACACTCATCTGTGGCATTAACAATTGCAAACAAGTATTGTGTTTCTCGATATAGTTGCCGCCTTTGACAGTGTCTGCCACAAATCTCTCATTTCCAGGCTTCAATAAATTGGCCTTCGAGGTACTGTTTTACATTGGTTTAAATCTTATCTCACAGATCGCACACAACAGGTCCTGATTGGTTCAGCAACCTCCTCTATCTTTAACTAGACCCAGGGTATTCCTCAAGGCTCTTCCCTCTCTGCCCTCCTTTTGCAACATCCTCAGGAAACAAAGTACATTATCATCTATATGCAGATGATATAATGTTCTGTCACCCAATAGATATCTCCAACCCCCTTTGCCCCCAAATTTAAGTGTCTCAAGGACATTACCAATTGGCTCTCCGCACACAACCTATGTATCAATTTCAATAAAACTGAAATTCTATACATAACCCAGGACCAGAGCTTTTCACCACCCACTAAAATTTACATAAATGAAGTTGCCATAAACGTTAAACAGGAAGTCAAATACTTAGGTATCATTCTCGATCAGTCACTATCTATGTCCTCATATATAAAAGCTGTAACCAAGACAATTTACTTTAAACTAAAAACAATTCAACCACTAAGACACCTTCTAGAAATCAGTGACTTCCGTTCAGTCCTACAGGTCCTCAATACGCCTCACCTCGATTATTGTAACAGCATCCTTCATGGCCTACCCAAAAAAAACACACAGCAACTTCAAATGGCACAGAACCTTGCTGCCCGTATAATTCACAATGCTCACCGATACGACCACATCACGCCACTACTCCAGACCCACCACTACTCCAGAGCCTCCACTTGCTACCCACAGAAGCACGTATCAAATACAAATATCTACTGATAACTTTCAAACTATACAATAAGATCGCCCACATGCCTTTCCTCTCTTATTACCCCTAGTGACCCATTAGATCCAGAAGAACGTGCACCCAGAATACCCTCTCAATTCCAGCCCATTTTCATAACACAATCAAAACTACAAGTTCAAGAGCGTTCTTGTTTGTAGCCCCTGCTCTCTGGAACGCTCTCCCAGACAACCTAAGGGGAATGTTTACTAAACTGCGGTAACGTAGCAGCGGCTACGTTACTGCGCGTTATGTAACGTTACCGCATGGTATGCAACATTAGCGCATGGCAACATAATGTCAACGCGCAGTAACGTTACATTTCGCATGGAAGCATTCCCGGCCACGGTAAGTCCTGCAGAGGGTGGAGAGAGGGCGGAGAGAAGGGGTAAATGGGCAGGGAGTGGGCGGAGAGAGGCCCCATCCACACCAACGCGCGGAACTGAAGAGCTGAATCCCACCGCGACTGAAAACCTGGCGTTAGCAAACATTTGCAAGAGAGAGAAACTGTTTCGGTGTCAGCAATGTACAGCATATACAGGGAGCCCAAGAAAAGTGATAGTAGTGATCAATTTTCAGCAACAGCACAGTGCCCAAGTATGAAAGGCCACTATGGTGATGGTGCGAATGGGGCATAGGGGGCTGCAGGCGGGACATGTAGTGGGGGCAGCTGGGGCACAGGGCAGACCAGGCGGACGCCTAGGTGACACATAGGAACATAGACATGAGAAATCAGCAAGACAGCCGCTGACCGAAGCAAACCACAAATACCCTGACCACAATAGCCAATAGTTGCCAGGGCACAGACCGGACATCCCCCCAGTCACCCATCCCCCATGTGGAAGGGGCAAAATGTTGGTAGGCTGTAATGGGAGGGGGGTGTGGAAGGCCATGTATGCCTCTCACCCCTGACACCGCAACCTAGGCACCTGCCTACCCATACAGTGGATGGCCTGGGATGGCGCACCAACAACATATGCCCATGTCAGCATGGCAGAGGGGGGTTGTGTGTGTCCGTGCTGGAGGGGGCAGTGGCTTATCGCGCGATAACGTCTCCGGCGGCGTTAAGGCACACAGGGTGGAGTAAGTCGTTCCAGAGGGCGGAGAGAAGGGGTCAATGGGCGGAGAGTGGGCAGGGAGAGGCTCCAGGCACACTAACGCTGTGAAATCAGGGTCTGAAAATTAGCGCCAGTGAAAACCTCGCATTAGAGGCACATTTGCAGCAGAGAGAAACCATTTCAGTCAGCAATGTACAGCAAAGGCAGGGAGATCAAGAAAAGTGATAGTAGTGATACATGTGCAGCAACAGCATAGTGCCCAAGTATGAAAGGGCACTACGGTGAGGCTGCAAATGGGGTACAGGGGGCTGCAGGGGGTACATGCAGTGGGGCAGCTGGGGCACAGGGTGGACTAGGCAGATGCCTAGGTGACACATAGGACTGTAGAAACGGAAAACCAGCAAGACAGCAACTGACCAAGGGCAAACATGTCCACGAGTGTGTGTCCCACAGTGTCCCAGGGGACAGTACCCAGCAAGTACCCCAAAGGGCACATAACATTGGCAGGCAGTGCCGGGGAGAAGCGTGGATGTCTATGCAGACACTCCTACCCCATATCACGCACCACAGGCAGCCGCCTACCGGCACACTGGATGGCCTGGGACTGTGCACCACCAGCACCACCGGCACAAGGGCATGTCAGCATGGTGGCGGAGGGGTGCTGGTGGTGGAGGGGGAAGTGGCGTCTGCCCACAGCAGACCAAGGCCAAGCCCTGTTTAGGTGGGTGCCGTGCATTGCAACAGACAAGGTCTGTCTGACGAATAGTCATGGTATCCCCAGGGAATGACCTGCCTCTGTGACAACAGTTTGGTGCAGTACACACTGCCAGTATATTCAGGGGCAGAAGATTACAGGTTCAAGTCCCCGCTGTGTCTCCTGCAGACCATGTCCCAATATTTTACCCAGTACTAAACCATGGTAATAAAGATGGAACCTTTATTGCAGATAAAATAAACACGCCATAAATGCCTATATTTTACCCTACAGAGCACATACACCATAAACATGTGCAATCCCTAGAGCAGAGTTTCCAAACTGCAGTCCTGGAGGGCCAAACACCATTCAGGTTTCATGCTATCCCTAATAAATATGCCTGTGATGTGCACCGCCCCCATTGTATGCAAATGTATCCATGCATATTCATTAGGGACAGCATGGAAACCTGAACCGTGTTTGGCCCATCAGGACCAGAGTTGGGAACCTCTGCCCTAGAGCAGCGGCCAACAGGGGCACAAACACCCACAGGCTCCACTATCCAACTACACATGTGGATGGAGAGTCAGGCCGTTGGGCCCTGCACTATCCAACTACACATACACATGTGGATGGAGAGTCAGGCTGTTGGGCCCTGCGCGGAGTAGCATCTACCAATACTAGCACCTGCATACCTTAGCAATGCCGTCTTAAACTTGGAAACACGTTCCACATATATCAAAAGGTTGCTATGATTAATGTCAGATAACAAATCCTAAGTTAAACACAATTTGTTGACAGAGATTCATCATAGCAACCTTTCTGATATCTGTGGAGTGTGTTTAAGTTTCTGTTTCTGACAGTGTTTACCACCCCGGTGAGTGACCCTAACAGTACTGAGTATCATAGCAATGCCTGCACTGTGCCCAGGACTGGTGTGGCAGCCAGGGCTGCCAACCACCTCTATATTTGCACAATGCTGGCATAGGTGTGGGAGTGTGTGTATGTCTATCCAGTGTTTTGTGGCTGCCTACACCTTACTGAGCCCAGAATGCTTGCACTGTTTCCAGTGTTAGCCTGCCAATGTGCATAATGAGGAGCAAGGTACTGTGGATATGGCCCGGACAGGGCGGCCTGGGCAGGATGCATCTGCACAGGGCATGAGGCAATGGCTGGGACACTGTAGTGCCCAACCACCACCTGCACGGACAGGGTGGCCACAGCATGTCATGCTGGGGGAGGGGGGGAGGTCACTCTCACCCTGACTGAGCAGTGACCATGGCATGGCATAGCTAGGTTCCCCCATAGTGCTATACAGTATTTTGTTCAAGTGATATCTATGAGTTTTCTTTTCTGGGGCCCAATCACTGACATAGCTGCTTGGTGTGTGTGCTCACATCCCATTTTTGGATGCACACAGTTCCTTCAGGAACATGCACTATGTATTAGCTAGCAGACTGTCTGCAGTTAGCATGTGTATGGCTGGAACACCTTGCAGGGTGCAGTGGGTGGAGATTGATTGTGCCCTCTGCTGATGAATGTCAGATAGTGGTGGGGGGCAGATGAGCTTTTCCAGGCCTACTGCCTGTCTGCCAGTGCTCTATATGATGCATACATATCTGCATTCTGCCCTGTAGGGTGCCTGTTCCCCAGCAGGACAGGGATTGATGGTCCCCTCTACTGCCACCATTGCAGAGATGTAGAATGTGGATCTGTTGGTGGGAGATGCTGTCCCCCACTTTGACCCACAGAGGGTGGGTGGGTTGCTACATAATCTGCTTTTGGGTGCAAACACCACCTTTGTCTTATAACATGTGACCATGGCAACCACACAGGATATGCACTATTATGGGTGCATCATAGTCCACAAGGGCTAAACAAGACTGGAAAATACAGATGGACATAGGTGTATCTACAAGGACTACCTATCACACACTGGCACTGATGGGGACCTGCAGCACAGCCTAGCTCAGCTAAGCCAGGTGCTGCGGACCTGGTGCTGGGCGCCCCACCTCACCCTCAGGGTGAGCACAGGAACCGCACAATGTCACAGTCTGTAGCTACTCTGTGCCAGTAACACACATGGTCAGTTCCCCCTACCAGGCCGGGGTGCTATAGAGGCGCATACCCCATCTTGTGAGCAGATGTAGGCTGCTGATCTGCATGTGCAGTGCATCATGGGTACGGGTGGGTTTACCCTATCCTGGTAACCACAGCAGACAGTTTGTGTGGTGACCTGCAGTCTTTCTGTAGCCAACCAGCAGTGTGTTAAATGCTATAGAGATGTAGCCCACTGGTTACTTCAATGACTGTGAAAGCAGAGGTCATGGGTTTGATGCCACTGTGGTGTTATTTAATAAGGCTGTCTGAGGCTTTTCCTTTTAATTTAAATCAGTGCTGCCAGCAGAAACACTCTCACAGTGTCGTAGCCTAAGGTGTCTCATAAGGCGCCCTATAGGGCATATTATAAGGTGCCTTGGCGGACAGGGCACTTTATAATGTGCCCTATGGAGTGCCTTATAGGGTGCCTTATGCGGCACCTTAGGTTATGGCACTGTGAGGGTGTTTTTGCTGGCAGCACTGATTTAAATTAAAAGGAAATGCTTACATAACACCACTATGGGATTGAACCCATGACCTCTACTGCCACAGTCATTGCAGTAACCAGTGGGCTACATATTTATAGCTTCTAACACTGCGCTGGCATGAACTTAGGGTTAATGCACGTTAATGTGCCACGGCGCCCACTATCGCACGATACCTTACAACCTTCCCTCCGGATCGCCAACTACCTTATATGGCATTCTTCACATTAACGCTGCAACTAGCGCCGGTAACATTAAGACGGTTTAGTAAACATACCCCTTTATTTCTCTGGAATCCCCTGGATCAATATGGCCCATTTTTGAATGTGATGTGTATTTGCCCGAGTATGTCCCAGGCCAAATGAGGTCCCATCCCATGTTTTTGGAGAGTTACATTGCACCCTGCCATATAAACAGACACTTTTGACCCCTATGGCTGGAGTAAATGCCCACATCTAGTTTTTTCAAGAATGCGTGTTAATTATTGCATTTTATAATACACGCACGTACGTACGTTTGCGTTCTTCCCACAGTGAAAGTAGGTTCAATTGGCCAATGTAAATGCTAACAAAAAAAATGCAATAATTTTTGAGTTTGAGTGGAGGAGTAGCCTAGTGGTTAGAACACTGGCTTGGTAACCAAGCAACCAGCGTTCAATTCCCACTAGCACTCCTTGTGGCCTTGGGCAAGTCACTTAACCCTCCACTGCCTGGGAAGAAAGGCCTGGCAATCTACTTCCAGTGACACTGCCAAGAAAACCCAGGAGTTTCTGGGTCACCAGGAGTCAGGACTGACTCAAAGGCACACATTGCATTTTTTTTTTTACATTTAGATTGTTCAGTTAATATATGGGATATGACAAACCCCCCCAATTACAAAAGAAAAGGAAAAAAAAGAGAAAAAAGGGGACTGACACTAATATGGAAGGGCAGACTAGAAAGGCCATGTGGTCTTTTTCTACCATCATGTTTCTATGTTTCTAAACTACTACTACTACCAGAGCTGAGCCGAGGATTTTTCCCGCCCTAGACAGAAAACCCGGCCTTGTTGCCCTCCCTCTGATGCTCCCCCAGTTGCCGCCGCTGCCTCCCCCCCTCAGCCACTGCCACCCCCCAGCTGCCGCCAATTCCGTCTCAGGAGGGGGAGGCAGGCAGCGGCAGTATTTCCAAAAGTGGCAGCAAAGCTGCCACCTTCCGTGACAACGGAATCAGCGTGCTCAGTAGTAGTAGTGCCAGCTGGGGGAGGGCGGCAAGGCTATCCATGTGTGCCGCTGATGCCGCCACCCACCCAGGCCAGCTGCCCTAGATGGCCACCTAGTTTGCCTAGTGGACGGGTTGGCCCTACTATTAATAATCATTTATATAGCGCTACAAGGCACATACAGTCAGCTTCCACCACCTCCAGTGCAGTGAGTAACTGGAGCCTCTCTATACCAAGCTTTTCTTCTTTCTTCTGTGTTTTGCTGGATTTTATATGTTTTAACTGCAGTGACATTCTTTGAAAGGTGCTATATCAAGCAACATAAACATATGGTATAGTATCTTGTAGTATATAATGCTGTTATAATTATATACAACCAGCCTGGTACTTAACCTCGCCGCCAGCCTCAGAAATGCTCTTTGGCTTCCCCAGAGAAGTTTCTATCTGCAGTTAACACAGGCGGCGCGCATTTGGTACAAAGTTACGTGGCAAGCAAGACGAGCTAAAACTACAACGCCCGACACGCGCCAGACTTCTGCGCTTGCGCATTGGCAGCGGCGGCCTGCGACAGACCGTACTGCGCAGGTGCGCACGTGGTTCTCACTTCCTCAGAATCTGGGAGCAGTCACTGCAAGCGGAGGGAGTTAGGGGAAAGGTTCAGCGGTGCAGTAGAGATTTCTTGCACACAGATGCAACTCAGCATGTTCGCAATGAGTCTCAGGCGTCTAGCCAATGTAAGTTGATTTGCTTTAGATCCGGGGCAGCACATACACACTAGGCTCGGAGTTGCATGGCTGCTACTCCCTCCACACATATCCTGTGGATGACATGCATGCACTATGAGCGATTACCGGTTTAACATTTGTTCCACCCTCTTGGAGCATACATGCAGTAAGCCTCGGGCTTTTTGTTGTTTTATTTCACATTTCTTTGTCTTCATGCCCCTATATTACTGAAAGATCTGCCGTTTAATAGCAATCTATGGCGGCTAATCACCTGAGCTCCTAATAGCTTAAAACACGCATTGAATCGGCTCCTAGCGCTGCCTCTCATTCTAGTCTATACAAAGTGCAGGGGGTGCTTTCTTGAGGGATTAAAGAAGAAAAGCCGAGGCCATCAACTCCGTCCCGCTTTGCTGATTTTTATTGCTGTCAAATTGTAGCATTTCCCAGCTCCCTCCTGCACGGCGGATCTTTTCATTACAGAAAGGCATTACTGCCTGCCTAGATATGAAAATATCAGGTTGAATGAAGATAGAGTCAAAATAAGTTATGTAAAAGGATGATGATTAGTTCTCGGCAGTAAACCTTGAGATTAACAACATAGTACCTGTTCACGCAAAAGTTACAGTTTATTCTGAAGACAGTCTACTCATTCTCCTTTCCTTTGAGACAGGAATCCCGGGAGGAGAAAGGAATGCAGATTATTGTTAAAGTCCAACAAGTATTAGGATTGCTAAATAACGATCCGGTTTAATAAGCTGTTCTCCCCAGGGGAAGAAAATATACCAGTCGTCAGGTTTGCAAGTTTTGAGTTCTTAAGAGCCTTCTTGCGTAGCAGCGTTTTGTTAATGGAGTTGGTAAAAGTTAGTAATGAAGTTTGCCTAGATTTTTTTTCTCTTCTATTTGTGGATGATGCAATCTGTAGTTGTGCCTGTCATCATGGTAAAGGCAGCACCAATCGGCGTGTGACTTGTGAGCAGAACATATTCAAAGAGAAGTAAAGCTTTCTAAGAGGCTGGCAGATACCAGCTGTTCTATTTAGTAGGATTTTTTTTAAGTTATAGTGTTCTCGTGCACTTAGGTGGCTGTACCTGTTTGATGAGGTGGGGGAGTAGAGTTGAGTTAACATGAATGAGCAGTAGGCATACACAGGTCTGAATGATGCAGTCATAAATCCCCTCCCTTGCCCCCCTCCCATAAAGAAAGTAGTCTGCCAGTTAATTATCATTCTAAGCTAATCATGCACATAAGAAAAAGGTATTAATTAAAACCCAGTTACTAACATGAGCTATTTACAATATCTAATTAATCATGAACAAGATTACCTGCATGTCAACGAGACACAGCTACAGGGCACAAAAAGCCACTTAAGAGATGGTCGGGTGTTAGAGCCAGAAAGGTTGTTGTACTTGTAGAGTGAAAGGAGGCAGGACCCTGCTCAGGCACAAGCTCTGCTGCTGGTGAGTAGAGCTGAGCTGGGACTCCTTGGCTGCTTTTTAGTGCTGCATGAGGTCAAAAGCCAATGAAAAAAGCAGGCAGTACCGCCACTACCATGCTGCCAAATCACAGTTGAGGAGCTCAGTTGTTTACTTTTTATTTATTTAAAATATTAGTATAGCATTTTCATGACACATTGCCATTCACACTGGTTTACAGTTCAATTTCAGCCACTTTGAACAGTGGCACCGCACAGTCCAAGGTAATCCCCACAAACGGTGCTGAGCCTGGAAGTGCTGGACTTTTGCAAACCTGCCCAGAGTGTGTTTTGCATCCAGGGCTGACCTGCCCACTAAGGTGCTAGGCATCTACCTTGTGTGGCAGGACTGGGGGAAGAGGGGGCGTGACACCGCAACCCCTCCACATTCCTCAAGGCAGCAGCAGAGAAGGGTGCTACTGGTGTGGCCATCAGCCTTTAAGCACCTGTGTTTGCATGCGTGCACTCATAGCCTGCCAGTGTTACCTTCTCCGATGCAAATGTCTCTTGGAGGGTGCATGAGCTGAAGGCCTGGGTGCACATATGCTTCGAGGTCCACAGCTGTAGCAACAGTAGCCTGGTCTGCCACTGCTTTGGAGAATGTGGAGGGGCTGCTTTTCTCCCATGAGATGAGGATCCTTGACGGCTCGGCGGCAGTGCTGTGCGCTTTCATACATAGAGGTCTGAGTTTTGATTGCTGGGTCACACCTTCTGCTCCCTGTGCCAGCTGGGGATACTGCAAAGACAGCACTGCAGCCCATGGTTAGAAGGCAAAGGGGGCGCCACAGTCCCTGTGCTGCATCGACTATGGTAGCTGAATTTGGGGCCCATCAGTGCCCATCTCAGGAGAGATTTCTGCTGTCTAGTCCCTGACTGAGGACTGGAAAAATAAATTGGGGGAGGGGGGGGACATGGGAGCTTAGCTAGTTTTGAAGGAAGGCTTATGGCACTGTAGTCCATTAGAGGCTGGTTCCAATCGAGCTCAAAGCAGTAGAAGAAAACTGCAAGGCCATCACAAAAAAAAGGATCCTAGAGGAATAATCTTGAGTGTGCCATATTGGCCGATATTGTATGGAGAGTACACTGGCAGATGGTGGATCATAAGAGTAGGTGAGCGCTGAGCCCAACCCCTTCTCTATCATCCCCTCTCCATCGCCGTGTCCACCCCCCACTATCCATATTATCTTCTCTGTTTACATAATGCTGTCTGTGACTGCAGCTCTTCTGACAGGTAAAAGGATCCCCCCCCCCCAAAAGAGTTTATGGTCTAGGATAGTGGTTCTGAAGTCAGACCTTGGGGACCATCTATCTAGCTTGTGTGGTTTTATAGGATGCCCACAGTGAATCTGCGCAGTGTGTGTGTGTGTGTGTGTGCGCACTACCTCCGGCATATGCAAACATCTCATAACAGTGACTGACTGTGGATAGAAGCAGTGTCGGCAGAGATTTGTGTGTGGAGAGAATGGCACAAGCTTGCAGTAATTTCTCTGAGGAGCTGGTGGAGACACACAGAATGGAATTTAAAAAGGAGCAGGATATATACAGAGGATGGAAACCGAGCAGTGAGTGCTTCAACTGTAAATAGCAATAAAATTACATTTTGCCTTTCTTAGAAGGCGTGGGGGGGGGGGTGTAACTTGTACAGAGTAGTAGTTATGTTTGCGTTACTGGGCAGACCGGATGAGCCATTTCGGTATTTATTTGATGTCGCATACGTGAAAGCACATTTTACAAAGGGTGTCCAAGTGAGAACGTTTGGGGGGGGAGGGGGAAAGCAGGCATGTTCCCAAAATGGACATCTATGGAAATGTCTACATAGATATCCCCAGAATAGCATTTCAGAACAGGGACATCTAATGGCTAGAGTAGTGGGTTAGGAGCAGGGTGGTCAGGATTCAAATCCCAGTATGGGACTTTGTGATCTTAGGCTGATCAGTTAACTCTCTATCTTCTCTACACTGTCTGGATGTTTTAAGGCCAAAACAAGCACTTGTTAGATGCCTATTCATTCCTTCAGCAGGTCAAAATGTTTCCGAAATCGAGTGGGGACGTCAAAGTCTATTGCTGCTCCTCAAACATGCCTCTGCCACGCCCCCCACCTACTTGGAAATCCAGTGATGTCTTTAAAAGCCATTTGTGAAATGGCTGTGGGGACATCTATGATTTACAGTAGATGTCGACATGCACATCTTCAGACGTCCAAATCGCAACTGAGACATTTAAAATGGCCGCCTATGTTACACTGGCAAGTGGAAATGGATGGCAGGACCAGTACATGAGGCAGACGTTTATTTCTTTCTAAGGGGGAGAACACCTAAAAATGGTAGTAAAATATGATTACACACACACAAGCCACATTTGCCATCAAGCAGGCTGTTCTCCTTTAGCACTGAACATACTGATTGCAGCCTAAGAATGAAGCGGTTCTTGAATAAATGATATGGCTTGGGCTGATCTTGACTGGGGGGTGGGATTCTGGGTGCTAATTCTGGAGATGCCTCTGGTAATTTAGCGATTATGTCCTTGAGAACCTCAGAAGCATTCATTTGACATTTAGCCTGCAGATTAAAAATAAAGGGTCTTGAAGCACTGGCCCCCATGCTGCTTCAGTTATAATATACTCGAGCTGCTAATTGGGATAAAATGACTTTTGGGAGTCGATAGCTTTGACATGGTGCTCTATGCATGCCGGGCATGCTAATACAGAGGAGAGGGAAAGCGTTCTGTCAGTGGAGGATGGGGAGATGAGGAAAGAGTCAAAAAGCAAATGATCTTCCCTGGAAATACTTCAGTTTGGTGAAGGACCTTGTGCTACAGGTAAAGTAGGAAATATTGCCTGTCTCCGGTTTCATCTTTTTTCTTCCTTCTCTGCAGTCCCTGAGGAGATGCCACCTGGAGAGAGCCAAGCATGGTGAGAAGGTGGTCTGGGCCAGGGGGTTGTCCGAGCGGACGGGACAGGAAAGCATGGGTGAGAGTGACCCAGAAATGTGGGCCCTGTTGCAGCAGGAGAAGGACCGGCAGTGCCGAGGTCTGGAACTCATTGCTTCAGAGGTAGGGAAATACCCCCCACCCCAGCACTTTCTCCAGGTCCCCCTGCTGAAGGCCATATCCTTCTCCTTTCAAACTACTGTTTGTCCGTCCTTTTGGATTGTAAGCTTGACGAGCAGGGACTGTCTTTTCGTGTCTGTATAGCGCTGCGTACGCCTGGTAGCGCTTTATAAATGCTCATTAATAATAATAATAATAATAATGACTGCAGTGGCCTGGAAGCCAGAGCTGGTGGAAACTGAGTTAGTGGACCATTGGGCATGTCTCAGGTTCACAGTTTACTGATTAGCCAGTGGATGAGTTTGTGATGAAACGCATAGTGAATTATGTGCATGGTGCAAGGGCCTGTAATAACTCATTTATATAGAGTTGCTCAGCCTCTTAAATGAGGCTCCCTGCTGTCCCCATTTAAAAAATGAAGGAACAGGAATCAAGGCCCTCTGTTAGATAGTTATTTGTATGAGCTTGTGCATTGATGAGAAGACCGATACAGGTGAAAAAATGTAAATAGTTACATATTTAAAACAAAACAAACAATACAGAATATATAGAGAACAACTGATCTTTTTTTTTTCTTAGTATTTACCTCTTGCCTTTCTGATGGTAGTTCAAGGCGAGTTACACTCAGGTACATAGGTATTTCCATGTCCCCAGAGAGTTTACAATCTAAGTTTGTACCTGAAGCATTGGAGATTTAAGTGGCTTGACTGAGGCCATAAGGAGTGTCAGTGTGATTCAGACCCTGGTCTTGCTGGTCAACAGGCTGATGCTCTAACCACTAGGCTGTGCCTCCACTCCTCTAACACACAAATATAGACAGATAGGGAGAGTCAACACGAACCCTTCAAGTGCTGCAGTACTAAGGGGAGGAGGGGGTATTCGCTTTCATGTCTATTAAGGGTAAGGAATGTGTAGAAACTTCACTTTCTCAGCCGGCTCCTCATTCAGCATGCTTGTTTCTCTCCTGCATAGAACTTCTGCAGCCGCGCTGCCCTTGAGGCTCTGGGGTCCTGCCTTAATAACAAATACTCGGAGGGCTACCCAGGAAAGAGGTAACGAGCTTACACACACAAACACCTTCTCCTGTCCCGTACCACTTCGTAGCACCCGCCACTCTGAGTAAGCGCCTCTAATGCTTAAGAGTAGCTGGCTAAGGACCAGGAGTCTCAAATTCAAGTCCTGCCTTGTATTCCCTCCTCTTCCCCCCCCCCCATCCCTCCAAGTCATGCCTGTTGCCAGGAGCCACTCTTCTCAGCAGTGGCATCCACGATTCCTGAATGTGTCACACACATAGCCTTGTGAACTATGACCCTTGTCTCTCTCACAGTGCCAATCAACTTGTGCTTTTAGAGCACTCCAGTGCTGTTGCTGCATACACTGACCCCCCTCTGTTTTCTCCTTTCACCCTTTCCTGCAGGTACTATGCGGGGACAGAGATTGTAGATCAGATTGAACTACTCTGCCAGCAGCGGGCCCTGGATGCCTTTGATCTGGACCCCTCGCAGTGGGGGGTCAACGTACAGCCCTACTCTGGCTCCCCTGCCAACTTCGCAGCCTATACCGCAGTGCTGCAACCCCACGATCGCCTGATGGGTTTGGACCTCCCTGACGGTGGACAGTGAGTATGAAAACACGTGGAGAGGGTGTTGATCCACTCCTGTTTTTACTCTATGGTGTCTGTAAACTAGCAGATCCAGTTCAGAAAAGCAGAACTGGATCAGCCTGTGGAGGTTGACCTGGGTCATGTGGCCAGGGATGACCCTAAAAAGAAATTATTCAGTGCTTCTCTTGACCAGGTGACCCGATTTTCCATTGCACTGGATCAGATGGAGAGTCTAAATCCTGATTGATCTTTTTGACCTTTTACCTCTGTTTCTTGTGTGCAGCCTCACCCATGGTTACATGTCTGACGTGAAGCGGATCTCGGCTACCTCCATCTATTTTGAGTCCATGCCCTATAAGCTTAATGTGAGTAAGAACGGGTGCGCATGGGTGCTGTGGGGAGGGATTATATTGGTTTGGTGTACGTGCTGAATCGGTAAGAAGGGAGAACTGCAGTTGCACAGTGACACCTGCACTGAAGCCCACTTGTGTAACAAGACTCCAGCTTGGCCTGACTAAGAGATTAAATTCCTCCTCTAGCAAGTGACACGGTACCCGAGAGCTCAGCATTGCTTCTCATTAGCTGTTCATTTTCCAGGCACTTAACCAATACAGACCCTGGTCAAAAAATGACCAGTGTAATTGGGTAGAGATGATGCCCCTTGCTCATGTTGATAAAGACAAGCTGTAAGAAATGGATAAATGGCCTAGCAGATGAAAGCGGCAGGCTAAATAAATTCCAGAGTTTGTTCTGGAGGCAGCAGAGGGTGAGGTGACTTACCCAAGGTCACAAGGAGCATGGTGGGGAGAAGCAGGATACGAGCCTGCTGCTGCTGCCACTACTCATCATTTGTATAGTATTGCAAGGCATACACAGCACGGCACACGCACATGTAAGACACGCTCCCTCCAAAGACTTCACCACAACCAGCTCAGATAGATGGAAGGCAATGGTAATCTGAAAATTAAGGTGCTCCTCCCTTCTAAAGCAGCATATCACAGATGAATCTTTCCCCTCTGTGAAGGAAGCTCTCTGTCTTCTGAATCCAACCTAAAAATCCCCCCCTCCCCCCGATTCCAAGAGGAGACTTCAAGGAGAGAAAGTCTTCTTAGCCCAGCCCCCTCATCAGAAAGCCTGAGCCACTTGGGCCAAGAACCCCCAGGCTTTAGTCCCTCTCTCCCTTTCGCACCCTGCCTGTCCATGCTACGGGCGGCCTGGTGCATGACAAGCACAAACTCCAGGGAAAAACAGGAGGGAAGTCTCATGTGCGCCTGACTGACCCCCGCAACTCCATCTCCAGTGATGGTGGTCCCATGGGGGACAGAAGAGGCATGAGTGGAGGAGCTCTTGTCCCAAAGTCTGCACTCATTCTCAAAATATCAATGGGAAACTGCAACAATCAGGGACTGACATCGATTCAGGTCAAATAGTGCGATTGAGGTGCTACTCGATATTCTTCAGAAGTATAAAAAAGGATGGCTCTTTTCAGCCCATTCTTGATTTGAAGGGAGTCAACCGATGCCTCTGGCTTTCCTGCTTTCATAGGGAGACGAAGTCTGTCATTGTGGGCATCCAGAAGGGAGAATTCTGTTGTTAGAGTCCCTGCTCGTCTCTCTTCTCTATGAAATTGGGCATCACCTTGGATACTGATGAAATTGTTATTATAGTTCGGCATTTGATTTGATCGATCATTCCCTTCTCATTTCCTGGTTATGTGACCATGCGTTAGGAAGAAAACCAATCGTATACTGTATCTTTGTTTGGATTGCCACACTTTCTCTGTCTCCTGTGGTTTAAAGGGCCTGGAAAACTTTCAGCTCCTTTATGGCTACTGCGGGGATCCATCATGGCCTCTATCCTGCTCGGTGTATTATCTCCACTAGCCATTCTGATACAAAGTCATGGCCCTCAGCTGTTTTCTTTATGCAGATAACATCCAGATAGTTGCATGTGCAGGTCCATCATCACTCAGTATTAGCCACTTGGAATCCTGGCTGGCTGCTGCAGTTGATTGACTTGTAGGCATAGACATAAACCGAACACTTTAATTGAAGGCCATGTGGGTTGCTAGGCAACCCCACTCCCCTTTCTCGCCCTGTCTATTAAAGGGATGCTGATTTGTCCTTCATGGGCACCCTTATGTTTTGCGTGTTTGTCTCGGTTCCTTTCTGGCATTTGACCTTCACGCATTTTCTGTTACAAAAAAACTTGTGCCCAGTATTTAGCGGCAACGGCACCTAGCACTGCTGAAGCAGCTAGCCACCACTACTGAACTTTAGATCCAAATATTTAATGCTAGGTCCATAACCGGGTCCTGGCCTTGAATTATCCGGATTGTCCGGATTACCATGAAGCTAAGTGCCGCTGTCCGGTTAGCTTCAGTGGCGAAGGTTGGGCCAGCCATTACTGCGTCTGACTTTCGCCACATTGCTCGATATCACTGCTGCCAGGTTATCACCGGCTGCCACCCTCAGAATGCCCCCAGGCTGCCCTCATGTTAACCACTTAGCATCCGGGCATGCAGCAGCACCCAGGGCTATTCAGAGGTACTAACTGACGATCCACAGCCAAGGGGATTAATGCGGTTAGCAAGTTTTCTAACCGTGTTAATCCCTTTCAGTATCGGTCCAGGCTGCCTCTAATTTCTCAGACCTTTTGCAGTTCACTCTTTGTTCTTCTTAATGAATTGGACTGCTATAATGCTTTTTATTGTGGTGGTATTCTCATTTTAATGTCATTTACAATTGATTCAAAATGTTGCAGAAAATTTATTTTTCAAAGCAAGTAGCTACAAGCAAGTAATCTCTCCTCAGAAAACTTCACTGGTAGCCTGTTATTTTCAGAATCCGGTATAAGATCCTACTTCTGGTGCCCAGAAAGCTTCACTCAGGATCTTCCTCCCTGTTCAGCCATTCTTATAATGCCTCTTTACACCAGGCATTCACTTAGTTCCCGGTATATAAATTATCAGTTCTTTCCAAGCTGTGGGTCAGTTCAATTGGAAATTATGTGATATACAGCTATGGTGCTCCTTTATTTTGGAACATTTTTCCTTATACCTTGAGGTCAGAGAGTTCTAGGTCCCATTTTGAGGCTTTTCTAAAAACCACAGCTGTTCTTGCCTACTCAGCAGCATGATGCGGATCCTTTGGGCTGCGGTCTGGGCCAAGCATGTGGGCTGTGGACCTATATCAGCTTCCCTTTTCCCATATTTTCCATTTATGTTTGTTTTGTGATTGTAAACCATTTTGCTTGTCCACTTGGATTTGAAGGGTGGTACATCAAAAAGCCGAATAAAGTAAACTAAGATCTTTTAGGCATTTGTCCGTATTCCAGTCAGGGGGAGCAGGGGTTACTTCACTTTGGCTGTTCTGGACAAACATTTTCAATTCAATGTTTGGCCGGGCCTTGCCTTGGCTCCTTGAGCATTTTTTGAAGGTTCTAGTGATAGTCGCTGCCTTTTGTTTTTTTCTTTACAGTGAAGGTATTATGGTTTCTTTATATCTTGATGACTGGCTAACCCATGCTGTCAGCCACGAAAAGCTGTGCTGTCACCCCAGGGTAATTGAGATTCTAGAAGGTTTGGGTTGGGTGATCAGTCATGGGAAAAGCAAGTTGCTGCTATCGGGAAGAATTTTCTCACACAGAAGAGGTTTGTCAAGCTGCAGATCCAGGCTTGCATTAATTTAGTTTCAGGAAGTCCCCAGGGTATGGGACAACCTGCAGCGTCGGGAGTCTGTGATGGAAATGCCAAAGTTAGTGCCTTTGGCGAGGGCACACAGGAGGCCCTTGCAGTCTGCTTTGTTTCTCTTTTATCACTGCAGATGCAGCATTTTTACCTTTGTCTTCTCTTCTCTGTTGGTCCAGAGTAGCTGACCTGGTGGTGCGTGGCCGACAGTATGCTGGAGGGGTTGGATCTAGATTCTCCCAGCTGAATTGTGGTCACTTTGCATACAAGTCTATATGACTGGGGGCACATGGTTCAGAGTTGCTAATTCTATCAGGAGGCAACATGCTCCATAAACAGATTGGAGATTCAGGCTATCAGGTTGGCACCTCTGCATTATATTAATCTGATTCAAAGGAGGGAGGGGGCTGCAGAGGCATATGTAATTCAGGGACGAGCAGGGTCAGTTGCACAGAAAGTACAGTAAAGCTGCTATTCCAGCAGGTAGAACACAGCTTGTATGGTGTTTCTGCCACCCACGTGGCAGGGGTGGACAGTCTTTAAGCAGACTTCATCAGCAGGAAAATCTTTAGTTCTGAGTGAATGGTGGTCACTGGATGAGGGAAGCACAGAAACTTTGACAATGACAGCAGATAAAGATCTTACGGCCTATCTATTCTGCCTGTTCATACCCCTTCCTCTCTCTCAGAGATCCTCTATGCTTGTCCCATGCTTTCTTGAATTCAGATACACTTTTTGTCTCCACTGAGAGGCTGTTTCATGCATCTTAATATCCTTTTTGTAAAAAATATTTCCTTAGTTACTCCTGAGTCTATCCCTTTTCACCTTTTCCTTTTCCTTGTTCTAGAGCTTCCTTTCGATTGAAAGAGGCCCACTTCCTGTGCATTTAAATGTCTGTCTTATCTCCCCTCTCCTGCCTTTCCTCCAAAGTATACATATTAGAATCTTCAAGTTTATCCCCTTCTGCTTTATGACAAAGACCACTGACTATTTTAGTAGCTGCCCTCTGGACCGATTCCATCCTGTTTATATCCTTTTGAAGTTGCGGTGTCTGGAATAGTACACAGTACTCCAAATAAGATCTCACTAGAGAGGAGGTATTTCAGAAGATGGTAACCTGATGGAGTCCCCTGCTGGTGAATTTGATGGGCATATGGCAGAATGCCAAAATCCACAGGTTCTTCAGCTGAAGAAGAGAACAGGGCTTGAGTAGGAGCGATCTTCTTAATTCAGTCCTGGCCTCTGGATAGTTTCTTTGTGTTCCCCTGTGGGCTCTAATAGGCAGAGTGCTGAGAAGTATCAAGGATCACCCTTCTCTGGTCATGCTGGTGGCACCAAACTGGCCCAAAATGTCTTGGTATGCAGATCGTCTTCGTTTGACAGTAGGCAAACTACTGCCCCAGGCTGTTGTGGCAGGGGATGACCCTCATAGAGGATCCGGATTCCTTTTGACTTATGGTGTCACCCTTGAGGGAGTTACGTTGCACATTAAGGGACATTCTGCGGCAGTGATTGCAATGCAGGTGAAACTGCAGGAGTTCGGTCTCCTTGACCTATGTCTGTGTCTGGCGAATGTTTGAAGAGCTGGTTGTGTCTCTCTGGTGGGTAGACATGTCCCCCTACATGGGGGTTTGGACAAAGGATTGGCCTTGAATTCTTTGAACATTCAAGTGGTGGCTCTTTTCTGGCAGGGCTGCAGCTCTATGACTAGGCAAACTGGGCGACTGCTTAAGGCAGCAGCTTCTAGGTGGCGGCAAAGAGCAGGGCATTCCAAGCGAAATAATAGATTCTGACAGCCCCGGGGGGTGGGGGCATCTCTGGGGCCGGCCCTGTTTCCTGTTACTGAGCTTCAGTGGGAGGGGCTTCTGGGCCAGTTACCCCAATGTGGCTTGCTGCTTGTTTTGTTAAAATTTGATATACTGTTTTTTCAAAACCTGCTTACATAACGAGTAAAGATAAAGGTAACACAACCATACAATGGTACAAAAAGAAAACAATAACAGAATGATAAATAGTGCCAAAAGGTACATAGTACATAATAAATAGTTAATCCATAAACTTAGGAAACACAAGGGAGGGAAGATAAATATAAACAAATACCATCAGCGCCAAGACTGGAAATTCTTCAAATCCCAAAGCCCTACCCAAGCTCAGAAAAGACTTGGGTGAAAACATATTTCTTTAAGATTGTGTTAAACATAAGGTGTCTGTAAATGGAGTGAGAGTAGCAAAATGCTCTATAAAAAAGGAGCTTATTAGCAAGAGAAGGTAGAACAATGTGTGCTGTCCAAATGAGCTACGACTAGTAGATGGAACTATTAGTAAAGTGTGCCTCTGAGAATGCAGACTATGGGATAGACAGACAGTAGGGAATAAGATAATTTGAAAGACCCTGAGGAACATCTACCTGCAATATCTGACCATTTATTATCAGGATCTTCTACTTCATCCTGTAGGAAATGGGTAACCAACCTTGATATTCGAACAACATGACACATCAAACCTCTGATAAAGTAATCTTATATTCAAAATTATTTGAAAGCGATTAATGGAGATAATTTAAGACCACTGTACAATGCATTACAGTAGTGTTGATTTAGATAATGTAAGTGCTTTAGACAGAAGAGTAAGAGATTTCTTATCTAGGACTGATTTGTGTTGAGCATTGAGGGCTCTGGTGCCTCTTTGGAAGCTTAATTTTGGTCCTTGGGGTGTTACTGGCTACCCTTTTTGAGCCTCTGAAGCATGCCACTTTGAAATAGATTTAATTCTCATCATTCCAGCATATTTTGCAGTCTCAGGCTCTATCTTGCCATGACCTATACCTGTTTTTAACTCAAGACTCAGTCACACTTCACCCATTCCCTCTTTTTTGCCAAAGGTGATTTCACCTTTTGATATAAACCAAGTGATTTCTCTTCTGGTTTTCTCCAGGGTGGGTGGGCAGGCATAATTTATTTATTTATTTAGCTGTATTTATATCCCGCTTTTCACCGGGTCAAAGCAGTCAATTGGGGGATACATTTAACACGAGGGGATATGAGACACACACACTAATACATACAGGGAACATGGGCAATGGAGGGTTAAGTGGCTTGCCCACGACCACAAGGAGTGCCTATAGGAATAGAAATCCCAGTCCCTCTGGCCTGAGATTGCTGTCCCCAGGTGGGACTTGAACTCCCGGCCCTCCTGCCTGAAGTACCTTGTCCTAACCACTAGACCACTCTTCCCTATAAGTAGGACAGAGAGCTTCATTGGCTGGAGATATGTCAGGTACTCTTCCAGTACGTGCAGAGGGCTGATTCCTTTTGAAAGTGAGACAGCTTGGTTGTCTTATTTTGGAGGTTCACAAAAAGGCAAGGCATCATCCAAGTTATCCTTACCCTGATGGATCAGGGAAGCGTGAGGCTGAAGCTGTATACTTGAGGAGTTGTGGGCACATTCCATGCTGGCTTGGGCTTCTTTGTTGGGCGGGAGTCAGTGTGGTTGCACTAGAGGACAGTTGCAGAGCTGCTACGTGCTTCTCTTTGTATGCTTTTGTCAAATATTACAAGCTGGAGTTCCGAGCTGAAGAAGATGCTACCTTTTAGGCTGGTGTTCTTGAAGCAGCCTTGGCTTCTTCCCACTCAAGGTAGTATGAGACTTCTCAATCATCCGGATTGTTCTAAGATGAGGAGGAAGGAGAAACTTGTTCTTGCTTGCTAATTTCCTTTTCATGAATCTGGAATGATCTTGGGAAGCCTGTATTTGCCTTGCATATCTATAATCTGTTTTGGTTGTCTAAATTGGGGCTTCTCTCCTGGGGAAGAAGGGTTTTAGAGAGAGGGACTAGATTGGGTCAGTTTGCTATGGAGTGAGGGCGGCTCAGATGTGGGGTTTTTTTTGTTTTTTTTTTTAGGAAAACAGGACAAAGGATGATTATGTTCTGTTTTGGAGGGCACCTCCCTTTCTTGGTCAGATCATGTTTTGGTTAGTGAGAACATTGTCTTTTGAAGAATAAGAAGGCGCTGTTATCAAGTGCATGGGGTAGTATGTCGATGGTCGGTTGTTTAAAGATAACTGATTATAATATCTGCACTCTTAACACCAGCAAATGAGCAAGTTTAAGCACGAAATGTGACTTTTGATGCCATTTTACGGGAGTTAGCCCCTGAACGGACGAAACTGGTGCAGTCTAAAGGGCAGGAGTGCGCTGCTTTCATGCGCGTCTGACTTGATTGAAAAGTCAAGGACGCCACCAGTTATGATAGATGTGGCAGAAAACAGGGTCTGCTGAGGTACAAGTGCAGTGTAGGGGACGTTATAAATTCTAGTGCTCTGAAATAATAAAAACTAAATGGGATTGGGTGAAGAGGTATGTAGATGAAGCGGTGAGAGGACAGGGGATGTTAGTACCTGAATTGGGAGCACTGGTTTGGGAACCAAGAGACCAGGATTCAATTCCCACTAGCACTGCTTGTAGCATTGGGCAAGTTACTTAACCCTCCATTGCCTCAATAGCATCCAAGTTCACTGTCTCTGTTTAATGTACATTACCAAGTTTACACTACACTGCAAACCGCTTTGACTGAAATGATAAAGCGGTATAAAAAACCCCATTAAATAAATAAATTGGAGAAACCAGCAGAACAGCTTAATATGGAAGATTTGTCCACTATGTCAGTAGAAGAATTCAGAGTTTTTAGAGAGACTATTGAGAAGCTGGCAGACTTCTTTCTGTTTTACTGATCTTTGCGTCTACTTCCCAGTGAGAGATTGAGGGATTTGTAGAGTAAACGCTCTAAATGTGTGTGGGACCCCCTACCATTGGCTTTTTTGTCAGGAGGTGTTTGGAGAGAGTGGTTCTCCTTTTGGTACGATTGTGAATACTTCAATGTGAAAAGGTTGCTTTCCTGAGAACATGAGCTGATGAAAATGGGACTAGATTTGAACAATCCTGCATCTTTTCTGCCGACGTTGAGCTTACCTTTTATGGGGAGTTTATTGAGAAGGCTGGTTTTTTTTCAGAGTTATCTGTTTGTGGAGGACTGTAAGGCAATGCATTCTGCTCAATTAGTTTTTTTGCAGTGTTTCAGTACAGAGACGGTACTGTTCTCTCTGAATATGCTTCAGATAGATACAGATCAAGATAGATAAATATCTTTTGATTTTTATGTTAGATTTGTACTCCAGCTTTTGATTTAGTTAGCCATTCTTTAATATTGGGTTAAATTGCTGAATTACAGTATACGGTTCTCAAACCATTTCATCTGTCAGCTATGCCTCATCAGCATATGTATTACAATAAATTCCTTAACTTCCAATCATAGAAAACAAGGGGTTCAAATAAAGATTAAAAAGTAAAGGGGACAAAATCTACCCCTGAGCTAGCCCACGAGTCAGCACCATAGGAGCTGAGGATTCTCCATTCCAGATAAACCTTCTAGTTACCTGTAGTAGCCTGAACGTAACTCGCCTTGAGCTTCTAAGAAAGGCGTGAACTAAATCCAAAATCGAATACCAATACCACTTCTATGGATTTAGAAACAAACTCATTCCACTCTAAGGCACACTCCCATTCTCTTCAGCACATAACGAGTGTTTAAAAGTTGTTGCTGGCTGGTTAGAAGATCCGTTGTACAGAATTTAGAGTACTTTGGGAAGACGTTATTGTTTTTTTCTTCGTATATGGGCAATAGTACTTTTCTTCTTGCAACTTTCCATTTGCTGTGAGAAAATTCCTTCTATTTGTGGCCAGATCTGATACTTTGTTGCATGCTTTTGAAACAATGAGAATAGATCATTGTAATGCTTTGTATTGTGGTCTTTCTAAAGATCAGTGGTAGAGGTTACAGCTGGTTCAAAATATGGTGACATGCCTTATTTGGGGGAAGAAGCGATTTGATCATGTTGCCAGTTATTTTCAGGGTGCGGTTTAAGATCCTGTGCCTTGTATTCAAAGGGGTTGTATACGGAAGGACTGGATTACCTGAAGCAGCTTTTGAATTTATGTGTACTAGCAAAGTCACTCCATTCCTCCCAACAATGTTATTTGGAAACTCCGGGGGTATCATGGTTGCAGATGATAGCTAAGGGTGCCTTTTCCTATGCAGCATCCAGTTTGTAGAATTGTCTTCCCTTGGAACTTCGACAGGAAATGAGCTATCTAACTTAGGGAAAGTGGGTGAAGCATAATTTTTAGGTGGGGATGAGAGAGTATTTGATCGTTTAAGGTGGGTGGATAAGAACATTTGTGATGTTGGTGTGGTTTTATGGGTGGAAAGAGGCTATGTGGGGTTTGTTTTATTATTCCATGCTTTGAACTTATTTTTTGTCTAAGCATGTTATAAAATGCTGTAAATAAATTAAAGATTTCTGAAGTGTTTCTCTTTTGTTGTGGTTACCTTTTTTTGCTTTGAATGTTTGTTCATTGACATGTGCTTGTGTTGCGCTTCTCCTTACGCTACTAGTAATGTCACTGCAAAGGAGTATGTTCTCTGTCTCCATCTGCTGGTAGGGTTTGATGTTTATTAGTGTTTCCTGTACTGTCTTTCTTATACAAGCAAAGCGGTTTATAATAATAGGAAAAGAACACCAAATACTGATGGCAGGAAAGGAGAGAGCGAGGTGGTCAGAAAGTGCAATCGGATAAGTCTAACAGAGTAAAACGTGCATAACTCCAGTAACCATGTCAGGCAGATCAGGCCCCAAAAGCCTGCTGAAATAAAAAGTTTTAATTTGGGTTTTGAATGAGCAAAATGAAGCATCTAGGCGAATAGGGCATGGTAGAGAATTCCAGAGAGTGGGTGACATAAACCCACATGTCTGGACCAGTCGAGCAGGATTCAAAGAAATGAAATTTGCAGTAAGAAACTCCTACTTATGATAGTGAATCCCATAGTAAATTGTCCTGTGGTGCACTGTTTCACCATGGTTTGTAAATAACTCCTTAGACTGTAAGCTCTCTTGAGAAGGAACCCATCAATTGTACCTGAATATGTAACCCATTAAGTGCTCTGATTAGGGAAGAGTGAGCAATTTAATCTAAAATCAAATCCAGTTGCGGGCAGCAGCTATGGAAAAGAAATTAAAATATGAAGGGTAGGGCTGACGTGATATTAGGTAAAAACAGAGGTCATTTCAAGGATTTAGGGTGATGGTAGAAAATGAAGGGGGAGCATTGAGACCATGTTCTCTTTCCCCAGGGAATAAGTCTGTCATGGGGGGAACCAGTGCAGAATTTAGTGTTTATAATTGCCGTTTCCCCTTCTCCAGCCAGTATCTGGGTTGATTGACTATGACCAGCTGGAAGTGACAGCCCGCCTCTTCCGACCGAAGCTCATCGTTGCCGGCACCAGCTCCTATGCCCGCCTGATTGACTACAGAAGGATGAAGCGGGTGAGTGTGCCTCTTACTGTGTCCTCCTCTCTCCTGATTTTTCGTGCCCCCCCCCCTACTCCATTGCGCAGCAGGCACTGGATAGCACTAGGTGTGATAGTAGATAGCTAATTCAGTGTTAAATTCTGAATAGTCGATAAAAGGCAATTCAGTAGGTGGCAGCATCTACAGAACCGTCGGCTGTGGCATTCTCATCCGTGCTAGAAAGCTGACAGTCTTTAGGCATGTTCAGAATGCCACGGCCCCCGTTTTCTCTTTCTGGTGTTTAGCATTATTGCACCAAACCTCAGCATGGTACTGTATCAAGTGAGGAAATGCAACAACAATAAGCCAGTGAGTCACAGGTTAAAGGCAATTATTAAAAAAAAAATAAAAACAACCCCAAAACACCCAGATCTTTCCAAGAGAGAGTGAGACATGTGCACAGTGTGACAGACGGATTCTTTTAACAGATGCTTGAGAGCTGGTGGTGTTGAGCACGTGCGGCCTCGCTGACAGTCTGCACTGCGATACTGTGTTTACTGAGCACTGTTTACCCTGAGTGTTCAACATTTCACACTGAATTAACTAACCACGGTCATACAAGGTTTTTGCTTTAGAGGGATTCACTAATGTTATGGAAAGATACTCAGCAGTGCACTACAGGAGGCTGCAGGGCACGATTGAGGTGCACGGGCAGAGGCGTGTGCGTGCGTGTGTCTGTGTGTGTCTTGGGGACTGGAATAGCAGGGGGTGTTGCAAGATGGAATTGAAGTGCTTTGGAAAAGTTTGTTTAGTGGAGGGGATCTTGGTCGTGGATTAGTAAGAGATCTGGTACTATTTGCTGAGGGTCTCTCTCCCTGTGTAGGTGTGTGAGGACGTGAAAGCAGTCCTTCTCGCGGACATGGCTCACATCAGTGGCCTGGTTGCTGCCAAAGTCATCCCTTCCCCATTTGAATATGCTGACATGGTAACAAGCACCACGCACAAGACCTTGAGGGGACCAAGGTAAGGGAGCCCATAGTCCTTAAATCCATATATATCAGTCTCATAGTAGAGAGCGTGTCTTTACTTCCTGAGGCGTGGGGGGAGGGGGGATGAGGTGAAAGGGCAGCACCCATAATTCTCCCTTATTCACATTCATTTCTGAACGAGATGAACAGATTTTTTTTGTAAAGCTAACTCTGCCTCCAAAACTTTGCTGAATTAGGTAAAAATGTGTCTCATTCTTTCTACTGTGTCTCCCCACTCTCTTCCTGCATCTCTTCTGCTGCCTGCTCTTCTCTCTGGTTGTCTTTTTTTGCTTTATGCCTCTTCTCTACCAGTTTCTCAGCCCAGTAGGGTGTGAACAAGGGTCAGGTGGGGTGCACATGTATGTCAGGAAATACTCTGCATAAGGTTTCTTCAAGGATTATACGTCATCATGGGTAGCTGGGCTTTCATTTTAATGCTAATATTGTTGTTCATTATAATCTCACACAAAGGTTGATAAATGAAAACCTACAAAAAAAAGTATATAAGATGATAACCAATCAGAAAATGAGTCCAATAAAAAGCTTTTTGTGAGCTAAAACCTCTTTCATCAGTCAGAACCAGATGAGTAAAAGGTGGATATACTACAGAAATAACAGCATAATGATTTTCATGATTCACTTATAGTCTGAAGGGGAAAAGACGAGAGGAGAGAAACCATAACATTCTACCACCTGCCGCCTTTTGATCATCTACTTAGGTGCTATAAGTCCTTCCTTGTTAATTTCAAAGTATCAGACTGTAACTTCAAACGTGTGAAGTGTTGTAGTGATATACAGTCCCCAGAGTTGGAAAAATTGAGAGAAATCATGAAGGACTTACACTGGAAGATGAACTGCTGCAAAGGATATTCCGTACTTCTCTGGTACCGGTCTTTCCAACAGCAACTACCGATTCTGTAGCAAAAATCGGTGAAAAGTAAGGTTCTGCCAGAAACTCTGACGAGAATAACACAAGTCCCTGCAATAGGCCATACTGCAAACTGCTAGTGCATATCACAGAACTGGACGGTTACCCACATGGGACAGATACTTAACATATGGGGATCTTATTCAAGTTCCTCCTCTAACATAGTATATTCAGTGCAGAACATAGGAAGAAGGATGCTGTAATGGTGAGACATGCCAGATATTAAAGACAGAAATGCCACAGAGCAGACCACTGCATCGATGACCTTATGATCAAGATTCTGAAAGGAAACTAAAACAATTCAGGAAACTAAGGGGTATGTTTACTAAGCAGTCTTAACATGCGCCCGGCAATAGTGTGCAGGCTGCCATAAAAGGAGTGGGCGTTTCGGTCTTAACGTAGCAAAATGGAATTATCGGGTGCGCACATTATCGGGTGAGACGCCACTAAGCACGTTAACGCGCGGTAATCTTTAAGTAGGTGCGCAGACATGCAAACACAGAAACAGAGGTGTGGCACAGTGGTTAATACACTGACCGATGGTACTGGGGACATGAGTTCAATCCCCCAGTGTGCCTAATGAACAAGGCTGGCTGAGGCATCACCCTTTATGTTTAAGTAGTGCTTCTTGAGGCATTGTAGTTTTATTTTAATTAGTGCTGCCAGCAAACACACCCTCACAGTGGCATAACCTAAGGTGCCGCATAAGGCACCCTATAAGGCACTCCAGAGGGCACATTACAAAGTGCACTGTCCACCAAGGCACCCTACAATGTCCCCTATAGGACACCTTATAAGGCACCTTAAGGTTATAGGACTCTGAGGGTGTTTTTGCTGGCAGCACTAATGTATATTAAAAATCGACAATGCCTCAGACAGCCCTATAAAATTACCCCACTGTGGGATAGAACCCATGACTTCAGGCTCCACAGGCAGTGAAGTAACCAGTGGGCTACAGCTCTACATCTGCTAACAAACCCCTGACTGGCTACAGAAGGACTGCACGTCACCACACAAACTGTCTGCTGTGGTTACCAGGATAGGGGCAACCCACCCGTACCCGTGATGCACAGCACATGCATATCAGCAGTCTACAGATGATCACAAGATGGGGTATGCACCCCACAGCATCTCAGCCTGGTAGGGGGTGCCGACGGTGTGTGTTAGTGGCACAGAGTAGCTACAGACCGTCACATTGTGTGGGCATTGTGCTCACCCTGAGGGTTAGGTGGGGTGGCCAGCACCAGGTCCGCAGCACCTTCAATGGCTGAAATAGGCCATGTCACAGGTACCCATCAGTGCCAGTGTGTGTGATAGGTAGTTCCTGCAAACACACCTAGGATACATTAGTGTCTATCTGAAGTTATCAGTCAGGTCTGGCCCTTATGGGTTATGATTCACCCAGAATAGTGCATATTCTGTCTTGGTGCCATGGTAACATGATGTAAGTGACAGGGGGTGTTTGGACCCATAGGCAGATTATATACTACCACCCAACCCACCCTCTGTGGCTCAGGGTGGGAGACAGGATTCCCCCACCAACAAATCCACATTCTACCTCCCTGCAACAGTGACAGTAGAGGGGGGGCCATCAACCCCAGTCATGCTGGGGAATAGACACCCTACAGGGCAGCCAATGCAGAACTATACACATCCCTAAGGCAATGGCAGTAGGCCTGGAAATGCTCAGCTACCCCCCCAACACCATCTGACATTCTCCAGCAGCAAGCACAGTGAATCACCAGCCACTGCACCCTGCAAGGTGTTCCAGCCATACACATATAACTGCAGACAGTCTGCTAGCTAGTCCACAGTGCATGATCCTGGAGAAGATATGTGCACCCAAAAGCTGGGATGTGAGCACACCCACCAAGCAGATAAGTCAGTGATTAGGCTCCAGAGAAGAGAATCGATATATTTCACTGAAAAGAAATACAATAGAGCACTATGGGGAAGCCTAGCCATGCCTTGGTCACTGCTCAGTCAGGGTGAGAGTGACCTCCCAGCAGGACATGCTGTGGCCACCCTGTCAGTGCAGGTTGTGGCCGGGCACTACAATGTCCGAGCCATTGCCCTATGCCCTGTGCTGATGCATCCAGGCCAGGCCACCCTATCCAGGCTATACCCACGGTACCTTGCTCCTCATTATGCACATTGGCAGGCTGACACTGGCAACAGTGCAAGCAGTGTGGGCTGAGGAAGGTGTTAGCAGCCACCACACACTGGGTAGATAGACACACACTCCCCACACCTATGCCAGCATTGTGCAACTATAGTGGTGTTTGGCAGCCCTGGCCACCGCACCAGTCCTGGGCACAGTGCAGGCATGGCTATGGTACACAATACTGTTGGGGTCACTCCCCAGGGTGGTAAACACTGTCAGACACCAGACCTGAAGCACACTCCACAGACATCAGAAAGGTTGCTATGATGCAGCTCAATCAGCAAACTGTGCTTAACTTTGGATTTGCTATCTGCCAGTAATCATAGCAACCTTTTGATAGCTGTGTACCGTATTCCCAGGTTTAGGGTGGCATTGCTAAGGTATGCAAGTGCTAGTATTGGGAGATGCACGCAGGGCCCAACATCCTGCCTCTCCAGGAGGCATTGGATAATGGAGCCTGTGGGTGCGGGTGTGTCTGCCCCTGTTGGCCGCTGCTTTAGGGCAGAGGTTCCCAACTCCAGTCCTGGTGGGCCAAACACTGTTCGGGTTTTCATGCTGTCCCTAATGAATATGCATGAGATACATCTGCATTCCATGGGGGCAGCGCATAGAAATGCAGCACAGGCATCTTTATTAGAGGCAGCATGGAACCTGAATGGTGTTTGGCCCTCCAGGACTGCATTTGGGAGACTCTGCTCTAGGTAATGTGCACGTTTATGGTGTCTGTGCTCTGTAGGGTAAAATGTAGGTGTTTTGGGCATGTTCACGTCATCTGCAATAAACGTTCTGTCTGTATTAGCACGTTTTAGTAGTGGGTAAAATATGGGGACTGGGTTGGCAGGAACCACAGCTGGGACTTGAACCTGTGATCTTCTGCTTCTGAACACACTGGCTGTGTGCACTGCACCACTGTGTTGCCACAGAGACAGTGCATTCCCTGGAGATACCATGACTGTTTGTCAGACAGGGCCTGTCTGTTGCAGTGCATGGCACCCACCTACAAAGGGCTAGGCCATGGCCTGCTCTGGGCAGCTACCACTGCCCCCTGTACCACCAGTACCCCTCCGCCACCATGCTGACATGCCCTTCTGCTGGTGGTGCGCAGTCTCAGGCCATCCAGTGCGCGTGTCGGCGGCTGCCTATGGTGCGGGTTCTGGGGTAGGGGTGCCTGCATAACTGTCCACGCTTCCCCCCAGCACCGCCTGCCAATGTTCTGTGCCCTTGGGGGCACCTACTGGGTACTATCCCCTATGACACTGTGGGAAACACACTCGTGCCCATGTTGGGCCTCATCAGTTGCTGTCTGGCTGCTCTACTGTTTCAGCATTCCTATGGGCCACTTGCAGCCCTCTGTGTCCCCTTTTCCAGCATCTGTCCAGTTGCCCGTTCTGACATGCCCGCCCTGCTGTTGCGGAACATGTGCACACCATAGGAAACCTGTCCAATGGAGAGAGAAAACCCTGATGAGCGCAGTTTCACTGTGGGCTCATTCACCTTTTTTGGGGACAGAGCATAGACCCTTCCAAAATTCATATCTTTTTTTTTGGAGTTTCTCGGAGTGTTTTTGATGTTTCCCATTAATATCACTATTGCCCAGCTTGGTTATGTTGTTTTTATATTTTCTTCTGGTCATTTTCACTGTTTATTTGCCCTTTTGTTCCGTGTACATGTATCACTTTTTGTAGGTTTCTCTGGTTTTGTTGTACATTGCTGACGGAAATGGTTTCTTTTCCCTTTAAATCTGCTCTAACGCCAGGGTTTCACTGGCGTTAGTTTTCAGCTCCAGATTCCACGGTGTTAGTGTGCAGGGAGCCTCTCCCCTCCCACTCTCTGCCCATTGACCCTCTCTCTCCGCCCCTGGGGAGCCTTCCTCCGCTCTCCGGGAGCCTTTCTCCACCCTCAGCGCTCATTTGCGCCGCTGCGCATGTTATCGTGCGCTAAGGTACCTTTTCACCTGATAAAGCGCCATTATTGCGCGATAAGGTGGAAGAGCGCACGTTAAGACTGCTTAGTAAACATACCCCTAAGATTTTCAAAGCTAAAATCATCCAGTTTTGAAACTAGTAAGAAAGGGATAAACAAGCATCTGGGCTTTCTAACGCATTATGAGGGTAATTTTTAGAAGTGGTCATCTAGGTTGAGAGGGAATGTAGACTCTTACTTGTAGCTTATTTAATGAAGAAACAAAGGCACCTATGTGCCTGTATAAAATACTAATGGCTAACCAATAGAAATTGCAGCTAGATTGAAGCCACAGACATCTATTCCTCAGGAGCAGGGGTAAGTATTAATGAGTAAAGTATGCATGTACATGGGTGTTTTATAAAATATGCGCCTCTATCCAGACTGTCGTTGCATTGTATGTGTGTTATGTAGAAGTATGTGCCACTTTGTCACCATGCATATTGCATGCATAATACCTAGGCTGTTTTATTTTCCAGTCTGTGGTATAAGATCTAATGAGGGGCCTCCAATAAAATTTTGATGAAGGTCCTCATTGTTGCAGTGGCGGCACGGGCCCACTCCCCATCCCCCGCATGGGCAGACTTACTTTGAAATGCTTGCCGCACTGCCTCCGCTCTTCTTTTAAGTTTTGAAGTCCAGCAGCCAGCCGCTGCCAGAATGGAGTCTCATGATGTGGCTGTTCTCATGAGATGTTGGCCTGGACGTTCCTGGGAAGTGGGCTGCTGGGCCTCAGAACTTAAAAGAAGAGCAGAGGCAGTGCTGCAAGCATTTCAAAGTAAGTTTGCTGCTCTACCTTTACCATTGCCGCCGTATGGTCTCCCTTCCTGCATTGAGGGGGCTGCTTGGGTGGAATTTACGCCTGGTTTCCAGCTAATCAAGGGCTCTTTCAAGGTACAAAATATTGGTGTTTTCACACCACAGGTACTACTGCCGGTTACCTTTTCTGGTAGTATGTTTCTGTAACATTCGTTTTTGTGCCTTTTTTGTACCGACAACTCCTGAGTGGTGGATACTTAGACAAACTAGGGGAAGTATTGGTGTTTCTTTTAACGTTTATCCAGTAAACTGCTATTTTATTCATTGGGGATGTTTTATTGATTTATTGGTTAAAACCTAAAATCAGAAGCACTAATGCCATAAAATTCTACTGCCTGTCACCTGATCATTCTTCACAGCCCTCCCCTCCCCTGCCCCTGCCCCATGCTTTTTTTGATTCTTTTATTTTCTAGTGTTGCCATCTTTTGCTGACTTTGTCCTGATGTGAAGAAGGGGGTTTTAGCTCCTGAAAGCTAGTCAAGAACGAGGAGATCTTAGAAGATGTACATATGTTAACGGGATGCGTTTTTTAAACGTCTGTAAATTAGCCTACTTTGAATAAGAGGTGATTTTAGAAGAGGCATTACTAATATGGGTATGCATCCGGCATGCACATATTTGAAGAGGATGTGCTCTGGGTGCGATTTGCACAGATTTATATGTATTTTCTATTTTGAAACATAAATGTCTCTGTTGCCATTGACGCCTTCTTCAAAGCACACATAATTCCAGCTAACTGCTTGTTTTGCACGTGGATATTAGAAAAGCGGTGGAGGATTTCAGAAGCACAGGTCGAGTTACTTTCAGGCACAGTAAGGTCTTTCCCGGTCCCTGAAGGTCTCACAGTCTGCTTGTACTTGAGGCAGTAAAGGGTTAAGTGACTCCCTAAGATCACAGCGAGCTGCAGTGGGAGTTGAAGCTTAGCTTCCCTGGTTCTAGCTCACTTTCTTATACACTTTTCTTGCTTAGTGGATATGGCTACTGAAGTTTAAGGTGTGTTCTTTCCGCTTGCGATAGCAGGCAGTGCTGGCAGTGTTGCCGTCCCTTGCAGAAAGAATATAGGGCACGAGTAGCAGAATTCGGCCAAGTTAGAGATGTTTATGAGAAATGTCTCTCTTGCTTCTATGTCCTATTTTTTTGGCTTGCTTCTCAGAGCGGGACTGATATATTATCGTAAAGGGACCAAGTCGGTGGATAAGACTGGGAAGGAGATTCCATACAACTTTGAAGACAGAATCAACTTTGCTGTTTTCCCATCCATCCAGGGTGGACCCCATAACCACGCCATTGCTGCTGTGGCTGTGGCCCTGAAGGAGGTGAGGGCCTGGGAGGCCTCTGACTGTGCTAAAATTATGTGTACAGTGCCCTCAGCCTGCACAGTATTGCACACAGTCTTTGCTGGTTTGACTCTCTGGCCCAGGGGAGGGGGGCCATAGGGTGTGAACGACTTGGCTGAAAGTTCTTTGGTGAATTGCAGATAGATTCATCTGAATCTTAGTTTCTAGGCCACCCTTCCATCATAGGGATGCTAGTCTTGACAGCATATCTTTATTTTACTCTGTGTTCAGGTTAATTGCCCGAGCTTCAAGGAATATGCCCAGCAGGTGCTGCAGAATTCAAAAGCCATGGCAGGGGCACTGCTAAGGAAGGGGTACACCCTTGTCTCAGGTACAGATATGTGCAGCGTTGTGGGTATCTTTTTGTGGTGGGCATGGGGAGGGAAGACTACGGGGTGGTGTATTCAGGGGCAAGTACACTGTGTCCTTAGCAATGTAGGAATAGCACACTTTTTCTCACTCTCTCTTGGGGAAAACAGGAGGAACAGACAACCACCTGGTACTGGTGGACCTGAGGCCGAAGGGAATTGATGGTGCTCGGGCTGATCGGGTTCTGGAATTGGTATCCATCACTGCCAATAAGAACACCTGTCCTGGAGACAAGAGTGCCCTTGTTCCTGGGGGGCTGAGACTAGGTACCTGCCTCTGTCTGTCTTTTGATCGTGACAGCATGCATGCGTTTTACAGAAGCACATGTGGGAGTTGTAGGAAGGCTTGGCAGTGAGCCTGGTCCCAGTGGCATCTCATAGCATCCTTAATAACTGCCAACTTACTCCCCCCTCCCCCCACAGCTTGGGTTCTGTAGTTGACCTGACGACAAACATGACGGCCCACAGGTGCCTTCTGAAGTCATGGATCTGCATGCAGTGTGCCCCTTTACAGAAAGGGAGGTGGCTGCGTGGAGCCTTTGTGCTAGTTGCATTGTCCCTTTCTTCCTGAAGCTTGTCTCTGCACTGTGTTCTGCTGTGCTACACTCCTACTCCTGCTCCAGCTAGGAGCCTTAATTTGGGAAAGGAGCAGAAGGAAGAGGGATTTTTTTTTTCTTCAGCCAGCTGGTCTTGTGACACCTGCAGCAATTTGGCTGCCTGGGAAGTGCTAAAACCAGGCAGCAGGAAGGAAAGTACTGACGCTTGCAGGAGCCACCAGACCTGTGAAATTTTAATAGGACTGAGGTAAACAGGAGCCGGATGGGGGCCTTGCCATTAATGCAAGAGTGTATTCCAGAAAACAAGGAACAGAAGTTACTGACTTGTAGTTTTTCATTGGCATCTGCGACATATTTGCGTGTTTGGTTATTAGTGGCTTTCATCACCCTCTTAGCCGATACTCCTCGGCTATATCAGAGTAGCTGCAGCAGAGAATCCAAAAGTGTGAATGTTATGCTCTAGAGGTGACTCCTGTGATGGCCACAGAGAGATTACTTGTGTGTGTGTGTGTGCGTGTGAATGAAGCGTGTGTGTGTGTGTGAGTGTAAATGAAGCCTGCACTGTTGCTGTTCTGGGTGTTAATTGATGATTGTTTTGTCAGTCAACACTATCTAGTTTGACTTAATAATGTGACATATTTGTCTGTCGTCCTGTTTATAATGGCATTTGTGATTTTGAGTACGCTAAGAGACAAATACTTTTGCTTCTGCATTCTGTTTGAATGTATTTTCCTGGTTCTGCAGGTGCTCCAGCACTTACTTCCAGGGGTTTCCAAGAGGCAGACTTTGAAAAGGTGGTGGACTTCATTGACGAGGGCATTCAGATTGGCCTGGATGTGAAGACGAAAACTGGTAATTTTTCTCGAGCTTAAGAGAAAAGTGCATAGCAAGTTATAATTCTCACCCGCCTCCATTTAGAAAGTTTACCGAACTGAGCTTTTCTTTTAACTTCCCTCATTCGGTTCTGGGAGCAGCCATATGAAGCGCACTGTTATTGGATCCCACAGATGCAGTGTTAACATGTTTGGTTCATGTGATATGTGTCTGTATGTGACAGAGCTTATAATTAAACACAGGGGTACATGACCCAGCCCTTGGCATGGCTTCTTAGAGGTTAGAGTTCGAAAAAAAATATGACTGAAGTGTACGTTGCAGGAGAGCATTACACCTGCCCATTTTGTTTTCCCTGAAACACAGAAGACATGGCTGAGGGTCATGAGGACTGAGTTTGGGCAAAGGAAGGCTTAGGGCAGAGCACTTGCTCATAGAGAACGATTGAATGTCTCAGAGTGGCTGTGACTAGGCCAGTGCATGTCCTACGTTGTCATCCTCCAGGGCTCACAGAGGCGGTGTGGCAGCCGCTGCTTTACAGCTGCCCGGTCCCTGGAAGAGCTCGGCTCACTTGGCTAGGTCACGGCTCCTTGTGTGTTCACATCTAGGTTCTTAGTTAATGTCAGCATCCATTGCCCCGCTGTGCTAGTACATATCCACTCCTTGTTTTTAAAAACCTAGATGCTACCAGTTTAGCCACAACATTTTTTTCCATTTACTGTTTATTTATAACACCACAGCCAACTGATACAGTAAACCTTAGTACATCATATGTGTATAACCCAATCTTCCATCCCTCCCCCACCCCCCCCCTCATCCCCTCCCCATTAACCCCCATACAATCATAGGATATGGCGGTCCGCCTTTTATCATAGCAAATGTTACAAAACCAATGCAAGTAAACATCGCCCTAATCCACCCTACACAGGGATTAGGCCTTGATGCTAATCATTCCCACCTTCCATATATTGGCCACTTTTCCTACGTCATTTCCTCAAATATTCCCTTGTGTAGACTTAAAACACTCAGCCTTCATATCTACCATAATCACGACATAATCATGCCAGAGGCCTCTTCCCTCTCTGCCCTCTGCCTTCTTAACGAATTTGTTATACTCGGCTCCGTTCACGTCCCTTTCTTCTCCCGCCAGCTAAAATATGGGCCCCAAACCTTTTGAAAGCCCAACAGCCTCTTCTGGCGAAGGGCGGTGAGTTGATACAGCAAACATAAATGTCCCACTCTGCTCTTTACCTCCTCAATGGTGGGCACCTCCGCTGATCTCCAATGACAGGCAGTCAGCTGCCTAGTAGCCATGCAGACTTCCACACCAACCATGTCCCTTTAGGGCCCCCTCTTCATTTTCTACATTGAGCATTGCCAAGCACAGGCCCAGACCTGTATCTCCACCCATAACCTCTTGCAACCACTGAGCTACTCCTTCCCACAGGGGGCCTAGATGAGCACATTCCCACCATATATGGAGGAACGACCCCACTTCCCCACAATCCCTCCAACATCTTGCGGATCCCCCCTGCCATTTCTGCAATCTCTGAGGGGTCAAATACCATTGATACAGCATTTTATAGTTATGTTCTAGAAGGTTACTGGATCCTACCCCCTTGAACAGTCCTTTACAAACCTTCACCCACTGGTCGCCATCCCAACTCCTCTTCAAATCCTCCTCCCAAGCTTTCCTATGCGCCCATAAGTTGCCGTTCCCTACCTCCATTGCCTTATATATGCTAGAGATGAGGCCTTTAACATCCTGCCTCTCAAACAGTTTATCTATTACTTCACCATGTGGCCCATCCCCCCTCCGGCAAGGTTCCAGCAGAAATGATGGGCTTGTATAAATCGATATGTATCTGCCTTCGGCAATTGATACTCGTACTGTAGTTCTTCAAACTTCACCCATTCCCCCTCTTACTTTAAACATATCGCAACCCCACTAGGGCCCACCTTCTAAAAGTAGGGTCATATATTCCTGGTGGAAAGGCTGGGTTGTCCACCAGAGGCGTAAATTTAGAGCACCCTTGAGGTCCATACCATTTGCCCTGCCATTTCCTCCACTTCTGCAATGTAAGAGCTGTAAGGGGGTTCTCCAGCCTCCTCCAGTGGGGGTCAATGTTCCCTCTAATTTTCTGTAGGCTGTTTGCGCATAAAATATCAGCTGTGCAGCTTTTGAAGGAAGGTTACATTTTTGTGCGCCACATAACGACACTCTGAGTTATATACTTTACAATTTGACTACATGTCAAAATACAGTATGTACACCACATTGATTGCACTAGAAAATATTGTACAACTTGTGAAAACCGTAAATACACAACAACTTTTTAATTTTAAGACATCTGTGTTGTTTTCTATCAGAATCAGAACCATAATTTTTGTGCGCTCTGTTGTAAAGTATGTGTGCTCGCTCAGTGAGGTGTGTGCGCGTGCACACGTGCACAGCTTAGAGGGAACAGTGGTGGGGGTCCCTGCCTCTTACCCACACTTCATGCATAAGATCAATCTTCTGGCTCTTCCCTTGACTTTCCATCTGCACCCACTCCACTTGCCCCCTCAGCCCCCATTTAAACACTGCCCGCACCCAAGCAGCCTCATAATATCTAAGCAACAGAGGAACCCACATCCCCCCTATCTTTTTATTGGCACACAGGACGCTTTTTGCCACCTGAGGGTTTTTCCCCTTCCAAATATACTTCATAATCCTACTTTGCAGCTCATTGAAAAAAAAACACCGGAACCTCCACCGGTAAATTCATGAACAGATATAAAAGTCTAGGCACCAGCATCATCTTGACTAGGTCAATCCTCCCTAACCAAGAGACCTCATATTGCCCCCATTCCTCTAACTCCCAAAACAGTTTGTTCTTTGCTACTACATAACTCTCACAAAATAACATGTTACGCTTTGCGGAGATCTGTACTCCCAAGTACCGTATGCTGCTTTTTGCCCACCTAAAGGGAAAGATCTGTCGGAGGCGATCCTCCTCTTTCTTTTTTTATAGTTAGGTTCAATATTTCTGATTTGGTGGCATTCATCCGAAACCCAGACACTTCCCCATATTGCTTTAATTCTTCAACCACCGCATTTAATGACCTTTTCAGGTCCGTTATAAAGAACAGAACGTCATCTGCGAACAGTGCAATCTTGTGAGGAGAGTGCCCTATATGCATCCCTGGGATATCCTCCCTCCCCCTGATTCACTGTGCCATAGGCTCCATTGCCATAATAAATAACAAGGGAGATAAAGGGCATCCCTGTCAGGTACCCCTAAATAACTCAAAGGCCCTTGTTACCGAGCCATTAATTTTTAAACAGGCCATGGGCATTTTGTACAAAATCTGCACCCAATTCAAAAATGATCCTTGAATACCCACCTTTTCTAACACCTTGAAGAGGAAAGTCCAGCTAACCCTATCAAAAGCCTTTTCTGCATCCACTGCCAAAAAGGCCAATTCATCCTCCTTTTCCTCTCCCCACCACATCACATTCAGGGCCCTTCGGATGTTGTCAGAGGTATAGCGCCCAGGCACCAACCCCGATTGGTTCTGGTGTATCAGTCTGCCCAGGTGGGGCATCAATCTATTGGCTAAGATCCGTGTCAAAATCTTTAAATCTCCCCCCAATAGCGAAATGGGCCGATATGACCCGCATTCCACCGGGTCCTTCCCTTCTTTATGTAAGATGCTAATACCCGCCATATGCAAGGACATCGGCAACTGGCCCTCTGCACTAAAGGAATTATACATGTGCACCAGTGGCCCAACCAGGTCCTCCTCTAATATGTTATAAAACTTATTGGTGTAACCATCCAACCCTGGGGTCTTATTCAAGTGCAAACCTTTGATCACTGCTAGTATCTCTTGCTCCCTTATTGGGGCTGAAATTTCCTCCGCCTCCTCACTAGTAAGCTGCGGGAGTGCAAGTTTACTAAGGTACTCCCGTACGTCTCTTTCTTCTACTGGTTTGTCCTGGGAGTACAGTTTCTGGTAAAATTGCACAAATCTTTCCTCGATCTCACTCTCCGCCCACACTAACTTACCCTCCTCATTCTTGATTTTAACTATAGTATTCCTAGTTTTCAACTTTTTAACCTTACAGACTAGCAGTCTCCCCGCCTTATTGCTAAATTCAAAACTCTTCTGCTTCAGCATCAGGAGTTTATACCTAATATCTTGCATATGCAACTCACTAAGGTCCCCACGGAGGTTATTCAATTCTCCCCTCAGTTTAAAGTCTAACGGATCCCGTTTCAATTTGTTCTCCACCTCCCTTATTGCAGCCAACAATTTTGCTTGTTGTTGCAGCCTTATCTTCTTTCGATGTGCCCCCAACGCTATAAATTTCCCTCTTAACACTGCTTTCAAGCAATCCCATATGATAACCCGGGGAGCACTCCCCCGTGTCATTCAACGGTGCATATTGTTTGATACCGTACTTAATCTGACCCACCACCACTGTTCCCTCTAGGCTGTGCGCGTGTGCGCGCGCACACACCTCGCCGAGCGAGCGCACATACTTTACAACAGAGCGCACAAAAATTACGGTTCTGATTCTGATAGAAAACAACACATAGACGTCTTAAAATTTAAAAGTTGTGATTGTAATTACTAGAAATTTTCGGCTTCATTTAGTAATAATCTATTTTCATTTAATTTGATTAAAATCAGTGTGGTGTACATACTGTATTCTGACGTGTAGTCAAATTTTAAAGTATATAACTCCGAGTGTCGTTATGTGGCGCATAAAAATTTAACCTTCCTTCAAAAGCTGCACACAGCTGATATTTTATGCGCACACAGCCTACAGAAAATTAGAGGGAACATTGCCCACCACCTCTTTGTCGTCCAGTAGGAAATCATTCAATTTCCACCATGTTCTATGGAATCTTGGGCCCCCCGTTTGGATCACACAGGTTACTGGGGCATGATCAGACCATGTTCTTTCTCTAATTTCACACTGCCCCACATCAGCTACTAAGGCTTTATCCAAAAGGAGCATGTCAATAAGAGAATACACTTCATGCACCGCTGAGAAAAAAGAATAATCCCTTTGCCCTTCATTCACCTCTCTCCACACATCCACCAGCTCCAGCCCCTTTAGCAACCTCTTCAATCCCAATCTATGCTGCCGTGGGGTAGAAGATGCCCCTTTCGAGGTGTCTAGTAGTGGGTCGAGCGTAACATTAAAGTCTCCTTCCACAATCACTTTTCCTGCCGCTTTACTAAATAATACATTCTGGACCTCTCGGAAGAAGTGTACCTGATTGACATTAGGGGCATATAGACTCACCAGAATGTACATTCGCTGCCCCCTTTGTAATGTCACAATCACATACCTACCCTTTTTATCCTTAATTATCTCCCCCACCTGCCCCAAAATTCTTGCCGATAACAGAATTCCCACCTCGCCCTTCTTTTTTTTCCCAGCTTATTAGAAGCAAAAAAACTGCTGGGGGTAAAGGGGGTGCCCTACCCGCTTCTCGTCTTTAGGCTGAAGATGTGTCTCCTGTAGAAAAATTAATATTCCCTTTCAATCTAGTGCATTCTTTCATTAACAGTTGTCTCTTTTTATAGGAGTTGAGGCCTCTGACATTCATCGTCATTAGATTAATTCCCGGCATTCCCAGAATCCCTCCCCCAGACCAAACCATATCCGTTCAGGCCATGTGGTCTTTTTCTGTCATCATATTTCTATGTTTCTCTGTTTCTGTTTCCCCACCCCTCCTCCCCATTCCCTTCCCCAGCCCCCCCCCCCCTCCATCAGATCCATGAAAAAGATTTACTTCAGGTGGCACCAGGCCAGATG
Source organism: Ichthyophis bannanicus (assembly GCA_033557465.1). Lineage (NCBI taxonomy): Eukaryota > Metazoa > Chordata > Amphibia > Gymnophiona > Ichthyophiidae > Ichthyophis > Ichthyophis bannanicus. The sequence continues at coordinate 679,525,971 of CM066033.1, forward strand.
TACCCCAATCTGTTGATATATAAACTATACCCCATAGTGAAACACAGATAACATTTTCCTTCAACAATTTATCTCCCCCCCCCCTCCCTGAACCTCCCCCAATGACCAACCACTCCCCATACAAATATCCAGCTTCAAATATAGCGGAATCTTGGTGGGTCGGTGTAAAAACCAAACAAAAGCCAAAGCATACTACAATGAGGCCTCAGCCCCTACATCAACATAGCATTTGAGTCACTCAGAATTTCCAAATCCTCCAGCTCCTCCAGAGCCGACCGCCCCAAAGGCCCAGTCCAGAGCACACCAACTAGTTACTTAATCAGACTTTGGCGTCTCAGACGTTTTTCCCTTTCGGACACTCGGCTCCACTGTTTCTGTGGACATTTTCCGGCGCCGCCTCCTGCAGCTATTGATCCCTGTTGCTTTGCCGGTTGCACAGGGATATCAGACCAGCCTGCTTGCTTCATGCTTGCCCATGCATCGTGCACCGAGTGAACAGTTGACATTTTTGCATTGATGGTAAATTGTAATCCAACCGGAAACAGCGATCTGTAGCTTACGTTCTCCTCCCACAATTTCTTGGTCACTGCTTGGTATTCCCGACATTTCCTCATTGTGAGGCTGGATATATCGGCGTACACTTCCACCTCAGCTCCCTTCCATAGGACCTTGCCCAGCCTCCGTAACGCCTGCAGCACCAGCTCTTTGGTTCTAAATTCGTGCAGGCACACCGCCACATCTCTCACTTTATATTCCCTTCTCGGGCCCAGTGTCCTGTGAGCTCTATCAACAGTGAGGCATACTCCTTCTATCGACATCTCTGCCGCCTTGAGGACCCCCTCACAGAATTCCTCAGCCAGAGTTATATAATTACTAGTACCTTCACTTTCTGGTGTGCCCGTTATTCGATCTATAGGACCTGTTCTTGAGGTCCTCCACTTTCTGCCAAAGTTCGTTGTGTGACTCACTCAAGGAATCTAGCCGCTGCTCATAGGGTGTGTGCCGGCCCTCCTGCTCTTCCATTCTGTTTTCCATTTCTTCTATCCATGCTCCCAACGAAGCCATGTCATTCTTGAGTTCTTGCAGCCATCCATGCACCTCCAATTTTAAAGTTCTAAACTCCTGTGTGGTCTACTCGAACCATTCTTTCAGGTTCGATCTGAGTGCCTGAATCTCAGTGGGAGAGCCTTTCGCTGCTCCGGCTTCCTTCGCTCCGGTCAGCTCACTGCAGTTCACCGCCATTTTCCCCGCGTGGTTCTTCAATCCAGCTGTGCCCTTGAAGGAGAACGCTTTTAAATCCACTCCCGCTCTCCTTGACGCCATCCGCGCCGCTCTGGTTCTCCCCGCTGTGTATCGCTATCGTCCGGCGCAGGGTGGGGGTTTTTAAATTCTGATCTGGTTCACTTAGGGGTGCTTAATTTAACATCATTGCTGGAGCTCTGTTCCTAAGCGGCCATCAAGGATCTGATGTCACCGGGAGTCAGGCCACAATATTTTAAGTTTGTATGCAATCATAATCCTTAAGGGCATAATTTTAATATGGAGAGGCCTGTTTTTAAGGCTATAAGAACATGCACAATTGCCGGTGTTGTAATTATTTACACATGTGAGAGGCCTCTTATAACACAGCAAACAGCGTAAAAGTACACGCATTCATTTGGTGAGTTTGGGAGGTGCGAGTAAGTATGCACATTGGTTATTAAATACACACAAGCTCTAGGGTTGCTGCAAATGATTGCATCTTAATTTAAGGCATGATCTCTGCCACAGATCCTATAGGCACATTAAAATGTGCTTAACTACTGCCCCCTGGTAAAATTACTCTCTAAAGCAGGGGTGCCTAACTGGTGGCCTACAGGTTGCATCAGGCCCGCCAGAGGTTTCTGACTGGCTCTGAAGTGATGGACAAATTAAATCAAGGTTCAACACATTCAAGCTTGAGCGAAGGTGAGGAAGTTCGGCTAATCTTGCCGTTTCAAGTCTCGAGGATACCTGCAATTTCCTAATTAATCTTTCAAGAAGATCAATATAGACCTCCATTGCAGTAGTCTAGAGTATTTATTACAGTGGTTTGCATCACTGATTGAAGTGCTGTATCATCCACATAGGGATATAATTGTTTCACGTAGGGATATAATTGTTTATATTGTAAATCACGCTGTTCATGAATAGTGCAGTATAAAACCAACCAAACAAATAAATAATAGACATTCCTCATAACACTGTTAATTTGAGCCTCACTACCCAATCATACCCCTAGGGACCTGGTTGATTGTTTTCAAGCCCTCATAAGCCTAATGTTTCCTACATTCCAATCAAAACCTCCCAACAAACGCTTTCACATTCTCTAATTTAAAACCAACCCATTTTCTTGCACCCATCCTCGAATGCACGCCAAACGTTCATTCTGCTATTCAATATTCCTTTCCCAGTGGTGGCACTTTGGCTTCATGACCACTTTGTAAAAGTTTATGTGTATAAAGCCAGGATGAGGACAGACACTACCGCAAGAGCAGCAAGCAGACCAGGCTTTAAACCCTGAGCTCCAGTTTTTCCTCTTTGAAAAACCGCTGCATGCAGCAATGTGTTTTCGCCTCTGAATGAATGCTTGTTCAGTCTGCCTCTTTGTGGGCTTGAAAGTACTTTGCCAGCTGTATGTTTACCTACTTTTGGCCATTCACTCAACATTTGCCTTATTCCAACAGCTAAAATTCAGGACTTCAAGAACTTTCTGCTGGAAGACAGGGAAACAGTGCAGAAGCTGACAGAACTACGCCAGCGTGTTGAACAGTTTGCCCGGTCCTTCCCCATGCCAGGATTTCAGGATCGCTAAGAACACCGAGCCTTTTTAAACGGTGGCAAGGAGAGAGAAAAAAATATGAGAAGGGGGGAAAGGAGGGAAAAAGCCACTGATCGCAAAAAAGAAAAAAAGAAAACATTAAGTAGGACATTGTCATCATAGCTGTGGACTCACCATTGCTTCCACCAGCTTTTTGCTCTCCATTGAGTGGTGTCAGGTGGAGACCTGCCACTGGGTGATGCCTGTTCCAGGGCAATGTTCCCTCTAATTTTCTGTAGGCTGTGTGCACATAAAATATCAGCTGTGCAGCTTTTGAAGGAAGGTTAAATTTTTGTGCGCCATATAACGACACTCGGAGTTATATACTTTAAAATTTGACTACACGTCAGAATACAGTATGTACACCACATTGATTTTAATCAAATTAAATGAAAATAGATGATTACTAAATGAAGCGGGAAATTTCTAGTAATTACAATCACAGCTTTTAAATTTTAAGACGTCTGTGTTGTTTTCTATCAGAATCAGAACCGTAATTTTTGCGCGCTCTGTTGTAAAGTATGTGCTCTCGCTCGGCAAGGTGTGTGTGTGCGCACATGTGCACAGCTTAGAGGGAACAGTGTTCCAGGGAGAAATGTGTCTTGTGCTGCTCACTTTGCAATAACTCGGTCCTGAAAAAACAAAACAAAACATGAATTAAGTCAAGAGATTTGCAACTTCATCAGGTCTCCTGAAAGAAAGAATTGTGGCATTGACGATAGGGAGTTCCTGGCTGAAGAGAGCCGTGTAAATCTGTTCTCAATGGCTCCGGTGGCAACATGCAGATCACCCTGTTTCAGTCCCTGGGTTAGTCTTCCACGCCCCAGGTCAGCTAGGGGTAGGGCCTGGGGATTCTGTGCAATCGATGATCATAGTGCCTTGGGAAAAGAGAGGGGAGGAGAGAAGGCTGTTCATGGCCATTGCTTAGGAATGCTCAGATGGTGGCCGAGTTCCCAGCTCTAATGCTTGGCCCAGGCTTGTCACTGCCGTGACCAGACTAGGTAGGTGTTTTGGTGATAAGTGCGTGAATGTAAAATAGGAGAAAATCCCTGGGCAGTTGCGAATAAAGGTTTTTAGTACCAGAGCTAGACCTAAAAAGGAGCAGGAGGAATTGTCTAGTTCATTAAAACAAAGAAATCTGTTCTCGCTGGGATTGTCTGGAAGGCCAGGAGGATGTGCCATTTGCCAAATTCTTTCTGAATGGCAACATCAGAATGGTTCTGCTTGCAGTGGACCAGAGAATTAGAACCACATGGAGGTGCCAGGTGTCCAGCAGTGGAAGGGGGGAAGGCCCTCAAATTATTGGTTTAGAAAAATGTTTTCTGCTTGTCCTTTAAATAGTAATAATAAAGCAAAATAACTGTTGTCCAGTGGAGCTTTAGAATATGTCCTTTGCCATACCACAGGGCCCAACATGCCCCTCAAAGTATTGTCTTATGACCAGTTAGGATGCTGTTTGATAATAGTTTTAGAAGTGAGAGGTCAAAAGTAGCCATCTGTATGATTTAATTACAGCATCTCTCCTGCAGAGAGTCCTGTGCTAGATCAGATTAGCTTAGAGCACTGTTGGTCAGCTTTGGTCACTCCTGAAGGCATTCTGTTAGCACAGCTAAACCAAGGGTAGGGTGGTTTGGGTTTTTACACTTTTACAATTTTACTTTTTTAACAGGGACTCCTACCTTCTGAATGCCTTCAGAGCAGATCCAAGCCTTTTTTAGGAATTTTGAGACTCCAGTAACTTTCCTCAGGTGTTGAGAACTTTCAGGGGTATTAGATGACTTCCCAGGTGCCAATGCTTCTGTATCATTCAGTTCTGTACTAGATTTGTAAATCTGTTGTGGAACCAAGCCACAGTGATAACCTAGATGTGGCAGATTGCTTATCTGGTCAGAGGAACTGTGTTCTTGGCTTCAAGTATCACAAACACTGTTTTTCAGGGTCCCCACAAAAGATCATCAGAGTTGTGTACATTTTATTCAAGAACGAGGTTAATTTTGCATTTTTTACTATCCTGGAAACCAGACCCAAGGACCTTAAGGTGAATACCCCTGGATTAGAGGTTGGTTCATGAAAGCAAGGAAAGGTAAAGTAGGGGCTTAGGCTCATTTTTCAAAGGGATCTGGCCAACCAAGTAAGAAGATAGCCAACCAGATCAAAGGGCACTGTTGTAATTGTTGATATGGAAGGACAGACTAGATAGGCCATGTGGTCTTTTTCTGTCGTCATTTTTCTATGTTTCAAAGGTTTTTTTTTTTTCTTGAAAATTTAGCAGACTTAAGTGACCACATTCTGTTCATTCCATGGGGTAGCCTTGAGTCAGGACGAAATAAGCAGGTAGCTCTGATTTTCAGTACTAGCTACTTAATTTGTTGAAATTTAGATGCTGCTAGAGCAGACCAAACTCTGGGCCCGATGTAATCAGTCACGCTATCCTTTTATAATAGCAGTTTACTCCAGATTTTCCCACATGAATATTATTACCTGATTAGGTGTTTTAGTATGCTAATTTCTGCAGTAGAGGGTAATGCAGTGAGCATGCGAGCCAATGGAATGATTAAATGCTTCCACTGTAAAAAAACAAAAAAAGCCATAGACACCAATTTTTGGCATAAGTTTTATACTTTCACCTTAGAGCTGAATCCTTTGGTATAGCCTCGAGATTCTAGTACAGGAGCTAATGGGTCATTGGAGGTGAAGCTCAGCATCTCACCTGAGATGACCCTGGACAAACCAAAAGGCTGCTGGTGGGTCAAGACCCCATACCCCTTCTCACTAACCTATGGTAAATTGGCAGGCTGAAGCAATGCCACTTGTTACCGGGACCAGCTAAGTAATATTTGTCCATGGGGGGCGCTACAACTTTGTAGACTCTCTGAAGGCTGCCCAGACCGGGGTTTAAGGGTAGGAGTAGAATTGCGGTATATCCATGGTTGAGTTGCACATTTTTTTCTGTCTGAATTTTTTTAATGTTGCAGGACTTCAGGAGTAAATTGCTCAGCACCTGCGTTAGAGTTTAAAAACATGGCTTTCATCCTGTGCAAACCCAATTCCACCTTCCTGGCTCCTGACAGCTGCTATTTCAAACTCAAATTACACAAGCCTAATCTCTGTCCTCTTTACTCCTATTTCCAGTCATAAAAGCATTGCTCCAAAATCCTCACTGATCGCCCCAAGATGATGGGCAAGAAGGCTCGATATTTAGCTGCATTGCCAGTGTTCTTAGAACAAAGCTCAGTATTAAAGTCAGTAGGTGCTAGGATTCGAGTCCTGGCTAGATTCTGGGAGATTGGAGGAGGGGGTGTATTTTGTAAAATCAGGGGGATCAAGCTCACCAGCACTTTTTAAAATTGTGCAGAAGGGAGGAGGGTGGAAGCATCAGGCTGGTGGCCACTTTTTTATATGTAAGGCTACAAGATAGAATTGGACTTGAGAGGGTGGATGCCATCCAGTCAGTTAAGCTTGTTTGGTCTGGGCTTTAAAAACAAACAAACAAACAAAGCCCCTTTTAATGCTGATTTTAATGTTAGCTAGCTAAGCTATGCAGAACACCCTAGTTTCCAGTAAGCTAGGTTTTAGCTGACTAGATTTTAGAATGATTTTTAGCCAAAAGGTGTTGCCAGCTAGAGAATTATCTTAACTTCGCTGGCTAAACTAGGTTTTGCAGCTTTTAGAAAATTAATCCCATTGTGTCACCTGGGAATGCAGAAGGTGGGTCTTATATTCTCTATGCATCAAAATGATGTGCTAACTGCAGGTTTATTTCCATATGTGCTTGCTCACATTACTTATGTGTAGTGAGAAGAAAAAGTGATTGTATGTGTCTTGCCCTGTACACATACTCTTCTGAACCAGAGGGCATATTTGTCGCCTGCACCATTTTTTGGTTTGATTTGTCATTGGTCCGAGATGGATTGTTTTTCAGAAATGCTAATCCAGTCTTTGAGAATTAAACCTATCACATCCTAGTCCAGGATGTACTTGGTTTATGTCAGCTTTCTGATGTTTTTCTCTCATCGTTCTGCTTCTATTTTAGAGATGAATTTTGCAAATATTGGATACATTGCTTTTCTTGTTTGTTTTTAACCAGTCTAATCCTCAAATACTTTCATATTTAACAAACATTTTGCATAATTTAGCCAGCCTTAGAGTTCACTAGGGTAAGATGAGGCATTGACGTAAGTAATTTAAAAATATTGGTTCTGTTTGACCAGTGCAAAATGTTCCCGAACGGAGGATGTCTGTTCAGCTCTCTAGACCTCCAAGTCATTGCCCTCTTTAATAGATAGCTATTTAACAGTGAAAACAGCAGGGTGCATCCTGCCTAGCACAGTAGGTCATAGAGAGAAAGAAAGCATCCCACAAAAAATATTTATGAAGACATGGGTGCCTTTTGCAGAGTTAATTGGAATATTGAAATGCAGTATACCTGAGCTTATTATAAACAGCAACATGCGTGTGCTGTGCCACAGAAGATGTAAAACCTTTCATGCAGTGACTTAAAAACAAGTATTGTAGAATTATTTTGATTAGTCTGGGATATTGTGTTAATGTTGGAACTAAACTTCAATGACACCGCACTGATGATAATAGCGTGGTATAAAAGAAATGCTAAATAAATAAATCTAATGGAAGAGCCAGTTGCATGCCGCCTTATGGAGTACCTGAATTTGATTCACAGATTGGATCTTCTGCCCCTGCAGCAGCCAGGGCTGACGCTGAGGGTGCTGCAGCGGCAGCATTCACTGCCCCTAGTGGATGGGGGAATCATATTCATTATAAGAACATAAGATATGCCATACTGGGTCAGACCAAGGTCCATCAAGCCCAGTATTCTGTTTCCAACAGTGGCCAATCTAGGTCATATGTACCTAGCAGTTTCCCCAAGAGACACAAGTTCCACAATGCTTGTATTGGTTCAAGCATTGATATCCTGGGTCCCTTCTTAATAATGGTTTATGGACCTTTCCTCTAGGAACTTGTCCAAACCTTTTTTAAACCCAGCTACACTAACAGCCTTTACTACATCCTTCGGTAACAAATTCCAGAGTTTGATTACACGTTGAGTGAAAAAATATTTTCTTTTATTAGTCTTAAATAGTTTACCCTGTAGCTTCATTGCATGTCCCCTAGTTTTTCTATATTCTGATAACGTAAACAATCGATCTACGTTTACCCGTTCCACTCCGTTCATTAATTTATAGACTTCTATCATATCTCCCCTCAACCGTCTCTTTTCCTGGTTAAAGAGCCCTAACCTTTTTAGCCTTTCTTCATCGGAGTATCCTTCCATCCCCTTTACCATTTTAGTGGCTCTTCTCTGAACCTTTTCTAAAATCGCTATATCCTTTTTAAGATACGGCGACCAGAATTGCACACAATATTAAAGGTGCGGTCTCACCATGGAACGATATAGAGGCAATCTCCAGGAACAAGCAGGAATGAGTCTTCACACGTGGGAGACGTCGCCGACGGAGCCCGCATGTTAATGCTCCCCAGCATCCAATCAGAAGGCCTTTGGGAGCATACCCCGCGCCTGCGCGGTGGCTTCCTGCCCTTCCTACTGCCTCTCCCCAGTTTTTCGTTTTCCGCGGAGCAGGCAGGACGTCCCTCCTGCCACCGCAGAAATTTTTTCCGTTTTTTCTGTAGTCGCGGCTTTCCCGCCGACGGTGGCACCTCCGTGCCCCCCTTTTTTTCTTTCTTTATTTTCATTTAAATTTCGTCGCCCTATCCGGGCGCTGAGGACCGGGGCATGGAGCCTTCTTCCCCCCAGCCTCATGGCGGGGACTCAATTTTCCACGTGGACTCCAATGCCTGGTGCCTCTCCTGTGTGGGGCCTGACCCCTCTTTCCCGGATTCCCCGGGCTGCAGTGTCGGAAGACGACCCTCCCTCTTTCGGGTATCCCTCGACGACGTCTTCGCGCCCAGGGCGTGGTCGTCGGGTTGTTCTTCTCTCCAGGATCAGGTAACCACACAACAGTCTGTTAAGACTAGCCGAGTCTTGAGGGGCAAGTCTCATGCGAGGCATGGCGACGGCTCTGGCCAACCCCTCAAGTCCTCCTTGGCTGATATACCCCGGCGGGAGTCCTTGGGCTCCAAAGCATTTACGGGGTTTCGGGATGTTCCTGAGGTTCGCTCCTCACAGAACATTCCCGAGCCATGCCCGAGGGAGGTACCCGCTTCGAGCGGTGCCGATTCCCCGGCATCGGTGTCGGCGTCGAGTGTTCCACTCTTCACCAGGGATCGTCAGCCGGTGTCCTCGGCGCCTTCGGGGCCGATCGGCTCGACCGGGTCTGACATCCCTATATCCAAGCCATGCTCGGGCGTGGTAGCCGCTTCGGGCGGTACTGAGCCCCCGGCATTGGCGTCGGTGTCGAGCGCTCCGCTCCTCACCGAGGATCGTCGGTTGCTGTCCTCGGCCCCGGTCCAGCCTGGCGTTCCTCCATCCCTGCCATGCGCGTGGGCGGTGCCCGCTTCGGGCGGTACCGACCCCTCGGCATCGGTGTCGAGCGTTCTGCTCCTCACCAGGGATTGGCAGCTGCGGTCCTCGGCTCCTCCGGGGCCGACCGACTCACGCCGGTATGGCCTTCCTAGGGGGGTGGTATCCACCTTGGGCGGTGCAAACCCGTCGGCGTCGAGTGACCCGCTCCCCATCGGGGATCGCCAGCCGCTGCCCTCCGTACCTCGGGGGCCGATCGACTCGACACTGACGGCCCTACGTTCAGGTCATGCGCGGGGGTAGTACCCACTTCGAGCGCGCGGGTGTCGGTGGTTCCGCCCCGCGCCGGGGATGGTCATCGGGCCTCCCTCCCCTCGGGGCCGCTCGCTTCGACCCGCGCCGGGTCGCCGGTTTCCCAGCCCTGCGCAAGGGTGGTACTGGGTTCGAGCGGCGCCGCTCCGCCGGCGACGGCAGGGGCGTCGAGCACGAGGGGCCGCCATCGACCTTCCCCGGGGACCTCGGGGTATCTCGGCCAGCGCTCGGACGACTCCCCGGCATCGACGCGGCCGTCGAGGGCCCCGCTTTTTCCTAGAGAAGGGGCCTCGGGGTCTTCGACCGCTTCGATCCAATCTGGATCTGCGCCGCCCCTCAACGGTACACCGACATCAGCGCAGGGGCTTTGCACCCCCGCAGGGACTCGTCGTCGGATAACCGGGGACCCCCTCTCCACCGAGCTCCGTCCTCGGGGACCCGTGCTGCTCGCGGCACCGATCGGCGCGGTTCCGATCCGCGCTCCAGGTTTTTCACCACCGGTGCGGTCGCCCCCGCCGGGGCCCTCTGGGAGGGAGTCGATCTCCTCGCTGGGTTCGATGCCCAGCCTGGAGTCGGTATCCAGCCTTGAAAGCCTGGACACTGCACGTCTCGGGATCGGTCCCTGTCCCCTACCGCGACGCAGAGCGGAGACCGCTGGCCCCTGCCCTCTGGCGGCCGCGGAACCGCTTCAATCGCAGGGAGCAGCGCCACCCCCGGGTTCGGGGCCGAGGCCGATTCCTGCGGCGCCATCGGTGCCATCGACCCCTTCGATGCCTAGTTTGGAATCAATCCCAGGAACCGACGACGCCATGGGGACTGCCCCGATCCGGGTCGGTTGGTCCCCTCCTATGCCTAGCGGGCATCGGCCCGAGCGGCCTCTGTGTGCCCTGGCAGCCTCCCCCGCCATAACTCCTCCGGCAGAGCCACCTTTTCAGGATTTCCTCCTTGACATGGCGGACTTGCTGGCCATCCCTACCCCGGACCCGAGCCCGGGCCCTGAGGAACAGGCAGCCATGATGCTTCCTCTGCATCCCTCCCTGCAGGATCTCCTGCTGGGGGCTTGGCGGTCACCTTTGAGGGTTCCGGCACCGTCGACTGCGATGCAGGCTCTATACCGGGTGCCTCCGTCCCCGGGTTTTCGGCAGCACCAGCTTCCACATCGGTCCATTGTGGTGGAATCAGCGCTGAGGAAGGCCGGAAGCAAGGAGAAGCATGCTTCTCGGCCCCCAGGCCGCGCCTCAAAGACGCTAGATACTCTAGGACGTCAAGCCTTCCAGACGTCTATGCTGACGGCCAGAATTATCTCATATATATTTTATATGAGTCTGTCGCTGCAGGAGGTCACCGAGAGGTTGTCTCGGTTATCTCTCTTCGTATCGGTGACCAAGGCCTTTGAATATTCCCTGCTCCTTTATCACTGCAGGAATATCTCCGGGTTCCTTTCTCGTGCTTCGCTGGACTCTTTCCAGTCGGTCAGCAGAGCCTCTGCTGTTGCCATTAGAGCACGCCGTACAGCATGGTTGCAGGCGTCCGAGTTGTGTAGACGGGCACAGCACAACCTGGGTAATTCTCCCTGCGACGGAGATCACCTCTTCAACAGCGAAGCCTTGCGTCAGGTCGCACAGTGCTTCACTAACCTTCCCAGGGTTAGCAGCCAGCCTAGGGCCCGGCCCCACGGCAGCAGTAAACGCCTCTCTAGGAAGAGGAAATATCAGCCCTCCGCCCACCCTCCAGGCGCGCCCAGGCAAGGGGCCTCTCACCCCAGGTTGATGCCCCCGGGCACGCGCCAGGACTCTCCTACTAAGCATTTTTAGGCTCAGGCAGGCGGCTGCCTGCACTTAACCCTCTTATCGGAAGTTTAAAAATTGAGCTCTGCTTGGGGGCTCATTCAGTTTCAAATGGTTCGGAGGCTTATCTAGGGGTTCGGGTATTCTCCTTCCGTTGGTAGGGAGACCACCTCTATTCCGTGATAGCTATGGCCAACGGCCAACTTTATTACCCTTCGGTACGTCTCCGAACCCTTCTCAGCCGGTATCCCCCTGCTGATTGCTTCCGTACCCCCCCCCCCCGGTCTGTGCGGGGGGGGGGGCGAGTTTTCTGCGTGCAGGTTCTGGGGACACATATAGGGCCTCCAGCCCCTGTGGCGTTCTACCAGACTGATGCTATCCCCTGTCCCCCACGCTACCGCGCTGTTGGTTCGCTGATCTGCCCTTGTCCTCCGGAATAGATTCATCTACTGACGGATCTTGCTGCCACCTTCCAGGTGGACGCTCTGTGGATCGATGGCAGATCCGCCTTACCAGGGTGATGCTCAGGTAGGTAGGCCCCTCAACATACCTGCATTAGTACTGCAGTGGGCGCCCTCATGCCCACCGGCTTAGATATACTAGATATCACCTGTGCGATAGGCGCATATTGGGGGGATGCCCGCAGTACCTGTGTTATACCGCCTTTTTCCCTATGGCCGGTACTCACGCCCCCCCCCCGGGGTCCGGCCAGTCCGCCTGCCTATTCCTCGATCGGGCCGCGGACTGGTGGTACTCTATCGCTGTGGAGTCTACAGCTCCCTTTTCAGTTAGGTCCTCCTCCCGGGGGTTCGGACCCTTGTCTCCCTATCTCTCGCTAGGGTAGCCTGTGTACTCCTTCTGCTCCGGGGTACACCCCTACTCTTCTCCGGAATGGGCTTTCTGGTTCGGCCAGTCTTCTACTGTTAGTCCTCTGAGTTCGGGACTCTACTCCTAAGGGAGTGCTCAGCTTGCACTAAGCCCCCTGGAAGACCTGCCGTCCTTCTCCTGACCCAGCTGACGCCTGGATCTCCTAGCCTTCCAGATTTGGAGCTTCCTCCTCGCTGCGGCGAAGTTTCCTTGACGACTTCGCTACTGCGTCTACGGTGCCTTCACCACAGGTCTGCTTCCGGCAACCCAGTAGGTAAGCCCTATGGGGTTCCACACCATTAATTCATTAAAACTTAATGGCCGGTAAGCTCTATATGGTGCTAGGGCATTTACTCTTTAAATGCTTACTGATACTATTTATGCATCCCTCTGGCTACTCTTCCTGTAGCCTGGGTTTTTTTTTTTTTGCTGTATCTTAATGTTACCTGTTCTGCACTCTAAAGACTCCCTCTGTAGTCTGTAGATTTGCTGTTCCTCTATTCAACTCCTGCCCTCCTGGCCCTCCATCCCTCAGGGGATGCCGGGGATTTAGGCTGGGCAAATGCCATCCCATCCTGGGCTGCGCTTATGGGACCTCCCCGGGCATCCTCAGCTTGGGAGTCCCCACGTGTGAAGACTCATTCCTGCTTGTTCCTGGAGCTAGCACAGTTACTTACTTGTAACAGGTGATCTCCGGAACAGCAGGAATTAGTCTTCACAACCCGCCCACCTCCCCTAGGAGTTGTATCTCTTTTTTGTATCTATTCCTTCCTCTCCTCTCCTTCTGGCTCAGCTATGAAACTCAACTGGGGAGAGGCAGTAGGAAGGGCGGGAAGCCACCGCGCAGGCGCGGGGTATGCTCCAAAGGCCTTCTGATTGGATGCTGGGGAGCATTCCCGTGCGGGCTCCATCGGCGACGTCTCCCACTTGTGAAGACTAATTCCTGCTGTTCTGGAGATCACCTGTTACAGGTAAGTAACTGTGCTTTATAATATCTTTTGTTTTATTTTCCATTCCTTTCCTTATCATACCTAGCATTCTATTTGCTCTCTTGGCCGCCGCTGCACACTGGGCTGAGGGTTTTAACATGGTATCCACAATGACGCCTAAATCTTTTTCCTGGGTGGTGGTTCCTAATGTAGAACCTTGCATCGTGTAACCATAGTTTGGGTTGTTCTTCCCTAGGTGCATAACCTTGCACTTGTCCACATTAAATTTCATCTGCCATTTTGTTGCCCAGTCTTCCAATTTATCAAGATCCTCTTGCAATTTACCACAATCCTCTTGGGTTTTAACAACTTTAAATAGTTTTGTGTCATCTGCAAATTTGATAATCTCACTCGTTATTCCACTTTCCAGGTCATTTATCAATATGTCAAATAGCAGCGGACCCAGCACAGATCCCTGGGGTACACCACTATTCACCTTTCTCCATTGGGAAAATTGGCCATTTAGCCCTACCCTCTGCTTTCTATCTTTTAACCAGTTCCTGATCCACAATAGTACACTGCTTCCTATCTCATGACTCTTTAGTTTTGCCAAAAGTCTCTCATAAGGGACCTTGTCAAAGGCTTTCTGAAAGTCCAGATACACAATATCAACCAACTCACCTTTGTCCACCTGATTATTCACTCCTTCAAAAAAACATAACAGATTAGTAAGACAAGATCTTCCTTGTCTAAAGCCATGTTGGCTGTCTCCCATTAGGTCATGACTATCTACATGCTGAGTAATTTTATTCTTTATGATGGTTTCTACCATCTTTCCCGGTACTGACATCAGGCTCACCGGTCTGTAGTTTCCAGGATCACCCCTGGAACCCTTTTTAAAAATTGGTGTTACATTGGCGATCCTCCAATCTTCAGGTATTAGAGATGATTTTAATGATAGTTCACAGATTACTAATAGCAGGTCTGCAATCTTGTATTTCAGTTCTTTCAACACCCTTGGATGTATACCATCCGGCCCAGGTGATTTGCTACTCTTCAGCTTATCTAATAGTTGTAATACATCTTCCCGATGTATCGATATTTCCTTCAATTCTTTCGCACCTTTAAATACCACTTCAGTCATGGGTAACATCCCTACATCTTCCTCAGTAAAGACTGAAGCAAAGAATTCATTCAGTCTCTCCGCTATCACCTTGTCGCCTCTTAGTGCTCCTTTAACCCCTTTATCATCTAATGGACCAACTGACTCTCTCACAGGTTTTTTGCTACGAATGTACTTGAAAAGGTCTTTACTTCACGTTTTTGCTTCTGCAGCAAGCTTCTTCTCGAATTCTCCCTTTGCCTGCCTTATCAATGCCTTGCATTTGACTTGCCAGTGCTTGTGCTGTTTCCAGGTTTCGTCGTTTGGCTCTTTTTTCCATTTCCTGAAAGATGCTTTTTTGGCAACAACAGCCTCTCTGACCTCACCTTTAAACCATGCTGGCAGTTTTTTGGACTTCCACTTTTCTTAAAGCGTGGAATACAGCTGGTATGGGCTTCCAAGATAGTATTTTTCAACAACAGCCAAGCCTGATTTACGTCTTTAACCTTCGCAACTGCTCCTTTTAGTTTTTTCTTAACTGTTTTCCTCATTTTATCATAGTCTCCCTTTCGAAAGTTAAAAGGTAGTACTGTGGATTTCCTTACTATCCCTCCTCCACTAATTAAATCAAAGGTGATCATGCTATGATCACTATTGCCAAGTGGCCTCCCTCCCTCTCCTGGCCCCTCAAAGCAGTGTTCATAGGAAAGATGGAATTTGAGGAGGGAGCAGAGCACCTGGGAGCATAGAAACAGAAAAATGACAGAAAAAGAACACATGACCTTTCTAGTCTGTCTTTCCATATCAACAACTACAACAGTCCCCCCCACCCCCCTTTTTTTTTTCTTTAGAGATCCTCTGTGTTTGTCCCATGCTTTTTTGAATTCCGTTACTGTCCTCATCTCTACCACCTCCACTGGGAGACTATTCCACAGATCCACCACTCTCCGTAAAGAAATATTTCTGCATATCACTCCTAAATCTATTCCCCTTCACCCTCATCCCATGTCCCCTCGTAGCAGAACTTGCTTTCAATCAAAAGAGGCTCTCTCTCCCCCTGTACACCGATGTATTTAAACGTCTCAATCATATCACCTCTATCCAGCCTTTCCTCTAAGGTGTACATATTAAGATCCTTAAGTCTTTCATATGTTTTATAATGAAGAGCACTAACCATTTTGGTAGCCACCCTCTGTACTGACTCCATCCTGTTTATATTCTTTTGAAGGTGTGGTCTCCAGAATTGCGCACTATACTCCAAAAGAGGTCGCACCAAAGACTTATACAGAGGCACTATCACCTCCTTTATTCTGCTAGCCATTCCTCTCCGTATGCACCCAAGCATCCTTCTAGATTTTACTGTCACCTTTTCCACCTGTTTAGCTACTTTAAGATCATCTGACACGACTATACTTAGGTCCCGCTCTTCTTTAGAGAACAAAATACTTTACCCCCTATACTATATTGCTCTCTTGGATTGTTGCAGCCCAAATGCATGACCTTGCATTTTTTAACATTAAATCCCAGCTGCCAAATTCTAGACCATTCTTCAAGCTGAGCTAGATCCCGCCTCATGTTATCTACACCTTCCTGGGTGTCTATTGCAGATTTTGGTATCATCCGCAAAGAGGCAAACTTTATCCGACATCCCTTCTGCTATATCACTAACAAAGATGTTAAACAGAATCGGACCAAGGACAGATCCCTGGGGCACAACACTGGTAACTTCCATCTCCTCAGAGTGAGCTCCATTTACCTGTACCCTTTGTCACCTCCTACCCAACCAATTTCTAACCCAAGCAGTAACTTTAGGGTCCATTCCTAGTGTGCTCAGTTTGTTTATAAGTTGTCTGTGAGGAATGGTGTCAAAGTCTTTACTAAAATCTAAATACACCACATCAAGGCTCTCCCTTGGTCCAACTCCCTGGTCACCCAGTCAAAGAAATCAATCAGATTTGTCTGACAAGACCTGCCTCTGGTGAATCCATGCTGCCTCGGATCCTGTACTCCATTGGATTCCAGAAACCTCACTATTTTCTCTTTCAGCAGTGTTTCCAATAATTTACTCACCACTTTAGTTAAACTAACCGGCCTGTAGTTTTCAACCACATCCTTACTTCCGCTTTTGTGTAAAGGTACCACATAAGCCTCTCTACAGTCCTTCGGCACCACTCCCGACTCCAATGAGGCATTGAAAAAGTCAGTCAGTGGAGCTGCTAGAACATCCCCAAGTTCCTTCGGTGTATCCCATCTGGTCCCATCGCTTTGTCTACTTTAAGTTCAGCTAGTTTCTCATGAACACAGTCTTCTGAAAATTCTTCAAGATGCCCCTCGCTTCTATTCTTGTTTGTGGGCACTTTCTGAGGTCCTGCTCCTGGTTCTTCAACTGTGTACACAGAACAGAAATATTTGTTAAGCAATTCTGCTTTATCCTCATCAGCTTCGACATATTCCTCCCCTTCACCCTTGAATCTGACAATGCCACTTTTGCCCTTCCTCTTCTCACTAGCATATCTGAAAAATATTTTATCCCCCCCCCCCCAGTTTATTGCATTAGCTATTTCTTCCTCTTTTTGAATCTTTGCCTTCCTGACTACTTTTCTATCTTCTCTAAGTTTTTCCAAATATAGATGCCTGTCTTCCTCTCTCTGTGATCTCTTTTTCTTCACCTTTTCAGTTACTTCTTTTGAAAGCCATAGCGGTCTTCTTTTCCTTTTACCTTTATTTACCATTTTAGCAAAAAGGTTGTTTGCCCTTAAAATATCCCCTTTCCGTTTCACCCAGCTTATGACTCCCTGAGGTATTGGTCCATCTTGGCAAAGTTTCCTAAAGTCTAAGACCCTCGCTTTTGAATGGATTCTAACAGTCCTAGTCCTAATACTGAACCACACCATCTGGTTATCACTGGATGCAAAATGATCTCCCACTATAACATCAGAAACACTTTCACCATTGGTAAGCACCAAGACCAGTATGGCTCTTTTCACGTGTGGGGTCTGTTACCAATTGCCTGAATAGTTCTCCCTGTAGAGAATCCAGGATCTCCTTACTTCTAGATGATACTGCAGCAGGAATGTGCCAATCAACATCTGGCATATTGAAATCCCCTATTAGTATCACTTCCCCTTTCCTAGCAATTCTGCATATGTCTTCAACTAACTTTCTGTGCACCTCTTCCTCTTGTGAGGGAGGTCTGTATATCACACCAATGCAAATAGATTTCTCTTTCCTTCTTTCTAGTTTAACCCACAATGCCTTCTCTCTCCCTTTTAAGCTCTGTAATTCCAAGGCTTTAATAATATGTTTTACATATAGTGCCACTCCTCCTCCCCTTCTTCCTATCCTGTCCTTTCTGAATAAAGTATAGCCTGGTATAGTTACATCCCAGTCATGGTTTTCTGTGAACCATGTTTCTGTAACTGCCACTAAATCTAAGTCGGCCACTGCCACCCAAGCTTCAAGTCAGCCACTGCCACCAAAGCTTCAACATCAGGGATCTTATTTCCCATGCTACGGGTATTTATACACACTGATTTTCATATGTTACCCTTTTTACCCATTTCCCTAAAGGTATTTCATGTTTTACTTACCTGGGGGCTGTCTTCACCCATCCCCAACGAATCTAGTTTAAAGCCCTCTTCAGTAGATTAGCCAGTCTATTACTGAAGATGCATCGACCTTTCTTAGACAGATGGACGGCATCTCTGCTCTGCAACCCTTGAAATAGCATCCCATGGTCCATGAAACCAAAACGCTCTTGATGACACCATCCACGCAGCCATGCATTCATCTCCAGGATGTGAGCCTCTCTGCCTTGGCCTTTACCCTCAACAGGGAGAATCGAAGAGAACACCACCTGTGCACCCTGCTATCTGCTTCACCCTCTGTCCCAGAGCCATGAAGTCCCTCTTGATATGCTCAGCATCCTGAGCACAGCACCATCTTCAGTCCTGGATTGTGTGGCGCTGCACCCCAGCTAGGCGGTCGCCTAGTGGAGACAGCGTGCCATCTAATGTCTTGTATTTTGCGGAGAGTCCAGGTCCAAGGCCTCTGGAGTTGTAGTTGTGTGCAAAAATGCCAACCAAGTGGTTTTAGAGGCAACACAGGAAAAATTTATTAATTTTTTTCTTTTGTAGTCAACACTTTGCAAACAAAAACTGTTATGGAAGTTCCTGAACAAAATAACAGAACAGAGGATAATTTCTCCAACAAAAACTGTCACATAAACCGTGCTCCAACAATGCTATAAATGAGGTTGCTTCCTTCCGCTCTTTAACAGAAGATAACTTCTTTCCCCCAACAAGCCACAGTTGTAACTTATTGCTATTATCAAAGTCCAGCAAAGCCCTCAGCTTCTTTCAACTGCGTAGGGTTTTAAAAGTAAGGCTTCTTCAGCTTATCAGCATTGCTAACAAAAACTGCTGCTTTAAAACATTTTACTTCAGCATAAACATTTGTGGTAATTTTCAACCTTGAACAATTTTCTCTATCTCAGGCTCCCAGCACTCAGCGTATCAGGTTGACTGGCTTCTCTTTAGCTTAAACTGTTGGCCTCCCCTCAGTCTGAAGTTATGCACAAGGAGCATTCCATTAAGGAATCAATGGAGTCCTGTTCCACTTCATAGGATTCTGTCTCCATATCTTCACACTCATAATCACATATCTCTGGGCTTGAGACTGGCTCAGAGTATTCAGGCCTAATTTCTTTTAAAAGCTTGAACACCTTTTCCCAATGAGCTTTTCGTCTTCCCTCTGGGTATTCAGTATGGCTACCAGACTTTTTACCCTTTAATAAAACACTTAAAGGTTCTGTCTGTCTCCCTTTACTTCTGGGAACATTCTTCCTGACAGGCTTCTTAAAAGATAAAACTTCTGCCTCAGAATCCTGTAGGGCTAGTCCTGTACCTTGGCTGTATTCTTCAGCTTCCCCAGGTCTTTCTCTCCTACCTCCAAGCCTGGCTGCAAATCTCTCACAGCAGGGGCTCTTCTTTGAAGTAGCGTTCTCCAAATCAGAGCTGCTCTGGGAATCACTCCGGTATCTGTTCCTAGACTCCCTCTGCTCTCCACAACTGAAGCTTTGGTCCTCTTCAGTTTGGCTTAAGGATTCTCTTTCCAGCTTGCTTACAGCTAGCTTCCTCAGTTCCTCTCTCTTGGAAGGAGTGGGATTAGCCCTGCTCCTGGCTCTGTCCCAGCTGCTGCTGCTGAACCTGTTCCCCAACCTGTTCCTGTGTGTTTCTGTGAGCTTAAATGTATGTAAGCGTCCTCCCTCTCCTGGCTCCTCCCACAGGTATCTCCTATCCCTCCTCTGGGTTGCCATGGAGTCTGGGTGTGGTCTGAGCCTAGTAGCTCTAGAAGTGTGGGTTTTTCCACTACCTGCATTTTGAAACGTTTGTCTAGCTGAGCCCTTCCCCCACACAGAAGAAAAAGTTTCTTTTTTATCTGTTTCCCAGGGCTGAGCTGCAGCCTCATCACCACAATTGTACGGGGGTAAGTGCAATTGTTGACCTTGTTTTTGTGCCTGCCTTTGTCAGCCACAGCTGTAGGGGTCAGCCTGACCTTCCATGCGTGTGTTGTCTGGTTTGGCATTGCTGTGTGCTTAAGTGCTGTTTTTTCTTTTCCTAGTGCATGTGGAGCCTGTGGCCATTCATATATAACTGTTGTGCCGCTGCATGCATGTGTAAGTTACATGTGAAAAGGATCCATCTGTAAATGTACATGTGTAAGTGCGGTGAACACTGTTGTGCTAACTGGGAGAGGTGCTGTATGTCAGCACATAAGAAGTGTTGTCTGGGTAGTGATAAATGCAAAGCTAGGCCTATGGATCCCTTGTGTGAGAGTACTGCAGAACAGAACAAAATGAGCAGTTGGTAGTGGACCCCTTGGACAAGGATTTTCTTTCAAGTCTGGATTCTCAGCAGGGAAAGGCTAGCATGGAGCTCTTGCGCAGCCCCACACATACTTATCCTTCTCTTCTGCTTCCCCAGGCAGGGTCTGGAAAGATATGCCATCATCAGTGGACAGGGAGCAGCTAAGGCCCTGCTCTTGGGTTCAGGGTCCTTTTTGCCTGACCTCTTCTTTCAACAAGCATACTTTTTCTGGCAAAGCAGTGGGAGTCCAAGCAGGGCAACTTTCCAACCCCCAGCCCAGCTAGGCTCCTCTGCCTCGGTGATTGGCAGCCAGGCCAAGGTATCACCTATGCCCTGGAAGCATCTGCATTAATGGGAGGCCTTGGGTGACTTGTATCTCTCAGAACCCCAAGTCAAGGGTTAACTTGGATGAAGAGCCTGAACTGGTTGAGGAGGATTCTTTGCAGGAAGAGAGCTGGAAGATTTGTGCCTCATCTGCCTCCTTAGGAGAGTTAAATTGACAGCCCTGATTTGTAAGGTATCTGCCTCCCTGTAGATTTCTGATGTTCCCATGGCTGGTGTGGAATTGCATGGTCATTGTCTTCTTCGAGGGGTCCATAGATCTGCCAAGGCCTTACCTTTTCTGCAGTTTCTTGAAGACATGATATCTGAGGCATAGGGTTCGCCAGACACCTCAGTGAAAGGTGTCAAGAGTCCTGAGCAAGCTGCATTTCCATCCTCAGCAGGATTTGGATAAGTGGTAGGTTTTTTTTCCAAAAGTAGATGCACATGTTGCAGTTGACACCATGCATACCACCATCCTAGTAGAGGATGGGGCCACCTTGAAATATCAGCTGGATCGTAAAGTAGAGGCACTAGTCAAGACTGGGTTCTCAGCTTCGTTCTTAATCCTTCAGACAGTGATATGTGGAGCTTGACTGCATGGAACCTTCTTCAGTGGGTGCATTGCTCCCGGAAGATGATGCTTCTGGATTGCTTGGAATCAGCTGTGGCCTGTCTAGCCAATATTATGAATGATCTTGTCTGGCTAGTAGCCAGGGACATTGCTGTGACCACAGTGGTAAGAATGTTGCTCTGGCTGTGGAATTGGGTGGCGGACATGGCCTCAAGTCTCATCTGGCCAAGATTGCCTGTAAGAGAAAGCTATTTGGTGAGGACCTCGAAGCTTGTAAAAGACCTTGTTGATTTCTTGCCTCAGCATCTCCTGGAGGATAGACCTAGGTTTTGGTGTGTTCCCTCTTCGTCATTGTCATTATCTTCCTCACATTTTCCTCTCTCATTTTCAGGACTTCAGGCAGTCTTGGGACCCTCGGTGGTACTGGCCAGAGAAGCCAGCCCTAGATTTCTCAGATTACTGGGTGAGTACTCAGCCCTTTCATGGTGCATGCAGATCCAGTAACTCTTCCTCCTTGAGGGCCAACCCCTCCCATCTAGTGCATTCTGAGGTGCCTCCAGTGGGTGGCTGCCTGCACCCTTTTCACCATGAATGGGCCTGGATTACCAATGATCAATGGGTGTTTGATGTTATTCAGCACTGTTGCATCCTAGAGTGCAGGGAGCCTACTTTTGACACCTTTGTGGCCTCGCTCTGTGTTTTTGAAACAAAGAAGGCTGTTGTTCAGGCCACCTGCAAAACGCTGGTGCATCTTCAGGCTGTTGTACCTGTAATTCCCCCCCACCCCCACCCCGCATGGGGCTCTAGAAGGTGCTCCATATACTTCATCGTGCTGGAGAAGAAGTTTCCTCAGGCCCATCCTCAACCTAAAAAGATTCCTTCTGGATGGAAGCGCTCCAGTCAGTCATTCAAGTGGTTCACAATGGGGCGTGACTGTCTTCTTTGGATGTGGTGGAGGTGTTCTTCCACATTACCATTCAGCAGGACCAGCAAAGTTTCTATGTTTTGCCATTCTAGGCAATCACTTTCAGTTCTGTGCTCTGCCGTTCAGCCTCCATAGCTCCTAGAACCATCTCCAAGGTCATGGTAGTTGCAGTGGCAGCTAGCTCTGCAGTGAGGGCATCTTAATACACCCTTATCTCGATGACTATCTTATTCATGCCAGGTCACAGCCAGAAGCTGTCAAGGTGACAGCACAAGTGGTCCATTTTTATAGAAGGTTTCGGCTGGATAGTGAATTGAAGCAAGAGTCCCCTGGATCCCTCTGTCATTGGAATATCTTGGAGCCCTCTTCAGTACCCACACTGGCAGTCATTTTGAATTCAAAGAGAATTTCCAAAATATTGGCACAGTTGTCTATCTTCCGGTGACAACAAACTACCAAAGTCTGGCAGTATCTTCAGCTCTTGAACTCTATGCCAGCCATCCTAGAGTTGGTCCCTTGGACGAAGGCTCACATGAGGTTGCTCTAGAGGGTTTTTTCTATCACATTGGTTACCTTGCTTGCAGGACTTTGATGGCAGAAGTGGGAGCTGGATGTTGGTAGCATCCAGACTGAATTGATGGTATCAGACTGCCAGTTTGCACAAGAGTATGCCCCTGGTACATCCTCTGTGGCTCATCCTGACATTGGATGTTAGTCTGTTTGGCTGGGGAGCTCGTTGCATAGGAAAGTTGGCTCAGGGGTGCTTGATCAGCCATGAGTCATCTTGGCCCATCAATTACATGTGCCATTTGTTTGGCTTTTTGGCACTTTCAACACCTTGTCTGGGGCCAAGCAGTTTGGGTTTTCTCAAACAATGCCACTGCGGTACATATGTCGTCAACCAGGCCAGGACAAAGTGTGTCGAAGTAGCTCTGGGAAGTGGCTTGTTTATTTTGCTGGACAGAGTGGAATCTCCTGGTACTACCAGTGCAACACATTGTGGGCACAGACAATGTGGAGGCAGATTTCTTCAATCACCACAGTCTTGATCCCAGGGAGTGGGAGCTAGTCCCTTTCATATTTCAGCAGATCATGGATCAGTGGGGCAGTCCATGGGTGAACCTGATGGTAACCCGATCCAGTGCTAAAGTAGAAAGATTCTTCAGTTGTTGCAGGAAGCCCGTGCCAAAGTTGTTGACATGGGTACAGCCCTGACCTCATTTGTCCCTTGTGTAAGTGTGCAAACCAAGGGAGTCGGTGCATAGAGTGGTGGTCAAAGAACTTTGTTGTCAAATTCCAACGCATTTCAGCCAACAGCCTTCTTCAGGGGGTGCAAACTTCATAAAACAAAATGATTATAAAAACCAATAAATACATAATAAATGATAATTACACTTACCTGGTAATTGTAGTTTCTTGAGTGACGACAGTTCAGTCCTCTACCTCTGGGTTGTCAATATCCTCCTGCAGCTTGGAGACTGGTATGTCAGAATCATGACATCACTGGATATAGCCTGCTGATCTCTCTCCTCAGTCCCACTATGAACTATTAACAAAGCAGACTCAAAGGAGCAACAAATAAGTAGCTAAACACAATCAATGGAACGTAGACTAAACTACCCATAGAACCTGTTAACCCTTCCGGCAAGGCTTTCTTACGCCCTTCCCTGCCACAGGGAGAATCAACGATAAGACAGAGTGAATGTGAATGAAATGAAGCCAGATCTACCTGTAATACTTCTCTTCTCGCTACTAACTCTGGACTCCTCCTAAAAGAACTCTGGGTGGGATGGAGGACTGAAATGTCATCACTCAAGGAACTACAATTACCAGGTAAATGTAATTATCATTTCCTTATCATTCCTCCAGTTCAGTCCTCTACCTCTGGGATGTGCCAGAGCAGTAATCATTGGGAGGGACCCTTCCAGCCGGCAAACAACACCGCCAACCCAAAACGGGCATCAGTAGCTGCTGCGATGTCAAGACGGTAATGTTTATTGAACGTCTGTAGGAACGACCAAGTCGCTGCCCTACAAATTTCCCCTGGCGGAACCAAACTGTGCTCCGTCCAGGAACAAGCTTGCGCTCTGGTGGAATGCGCCCGCAACCCTGCGGGCACGGATCGACCTTGAAGCAGATAGGCGGAAGCAATCGCCTCCCGAATCCACCGGGCAATGGATGCTTTAGCCGCCCACTCCCCTTTGCGCACTCCTCCGAACAACACAAATAACCTATCCGATTTGCGAAACCACTCCGTGACCTTCAAATACTGACGCAACACACTCTTTAGTCCAAACAACGCAAACTGCGATCCAGTTCGCCGCCTTCTAGAGAACCCAGAACGGGCAAACACACGGCCTGATTCAAATGAAAGGGAGACACCACCTTAGGCAAAAAAGATGAAACCGGACGCAGTACTACCTTCTCCCTGGAGAAGGATAAGAACAGTTCTCTACACGACAATGCTTGCAACTCTGAAATTCGCCTAGCTGAACAGATCGCCACCAGGAATACCATTTTTAAGGTCAAGTCCTTCACAGAAGCCCGACGCAACGGCTCAAAAGGGAGGCTTGGATAACGCCGTCAAGACCATATTGAGATCCCAGGGAGGAATCACCACCCTACGCGACGGCCGCAACCTAGAGACCACCTTTAGAAAACGACCCACATCAGGATGAGCTCCCAGAGGCACCCCCTTAACTCTGCCGCGATAACAGGAAAGGGCTGCCAATTGAACTCGCAAAGAACTGGCTGCAAGACCTTTATCAAAGCCGTCCTGCAGAAACCCCAATATCGAGGGGATAGAAACCGTGGATGTTCGAAGCTGATGCCGCAAACACCAATCCACAAATATATGCCAGACATGCACGTACGCCAAGGATGTGGACCGTTTCTGTGCCCTAAGCAGCATAGCCACGACTGCCGCCGAATAGCCTTTCTTTCTTAGCCTGGCCCTTTCAATGGCCATACCGTAAGCGAGAACCGATCCACTTGGGGCATGAAAAGGGGCCCTTGTAGCAGTAGATCCGCCCTCGATGGCAGCCGCCAGAGTTCGCCGTCCAGGAGGCGCACGAGGTCTGCGTACCACGGGCGTCTCGGCCAGTCGGGCGCCACCAGACGCACCCTTCCCGGGTGAGCTCCGATCTTTTGAATCACCCGGCCTATCAGCGCCCACGGAGGAAAGACATACAGAAGACCTCCGGACGGCCACCGTTGCAACAGCGTGTCGATGCCTTCTGACATCCTTTCTCGCCTCCTGCTGAAGAAGCGGCTGTCTTTCGCTGACTGGAAGGTCACCATTAAATCCATTATTGGGGTCCCCCAGCGAACTACTATCTGCGGGAAGATGTCGGGATGCAGTTCCCACTCCCCTGCATCTACCCAAACTCTGCTGAGAAAGTCCGCCTTAACATTGTCCTTCCCTGAAATGTGCACCGCCGAAATCGCAGTTAACAGACTCTCTACCCAAGAGAATAATACGTCCACCTCTTCTTCCATTGCGGCACTCCCTGTGCCGCCCTGATGGTTGATGTAGACAACCGTCACCGAGTTGTCGGAGAGCACCCGCACCGGACAACCCCGCACCAACTCCTCGAATGCCTGAAGCGCCCGGGCGACCGCTCGAAGTTCTAGACAATTTATCAACCAGGAAGCCTCCAGAGGAGACCAAAGACCCTGCGCGAACTGGCTCCCGCAGTGGGCTCCCCAACCTGCCAGGCTGGCGTCCGTCAACAATGGAAGCCAGTCCGGTTGCTCCAGTGGCATGCTGGCAGCCAGCGAAGACCGGCGCAGCCACCACTGAAGAGACTGCCTGACCTTGCTGGGACACAGAAGTCGCTTGCTCAACGGATCGGACGGATGCGACCAGCGGCAAAGCAGCGCCTGTTGCAGAGGCCGCATATGAACTTTGGCCCACGGTACCGCTTCCAAAGTCGCCGCCATTGTTCCCAGAACTCGAAGATAGGCCCACGCCGACTGCGCTGGAATGGATATGAACTGCCGAACCAGATTCCTCAGAGCCTGAGCCCTCTTGTGTGGCAAAAACACTAGTCCCCTCTTTGTGTCAAACCGAACCCTGAGGTACTCGAGGTCCTGGGAGGGCTCCAGACGACTCTTGGTCGGATTGACCACACAACCAAGACTCTGCAAGAACTCCACCACTCTGCTTGTCACCCAGACACTCTCTGCCTCGGCCCGAATAAACCAATCGTCGAGGTAAGGGTGGACTAAAATTCCTTCTTTGCGCAACACCGCCACTACCAGCACCATAATTTTGGTGAAGGTTCGCGGTGCCATTGCCAGACCGAAGGGCAAGGCCTAGAACTGATAGTGGCCCCAAGGAAGAGCGAACCTTAGGAACTTTTTTTTTTTTTTTAATTCTTTATTTTCGTTTTATAACAACAAAGGAAAGGAAGACATACAGCTAAAAGACAAATACATAACGTGTAATACATACACCAAAGTAAACCCCTACCACCCCCCTCCCCCCTGCTTCTTCTCTAGAAAACTAAGCATTCCCGAAGCGGGCGTGTACTTACATTATTGTATTGCAAAACCTAACGGTGATCTAAAACATGATGAGTGCACATTATACAGGCATGTTGAAGCAATGAGCAGATTGTACATAATCATTAAGCATCTGCCATTTAGGCAAGCAAGAGTGAGTTTAGACATGGGGAATAGCTCTCCGAGGTATCTGCTCATATTTACTATATAAGCAGACGAGGTTCCACCATTCATTGACAGTAAGTCGAGAGCTATCCTTCCAATTCCTCGTGATTAAGCATATGGCTATACCTAGCATGAAATCAAGGAAAAGCGACCCTTCTTAGGAAGAGAGGGGACCTCCGCCACAGAGCGGAGTCCCACGACCTTCCAAGAAAGAGGTTCATGAAAGTGTAAGATAGATTGAATACGACCCCAGATCCGCCCCCAATAGACCTGCAGTTGAGGACATTCATAAATAACATGAGCGAAGGATCCCACAGCAGTATGGCAAGACCAACACAGGTCCCTAGCATTTGGGTTCCATTTGGCTATCTTTCCTGGGGTATAAAAGCATCTGTGTGCAAAGAAGAAGAGAGTTTGGGTAACAGAGGCAGACTGGGAAGCCCGCACTACTTTACTCCAAAAAGCGCTCTATTGCACAGGGGTTATAGTGGTTTGCAGTTCGCGCTCCCAGGCTTGTTGGGCTCTAAAAGTGTCCGTGTCTGCACCCTGACAAAGTATTTTATAGAAATTAGAGGCTACACCATGTGTACTACTAATGGAGTGAACTATCTCTAATAGCCCATCCTCAGTAGGGGCAGAGGGCGGCATGATTCGAGCACTTTTGAGGCAGTGTTGAAGCTGCATCAATTGAAAGTAGTGTTTCGCTGGTAACGCAAATTCCGTTTGTAAATCCGAAAAGGTTTTCCAACGAGCTGCAGAGAAAAGCTGTTGGGGTGTCCAGATCCCCTTGAAAGGAAATGGCAGCATGATCTGAAATATGTAGGGAGTAAATCTTTGCAGTGTCCACCTGAGGAACTAACAGTTTTGAGATTAGAAAGAAGTCTATGCGAGACTGAGATTTATGAGAGGAGGAGAAGAAGAAGGTGAAGTCAAGCTCATTGGGGCGTAGTAATCTCCATAGATCAACTAAAGCAAGATCCTTGATCAGGGAGGTAAGCGTAGCGTGACTCTTGGGGGGACCACTCGTCCTAGGCGGCTGTTTGTCAATCAGGGGATCAAGGACTAGATTGAAATCCCCCCCAATGATCAATGAAGTATTAGCAGCAGCTTGCGCAACCTGAGCAATGGCAGCAAAAAAAAAAAAGGCACGGTCATCAACATTAGGAGCGTAAAAGCATATACATGTAACTTCTAGGCTACCCATCTTGAGGTGAACTCCAGACCATCCACCTTCTGCATCCGAGCTAGTCGCAACAACAGTAGCATGCAAAGACTTCCCAACCAGTATGGCAACCCCACATCTCTTAGAAACGGCTGGGGAACAAGCGGCCACCATGTAAGGTTTAATATTGAGTTTAAGAGTTTCCTTCGAATTTAAATGCGTTTCTTGGAGAAAAATCAGATCCGCTGCTTCCGGACTGAGGTAGCTTAGGATTTTCTTCCGTTTTATCGGATTATTGATGCCTTTTACGTTCAATGAAAAATCTTACATGGTGCCATCAATCGGTAGTAGACATTTTAGGTAAGGGCGCTTGATAACATAGAACATAAACAGAATCTGTATAACAATGTCATAATCACCGAGTATTCTGGCTAATACACCCCATATTGAAAAGTATGTACCAACGTATCTTAGAGAAGAAGCAAAACCCCCAAAGAATATGGCGACCAGATGTCTGCGGGAGGAGGCCCTAGAGAGGAAATAGAAGACATGTATAAAAAGAAAAGAAACACCAGAGTCCATAATAACACTGTCTCTGATACTCATCGAGGCTACTGTGGGTAGATGGAGTCGGGTCACAGATACCATCAAGAGTAAGGCAACAGACTGCCCACGCCAGACTCTTTGCTAGGCTGCGGCAGATCCAATATGGCCGGTGCAGCAGATATAAGGAGACTTGCAGGAATATTCTGGAAGTCAGCGCATCAAGTCGGCTTCTTTGGAATCCAAAAACTCTGCTAGTAGATCAGGGTCCTCGAATGTTCTTGTCTGATTGTGAAGCGTGACTCGGAGCTTGGCCGGGTACATCAGGCCATAGCGTGCTTGTAGTTGTTGAAGCCTCGGCCGGAATTCCAGAAAGCGCTTTCGGCGGTCGACTGTGGGTTTAGACAAGTCGGGATAGAAGGAGATCTTGTGGCTCTCAAACTCCATATGGCCCTTTGCCCGAGAGGCACTTAGAATTTGCTCCACGTGTTGATATCTCAGTAGTCGAAAAATGATAGGCCGCGGGGTCTTCCTGTTGAGCGTTATGCTTGTGGGTACACGATGAGCGCGATCAATCTCCAAATCTTTGGTAAAGGTGATTTGGAGCAAGGAAGGGAGGATTTTGCA
This sequence comes from Ichthyophis bannanicus, assembly GCA_033557465.1. Classification (NCBI taxonomy): domain Eukaryota; kingdom Metazoa; phylum Chordata; class Amphibia; order Gymnophiona; family Ichthyophiidae; genus Ichthyophis; species Ichthyophis bannanicus. The sequence goes on from CM066033.1 coordinate 679,554,933, forward strand.
TAAAAACTCTTTCATGTCTCCCGATTCCGCTCCCTCCGGTATGCCCACGAGTCGTATGTTATTGCGGCGCTCTATTATTGCCATCTTCCACCTCTTTCTGCAAGGCCCGCACCTGTCGTTCAACTTTGTCGAGTTTGGACAACCGGGCCGCATGGGAGTCCAATATGCTCTCCATTTTGTCCTGACGCGAAGAAAGCCCTTCTAGCTTGCTTTGCAGCACACCAAAATCGTCCCGCAGCGCTCGGAGTGCTTCACCGTTTGCCTGCACAAGGTTTTTGACCCCTCTAATCTCTACGAGGATTTCCTGCTGCATTTCGGGGCCCTCGCACAAAGCCGGCCCCTTCTGCGGAGACGGAGGTTCAGTTTTGGAACGTTTGCCGTGAGAAGCCGCTGGAGACCCAAATTCCAGGCGCGTTGGTTTGGTCCCCGCCATCTCACCAATGTGCCCCGGCAAGATCAGAGTAGAAATTCCAAATATGTGAGGTGTTAATTCAGGATTCTGAGTAGGCCTCTCGGGAGCCTCAGCGTTATGCGACCATCCCGCTGGACATCAGGCTCCGCCCCCCTCGAACCTTAGGAACTTTTGATGAGCTGCCCAGATAGGAATGTGCAAATACTCCTCCGTAAGATCCAGAGATGTCAAATACTCTCCCTGACGCACCGCCACAATAACTGATAAGAAAGTTTCCATCCGGAAATGCGGAACCCGCAGACAGTGATTTACGGCTTTCAGATCTAAAATGGGCTGCAACGTTCCGCCCTTCTTTGGCACCACGAAATAAATGGAGTACCGACCCACGCCATACTCTGCTCTCGGTACTTCCACGACCGCCCCTAACTGGATAAGTCACTCCAGGGTTCCGCGAACCGCTAGGGCTTTCATGGGGCTCCTGCAGGGAGACATGACGAAGGAATCTCTCACGGGCTGTGCTAACTCCAGTGCATAGCCCTGGTGAATTATCTCCAACACCCACTGGTCGGAAGTGATGTGGGTCCAAGCAGAAAGAAACCCCCGGAGCTGCCCGCCTACGGGAGTCCCTTCCGCCGGGACCCGTGTCATCTCATTGTGATTTGCGAGTTGCAGAAGCGGGGCTTGAGGAAAAACCTCTAGTAGCCCCTCCGAAACCCGCGGAATCCCTGGGCCTGAGACTGAAAACGGCCCCTCTGGAAATTTCTGAACCGCGTCAGACGAAATCTCCGGAAATCCCGAAACTGGCCCCTATAGCATTGACCCGGACTTCCCATGTTTCGGCTTATCCTCCGGGAGTCTACCCGTCTTGGACGCCCCGAGGTCCTTTGCCAACTTATCCAAATCTTCTCCAAATAGCAAGCTGCCTTTAAATGGTAGCTTGCTCAGTTGAGACTTGGAAGGGCCGTCCGCTGCCCAATTTTGTAACCACACTGACCTGTGGGCAGCCACCACGGACGCCGTGCTATTGGCAAGTGCTCTAATCAAATCATAATGCACATCTGCTAAATATGCCGCTCCAGACTCCAGGCGATCCAGCTCCTTGAGCTCTTCGAGATCCATGTGCGAAGACAGATGCAGTCGCTGGATCCACCGCAAACACACCCTAGCCACCCAAGCTCCACAGATGGAGGCCTGCAACGATAGCGAATCCGCCTCGAAGGTCTGTTTCAGCAATCCGTCCACTTTACAGTCTTGGGCATCCTTCAAGGCAGCACTGCCTTCCACTGGAATGGTGGTCGTCTTTGTAACCGCCGACACCACTGCGTCCACCCGTGGTGCCCGGAACCTCCTTTTATCCTTATCGGCCAGAGGATAGAGCCTATTCATAGTCTGTATACCTTGAAGCCCTGCTTCCGGCTAGTCCCATTCTTCTTTTATCATTCTGTCGACCACTCTGTGCACCGGAAACACAACCTGCATTTGCTGAACTGCCTGAATAACCGGGTCTTCAACCTCGTCCTCCACAGAGGTCTGTGTAGCGAGATTCAACATCTGCAAGGATTCCGTGATCAACACCGCAAGCTCTTCTCTACGGAAGACCCTAATGATCTTAGCTTGATCCTCTGGCTCAGGGATCTCCCCTTCTTCCAGATCCTGCGTACCCTCATCCTGCTCCCAGTCCGCATCCTGGACTTCAGGCCAATCGCCTTCTGCCGATGCAGAAGCTCGTGGTCTCGCTCTTTTAGGTGCTGATGGTCCCTCACCTACCTCTTCGATCGCCTCCAGTTTCTGGAAAGGACCGGCAAGCGGCCAAGACCCTGGCCACCTACCCTGGCGTTGCAAGCAAAAGGCCTGATGCATCATTAAAATGAAATAAGGGCTAAAATCCCCGAGGTCCATCACCTGCACCGCCAGCAGGGCTCCGGGGGCCCCCGCCAGATCCTCCAGCGCTGACCCTTGCGCAGGAGGCTGTGGGGAAGCAGCCCCCGTCGGTGCCCCCTGCGCCTCTGGGGCCTCTTTAATGTCCATCTGCTGCTCCACCGTGGAAGAAAGGGTTGCACAGCCACGGCACACTCCTGAATCGGCCACCGTGCCCCTCCGGGTGCCACAAACAATACACTGTGGTCATGCCGCCATACAGCAGCTAAGCAACTGACCCAGTGAATGAAGCCTCTAAATGTTTTCCTTTTTTTTTTAACCCCCAAAATAAACGTCGGCCTAGCACCCTCAAACTATCAAGCAAACCTTTGCCACACTCTGCCCCTCCGGGAGAAAGAGCCACCCTTAGAATGGACCCCCCCGCCCCCGGTAAGAGGCCGATTCGCGACGAAAATAAACCAACGGAGCCCCTTTAAACAAAAAGAAAAGAAATAAAAGGCAATGAAAGAGCCCACACACTAAAGAAAAAGAAATTACCTTTGTGCTTTAACAGGCACGGGCTTGCAAACCGCCCAGCAGCCACGTGGCCTCTCCGCGGTGCAGAAAATGGCCGCCAAGAGTGCCAGAGAGACAAAAAGATGCCAAATGAGCCCCGGGCCACGCTGCTATCTTCGGTCAAGTGCTCTGCCTTCAAACGCAGCCTGCAACCGGTGGATTGCTTATCGGTCAGGTCTGCGCACTCCGAATGCCGTTCTGAGCTGTGCTGCCCTGTCAATCATGCCCCACAGAACTGTAGAGCTGTCTAGCCGGCCCCCCCCCCCCCCCCGGAGCCGTGTGTATGCAGCCACCGTGGCCCGGCAAGGAACTCACGCTAGATGAAGGGCTCTCCCCCAAAGAGTCCGGGGGGAGAGAACCTCTGGGCCACTGCCGGGGAAAAACTGACTTCTTGAGCTTTAACTATAGCTTTATTAATTATTTAAAGCAGGCAGGGAGCAAGAATGCCAAGAGCCTTTCCCTCCTTAGGCACTTTTTTATTTTTATTTTTAAAAAGACAGTACCCCAATAACCAAACTCAACAAAATCAAACTACACTATCCTACAAGCTCTTTATCCGTTTCTCCAGAGAGCCTCCTATGAGGCTCAACATGTCCTCCTGCTGCTTGGAGACTGGTCACACTGGGACTGAGGAGAGAGATCAGCAGGCTATATCCAGTGATGTCATGATTCTGACATACCAGTCTCCAAGCTGCAGGAGGAGATTGACAACCCAGAGGTAGAGGACTGAACTGGAGGAACAATAAGGAATATAACTTAAAACACAATATCTAACACACATTAAAAATATTGATTAAAACAAAGTAAAAACAAATTAAGAACAGTCAATGCTTAAAAGACCATAGAAAGTAATGCACATATGAAAAACAATGAGCACATAAAAGCTGTGATATTCAACATAAGATGTGACTTAAAAGCTATAACAAGCCACAATCAACATACAGTAGGACACCTACATGCACCATAATTCCAATCACATACAGTGTAATGCCTAATAGATAGCTACACTGAGAGCTGTACCTATAAGGGATGAGGAAGACATGGATAGCTAAACAATACATCAGGAAGATGTGTGAACTACACAATAGTGTCATTGGGGAGAGGAAGGAATATCTGCATTCTAAAGCCACCGTTGGGCAGGCTCTAGACACTAGTAGGGTAACTTTGTATCCTGAAGCCACCAGGGTTAAAACACTACAGGCTAAATATCATAACACTATAATAAAAACATGGGAGAACACATGAAAAACATAGTTACTAATGGTATATATTCCAAAAAAAATACCATAAGGAAGAAGGGCAAATGTAGAGTTAACTTGCCTGCAAACCGTGTGAGAGCGTACTGTGCCAAACGTGAGAAAATGTTACAGAGGAAATGACCAGCTTTTTAAGTCAATGCACAGTTTCGCACCCAGGAAAGGACAAGAGTCGAACAACCCTTCTTAAAATAAAGTGTCAAACCAATGAGCAGAATAGTCATGCCTTAAGGGGCTCAAAACTCTTCATAAAATGTAAATGGATTGCGCTGAAAACAGCTGCCAAAATTGAAAGTGAATGTCGGCATGCTACTGAAGCATTCTGCAGGAAGGAGGAACCTTTAATGTTAACCGTCCGGGTGCTCAATCACAGATCTGTAATATACAAAAACTAAAATGGAGTGCCACTCGTAGAGCCCATTTAAAACCCAGAATGAAGACCAGAGGGGGATAATGAAGGCCGGCAAACCATCGTATGGCTAAGAATAGTATGTTGTCTGTCAAGAGACAGCAAAATAAAGTGAGACCCAAAAAGGGTGCACAAAACTAATAACAGTTTTGAGTGTACCATTAAAGACTACTAAAAATGGGAGAATCCTGTACCTTACAGGATGTGACCAAGCAGACCAAGGTGAAAATGAGGCCCCAGAAATGGAGATTCAGTATTATCAAAATGAAATCGGTCTGTGAGACACACAGGGAATAAGACTACTTTGAGAGCATTGAAAACGACACGGAGGCTGTATGAGTAAAAAGGGGCACATGATTAATAAGGAATCCTGATAAAACCTTAATAAATAAATAGATAAATAATTGTTATAAAAACCAAAACCCAAAATGAAGTGAAAATAAAAAAAAAAACCCTGAGAGCAGAGGGAACCAACATGGGGACTACGTGAGTAAAAAATAAAAAAAATTGTCTACCAGGCATTACACTGTATGTGATTGGAATTGTGGTGCATGTGGCTTGTTATGACCCCATAAGTTGGGGTCAGTTTCTCCATCTGTATTGAATATGGAATTAGACTGGTGGAGTTTGCTGTAATTGACGTGTTTTGCATTGATGACATTGCAAGTGACAGCAGTAGGTCACCATAAAAAGATGCCATCTTTTAGATAGTTTTAAGTAAGTTGCAAGCATGACTATGGCATTCATTTAAGAAACCCTTTTGAGTATACCGCTTGAAGCAGCTCTAGTTCAAATCTTATGAGCTCGAAACACAGTCCTGGGTTGTGTTCTGGTTTTGGGGATTCCTGATAACTTTTGGCTTTTGATCCCTTCCACAGCGTTTGTGTTGTCATGAAGATCCATCGCAGCAGGACTGCACGGTGGCTATTGCAGCAGTAGCTTTGACCACTATATGAGATAAGTTTTAGATTGGTCTGTGTTACACTGGCGTGGCATTTGCACACCATTTTAGCATTCATTTGCCTATTAAATAGAATAAAATGGAAGGTTTGTTTCTGGAAAGAATTTTCCCCTTTCATGACAAAACACTCCAACAAAAAATATTAGCAAGTAACCATTAAAACAAAAAATATGTGTGTATAGTTATTTATTTGGGATAATGATAGTCTAACTACATTTTGTTTTGAATATTTCTTTATTTTTGACCAATAGTCTCATTTTTGTATCCTTTTTGGTATAGCGGTGTCAGGGGAAGGACAAGGATTTTCATTTGCTTGACATTCACAGGATGGTACTTCTCAGGTACCACCAGGTCAGTAATTCTTTCCAAAAGTTGGGTAGAGTATTTCAGCTCTTTGCAGATGTGTATAAGGGTGAGGTGACTTCTAATGGCACATTGACTCATTGGATAAAAGAGGCTGTCCTCAGCCTGTCTTATGTGGAATCGTTCAGGTCTGCAGGGATTGTGGGCACACTCAACTGTAGTTCATGGCCTTTTCTGGGCAGAACACAGTTCATTTACCCGCTATTGACATTTGCAGGGCATTACCTTGATCATCCCTCAACTTTTGTCGAGCACCACTTCTTGGATATCCAAATCAAGGCAGCCTTTGGTGCCAAGATTTGAAGGTAGCTATGTCTTTTTCCTGCTCAGTGGAGTAGTAACTTTGATACTTCCCACTTGTCTGGACTCATCTAGCAGGATGATCTGGAAGGTGACATCCTGCTGGTTCACCACACCTCTTCCTCCGCCCCCGATCTTGTCCCTCTCAACCGTTGTCTTTCTTCTGTTGCATCATGGTTTGACTCTAACTTTCTACACGCTAACCCCGCCAAGTCCTCCGCGATTTGGTTTTCTTTTGGGCTCTCCTCTCCTAGCTTGTTGCCTGTTATGTCTTCCCGTTCCATCCCTCTGGTCCCGACCCTTTGTTATTTGGGCATTACCTTGGATTCGTCCCTCTCTTTTCATCAACACATCTCTTCTGTCATACGTACTTCTTTTTTTCACTTACGCAGGATTCGGGCTGTTCAATCGTCACTTCCCCCTTCCTCAGTTGTTACCCTCGTTTTGTCCCTAGTCATGACCCGGTTAGACTATTGTAATGTCATCTACACAGGTCTCCCTTCTTCCCAGCTTCGCCGCCTTCAAGTAGTACAGAACGCCGCCGCCCGCCTCATCACCAGCTCCCGGCCCGTTCCCATGTGTCTCCCTGCCTCCTTGCCTTGCACTGGCTCCCGGTCAAATTCCGTTTCATCTTTAAGGTTCTCATCCTCACACACAAGGCTCTCCATTCCAGCACCCCCCAATACTTGTCGGACGTTATTCGTCTCCAGCCCTCCCCACATCTTCTCCGATCCACCTTCGGTAATCGCCTCTTTCTTCCTTCCCCCTCCCAAGCCCACTTAGAACTGACCCGCCACTCCGCCTTCTTTTTCTTGGGCCCTGCTCTTTGGAACTCACTCCCTTTATTCCTTCGTCTAGAACTCTCCTACCCCCGCTTTAAGAATCTCCTCAAGACACATCTCTTCTGCCAAGCCTTTGACCTCCCCCCCCCCGATGATGGTGCCTTGTCCCCTGGTCGTGCCCCCCACCCCCCACGATTATCCCCTTGATAGTCCGCTCCCCTTCCCCTTCCTTTTCTCCCCTTCCCGCCCTACTGTCCCTCTTGCCCCTACTGGGCTCTTCCCCCTTTCTATCTTTAATCTGTCTCTTCCTTTCCTATCGGTTTCTGGCGTTCTTTTCTGACTTTGTTTCCAGTAGCCTGTTGTTGTATTGTACACTGCCCTGATGCTTCGGCCTGGGCAGTTCATCAAAATATGCAAATAAAGATAAAGACATTTTGCTTACCAGATGATGTCTTCCTGGAGTCCTGTAGACCAGTCCAGGTCTTGCCCTTGTGCTTTATCTTTGCAGTTATCATTCCAGGCTTTGATATTCTGACAGTTGCTTTATGTGGTGGCTGTTCTGTACATAGTTCTGCCTTATTCTCAATGAAGTCATATGCGGTCAGGTTCTTGACCATTTGCTTGGATACGAATGCTGCACTGGCTCAAGTAGCAGGATGATGTCACTAGAAGTTTCTAGTCGTTCTATCTCCACCTCTGCTGAAGGGAAACAGTCCACCTTTCTGGACTGGTTTAGTTAGACACCAGGAAAGGACATTATCTGGTAAGTAAAATGTCACTTTTTGTTTGGTGAGAACCAAATACTTCCTTCCAAAGTAAGAGCCTCATCCTGACTGTCAAGCATGGTGGTGGAGTTATTGTGGTATGGAGCTGCTTTTCTGCAGCAAGATTTTGATAGTTTGTCATCAAGTCAATGCTGACGCCTGGTTTTTCTTGGCAATGTGTGACCAAGAGTAGATTGCCAGACCTTTCTTCTGAGGCAATAGAGGGCAAAGTGACTTGCCCAATGTCAGAAGGCATGTCAGTGGGAATTGAACCTTGGTCTCTTGGGCACCAGGCTGCTTCTCTAACCACTAGGCTGCTACTGCTCCTGCCATCATTGATGGAACCATACATTTTGGAGGAGAATATCATGCCATCTGTTTGTTAGCCGAAAGTGGGTTATGTAACAAGCCAGTGACCCTAGACATTCATGTAAGTCTACTACAGAATAGCTGAAGAAGGGATTTTGTGTTTGCATTGGCCCAGTCAACAGTGTCAACCTACGCCATATTGAAATGTTGTGGTAGACATGATGCAAGCTGTTCATGTAAGTCAGAGTTGAAATGTTCTTGAGAGTGATGGTTTATTTACGATTTCTATATTGCTTTTCAAAACAAATCAAAGCGGTGTACAAACTGAATTAAAATAATTAAAATTTAGAAAGGAAATCCAATAACAACAGGACAAAGGAAGGGAGTGGGGGCAAGAAGAGGAGGGGGTACAAACAGAGCTATCTGGCTTGCTAACTGGTAATGTTGAAGGCATGCTGAAAAAGTGACTTTTTAAGGCAGACTTGAAATGAGCATATGTGGGCTCCAGACGGAGGTTGGGGGGCAGATTGTTCCAGAGATAGGGGTTCTAAAAATAGAAGGCACATGACTGAATAGAATAGTATCTGGCATGAGTAACGGAGGGAAAGTAGAGACAATTAGCATGGATGGAGTGGAGAGAGCAAGTCGGGGCAAGAGAAATTGGGAGGGAGGAGAGGTCAAAGGCAAACTGGAATGTAATGTTTTGTGGACCAGTCAGGACTTTAAATCATATACAGGAGGAAACAGACAACCTGTGATGTAAGAAAAGGGGGATAATGTGGTCAAATTTTGACGCGTGAGCCAGCATGCGAAGAATGGTATTCTGTACAGTTTGCAATCATCGGATCTTATGCTCAAGAAGGCCAAAATAAATGATATTACAGTAATCCAGATGGCTGATGACTAAGGTCAGGATTAAAGTGGTTAGGGCTGAAGTGGTAAAGAATGAGCAGATAGAGTGGATTTGATGGCATACAAAAAATGACTTCTTGATTATGGAACTGATATGGTTGTTGAATGTGAGATTAGAATCTAGAATCACTCCCAAGTATTTGAAAAAATGGATAAGCTAAGAAGAGTAGAGTTCAGGGTTGGAACACAGGAGGGAGGTGAAAGAGAACCAGTGAACTATGTAATTTCAGTTTTCTGAGAATTAAGCTTAAGGAGATGGTCATTCAACCAGGAAGCTATTCGAGCCAAGCAAGTTTTGATGGGAAAGAGATTGAGTTGGAAAGGATGAATGTGCCAGAGAAAAAGGATGCCTGCATAGTAGTGAGCGATAACACCAGCATCCTGGATCAGTGTAGAAAGGGGAGCAAGAAAAATATTAAATAGCAGGGTAACAATAGAGCCCTGTGGGGCACCACAAGTGAGAGAGTAAACATCTGCCAGAGTGGAGGAGAGAGAAACCTGAAAAGAGCGATTGGAAAGGAAAGAGTAGAACCAGTGTAAGACCGACTACGAAGACCAATATCATAAAGATGAGTTCAAAGGAGAGCATGATCCACTAGGTCAGTGGTTCCCAACCTTTTCTATGCCCCACACCTCTAGGAAATGTTTGATTAATGTTCACACCCCCTGCAAAAGTAATATCATGGTGCATGTGAGCAGAGGCGATGGGTGAGCTGAGAGACATTGATGGGTGAAATACTTAATGAACTCTCATGATTGTGAATTTGAGTGAAACTTTACAATGATTATGTCAGATGTTGCATTATAATGATTTTAAAAGCAGTACTCTGACAATCAGTTTCTTACTTTTCTTATGTGTTAATTCTGCTGTTCTCTCCTTTTGATTAAATAAACAATGAGACTATTATCTGCGTAACACAGCCACTTACTTCCACTGCTCATGGCACACTTGAAGCTGGCTGAGTGATGACTCGTCACTAAGGGATGCAAATCACTCTGTTGCACCCCCTAAAAGTCCATCTTGCACCCCCTGGGGTGGGGGGGGGGGGAGGCGGGCGGGCAGGCAGGAACCCCTGCACTAGGTCAAAGGTGGAGGAGAGATCAAGAGAGATAGCTAAAGTAATATCACCTTGGTCAAGGAAGTGATGTATGTCACTCAGTACAGAAGCTAAAATGGTTTCAGTGCTATGAGAGGGTAAAAAACGGGCTTGATAAAGGTGGAGTGAGTTAGTTTTAGAGAGAAAATCAGAAATTGAGAGAGCTTTTCAAGGATCTTAGAAAGGAAAGGAAGATTAGAAACTGGACACTAATTAAGAGATGAGGCAGGCAGGATCTAGAGAAGGGTTTTTTGAGGATAGGTTGGATGATGGCCATCTTCCAGAGAGATGAGAATATGCCAGAGGCTAAGCTGTTATTAATGATCTGTAGTGCAGGAGAGAGCAAGGCCAGTGCAGGAGAGGTTAACCAAGAGGAGAGCAAATGGGTCAAGAGAACAGGTGGTCTTCCAGGAGGACATACCTGCCTTAGTAAAGTCAGGTAAGGAAATGGGGCTGAATGTGTGCCAGTGGTGCATAAGGGAACTAGAGACATCAGACAACGTGAGAGAATCGGGATCAGTAAGTTGATCCATAACTGAAAATACATGAGGAGTGGAGCAGTTGGATATAAGATTGTTCTGGAGATTAACAACGTTGGTGCTAAAATGCTGGGCAAGATTGTCTGCTGACAGGGCGAGAGACACATCAGAGGAGTGAAGGGGACAGAGAAGATTGGAGATGACAGCATAAAGCTGTTTAATCTTGTTGGAAGAGGACTGTATGCGTTTGGAATAGAAATCCTCCTTGCTGCAGTGATAGCAGTACGATAATAATCAGATGTTCACATAAGTGACCTAGTACAGCTGGAGAATGCGAACGACACCAACAGTGCTTAGCTCTTTGAATTAGGCGCAGGACGGGGTGGAACCAAGGATGGTGCCTATGGGAAGAGGAAGGAGGACAGGGAGGAAAAATCCACCAGAAGAAGAGCGTCAGAAAGGGGAAATGTGACAAAGTCTCAGGGGTGATGCGAATGGAGTGAGACGATACAACTGAGCCTGAGAGCAGCAGATAGTAGAAAGTAGGAGAAGTTAAAGAAAATGCAGTAGTGGTCAGACCAGGGGAGCATTAATGATGAAAGAAAAGCTAGTGAGGAGGGAAAAGTTGCAGAGGTAATAAGTAAATCGAGCATGTGGCCGGCAGCATATGTAGGGAAAGGAACATGCTGGGCCAGGGATCAGCAAAAGTGTCAATAAAGGACCTATCATGAAAGGATGTAGGGGCATGATAGTGGACATTGAAATCAGCTAGCATTAAAAGAAAAGGATAATGTAAGTTCAGAAAGAGAGAGAAGAAATTGATTCCAGGCAGAGGAGGCGGGTGAAGGTGGGCAGTAGAAAGAGGGCAATGTGGATCAGGGGACAGAAAGAGAACTGAACTAAAAGGGATTCATCATCGTGGGAGAAACGAGAGGAGATCTCAGTAATGCACAGATGGGAGTAATAGATAAGCGTGGCCCTGCCTCCAGATCTGGACAGGCATGGTACGGAGAGGGCAGAGTAACCAGGTGGAAGGCAGTGGTCAAGAATTGAATCCTCGCCCTCTCAGAACCATGTCTCAGTGAGGCAGAGAAGTTCTAGAGAATGAGAGAGGATAAGATCAGTAATAAGACAAGTCTCAACTATTGCGCTATGCATACAAAGTAGTGCGTAGCGAGAAGCCCGAGGAGGCACTATGGCAGGCAAAACCCTAGAAGAGGCAGAACCTGGCACCTGATAGAGAAAGCGTGAATGTGCACCAGGGGTGTGAGGAGAAGGATATAAGATATGCCATATTGGGTCAGATTAAGGTCCATCAAACCCAGTATCCTGTTTCCAACAGTGACCAATCTAGGTCACAAGTACCTAGCAGTTTCCTGGGAAGACCCAGGTTCCACAATGCTCGTATTGTGACAAGTAGTGGATTTCCCAGGTCCCCTTTAATAATGGTTTATGGACCTTTCCTCCAGGAACTTGTCAAAACCTTTTTTTATACCCAGCTATGCTAACAGCTTTTACTATATCTTCTGGTAATGAATTCCAGAGTTTGATTTATGTATTGAGTGAAAAAATATTTTCTCTTTTTAGTTTTATATGGGTTATACTGTAGCTTCATTGCATATCCCCTAGTCTTTCTACAGTTTGATGACATAAACAATCAATCTATGTTTACCTGTTCTGCTCCATTCATTAATTTATAGACCTCTATCATATCTCCCCTAGCCATCTCTTTTCCAGGTTGAAAATTTGATTACCTCGCTCATTAAGTAGTGGACCCAACACAGATCCCTGGGCACTCCATTATTCATCTTTCTCCATTAGGAAAATTTACTATTTAGCCCTACCCTCTGCTTTCTATTTTTTAACCAGTTCCTGATCCACAATAGAACACTGCCTCCTATTGTGATAGGCTATGGCCTATAAACTATAAGCTGTCTGCTATGACTTGTAAATATGATGAGCCTGTAAGAACCTGAAAGTGACTTGGATTTTAAACCCTCTATTTTTCAGTAGTGCGGTATGATGTCTTTCAAAGAATTAGAATTGTCAGCATTGCCAGTTAGAGAAATCTGCTTCTTGCCAAGTCTGCATAATGTCTTTCAACACTTTCTGGTTAACACATTTCTGATTGAGATACATTCACATTCCTATGGCTAGCAAAAGTCCTTGGAGCAGAAGCAAGCAAAAGCCTTTGAAGTAGAAAAGTATCAAAAGTAACTAACACACTTTTAATATGCCTTTTGTTTAGCTGAAAAGAGAAGGGGGAATAGTAGAAGGTCCCTGATTGGATAACTGGGGGGGGGGGGGGGGGAGGGGTGCTGGGACCAATGGAGAGCATGTGTGTGTATCAAACTGTTAGAAAAAGTATATAATGAATTTGCTTCTGTAGAACTGTGCTCAGTCACTTTCTGGACTTGTTCCTGTCTGGGCCTTGTGCACAAATAAAGGCTTGGATCCTGAATGTGACTCCTGGTATTATTTGGTTGCATACACTCCGCTGCTACATAGTTCTGGCACCCCAGATGGGACTGTGTGAGTGGGGGATGGTATACAAGTAAATATACCACGACTTCTCGCCTCCAGGTTTGGCCCCGTTGGAACCGTGTCTGTCCGACGTGGGCGAATTCTCTGGCGCCACTGGTCCTATTGTATCAGAGAGGATTCTGCCTGGCCTCGGCAGATCACCGGGTCCAGCTGGCCAACACCTTCGAACCCGAGGGGAGTCCAGGATCCAATCCGTGAGCTGGTTTGGTTTCGGGGACCAGATCCGGTGAGTAGAAGTTTTCTTTGAATATTCAGTCAGTCAGTTTGGGAATTATATGGTAAAAGAGAGCTTGATCACCTCTCAGGGCGGTCCTAGTACCCCTGCATGAGTATGCGCAGGGGGAACCCACTGACCCTTTTGGTTAATCATGGTTTAGTCAGTCAGGCCTGGGAATTTGGGAATTGCTAGCATGTTTTGTCTGTGTGTCGTGTGATTGAGAGGTCTTGCAATACAGACCAAGTGAGAGCGGACTCCTGAGTAGCGCAGTTCCTGGCCGGGCGACCGTGCCCAGGTCGCAAAAAGGAGGAAGCGTTCGGTGTTTGTCCCCCTCAGTGTTTTGTGGGCTGTACGGACCCCTAACCTGCAGCCATCCTACCTATCCTTACTGTTTGTTGTTGCGCGCACAGTTGTTAAGATGGGAGGGGCGGAGTCCAAGCAAACTCCGTTAAAGTGTATGATCAGGAATTTCAGTAAGGGATTTACCAGAGACTATGGAATTAAAATGTCTCCGTCCCGATTAGGAATGTTATGTGAAAGGGAGTGGCCCATGTTAGTCGCTTCATGGCCCAGGGAGGGCACTTTTAACATTAGTACTGTCTCCTTAGTTCATCAGGTTGTACGGAAAGCTCATCCTGATTAGTTTCCCTATATAGACTCCTGGTTAAGTGTATGTGAGAAGCAGCCCTCCTGGATGAGGTGCTGTCATGAGGAACAGTGCAGAATATTAGTGGCAACTACCAAGGGAGCCCGAAAGTTTGAGGGAAGGGAACTGCCTGTTTATTCTGCCTCCAGATCCCTTGAGTCGCCCGTCTCCAGATCCCTTGAGTCTCCCGTCTCCAGATCCCTTGAGTCGCCTGTCTCAGTATCCATATAGGCTAGTCCCTTCAGCCCTGCCTTTACCTGCCCAATGCAAACAAAACCAAACCCAAATGTAAACCCCCCAATTTAAAACATTATTTTTGTCGGAAGAGGCTGGAGGCGACTGAAATGAAAGCCCAGTCACACCAGACAACCTATTCCCTTTTAATTATTTGAACTAAAACGCTGTACTTAACTTATGAAATGTTCCAGTGAAGTTTCGAAGTTTCATGCATACCAAAAGAACTCTTCTACCACAAAGCGGTCAGGTAGCAGGTCCACGATGTATGTTTCGGGCCCTAGGCCCTGTTTCAAGTGTTCATGCTCCTCAAACATACCGCTGAAAAGAACTTCCATAATCTCTAAACCCCACTGGTTATATAAAGGGGAAAATTTCTGTTATTGGCTAACACTTACTGCCAGTCAACTGAGAGCTCCCATCAACTAAATGGGAGACCCCACCATCATCGGGGAATCCCTTAGTGTCATGGATGACGTTACAGCAAGCTAAACCACTCCACTTCTTTGTTTAATCCAGAAGGATGGACAGCCTGTAGCTCAAAAATCAACTGTTGTTCACGTCATTGCAGTACAAAAAGCCGGTTACCACCCTGAGGATTTGGGGGTATATAATCCAACACAGTCCAGGAAAAGTCAGAATGAAACTGATGATGGTGTAACTCACAATGCTCAACTAGGGGAGCTGACATAACTTTCTGCCGAATCCTAGAAGCATGTTCACTCAGGCGAACTTTAATTTTTCGAGAAGTCCTGCCGATATATATCAAAGGGCAAGAACATTGCAAAGCATAGACTACATACGTTGAGTCACATGACGTAGGCCACCGACGCTGGTAAATTTTACCTGTATTGGGATGAACCCATTCCGTTCCAGTTAATGCCATACTGCAAAAAACACAGGTAGAACATGTGGTGTGGCCCCTGATAGTGGGATCAGAAGATAAAGGACGATCAGGGGGGGTTGCAGAATGAACCAGACGATCTTTTAAATTAAATCCCCTGGAGAAAGCAATCCGAAGCAGTTTTCGAAAACAAGGATGCAAACTCAAAACTCCCCAATGTTTGCGAAGTATTGCCACAATCGAAGAGCTTAAGGTAGTGTATGGCAACGTCCCAACTATATAATCCATTTCCCGAGATCGAGAATGTGAGGATTGAAAGTTCTCACCTATGAGCCATTCCCGGTGAGTATACAAAGCCCGACGATAGGCTAATTTAATGACCTTCTCCGGGTATCCCCGTTGTGTCAATCTATTGATCAAATCAAAGGCATGAAATTTGAAGTCCGATAATGTAGAACAGACCCTACGCAGCCTAAGGAATTGACCATATGGTAAGTTTCTCCGCATAGGACCAGGATGACAACTGTGATACATAAGGAGACTATTTCGTTGAACACTCTTCCTGTACAAGGTCGTATGGAATGTTCCCTGATCTTTAATTATCATCATATCCAAAAATTCAATTTGTCTCAAATCAAAATGGGCGGTGAATTTAAGGTTAGGCTTCAAAGTATTAAGCCAATTAAGAAAGGCTTGGAGACGCGGTAAAGTATCAAACCACAAAAAAAACCACATCATCTAAAAACCGTCGCCAAAAACGCACTGGTTTAAAGAAATCTGAAGGGTAAAGGCAAACTTCTTCAAAATGAGCCATATACAATGCGGCTATTGAAGGGGCCACAGAGGCACCCATTGCGATTCCATAAATCTGATGGTAAAACTGCCCTTCTGAAAGAAAATAATTCCTGGTCAAAACCAGTCGAAGTAGTTCACACAAAAAAGCCCGAGGTAATCGCTGTGGAGCAAATTGAAAAAAAAGAGGACATCAATTCCAGGACTTCAGCTTGATCAATATTAGTATATAAAGCCTCGACATCAAGGGTCACAAAATAAAAATCCCACGATGGTATAGGCTCCTTGACTAATTGCTGCAAAAAAATGTGAAGAATCTGTTATAAACGATTTTACCAACGCTGCTTCTTTTTGCAAAAAGACATCACAAAATTGTAACAAGGGTTCCAATAGGGATCCTCTACAAGACACAATAGGCCTTCCAGGGGGGGCCTCCAGGGACTTGTGAACTTTTGGTACCATATATATAACAGGCCGAAGCGGTGTTTCCATTTTCAAAAAACCATATTCACGTTTCGTCAACCATCCCAGAGATAGAGCGTCATCCAAGATAACCTTAATCTCTTGTTGAAGGGAAATGGTAGGGTCCACTGTTAGCAAACTATACGTATGTTGATCAAGAAGATGATCCCGAAGTACCTTTAAATAAGCCCCTATAGATTGCACCACCACTGCCCCACCTTTATCGGCCCTTCAGACAACAATGTTAGAATCCTGTTGTAACGTAGTTAACGCCTGCCACTCAGATTTACTCAAGTTAGACCTATCATAATGTTTTTTATCCTCCAGACAACGTAAATCTTGAAAAACCAAATTCTGATAAGTCAATATAGCTGGATCAGACATACCAGGAGGAAGCCATTTAGACGTTGGTGTTTTAATAGAATCATCAGAAACTGATGGTCGATCTGCAAAAAACTGTGTTATATGCAGTTTTCGAAAAAACTTATATAGACTGAGTCGAATTTGAAACGCATCATGGCGTACCGTTGGCACAGAGGTTAACCCCAAATTTAAAAGACGAAGTTGTGCATCCGAGAGTAATGTAGATGATAAATTTATGACAATTGAGTCCTGGCTTTCTGCCGAGTTAACGGGGGATCCCAGTCGGGTGCTTGTTGTCCCCGCCGAGGAGGCTGTCCTCGGTTGGGGCCACGCCGAAAATTCTGAGTATGTGATCCTCCAGACGTTACAGAGGTCTCCGAGCCACTACTAAGATCTTCAGAATCATCCGAAGTATCAAAAGTGACCCTCTTCTTACGATACTCATCCTTAGTTTTGTACATCCAATAATAGACCTTATTATCATCACAATCAGTCTTATCTCGTAGAAATTTACTCCGTTTGTAAGACTTCAAATATTCAAAAAAGCCCTTAATTTGGCAATCGATATCATCCATTTTAGCCAAAAGTGCATCCTCATCAAAACTCGACTTTAAAGTAATTTTAGTTTCATCTATTTGCTTTTGCAATATTTCCTCCTCCTTAATCGTACGTTCTAAAATCAACGCTATCAGATCAAAGCTACATTTATTAGAAATCTGATTCCATTTAGTTACAAAATCGGAGTCAGAAGTAAACATTTTAGGGGCCCTCGTCATACGGAGGTCCCGAGGAATAATCCGAGTTTTCAAATACTGAGACATAGAGGCCCCATGCAACTGTGCTCGAGTCAAGCGTTTTCTTAATGCTCTAAGGTCAGTAATGGTTTGATTTTGTGCCACCGAAGCTTGTCCTTCTGAAAAATCAAACACCGAAGGACGCTTGCGCAACGCTTCCAATTGCTCCTCCGAAAAAGCAAACGTATCAGTAGCCATTATATCAAAAGGATACAAAAATCAAGTGAAAACGTTCCCAATCCTTGGTTCGGTCAAAATATAAAGTCCAATGCAAACAAAACCAAACCCAAATGTAAACCCCCCCCAATTTAAAGCATTATTTTTGTCAGAAGAGGCTGGAGGCGACTGAAATGAAAGCCCAGTCACACCAGACAACCTATTCCCTTTTAATTATTTGAACTAAAACGCTGTACTTAACTTATGAAATGTTCCAGTGAAGTTTCGAAGTTTCATGCATGCCAAAAGAACTTTTCTACCACAAAGCGGTCAGGTAGCAGGTCCACGACGTACGTTTCGGGCCCCCTAGGCCCTGTTTCAAGTGTTCATGCTCCTCAAACATACCGCTGAAAAGAACTTCCATAATCTCTAAACCCCACTGGTTATATAAAGGGGAACATTTCTGTTATTGGCTAACACTTACTGCCAGTCAACTGAGAGCTCCAATCAACTAAATGGGAGACCCCACCATCATCGGGGAATCCTTTAGTGTCATGGATGACGTTACAGCAAGCTAAACCACTCTAAAAAAAAAAAAATATATAACAGATTAGTAAGACAAGAATTTCTCTGGCTAAGGCCATGTTGACTATCTCCCATTAAATCATGACTATTTACATGTTCAGTAATTTTGTTTTTAATAATCATTTTTACCATTTTTCCTGGTAGTGGTGTCAGACTCATGTTGGGCTCTATAGTTTCCTGGATCACCCCTGGAACCCTTTTTAGAAATCGGTGTTACATTGGCTATCCTCCAATCTTCAGGTGGACCAAGGGGATGTCTACCACAGTGGACTGGCATGAGAAGCACTAGGAGAAATAGGAGGCTGAAAACAGTGACAAGAAAGAACTGCCTGAAGAAAAAAAGTATGGATTAGAAGTGGGAGTGTGTCCCCAGAGTCACCCAAGGAGTGCTATATGCTCCTTGGGCATGCTCCTTTGGTGCATGCTGGCAGGCAAACAATTACTGTATAAGGCTGAGCAGGAGTCCTACATGGGAAGGCAGTGATGTAATGATCATATTAGGTTGAGCTGAAATTGCAGAGGAGCCAATCATGAGTTCAGAAAGCCTGTAACAAACGAACAGGGGGGAAAATCTGACTGTTCAAGAGGATTGCAGGGAATGTTTAGTTAAAGCTATGGCTGCTTAAGGAGATACTACTGCTTATTGAATATAGGATTCATATACTTTTGAGAGAAGGCTATTTACTGTAGAATATTTTTGCTGAATGAATAACACAAGACAGACTGGATAATTTTGATAATTTATTCAGTGGGTTATCTTTCCCTTCTCAGGGTTTAGATTATGATTCAATGTTTTGAGCATAAATTGTGCTAGAATACAGATCATCCAAGGGGGTTGCCAAACTTTTTCTGGGCATTGAATATTGACCTGATGTAGCAGATTGAATTGGTGGTGAGATGACTTTATTGGTCAACAGTGGTATAGAATCTCAGCCAGTCTCAATGAAGGAAAGGAATAAGATACTAGCTTAATATTCTGACTATTCTTCAGGATTCATGTTTGCTTCTCCCTGTTCATCTGTCAGCTAGACTGAAAGCTCCATGGAGAAAAGACACTGTATATGTTTAATAGTAGTAGTTCCACCTGGGAAACATGTAATGTAGAAATACATTGTATGCTGGAATATGTTTATTTATTTAGCTGTATTTATATCCTGCTTTTCACTGGGTCAAAGTGGTCAATTGGGAGATACATTTAACACAAGGGGATATGACACACATACGCTAATACTTACAGGGAACATGGGCAATGGAGGGTTAAGTGGCTTGCCCAAGACCACAAGGAGTGCCTATAGGACTAGAAATCCCAGTCCCTCCGGCCTGAGATTGCTGTCCCCAGGTGGGACTTGTACCCCCGGCCCTCCGGCCTGAAGTACCTTGTCCTAACCACTAGGCCACTCCTCCCACAGGATAGACTTCCATGTATGATGGAGAAGAGTATAGCAGTGGACATATACTATATTGCACTTAACCACAGTGGTGAGACCAGACAGTGAAATGTTAACAGATTAGTCAGGCTTCTGACATTGGAAATACAATAAAGAGGGTTTCAGTTACCCTAATATTAACTTTAGTTTGGGCCACACTGGAAATGTTGGTGTACCTCCAACCTGTTTATCCGTAATCCCCCCTCTCCCCCCAGAAGGAGTTGCAGAAGGTACTCAATATATTTTGTTGTGCCAAACGCCAGTTCCTTCAGGCCCACCTTTGACCTAAAAGGGGTGAATTCCTCCCTGAGGGGGGTCCTCATTTCTGGATGTAAATGCTCTGGTCAGTCATTCATGTGCCTCAAGGAGTGGCAGAATAGCCTAGTGGTTAGGGCAGCAACCTGGGATCAGAAAGACCAGAGTTCAAATCCCACTAATACTACTTGTGGCCTTGGAAAGTTACTTAACTCTCCTTTGGCTCAGGTACAATGTTAGCCTGTAAGCCCTTTGAGGCCAAGGAAATACAGTTCCTGAATGTAACTTGCCTTGATCTACTGCTGGAAAGCCATGAGCTTAATAATAATAAAAATATAGAGAATGTCTCTGTAACATATGCCAAAGAGGTAAAGTTTCCAGCTGCCATAAATTATTGCTTCTTGGAGAAGCTGGTTCTGGAACCAATCTATTTAAAATTATTATAGACCACCTTCATGCTTCCTAAGAAATGATTGAAGTAGTGTACAACTGAAAGAACATACAAAAAACAACCAATGGAACAAAACATAAAACCACTAAGACTCTCATTGTACTTCTTCAAAACTAAATTCATCAAACTGCAGCAGAATTATCCCTGCCTCCTACCACCTTACACCTATTAATTTTTTTGATTATAATATCCATAGTGGGAGACTTTATTCAACCCTTCTCTCAGGCTATTTAAAAAAATCAGGGATCACAGCAGAGACAACACTGGCTCTCACTCTGCTGTTTCACCGGTGGCACTCCCCAAGAGAGCCCCCTCACTAGATTTTATTTGTTCCTGGGGCACATACCGGTTCAGTATTTTGGCCAAATAAACAGGGCCCTCACCCTGTAAAAACCTCATACAAATGAGGGGAAGAGTTTGTTTAGATCATGTTCTCAGTGAATTGCAGGACCTGGTGCAAGGGTGTAGCAGTGATGGAGTTGCTAGCACTTATGATCTTAATGTGATCAAATTTGGCATTTTATTTATTTATTTTTTTATTTAACATTTCTTATATACCCCCTTTCATGATATCAAGGTGGTATATAAGAAATGTTATGGCATAATTGTGGGAAAACCTTTTGAGTAGCACTTAACATTAAAAAAGGAGACCGTGAAGAAACTAGAATGAACCTAACAAGAGCACATGCATACACTACATCAGAATATACCATGTTCCATATTTGGTCAGAGCAAATATACATCATTCAGCATCCAGTCTGACAGTGGTCAATCCAGAAGTACCTGACGGAAATCCAAGAAGTAGAGCTATTCTTTGTTGTCGACCCAAAGATAAGCTGTGGATTTTCTAGACCTTCATGGGAATATGGTTTATGGACTATTCTGCTACAGGAGAAATTTTACCTGATAATTTTCTTTTCTCTAATCCTGCTAGACCAGTCCAGAGGAGTGAGTTGTGCTTCCTTTGCCAGCAGATGAAGGCAAACCTGAGCAACTTCAGTGATTTTATCACTCAGTATATATAAGAACATAAGATATGCCATACTGGGTCAGAGCAAGGGTCTATCAACTCCCCAATGTCCTGTTTCCAACAGTGGCTAATCCAGGTCACAATTACCTGTCAGGTTCCCAAAAGGCATACTGATTCTATGGTGCTTGTCCCAGGGGTAAGCAGTGGATTTCCCCGGTCCTCTTTAATAATTATTAATTATAATAGTTTATAGACTTTTCTTATAGGAACTTATCCAAACCTCTTCTAAGCCCAGCTGCACTAACAGCTTTTACTACATCTTACAGTATCGAATTCCAGAGTTTGATTACACGTTGAGTGAAAAAATATTTTCTCCTATTAGGCCTAAATGTGCTACATTGTAACTTCATTATGTGTCCCCTAGATTTTTCTACTTTTTGAAGGAGTAAACAACCAATCTAATTTTACCCGTTCCATTCCGTTTATTATTTTATAGCCCTCTATCATATCTCCCCTCAGCTGTCTCTTTTTTTCCAAGTTGAATAGCCCTAACCTTTTAAGCCTTCTCTCGTAGGGATATCCTGCCATCCCTTTTACCATTTTGGTCACTCTTGAAGCCCTTAACCAATCCCTGTAGGTGATATGGTTGGACTCCCGAAGGAACAGATGAGCACAAGGGTGGAGACCTTGATCCCTCTAACTGCCCATGAGGGAGGCTTTTGTGGGCCATGGGTCCCCTGTAGGAGAGGCCTGGGACCCCCATGAAGGGGGCAGTCAAGTAGCTAGCAGAGAATGAAGACAGCCTGTGAGCTGTTTCAGGAGCTGGTGTGTAATCAGGTTGACAAGCAGGGCCATGGGGCCAATGTGCTTGTAACTAGGACTACCCCGCCAGGTCCAAGCAGCCACCTCAAATGGCCATGGTGCCCACCAGCAGGAAAAAAGAGGTGACAGGGACCACAGAAATATCATTGGGCCCCAGGCCTCCCATAGGGGATCCCAAATGATGAAAAAAGGATGCCCTGGGCATGCCAGCTACTATTGGAGCAAAAAGAAGCAGCCATGGAAAAAAAACTGCTGGGGGTCACAGGCTGCATCGAGCTGTTTGACAGAATACTGCAGTGACAAAGTATGAAAAAGTGGAAAAAAAACCTTCTGTAAAAAAGAAGCAGGACTGTGGTGAAAAGGGAATCCCAGCAACTGTCGATCTAACTGGGAAGCCTCAGATACCAAACTGTCGAACAAAGCTCGTTTTGTTGTTTTTTTTTAATTTGGAACTTCTTTTTTTGCAAGTAGCAAGAAAGCCAATGGGAGGAGAAGCAATCATCGGAAAAAAGGCAAAGGTTAAAAAAGCATTCCAATCAAGGACAGCAAGAGGGACGAGGAACCTGAGCCTGACTTACCAGCCCTCCTCAGGGGCTCCATTGGGTCCTCCTGCTCCTCTCTGGCCCCCAAAATGGTAAGGCAGGAGTAGCCTAGTGGTTAGGGCAGTAGCCTGACATCAGAACAACCAAGGTTCAAATCCCACTGGCACTCTTGTGGCTTTGGGTAAGCTATTTGACCCTCCATTGACTCAAGTATAAACCTAGATTGTAAGCCCTCTGGAGACAAAGAAATAACTGCTGTATCTGACACTAACTCACCTTGAGCCTCTACTGAAAAGTTTGAGCTAAGTACTAATTAAAAAAAAAGACTGGGAAACCATGCTGGACACAGAGAAACTGTTGGTTCCAGGAGACAGTGGCATAACTGAGCTCCAAGCAATGGAGCCTATAGGTCTCAGTCACACAGGCTACAGCATGGTGGTGTGGGCCAAGAGAGATATGTCCATCGGCACCAATTCAAACACCTTGCCACCTGCTGCAGGCAGACAAATACTGGCTTCAGTTCTCTCAGTGCTGCACCAGCAAATATATAGAGTGATGGCATTACTGAAAGTTACTCAAGTCTGTCTCCACCTACTGGCAAGGAGCATAACCCACTGGTCTAGCAGGATGCTAAGAACTTTCTACACCATTTTTAAACCCAGCTACGCTAACTGCTTTGCTCACATCTTTCAGCAACTAATTCCACAGCTAATTATACATAGAGTGCAAAAATACTTATTAATTTATTTTATTTTATTTAGTAGGTTTTCTATACCGCTTTCTCTTATAATCAAAGCGGTTTACAGTATAACATGCAGTTTTTACATTAAACAAAGGGAGAGGGGGCATGCATGAGCTGGGATCAACTATTTACAGAATGGGCTATTTACATTATATTACAACCAGATTAATTAGTTGGATTGGGTGGAAGGGTAGAGATAGGTTAAGTGGTGGGTTAGGAGGGGTAGAAGGAAATCACTTTCTGGGGTAAGGGCTTATGTTCGTTTTGTCATGTAATGTCTCCAAAATGTTCCAAGTAGAGAGTTGTTTTCAATCTCTTCCGGAAGTCCTTGGAGTTGGAGGTGGCTCTTACAGCGTCTGGGAGTGCATTCCTTAGTGCAGGGGCTGCTAGGGAGAGAGCTTTTCCGGATGTGGATTGTTTGGATTTGGCGTATACCCTGGGGGTGATGATAGTGTCAGTGGTGGTGCGTCTTCTGGGTCTCGAGCAGTTCATATTAATGAGGTTCTTCAATACGTCTGCTGAGAGGGATTGCTTGATTTTTGAAAATGTTAAGAGCAGATTTATTTATATTTGATACAGGAACTGATGGGGAGCCAGTGAAGGTAGTTCAGGAGTGGAGTGGAGTGAAGTGGTCATATTTAGATGAGCCAGTTATAATACGGGCAGCAGTATTCTGTACCATCTGTAGGGGGCGGAGATCGTGTTTGGGTAGGCCTAGGTATATGGTGTTGCAGTAGTCCAAGATGGGTGTGATTATAGCCTGGAGCATGGTGCAGAAGTGTTCCAGGCTGAGTAGTGGTTTGAGCCATCTGATGATACTCAATTTGTAGTAGGCACTCTTGGTTGTCTTGTTTATATGGGATTGTAGGTTTAATTCGTGGTCCAGAGTGACTCTGAGGTACTTCACTTCTGTTTTAATGGATATGGTGTAGTTTTTGAGCTGGATTGAGTCTGGTGGGGTGAATCCTATGTTTCTTGTCACCAGGAGGGCTTCAGTCTTAGTGTAGTTGATGTTTAGGTTATTTTGGGTTAGCCAACTTATCATTTCTTCTAAGCAGTCTGTCAATTCTGTGTAGTCTGGGTTATCAAGGTTGATTGGAGAGTAGATCATTATGTCGTCAGCATATATGGTGTAGTGGACCTTGTGCCTTTTAATGATTGTGCAGATGGGCTGAATATATAGGTTAAATAAAAGGGCAAACAGGGAGGATCCTTGAGGTACACCCTGTTTTGACTAGAATGGGGTAGAGGTGCTTGCTCCACATTTCACTGTCGGTTGCTGAAGTAGAAAGAGAACCAGTTGATGGTGGTGTTGTGTAGACCAATGGCTGTTAGTCTGTCTAGTAGGATGAAGTGGGAGACTGTGTCGAAAGCTGAGGAGATATCGACGAATATTAGGAGAAAGCCCATTTTGATGTCGATATCTCTGATCAAGTTGTCAAGTAAGTATATGAGTAGTGTTTCGACACTATGGTAAGGTCGAAAGCCGTGTTGGTGGGGGTCCAATGAGCATGAGAGTCAATGAGGTCCTGTAGTTGACTTTGGACAATTTTCTCAATGACCTTTGTGAGGAAGGGGAGGCTTGAGATGGGGCGGTATGCTGCAGGGTCGTCTTTCCTTAAGACTGAGTTTTTGAGAATTGGTCGGACTGTAGCAAGCTTGAGGGCGCATGGCATGTAACCTTGGGATAAGGATTGATTTACAATGTTGTGAATGATTTGGCTTAGTTCTCCTTTGGCTGATTTAATCCATGTTACCGGGCATGGATCCGATGGAGCGGTGCTGGTGTTTAGCTCAGAGATGATTTGTGTTATCTGATCAGTAGATGGGATGCTGAACTTTGCCCAGATCTGTTTGCTTTGTGTTGGGCTGGTAGTGTTGTTGGCCATACCATCAGGGGAAGAGTTGTATTTGGACTGGAGGAAGTCATCAAATGTTTGTGGGTGTATGATTTCATCATCTTTGTGGGTGGGTTCTTTAGTGAGAGTTCTTACAATCTCAAATAATTCTCTGGGTTTGTTGGCAGATTTGAGTATAAGGTTGGTGTTGTATTCTTTTTTGTGTTGATAGATGAGGTTGTTGTATTCTTGTTTCATGTGATAGAGCTGCAGGGTACTCTTGGTCTTGTTTTTTCTCCATTGTCTTTCAATTTTTTGTAGGGCTCTCTCTGCATTTCTTATTTCTCCTGTATACCATGGGGCAGTTCTGGGCCTTGTTTTTGCAGGCTTGTCGTATGGAGCATTTGGTGCTTTTGCTGCTGCAGTGATGGTTGTGTTCCAGTTGTCAATTAGTTTGTCCAGGTCACTGATGTCTTGGTTCAAGTTTGGGAGGACATCATGGAGGAAGTGATCCTTATTGCAGCTCTTAAATCGTCTACCCGGGTTGGGCTGTTCTGCTTGTTGGGTTGTGTCTGGGATCTGTATATATATATAGCAGTATCATGTAATGATCAGACCAAGGCACTGGGGTTATCTTTGGGGCTGAGACGTTGTTGCAGTCGAGGAGTCTATTAGGTACGAAGATGAGGTCTGGAGAGGAGCCAAGCCACTGTGTGGGTGCTGTAATAAGTTGGGTGTATTTTAGTGAGTCCATGGCATCGAGGAAGGATTCAGCCTCTTTGATGGTTGTTGACTTGAGATTAAAATCCCCAAGGACCACCACGGTTTGTGGGGGGTGTTGGCTGCACAGACTGATTCCAGGGTTGCTGAGAGTTCATCGTGTAAGGGGAAAAATAAGTATTGTAAGGAGAAAATAAGAATTGTAAGGGGAAATCAGTTTCTTGTTATACAAAGGGACCATGAGGCCCATCTGTGAATACCTAGATAGAAAGGAATGTGTTGTGCTAAGACAAGATTCAGTGATCTTCACAGAGACAGGTACCAGTTTGTACGATTGCTAATTAGCAATATCAGGTGCAGGGCTATGCTGCTGGGATGGGTTTATGACGTATATATGTTTTTGCTACTGTATAAAAATTAGACTGCACTTCTAACGTTGGAATAAACTTGCACACCTTTCCTTCTGTGTCCGGTTGTGAGTTTTATTCCCCTGGATTCCAGCCAGCTGAAGCAGCACACCGCAGATGAGGGGTCGGGACTTCCCTGGCCTGGAGTGACCAACAAGGAGCAGACCCGTTACACATCGGAGGTAGCTTTTGGGGCTCTGTATGTGAGGCATATGGCAATATGCTTATTTTCTATGATGGTGGTGTTGGTGTGTGTTGTGGTAGATGTCTGCAGGAGTTTAAATCTGAGGTTACTTCGTGCAAGGATAAGAACACCTCCTCCCCATTTGTGCATGGGCAGTTGAATGCTGTATGTGTGGGTGGAGTAAGCTGATTGAGGACAACCTGATCCGGGGTGAGAGCCAAGTTTCGGTTATGCATTGTATGTCGGTTTGGTGTGCCTTTAGGTGATCTGAGAGGGTGTGAATTTTGTTTCTTAGAGATCTTGCGTAGACGAGCTCGATGCTGATAGGTGTGTGTGGGGGAGTGATTGTGATGTGTGCATGGCAGTGGGGCATATGACTGTGAGGTTTCTTTTGCTGGAGTGTTTTTGTGTTGATTGCCAGCATGGGATAGTTATGGTAAAGATAGATTGGTAGAGAGATGGTGTTAGGATTAGGTATGGGGATATGGGTAGGAATTGTGTGCTGCAAAGGAGTAGATTTGTGTGAATGATTACAGCAAGAAAATAGTTTGTAGCTACCATGTTGTTTGGGTTTACCTGAGTAGATTTTTTGGAGAGGGTAGTGTCAGCTGAATAGGTTGGCCCAGTCTGGTTAATTAGCTGGACTGGACAGAGCTGATTACCTTGTCTCCAGGTGGCTGTAGTGTTCTTTTCTTCCAGGTGGTGAGTTGTTACAGGCCTTGTCATGCTGTGGAGTGGCGTTCGTATGGCTGGGTCTTCGATTCGGTGTTGGTGGGTATTCTTGCCTCAGTACCTTGCCTAAGGGCCCTCTGGCGAGGCCCTCCCCAGTGGAGCACAGTACTTTTGAGGGCGATCCTGGGCCTCCGATTGGGCCTGAGCTCAGGAGTGGGGGAGAGGTCTACTTTCCTGCTCCTCTGCTCATGCTGTGATCGGGGAGCTCAGTGGTGGAGGAAGGAGCTGCTGCTGTTCTTCACGCCCGGTGGAGCACAGTACGTTTGAGGGTGATCCTGGTCCTTTGATTGGGCCTGAGCTCAGGAGCAGGGGAGGAGTCTACTTTCCCGCTCCTCTGCTCACGCTGCGATCGGGGAGCTCGGTGGTGGAGGAAGGAGCTATTGCTGTTGTTCATTTTGTTTTAAATGTGGTGCCTTTTAGTTTCATGGAGTGTTCCCTGTCCTTGATAATTTTCAAAGGGGTAAACTGCTGTTCTCTTTGTACCTGTTCCCCACGTTCCACATGATTTTATAAATCTCCATTACATTATCTCTCAGCTGTCTCTTCTACAAGCTGAAGAACCTTATCCTTTTTAGCCTTTCTTCATAAGGAAGCTTGTTCATCGCCTGTCTCGTTTTGGTTGCCCTTCTGTGTACCTTTTCTAGTTGTGCTGTATCTTTTCTTAAGTTGGGTTCACCAAAATCCACACAGTACTCATGGTGCAGCCAAACTATGGACTTATACAGCGGCATTATAATATTTTCTGTTTAATTTTCCATCATTCTCTTATACCTAACATTTGCTCATTTCATTTCATTTATTGGTATTTATAACCTATCTGTCACCAATTTCTAACTAAATAACATACATTTATTCATTTATTTAGCAAGTTTTATATACCATATTTCCTAAAGTCAATATGGTTTACAAGGAATAATTTACTGTAAGTTAACTTTACATGGAACTGGGAATAAATATGCAATAATATGTAACAATGGAAGAAAAAAAGTATTTACATAGATCATGGAGAGTGGACATGCCATAATATTTAACGATCGAGAGAATGATCGATCGAACAATCAATCAATCAATCAATAATATGCGGTAAAGAACTTTTTACAATATGAGTGATATGTGTTGGTTCTTGTGGATTACATATATGAGTGAGTGATTCTAAATGCCAAGGTGGGTGGAGGGTGGCTATAGATTGATGGTTTGAATGACCAATGCGCGTGTGTGATGTTGAGTTTCATTTCTTCTGAGTGTTGGTAGACTGTGAGGTCATGGTTTAAGCTGAATTATGTTTTAGCCTCGAAATGTTCTTTGAGTAGAGTTTTCAGTTCCTTCTTGAACTGATAAATGTCATCAGTGTTTCTGAGTTTAGGATGTAAGTGGTTCCATAGTCTAGGTGCATATAATGGGAAGGCCTAACAACATATATCAATTCAGCATAAACTAAATATACAAATACTCAAAAACAACACAGCATACATACTAAATGGTATTAAAAATCATTATAAAGAAATAAGTTTTCAATGTTGTCCTAAAATTTTATATAGCAGTTGCCATTTGTATCTTCACAGGAAGAGAGTTGCGCATACTAGCAGAGGCCATGTAGAAAGCTCAATGGCATGTCTTAATTCTCTGCGCTGCCTTCGCAGTAGGAAGTGCTAGAGGGTTTTATTGACTAGATCATAAAGCTCTCTGAGGAGCATTTGGATGTAGAAGTGATCTAAGCTCTGTCTTACAGTCACCAAAAATGCAGTTGTGCACTAAACACAAGATCTTAGATTATGAGCAGAATTTTACGGGCAACTACTGCAAATTCCTGCATTTTAGGTGAGATACGGTCTGCTCACCATAACACACAGATGACATTTATGGTAGCATTTTCAGTCAACTGAAGGGGTTAGGTCACTGTCTGGAAGGCCCATTTAAATAACATTGCAATAGTCTAGATATGATCAGACTAATTAATGCCTGTACAACATTCCCATAAACCTCCTGACTAAGGTAATGTTTACATCCTCTGAACAGATTTAATTTAAAGAAGATGGCTGCCTGTTAGTAGTCCCCCAGATTTGCTTGTCTGCTTTTCCTTGGTTTTTACTTTATTTCATATATTTTTCTTCTTTGGGGAATCCTAAATAAGGGTAAATCCACCTTGTCCATCAGCAGGATCTAATGGACATATTCCTTGTACTTAAACTGGATTACAGTGAGACAGAGAGGACCCATAGGCCATGATTTCAGGGGAAGGACAACTGTTGACAACCAAGTGGCAGAGGCATCCTTAAGCGTAGTCTTGAAGATTCCTCTCCAACCTCCAAGACCTTTGGAGGCAGACCTCAGTCAGGAGCACTCCTTCACTCTGACAATGGAGGGGCCAGCCCAGGCATGCAGCCCAAGAAGAACGCAGTGGGCCTGATTCCATCCCGGATGTAGATACCCTCTGTACATCTGGTCTGAACCTGTGGGGCACGTCTAGCCCTGCATTATCAGAATCGCAAACAGTCCTGCATGTGCAGGCCAGGACTGTGCTTCAGTCTGGCTTGCACGTGCAGGACTGTCCCTGGCTAACTCAGTCAAGGCTCTTCTATGGAGCTGCGGCACCATGGTGTCATGTTGCCATGGTACCATTGAAGAGCCGTGATGCCGGCTGCTGCAAAATAAAGCATATTCCCCACAGCCTGACCCCTGATCTGACCTCTTAAGGCCAGGGTCGGGCTACAGGGAATGTCCTCCAGCCGCTCCTGGCCCATCCGTGCCCCGGCAGTGCAATAAAGAAACATCCAGGGAAATTATTCCACCTTGGAGGTGGAATAACTTCCCCCACACATGTTGCTGGCCCTGGACTTACTGGGCCAACATTAAAATTGGCCCTGTACGTCCAGGGCTGACGACCACCCAGATGCTGCCCCTTTCCTGCCCTATCTAACTTCCCCGCACAACTGGCGGGGAAGTTAGTTGTGGCCAGGAGAAGGCACGGATAGTGGGGAAGGACATCACGTTGGGATGTCCATACCCGCTATTCGTGGCACAGAATAACCCCCAGTGTGAACTGTGGACTGTAAAAGATGAGTTTGGTATCCCTTGACAGATTAACTGGAGAGAAGTGTGTTCCAGGGAGTGAATAATGCTCTGCACATGGGTAGGAGACTGCAGCTGGACCGGGAGAGATTTGGTTTGCATGGATAATACAGTGTGGTGAGTCTACAGAGAATGTGGATAGATTTGGATTTGATTCCCCATTTGCAGAAACCTAATGTTATAAATCTAAAAATGATCTGAGAGGCTCTTACCACTGTTTCTTCTCAAACACTTTTAATTGCCAAGCAATCTCAGTTGCAGCCTGACTTATTGAAGGCACAGCAGGAAAAGATTCATGCATGTGGACAGAGAATCACTACTATTGAGTTACGTTTGGAAAAGAAATCATGAGACTGAATTCCCTGGTAAAGGCAATCTAGTATTGCAAGATAAGACTGTGATCTTAGAAAATCTGACTATAAGACACAATCTATGATTAATAAAATTTTCTAAGTCTAAGGGGTATGTTTACTAAGGACTGTTAAGGGCTCAAAGGTGCTGTGTGCACGTGTTATCGGAGCTTGGTGGTGGTTATCACTGCAGAAAGCAGGAGCCGAAGCTTCTTCCTTGTCAGAGCTCCCTTCAGCTACAGCAAAGAGGTGAGCGGCTCCCCCCCCCCCTTCCTCTGCTCCTCCAACCAGGCAGCCCAACAAACTGTTTAAATTTAGAGTGCTAACAGGTGCACCTGCACCTAAGGGCCATATCAAAAGGCTCTTAGGCGTGGCCCTTAGAGTAGCCTCTGAGTGCCGGGAGCCACAACCTCCTGTCCATCTACAGTATGTCTTACATATGTGAACAAGGCTGGGTACTTTATTAGCTGATGGGGTAATACTGAACTTCACAACAGCTCTGCACAACTGCTGACGAACAGTCTGCAGCTTACCCACCAGTACAAGCAGCACCAGCAGAAGAAAAAAGAGGGAACCGGTGCGATCTAGAGGCTACTACCTCCCCCCCCCCCCCTCCTCGAAAGATGCAATTACTTTCATTTCTCACATTACCTGCTATAAGAAATCCTAAGATATAGTTTGACATTGCCTGGTCATACCTGTTGGTTCCTTTATTGCTTCTCAGTTATTCTGGGAGGGAGGCCCTTATTCACATTGCACTGAGGCTGCTCACATGACTTCAGTCAATCCATGTCTGATGCCTAATATTTCAATATTTTATATTTTACACTTTATAGACTTATAGTCTGCTTGAGATAAGACTAGCCTACCTACTGTTTTTGCTCACTGTTATTTGATTATTTCCTCTGCTAATAAGTTTCTCTTTCTAATGATCTCAATGTCTTTTATGACTTTTACTTATCTGTAGCTTATTCTATTTTATTTATTTCCTTTATTTTACCTTTATTTCCTTGCTACCTAGTATCCCTTACCTCCTTCAACTTTACTTGCCCTTCCTGCCATTTCTTATGGCTCCACATCATTCTTTGCTCCTTTTCTGATCCTCCCTAACCTTCTTCCCTCACTTCACCAACTTAATACTTCCCCTCTTTCTCACCCTCCCTATTTCCCATCCTATCCTCAGTTCTCGAGCTTCACCTTCTTCTTCCTCTCCATTATCCCTCCCCTTCCTCTCTAAGCAGCTAGGCAGTGCTGTATAAGGGTCTTCAGGGCCTTTCAGGTACTATCGTTCCTAATGGACTTCATTACAAGCATGGTAATATTCTGCCTGAAAGTTCTTTATGTTCATTTTTAAAAGCTAATTCTTAAAGGAGTTTTGGTATTCCTTTTTAAAAGCTATATCTTATTTTCTATACTACAAATGAGGGAATTCTTTTGTTTGTGATGTTTGGCAAAGCTCTGTCAGTTAGAATTCATTATCCTTGTTCCAGTTACCCATTCACAGCTAACTCTTTGATGCCACTAACC
Organism: Ichthyophis bannanicus; assembly: GCA_033557465.1. NCBI lineage: Eukaryota > Metazoa > Chordata > Amphibia > Gymnophiona > Ichthyophiidae > Ichthyophis > Ichthyophis bannanicus. The sequence goes on from CM066033.1 coordinate 679,587,083, forward strand.
TCATCAGGTGTTAGATCCCTTCCTGCCCACCCCAGCACCCACCCACCCACCCACCCACCTATCTTATGTGAGCATGCTTGCTTTATGGGGCAACTCCCCAATTAGTTACACACAGGGACATAGAACAGTGTTATTAGAACACACAAACAAGGTTAACTACTTCTCTTAAAGGACAGCTGAGGAAGAGGTAGAGACTTTGGTAGGTTTCTCTCTTTAACTTCAAAGCTAGATCAACTAAACAATGGTTGGGAAAATTGTATTGCTAAAGCTGTTGCCCCCATTACAGCTCCTACCTCTGTACAGACAGAGATCCCAATGCCAGTTGAAGGACAGGTTCCATGTGCAGGATACCTGCATGCTGAGATTCTCAGGAAACAAGTGGAGGAGCTCAGGGAGGAGGTGGTGAGGCTGAGAAGCATTTGAGACAGGAAAAAGTACATTGATGAGATACTCCTTGAAACATCCAAGCTCTCTGACACAGGTGAAGATGGGAAGCTACAGAATGAAGAAGATTGGACGAGAGTTACCAGAGCCTGCAGTATCAACAATCCAACTCCTCCAGCCCTTGAATTGAAGAACCAGTATGCAGCCCTGGAAGTGGAGGAGGTGGAAGCATCCAAGGAAAGGGAAAGAACCACAGCTCGAGCACCCCAAAGTTGCAGAGTCAGTCACCACAAGGAAGAGAAGAGTAGTGGTGGTTGGTGATTTTCTTCTGAGGGGTACTGAGATGTCAATCTGCTGACCAGACTTGATATCCAGAGAGGTGTGCTGTCTGCCAGGTGCCAAAATCTGAGATGTTACGGAGAGTTTGCAGAGATTCATCAAGCCTACTGACTATTATCCAATGTTGCTTATCCATGTTGGCACAAATGATACTGCTAGGTATCCCTCTGAGCATATCAAAAGTGACTTCATGGCTCTGGGACAGAGGGTGAAGCACATAGGTGTGCAGGTGATGTTCTCTTCAATCTTCCCAGTTGAGGATAAAGGTCGGGGCAGAGAAGCTTGCATCTTGGAGATGAATGCATGGATGGTGTCATCTAGAGTGTTTTGGGTTCCTGGACCATGGGATGATGTTCCAAGGGCTGCAGAGCAGAGATGGCATCCATCTGTCCAAGAAGGTTGAAAGTGTCTTCAGCAGCAGACTGGCTAACCTACTGAAGAGGGCTTTAAACTAGATTCATTGCGGATGGATGAAGAAAGCCAGTCCACAAAGAGCACAGTAAAGCATAGCCATACCAACTCACGTTTATTTATTTATTTATTTAACAGGGTTTTTTTTTTATGCCACCCTATCTTCCATTTAGGGCAGTTTACATTACAACTTCAATATTTTTAATAATGAACAAGTGAATGAACTTGGATAGGAATACATTTAACCTATGAGTTTAGGTGAACTATTATACATTAGCAATGTACAGTGAAACAGTAAATCTTGTGGGTTGTCAAAGAATACATTTTATTAAAATAATTCTATAAAGAAGATCCGACTTGGCCAAGTTTTGGCTATGAGCCTGCATTAGGATTCTGAGAAACACAAGAAAAACAATAAGTGAAACTGATAATGTTCAGCTAAAGACTTAAATATCCTAAAACATGCAAGTAAGAATAAAATGCATAAAACCAACAAAACGTAAAAGACAAAGTCAATTAATAGCATAACATATTGTTTAAAAAAACCTTCTTCTTGATTATATGCCACTGATGTAATAAAAGTATCACTAAAACAGAAAATATGACATAAAAGAAGGCAAAAACAATAAAAACATCCCTGATATAGCATATTAAGGCTTTTCTTTAAAGATAAAACAAACATAAAAACATAATTACAGGCAAACATCAAGGGTACATTTAAAAAGCATTCAAATTAAATATGTTACTCCATTCTAAACGTAAAACCAAATAAAAACAGGGGTATTGTGTCTGAAGGGACTAAAAGAGAAAAATAGTGAAATTGGCCAAAGTGAAAAAATATTTCAAATGCTTGCTGTATCATACATAATTTGACTAAATAAAATGTACAAATCAAAATATAATAAATGTCATATTCTGAAGTGCTTTTGAATGTAGAGGAGAATCTTTAAAAGACATATAGAGCCCAATCCTAGAAGGGGCACGTCTGGGTCATCTGGATGGCCCCAACCAGGACGGGCCTATTAGGACCCAATTCTGCACTGCGGGAGCAAGACACCACTGCTGGTGCAGGATTGGGCCCTGGGAAATGGCCCAGCTGCCCCTGCATCGCCATAGGGACTTCTTCCCCATGGCACAACCAGCCCGCTACCGGCCGAGACCTCGATTCCCCACCACCCGATCCCCAACAGGGACAGCCAGAGCCCGGAGAGGGTGGTAAGGACCCACTTTGTATACCGCTGCTGCCTCGAGGGGCCTGGCCAGTGTTTATTCGGAATCGGCCCTATACATCCTGGTGCCTGTCCCGCCCATGCTGCCCCAGTGCCCCACAGCACACATGCAAGGGGGACAGAAGGCAGATATGGCCAAGGTGGATAGTGGGGCTGTATGTTCCATTGGGGGCCATAGTGTACATATATGAATATAGGGAAAACAACTCAAGTACCATGTAATTATAGCTCACTTACTACTTGCAATATTGAGAACCCATTTTTGATTGCTCAAAAAGTATAACTCATGTCTAATTGCTATTGCTAGTGGTTAATAATTGGGGAAGATATGAAAAAGTGAAACGGAAACCATATTAGCATTACAATAAAACAGAGTCTAAATATAGTGCAGGATGAAAAATGAAATAATGAAATTCACATCTTACCAGTTGACGAGTAATGCACCTATGTAACAGAAGAATTGATAACATGTGAGAAAATGTAAACATGTCAGATTATGGTCTTATGCTCAAAACGTGATCAACTAACTTAATAAATATTGGCAAAATGCCTGGAATTGTGTTGTAGTATTCATAGTAACATAGTAAATGACGGCAGATAAAGACCAGTACGGTCCATCTAGTCTGCCCAGTACGGTGTCAAGAGTAGGTACACCTGCCGCTCTGTGCAGGCCACCCTTCCCCATGTCTTTGTTTAGGGGTGATCCCACCACTCCATGTAGGACACCCCTATTTGGAATTAGAATTAGATAGGAATTAGATAGTTCAGTTTATTTTTCTATTTTCTCGTTGCTGTAAAGAGATCCACTATGTCTGTCCCATGCCCTTTTGAACTCCCTCACCGTATACATGTGTAAAATGTGAATAAGGCTTCTAAAATAAACTCCATAACTTCTATGAATACTAATGGTCATGGTTACAAGGTTGTAGCTGTTAAAGCAAACTTAGAAGAAGGAATATCAACTGCAGGAAGTCAGCATATATAACACTGGTCAACATTGAAATCGTTACTGACTTTAAAAGGCCCTAATCTGTAGTATCTTGGTGAGCTGAACACGAATATAACATTAAAAAAAAATTATTGGCTCTCGTTTTGAAGATATTGCATGTAGTTCATTTTTGACATTTCACCGTGTAAATTTATCCAGTAGGACATCAACAACATCCCAAATAAGCCTTGAATGATGTAATATTGCATCACATTGCATAATATCAGCATGCACACATCATCCAGAGTTGATTGTATCATTTTCTGATGCAATGTAATACTACTGCCAGACAGCTGCTGAAAGCCATCTGACGTCAGCAGTGTACTATATGCAGTCGGAAAGGAAAGTAATCTGGTATTCTGTTCTGATATTGAAAGCCACATGAATGCCTTAAAAATCACTCATGACCCACAAGACTGGAGACTATTTATAGACTCTTTGAAACTGAGACTGAAGGCTGTGCTTTTGAACAATGGAAACCGTTTTCCATCTATTCCAGTAGCGCATGCCGTCCACATGAAAGAGACATACGATAACTTAAAGCAGTGATGGCTAACCTTTTTGAGCCCGAGTGCCCAAACTGCCGCACAAAACCAAAGAATTTCCTCAAAGTGCCAGCACGTCAATTTGCATAAATATTTGCATAATGCTAACATACACTAACTTTTAGTAAACATGTCTCTTAATGAGTGTATGGATAAAGACAGACTAAAAGATTTCTACATTACTATAATCCAGTGCCAACCGCCAGGCACATTAGGAACTACTACAAACACTGCCCATTTAGAACCAATAGCAAACCCGCCGTATCCTAACAGCACTACCAGGACTCACAAAGCACCACACCATACCTATCAAAAGGCAACACTGCAAATATTAAACCAATACATTTCAGACAATAACAATACATGACCTACTGGGGAAAGAGAACAAGTGGCAATGTCAAAAAGGAATTACATAAACAGAATACCTCAGCTCAGTTACACAGTTGCAATTGCTCCAGCCACTTTCTTCTGGTTTCTTCATGTTTTCTGCTAACTCTCCATCATCTGCTGTCCATTTGTCCTTTCTTCTCTCTTCTAGTTTTTTTTTCCATTCTCTCTCTCTACATCCGCTTTAACATACTAATCTTTCTCCTTTTGCTCTTTCCTCATTCCTATTTCATCCACTCAAATTTTACCCCTCCATCCTCAATCCCCACTTACTCTCCCAATACCCGGCCAATTGTAGATTTTTTATCCCTCCCACACAAAATATTTTTCCCCTCTCCATTTTACTCTCCCAGCCCCATCCCATTCTAATCCTCCCCCAACATCAGCTCCCTTCTAGTTCCAGCCTCACCCAGCATCCATTCCCTTCTAGTCCCTGCATCAGCCCATTTCCAGTCCTAGCCCCCCATCAGCCCATTTCCAGTCCTAGCAACCCCCCAACCCAATACCAGTCCTAGCCCCCCCATCAACCCACTTCCAGTCCTAAACCCCCATCACCCCATTTTCAGTTTAAGCCCCCCCTATAACCCATTACCAGTCCTAACCCCCATGACCCCATTTCCAGACAGCCCCCATCAGCCCACAGCCCATTAGCAGTCCTACCCCCCCCCGCCCGCCTGCACATTAGCAGTCCTAACCCCCCCAGCCCATTAGCAGTCCTACCCCCCGCCCGCCCATTAGCAGTCCTAACCCCCCCTAGCCGATTAGCAGTCCTAACCCCCCCCTGCCCATTAGCAGTCCTAACCCCCCTCCCCTGCCCATTAGCAGTCCTAACCCCCCCCCTAGCCCATTAGCAGTCCTAACCCCCCCCCCTAGCCCATTAGAAGTCCTAACCCCCCCCCCCCCCCTGGCAAATTTTTTTAAACAAAGCAGGCTCTGGCTGCTGCCGCGGCAGATTGCAATGTCCCGCGGGGCCCCCTCCGCCCGCTAAGCCCCTCTGCAAGGGCTTTCAGATTCGCGAGGGAGAGCATCGCCCTCGCGTCTCTGTTAAGCCCGCAGGGGCTAATGGGAAATTTCCCATCAGTCCCTCGCGTCTAAAGGGGCTGATGGGAAATTTCCCATTAGCCCCTGCGGGCTTAACAGAGACGCGAGGGAGACGCTCTCCCTCGCGAATCTGAAAGCTCTTGCAGAGGGGCTTAGCGGGCGGAGGGGGCCCCGCGGGACGCTGCATTCTGCCCTTGCCGCGTCCGCGGCAGCAGTCAGAGCCAGCTTTTTCTTTTTTTGCGGACCTTCCCGCGTGCCAGCTGCAAGGCCTTCGCGTGCCACAGCTGGCACGCGTGCCATAGGTTCGCCATCGCTGACTTAAAGCATCTACTGACTTCCATTAACTATAACAAGTACAGCTGGCACCTCTGTGGTGACTTGAAGGTAGTTGCCCTTGTAATGGGACTGCAGCAGGGATATATAAAATACATGTGTTTCTTATGTGAGTGGGATAACCGAGCAAGGGATTGCACTACTTGAAGAAGGAATGGAATCGCAGACAAAATGAAACAGTTGGAGAGAAGAATATCCAGCACCCAGCTCTGGTTGAGGCTCACAAAATCCTGCTACCACCCCTTCACATCAAACTAGGTTTGATGAAAAACTTTGTGAAAGCCATGGACCGCACTTCGCCAGCTTTCCAATACCTGCATGAAAAATTCCCTCGACTCAGCGAAGCAAAGATTAAAGAGGGAGTTTTTGTGGGTCCTCAGATTTGAGAGCTCTTCAAAGATGACCGGTTCAACAACTTGCTGCAGGGTGATGCGAAACAAGCATGGAATGCTTTCGCCTAGTGTCAACACACTTTCTCGGGAATGTTAGGGCAGAAAACTACAAGGAACTAGTAGAAGACATGCTGATGCAGTATCATAAACTTGGCTGCAATATGTCTCTAAAGATCCATTTCCTTGATTCCCATCTCGATTTCTTTCCTGACAACTGTGGTATGGTTAGTGATGAACAGGGCGAACGTTTTCACCAGGATATTGCAACGATGGAGCACAAATACCAGGGAAAATGGTCCACTACAATGCTGGCTGACTACTGCTGGACACTCCCCAGAGAAGCTCCCGAACAGCTGTACAAGAGACAGGTGAAAAAATCTAAGAAGTAGTCTGTGACTTGGTTTTTTACAGGTATTAACTATTTACTATTGACATGCATTTCGTGATGTAAACATTAATTCTTGTAGATTACAAAAAAACTAGAGCCAACTTTGCAATTTCCCTGTCATATTCGTGTTCAGCATATAAAAATTGATAAGAAATGACTATTTTTATTTCAGTAACATGACTTTTGTAAAAATTTGTTGACCAGTGTAACATGAACCTAATTGAGAAAATTTAAAAAATGTGCATTATAAAAAATGGGATTTGTTTGAAAACTTCGAAGCCTTTTAATTTAGAAATACCGTATCACATATATGCTGCTGGAATATGTTAAAAAGAAATATTGAAAAGATTGAGTGTTCTGAGCATCCTGAATTCAAAGGGGAGAGCTTTAAAGTCGTACAACTCAAAAAAATAAATAAAAACTATACAGCCAGACTACAAAGAGAAAAAATGGATATGTAATACAAAAATAAAAAAGTGGAAGTCGATATCTTAGGAAATGAATGTTTAAAGCAGGGGTGACTGACTCCAGTCCTGGAGCACCACGATCCAGCCTGGTTTTCAGGATGTCCCTAATGAATATTCATTATGGAAATCCTGAAAACCAGGCTGGAACGTGGTGCACCAGGACTGCAGTTGGCCACCCCTGGTCTAAAGCCTTAACTCGAGTGTCTATCAAGTACAAGTAAGAGAAAGAAAACTGAGCATGTGTGCCCTTTTAAATTCTTCTCCATCAGAGTCCTATGGTGCCAATAAAGGTAGACTGTAGAGTGGAGAGCAGCAAAATGCTACACTATTCAGGGGTGGCATTAGATGCAGATAAATGAAACAAGTTGTTGCAGCATTAAGAGAGGATAATAAATTCAAAATAGAAGGCTTAATGGGAGATACATAGTCTATACAAAAAGGCAGGACTTATACTCAAAAATAAATGTGTGAACGCAATAGTAGAGGTGTGTTAATTTGAAGATCTAAATATATACCGAACAGAAAAACATAAAATTATATATATATATGTAACTGCTGACTGAAAAGCATTTTTATACAAGGGGGGTGCCATCCCCTCTATTCGTGCTGACTGCCTGCCCCGAATAACTTCCCCGCTGGTTGTGCGGGGAAGTTAGTAGGGGTTGGGGAAGAGGCGGCCCAAGGGCAGAGAGTGGGTGGGCAGTGGGCGGTCACCGGTGGTCGCTGGCCCTGGACATTTTGTTTTTTCACTTTGGGGTGCAAAAGGGGATGGGGGGAAAAGTTAATCACCCACAACCCGACCCTGGCCTTAGTAGGCCGGATCGGGGGTCGGGCTGCGGGGAATTAACTTTGTGGGGCAGTGGCTGGCATCACAGCTTTTAAATGGAGCTGCGGTGCCATGTCAATGGGATGCCATGGTGCCGTGGCCCCATTTAAAAGCCCTGGCTGAATTAGCCTGGCTAGCTCTGTATATGCAAGCCAGGACTGAATCGCAGTGCTGGCCTGCACGTACAGTGCTGTTCGCGATTCTGATCCCGAGGGGCTAGACGTGATCTCCTTTGTATGTCCGAGTTGTATACATATTATTTCTACAGTTAATTAAGCACAAAACTCATTCTCACAAATGACACGTATTGCAAAGCTAAGGAAATAGACCTTAAAATACCACTGTCTAGAGTTGGGAAAGCACCTAGCATCAAAATTGATGGAATATCATGTGGACTCTTGGACTACTGTGAATGTTCCCTCTTCGCTTCTCTTTTCAAATGAAGAAAGCCCCAGGTAAGTGAAACATTAAATACCTCTGTAGAAATGGGTAAAAGGAGCAAAATCTGGAAAGTGGTGCGTATAAATGCCCGTAGCATGTGAAATAAGATCCCAGATATTGAGGCTTTAATGGAAGAAGCTAACTTGGATTTAGTGGTGATTACGGAGACATAAGTCACAGACAACCATGACTGGGATGTAATTATACCAGGCTATTTCTTATTCAGGAAGGACAGAGTAAGAAGGAGAGGAGATGGAATGGCACTATATGTAAAAAATGTTTGTTTACTAGATTTCTTGATATATTGCTCCTTCATAACACCAGGGTGGTTTACAAATGTAGTATACAATAAAAGCATTGACCAAAGGCCAGGAAAGGAAAGGGAACTCCAATGTATGACAGGACAGCGATAGGACAGTCAGACAGAAAGGAGTGGAGAGGAAAGAGGAGGGAATCACCAGGCAAAAGTCATTGGAAGGGTAGCAGGAGGCAGATCAAATGCTGTTTTGAAAAGCTATTAAAGCTATAGAATTGCAGGGCTTAAAAGGGAGAGAGGAGGCACTGTGGGTTAAACTAGAAAGAGGGAAAGGGAAATCCATTTGCATTAGAATTATATACAGATCCCTCTCAGAGAGAATAGAAGCGAATGAAGATTTAATAGCAGACATATACAGTATTGCCATGAAAGGAGAAGTGCTACTGATGGGTGATTTTGATATGCCGGATGTGGATTGGAACATCCCTACTACAAAGTCAACTAGAAGTAAGGAGATCCTGGATTCTCTACAGGGAGAACTACTCAGGCAACTGATAACCGAACCCACATATGATGGGGCCATACTGGACTTAGTGCTTACCAATGGGGAAAGTGTTTCTGATGTTATAGTGGGGGATCATCTCGCATCCTGTGATCACCAGATGGTGTGGCTCAGTATTAGGATTAGGGCTCATAAAATCCTTTCAAAAGTGAGGGCCTTAGACTTTAGGAAAACTAACTTTGCCAAGATGGGACAATACCTCAAAGAGTTGTTAGTGGGATGGGAACAGCTGGGGGATTTAGAAAAATAGTGGGCAAAACTGAAAGGGGATATAAAGGCAACAAAATCTTTTGTTAGAAAGGTAAATAAATGTAACAGGAAAAGGAGGCCACTATGGTTCTCAAAAGAAGTAGCTGAAAAGGTGAAGAAAAAGAGGCAGGCCTTCATGAAATACAAAAGATCACAGAAAGAGGAAGACAGGCATCTATCTTAGGAAAAACTTTGAGAAGCTAGCAAAGTAGTCAGGAAACAAAGATACAAAAAGAAGAATAAATAGTCAATGCAATAAAATGCAGAGATAAAACATTTTTCAGATATGTTAGTAAGAGGACGAAGGGCAAAAGTGGTATTGTCAGACTCAAGGTTGAAGGGGAGGAATATGCAGAAACTGATGAGGATAAAGCGAAATTGCTTAAGAAATATTTTTGTTCTATATTCACATATGAACAGGACCTTAGAAAACACACAAAAATAGGAACAGAAACAATGGGGATCTTGAACGATTTTCAGAAGACTGTGTTCATGAGGAACTAGCTAAACTAAAAGTAGACAAGATGGGTCTAGATAGGATACATCCAAAAATATTGAGGGAACTTGGAGACGTTCTAGTGGCTCCACTGTCTGACTTTTTCAAAACCTCTTTGGAGTCAGGAGTGGTGCCAGGGGACTGGAGAGAGGCACATGTTTGCCCTTTTCATAAAAGCAGATGAAAGGATGACACTGAGAATTACAGGCCGGTTAGTCTAGTCTCTGTGATTAGTAAATTATTGGAAAGGCTACTAAAAGAGAGAATAGTGAGGTTTCTGGAGTCAAATGGATTGCAGGATCAGAGGCAGCATGGATTCACCAGAGGCAGGTCTTGTCAGACAAATCTGATTGATTTCTTTGATTGGGTGACTAGGGGGTTGGACTGAGGGAGAGCCTAGATGTGTACTTAGATTTCAGTAAAGCCTTTGACACCGTTCTGCAAAGGTGAATTATAAACAAACTGAACACCTTAGGGATGGACTCTAAAGTGACTGATTGGGTTAGAAATTGGTTGAGTGGGAGGCGACAAAGGGTACAGGTAAATGGAGCTCACTCTGAGGAGAAGGAGATTACCAGTGGTGTGCCCCAGGGATCTGTCCTTGGTCTGATTCTTTTTAATATCTTTGTTACAGATATTGCAGAAGGGCTGTCAGGTAAGGTTTGTTTATTTGCAGATGATGCCAAAATCTGCAATAAAGTAGACACCAAGAAGGAGTAGATAACATGAAGGGGGAGCTAGCTAAGAATTTAATACTAAAAAAATGCAGGTCATGCTCTTGGGCTGCAAATTTCCAGACGACCGGTACAGTGTTGGGGGGTGAGGTACTTCTGTCCATGAAAGAAGAGCGGGACCTGGGCGTAATTGTGTCTGACAATCTTAAAGTAGCTAAACAGGTAGAAAAGGCAACTGCAAAAGCCAGAATGATGCTTGGATTTATAGAGAGAAGAATGGCCAGCAGAAAAAAGGAGGTGATAATGCCTCTGTATAAGTCTCTGGTGCAACCTCATTTGGAGTATTGTGTGCAATGCTGGAGACCACTCCTTCAAAAGGATATAAACCGGATGGAGTCTGTGCAGAGGGAGACTACTAAAATGGTTAGTGTCTTCATTATGAAGCATAAGAGGACAGACTTAAAGATCTCAATATGTATACTTTAGAGGAAAGGCAGGATAGGGGAGAGACATTTAAATACCTCCGTGGCATAAATGTATAAGAGAGTCTCTTTAAATTGAAGGCAAGCTCTGCTATAAGGGGACATAGGATGAGAGTAAAAGGGGATAGACTCAGGAGTTAGGGTGGGCAGTGGGCAGTCTGTGGCACTGGACATACAGAGCCGATTCCAATGTCGGTCTGGAGCTGGCTGCCTTTATGGGGAACTTATAAGTTCCCCTAGTCGGCAGGGGATGGCAGGCCCAGGGCGCAGCAAAGGTGGGAGGGGGCAGAGGAGATTCTGGAGGAGGCCAGATCTGGGGTCGGGCTGTGGGGAATAAAGAATCTTATCCAGCGGCTGGGGATCATGGCTCCTGAATGGAGCCACAGTGCCATGACTTGGGGTCCCAGCCTGCATGTACAGGCCTAGTCATGATTCTAATCCCGCGGGGCTAGATGTGCCCCACAGGATCAGAATCCTGTCTCACTCTGTGCATCTGGTTCTGACTGGGCGCACAGAGTCCAGAACAGAATCGAGCTCTATGTATCTAAGCTCCTTTCCCTTACCTCCTCTTTCAACCTCCAGCTTTGTTCTTCTGTTCCCACTCATCAGCTTGGTCACTGCCTTGACCTCATTTTCTACTCTAATTGTTTACTTTCTAATTTTCATACTTCAGTTTTTCCCTTATCTGACCATCACCTGTTAAGTTTCGCTCTTCATTATTCCCCTTCTCAATCTTGCCCAATGTCCTCCTATCATTTTAGGAATCTTCATGCTATTGATCCACTGACTATCCACTACCGTCTCATCTCTTCTTCAACTTTGTCCTCTAACTCTGTTGATGAAGCCTTAGCTTCCTATAATACTGCACTCTCCTCTACTCTGGATACCTTTCCACGTCCTGTGAGGCATACCTCACCTTAGCCCTGGTTGTTTTCAACTACCCGCTACCTACATTCCTGTGCCCACTCAGCTGAGAGCACTTGGCTCAAATCCCACTCTCTCTGACTTTCTTCACTTCAAATTCATGCTTTCATATTGATTTATTTATATACTTATTTTATTTACCGGGTTTTATACCGCTTTATCATTAAATCAAAGCAGTTTAAATTACAACTCAACTCAACTCAATGGTTACATTACAAGGGCAACAAACTTGGAGTATTTATAACAAGGGCAACCAACTTGGAGTACAATAAGATCTGGTGATAACAATGTTAATGGTCTATGAGATACATTCTGGACTATGTGATTCTTCCAAAATGTTCAGAGAATAGATATGTTTTGAGAAAGTCTTTTGTATGTGTAGTCACCTTGAGATCTTCTGGTAAAGAGTTCCATATTGTTGGTGCTGATAGAGAATGTCCTGTTGCAGGTTGTCTGTTTATTTCTTGTTTTGCTGTTAGGTACTGGGAGGTGGTTTTTGTTGTTTGCTCTCAGTGGTCTGACTTCAGGGTCTCTTATTATGAGTGATTGGAGTGTGTCAGGAGATGTATGGTGTGTGATTTTGAATGTAGTGAGTATGAACTTGTATTTGATATGGGCATGTATTGGGAGCCAGTGCAGTTGTTTCAGGATGAGGGTGATGTGTTCTTGTCTTGAGCCTCCTGTTATGATGTGAGCAGCCGTGTTCTGTGCCATCTGGAGGGAGTGTAAGGTGCATTTAGAGAGTCCTTGATAAATTAGGTTGCAGTAGTCCAGGCTTTCCTTATTCTTGGATTCTTCTTCCCCCTCCCTTATTCTTGGTGACTTTACTTTTCACATTGATAATCTCTCTGACCCCTAAGTTAGTTATGATGTTATTTAGTTGTTGCAGAGTTGGGAGGTGAAAGATATCCCAGGGTCTCCTGGGGTGAGTATATGGAGGGCTATTAGTGGTTTGTAGCATGTTTTCAGGAAGAGTGCCATCTGTTGTGGATATATGTTGTAATATTTTCTTCGTGTTGAATCGTTTGTGAGCATTCACACAATTTCAAAGAGTTACTTGGGTTTATTAAGGGATTTCCTTATTATATTGGTATAGTATTCCTTCTTGCACTTGTTTATCAGGATGTTATAGTCTTGTTGTTTGATGTTGTATAGGTGTTGGTCTTCATTGTCTTTGGTGCGTCTCCATTTTCTTTCAGTCTTTATGAGAATGTTTTAGTGTACTAATGTCATTAGAGTACCATGGTGCTGTGTATCTCTTGTGCTTGGTTCTTGTGTTGCTTAGTGTTGCTGCAACATTGGAGATGACTTTGTTCCAGTTATTTATTATGCCTTCTAGGTTGTTCATGTCGTGGGTAGCTGTGTTTTGAATTAATTTGTGAAAAGATCTTTATCAAATCGTTTAAACCTTCTATGTTCTTGTTTTGATTCTTCCTGGTTGTCTATGGTTCAGCAAAGTGTTATATTGAAAGTGAGTATGTGATGGTCTGACCAGGGCACAGGTGTTGTAGTGGGCTGGATTATGGTTTTATTGACTATCATAACTGTGGGGGTGAAGATGAGCTCTAAGGTACTTCCTAGTTTGTGTGTAGGTGCAGTTACTATTTGAGAGAATTATAACGTGCTCATGGCTTGAAGAAATGAGTGGACTCTTTGGGTGGTGGTGGATGGGAGGTTAAAGTCCCCTAGATCAGGAGAGGTTTGTGAGGTTTTGAGTGTGTGCATGCTGTTTCCAAGATGGTTGAAAATACTTCTGTTGTGTTCTGAGCTCTGTAGGTGAGGCACACAGTGAGGTGCTTGTTTGCGGCTATTATGTTGTTGTTTCATCTGTTCAAATTGTATTCAGTATGTTGAGCTTGAGTTTGTGGTGGGCAATTATAAAGACTCCTCTGCCTCTTCTATTAGTTCTCTGGCAGCTGTGTATGATGTGGGTTGTTGGAGTAAATTTGTTTAGTATGACATTATCAGTGTCTGTTAACCAAGACTCTGTGATAAACAATAAATCTATCTTTTGATCTAGGACATAGTCTGATATTATGTGTATTTTGTGTCTAATGGAGTGCGTTAATTAGTGCACACTATAATCTTGGTACTGGGAGGATTTCAGTGGTTGTCATGACCTATAGGGATGGTTTGGATCTGAATAGTTCTGTTAGGTCATTTGCTGAATGTTTTAAAGCCATGTGGCCGTATTGGTAGGTGTTGTATTCCCTGTAGCAGGGGCATTAAATAGGTGTTGGACTGTAAGGGGGTTGCTTCTAATTGGGATGTTAGCGTGTGCATGAGTATAATGATAATGAGTAGAGTGTCTGAGAGCTGCATGTCTATGTTTTAGGTGTTACCTCTGTCTCCGTGGTCTAGCTTTAGTTGTGCTTTCAGTTGCATGGTCTATTATGAAGTGGTTATCTTTGCTTAATTTTGATTGTATTGTGATTTCCGTGGTGCAGATTAATTCATCGCTTGGTGATATCCAGTCCCTGTCCAGTCCAAGGGCCATGCCTAAGGGTCTTCTGGTGAGGACCTCAGGCGCAGGCATGCCTGAGTGCACCCTTCTTTCAAACTCATGTGGTGGCTTGATTGGTCCAGGCAGTGGGGAGCAGGGCAGGAGCTCACCTTCCCACGTCCTTCTGTTAGAGCTGATTGGGCTGGTCTGCTTGTTCCCGGCACCTGAGCATGCCCTTCTTTTAAACTGGTGCGGCGGCTTGATTGGTCCCAGCAGCGGGGAGCGGAAAGGAACTCGCCTTCCCGCTCTCTTCTGTTAGAGTTGATCGGGCCAGTCTGCTTGTTCCCGGCTCTACTCGCTAAGTCCAAAGCCTTTCTTCTTTCCAGTCTGCCATTGCACTGGCTAAGCAAAACTATTTTCTCTTTCTGGCTGTCTTGCCTCTAACCCTCACCATCTCTTTTCTACTCTCAATTCTCTTCTTAAGGCTCCTCCACCTCCAATCCCTCCTTCTCTCTCTGCCCAAACCCTAGCAGACTATTTCCATGACAAAGTGCATAAGATTACTCTTCAATTCCCCACTAAATCTTCTTTACACCCTCTTCCCCCTCTCCGTTACCAACTTTTTCTCTCAACCTCTATCATCCTTTTCTAAAATCTCTGTTAAGGAAACCTCTCTTCTTTCCTCTGCTAAACTCACTACCTGTTTTCTGATCCTTTCTCCACCCATCTCCTCAACTCCATCTCCCTCTCCGTCATCCCTTTCATCTCACATATTCTCAACCTTTTGTTTTCCATTGCAACCTTCCCTGCAGCCTTCAAGCATGCTGTAATCACTCCTCTCCTCAAAAAACCCTCACTTGACCCTGCTTGTCCTTCTAATTATCGACCATCTCCCATTTATTTCCAAAATTCTTGAAAGTGCACTTCTCTGCTGCTGTCTCTAATTTCTCTCCTCTCAAGCCCTCCTTGATCTACTTGAATCTGGTTTTCGTCCATTTCATTCTACTGAAACATCTCCTGCCAAAGTCTCCAGTGATCTGTTCCTTGCTAAGTCCAAGGCCTTTACTCAGCTCTTGTTCTTCTCAATCTTTCCATTTCTTTTAATACTGTTGACTACCTCCTCTTTGATAATTTATCCTCTCTTGGTTTTAGAGGCCCTGTACTGTCTTGGTTCTCTTCTTATCTCTCCAATCGCTCTTTCATTGTTTGTTCTGGAGGTTCCTCCTCTTCTGCCATCCCTCTCTCAGTTGGTGTACCTCAAGGGTCTATTCTCAGCCCTCTCCTTTTCTCTCTCTATACCCAGTCCCTTTGTGCCCTCATCTCTTCCCATGGCTTTTAGTATCATCTATCTACTGTACCTACACCTGACATCTCTCCTTCACTTTAAACTCGTATCTCCACTTGCTTATCTGACTGCCGCCTGGATGTCTCACTGCCACCTAAAATTGAATATGGCTAAAATTGAACTTCTTATTTTTCCTCCTAAACCCTCCTCCCCCCTTCTTCCTGTTTCCTCGGCCCACAACCTTGGGGTCATCTTTGATTCCTCCCTTCTGTTCTCCACATATTCAACATATAGCTAAAACTTGTTGTTTCTAAGGCTCTTGTCCACTCTTTGGTCACCTCCCATCTTGATTATTGCAACCTCTTCTTTGCTGGTCTCCCTCAGTGTCATCTCTTTAATCTATCCAGAACTCTGCTGCATGGCTAATCTTCCACCAGCCCCGATTGCACTCATATAACTCCTCTTCTAAAATCACTTCACTGGCTCCTCTTCCATTTCCGTATCCAATTCAAACTTCTCCTTCTAACATATAAATGCATTCACTCTACTGCCCCTCTTTACCTTTCCTCTCTTCTCTCTCCCTATACCCCTCCTCGTGAACTCTGCTCTTCCTCTAGCTTTCTTATCTCTATACCCTTTTCTTCTGCAAACTCCAGACATCGATCTTTTCACCTTGCTGCTCCTTATGCATGGAACTAATTTTCTCTATCTTTACGTCAAGTCTCTTCTCTCTCCCTCGTTAAATCCATGCTAAAGGCTAACCTTTTTGAGGCCACATTTGGATACTAATCCCTTGTTTTCCTTGTGTCTCCTTCCCTATTTGAACCACTCTTATTTCTCTTGTATTGCTCTGTCTTGATTAGATTGTAAGCTCTACAAACAGGGACTGTCTTTATATGTTTGTACAGCACTGTGTATGTCTTGTAACATGATTAATAGTAGTAGTAGTCGTAGGAAAGCGCCAATAATGTGAGCTTAATGGGTGGTAACATGTTACTGGCTGGTAAGCTGCAAAGAGCTGGAGAACGTAGGTAGAGTAAGCTTGTGTGCTCTTAACGGCCATTCCAGTACTGTGCGTTACAGGCACAGCTGCTGGGAACCTTAATGCCATCTAAAAGCGTTAAGGGCTCCTTTTGAAGATGTTCTCAGTTGTTAAACACCACACAGAGAGCCCATTCACATGTATGCAGTGTGCACAAACCAGACTGGAGCCCTGAAATTAGTGATAGTACTGGTTTATTGACAGTCACTGCATGGCGCCCTTTCAATAAAGGGCACTATGTTGTTGGTGCTAAAGTGGTGCCATTTGAATGATTCAGCGGGGCCGGTTAGTCCACTAGGCAGACAAGGTGGCTGCCTAGGATGTACATACATGCTGCCACTGTCACAAAGGAGTCGTTCCACCACCACAGCCAGCACGCAACCATGTTAGCAGTGGTGGGGGTGGGAGTGGCAGTGGCAGAGGCTTCTTCCTTTTGCAGAAGATACCTTTGTCCCTGCCCTGCATGTCAAGTGCAGTGCTGCTGTATCTACTGTTAGAGGCATGGCAAGCATATCACTGGCAAGTAAAGCGGAGTCTATGGTGATTCCTCTCTTCCTATGTGGCAAGGATTAAGGCAGCAGTCTGCATGCTCAAGGCATGCTGTTTCTGCCCCCCTCTATATTGGAGGGGGCAGGAGCCGCATGCCATGACTAGCCACATGTACGCCACTGCTTTAAGGCTTCCCACAGCACTGAAGCAGCGACTGTGCCACACTTGCATGGAGGGAGGCATCGGCTGGCATGCTTTCCATCATGATTGATACACCCAGGCACCCCCTAGTTCATGTGCTGGCCCTGGGTACTATGAGTCATAAGCAAATGAGGTAGAACTGACCATGTATTTCCTAATGAGAGACAACAGTGTGTGACTCGTAAACTGCAGTGTGAGAGAATGCATGGGCAAGCAGAATTAATGGCACCTATGCACAGCACACATGTGGCACCTGTAACACCCAGAGACTGGGAAGTGGTGTCTGTCAACTGCTATCACGTTCATGCCCTGATTGTGGATGTGATGTCTCCTGGCTACATCATCAGTCCCAAAGTGGTGCACAGGTTGCCTGTGTCCACCCATGACCCCTATAGCCTGCATTAATCAGCAGTGTCACAGCACTTTGACAGGGGAGGGTTGTATCAGGATGCCCCCCACATGCACATATTGAGTAGATATGTGCATGGGGGGGGGGAATATATGCCAATGAGGCAGAAATATTAGGCAATATCATAAACCCCATCTCAGATGAAAAATAACCACACTGCTTTCTCAGTTGCCAAACAATGACCAGGGCCTGTGTGTGAACTGGTGGCTCTTTCATGAGCAAGCACTCATTTAGGTGACACATCCATCTGAACCACATGCGATCCAAGTTACTTATTTTATTTATTTATTTATTTATTTAAACAGATTTATACCCCGCTTTCTCCTTCAATCAAAGCGGTCACAGCACAATACAATACAAAGTTAAACAGAGGTGGATGAAACATATACCACTCTTCATAAAATCAGAGCAGTAACAAAGGGATTACATAACACAGAATACATTACAGTACATACATAGAATAACTTTACAGAATAAGTTACAACATAAATTATAGTACATAACATACCATCTGTAAGGGGTGCAAACAGTCCCGGAAACCACTTAGGGTGACCTGTCATCCATGAGATTATTCCAGGACTGGCCTACAAGCACACTCCATGAAATGGTTATGTTTGTCACTCTGCTAGCTCACCCAGGGTCTTGCATGTGTGTGTTCATGTATCATGCCCGGCCACACTGGCAGGACAGATCCCATATGTAAGACATAAATGTCAGTGTTATCAGCAGCATATCAATGCAGTGCTACCTACAAACTTAACAAGTGTCCCTTTCCCACAGCAGCCTCACGTACCTTGTGAGACAAGTATAGCACTGAACCTGCAGAGAGCTATGCAGAAAAAAGCATACCCCAACTCATGCCCCCATACATCTTGACAATGACCACTTATACATACAAGAATTAATGCACCCATTCTCCCATGTGGCTCCAAACATATGGTGACTGTGTATGAAAGAAAAGGTTAATGGGTTCAAGACTAGCCTGTTGATCAGGAATGATAAGTTCAAGTGTGTTAGCGTTATCATACGATTCCAGAGCTGTATCAGCATGTGCAATCCTCACACTCTGCTGCCACACTGAGAAGCTGTACCAACACTGGTTGGATGGCAGAGAATGCTACTAGTGCCCACACACAGTGCGAGCATTGACAACATCCAAGCATTAAAGGAGGCCTAAGGGCAAAGTAAGAATGCCAACTGGCAGCTATTTTGGACAATGGGGTCATGTGTTTGTGGGTGTGTGTGTGTCCAGAGGACTGTGAGCTGCAGCAATGCACTGTGCATGCATGTGATGCCCAGACTTTATGGCTCTGCACACAACATGTGCACGGTCAGTTAGCCAGCAACTCCACAAACTGTGCGAGACACCATTTATGGACAGAAGGTTGGTTTTTAGTAAGTAGTTGTAACCTGTGGGAGTCACTGGCTGACTAGCTGTGCCTGTACCCATGTTGTCTCCAAAGCTGTGACACTCAAATGCATTCCCAGTTACACCATCCTCAAAGCCCATCTCCATAACATGCCCCTACACCTAACTCCCAACATGACACTACTGTACAGCTCCCATATTGCCTGCTGATTTGACTGGAGTGAGCTGGGAGACACGGTCTCACCAGGGAGAGCCCCATCACATGTGTGTGTGCAGCAACTCTTATCTCTGACTGAACCTCCAGACCTCAGGACACACCTGGATGCACAGGTGAGAGGCCTGATAAATGTTAACTGCCATCTGCAGCAACACTGTCAGCCTCCTTTGTGCAACTGCAGTCTATTGAGAGCTTGGATCATGTGGAGGACCAGCCTCTGTGAATGTCCAATGAAGTCACTGAGTTGGTGAGAGAGTAAAGAATCTGTGCTGTTGTCCTAAGCTGCAATCACAGAGTGAACTCTGGGGTCTTTTAGCTCCATGCACAATATGCACATACAGGCATATCCGTCTCAGGCCTGCAAATGCAATGTGTGCCTTCGAGTCAGTCCTGACTCCTGGCGACCCAGAAGCTCCTGGGTTTTCTTGGCAGTGTCCCCGGAAGTAGATTGCCAGGCCTTTCTTCCGAGGCAATGGAGGGTTAAGTGACTTGCCCAAGGCCACAAGGAGTGGTAGTGGGAATCGAACCCTGGTTGCTTGGTTGCCAAGCCAGTGTTCTAACCACTAGGCTACTCCTCAGGCCTATCTGCACACAATACACACTATCTCAGCACTGTCTACTGATCATTGACCACAGCATTTAGCATGGCATTCTGTATTACTCCATAACAACAACCAGCCTTATGTTTCCAGAGATGACGGGCCCAATATTCACTAGCCCTGTCTGCCAAGCCTTTAACCCTGGATATTCACTTTTGCAGCGATAGAAGTGAATATCCGGGTTTGGCTGTACTGCCCGGTAGCCGCTGAGGCTAACCGTGCAGCATCAGTATTGGTGCCAAGGAATAACTGTACAGCTTCCAATATTGGTGCTGCACTGTTAGCACCCATCCCCACCTCCACTCCACCCTGGAATGCCACCTGCATGCCCTGATGCTAGCCGGCTATCATTGGGGCACATAGGGGACTTAGAGATATTTGATGTCACTAGCCATGTAAGTGCCATCAAATTTCTGGTTAGCAGGTATTTATATGGTTAACTGGCTGTTAACCGAGTAAATGCCCTTTGAATATTGGGCCCGACATAGTTTGATTGATTATGAAATATGGGACAGTGGCCTCTGAATGGTCCATGCACAACTCCAGCTGGAGGAATGTGCCATAGAATGTCATGTTAGTCTCTGCATCACCTGCCACCATGTGGGAAGGCAGTGCCTGGAGGTGAATGTTGGGGGGAGGTGGAGGGGGGACAGTCCCATGCATGTTTTGAATGTGGCCCTGGTAGGTGGCATAGGTGATCAGAGGCTCTGTTTGGATACACAGAAGCTCTGAGGGTCTACTCAGTCTCTGCATTGTTCAGATCAGAGGCTTTGCATGACAGCCTAACCCACTCTCTACAGGCACCAACTGTGGCAACCACAAGGATTTTGAAAGAGTACAAAGAGGCTGAGGATGGTGGAGTATGTATAGCCAGCAACTGTACCAGCACCTAATCCCATGTCCATCCTGCCATGCTTCCACATGCTCTTGGGGGGTGGGGGGGAACTGCATCCAAAGCCTGGGAGAGTACATGTGCTACACTGGCCATTTTTGCAGTGTCCATGGCCAGGAACATGACATAATATGGGAGTATGAGCACAGCACTATTTTCCGTGCTCGCTGCCACAAGCTGTGTAGGGGGACATAGTCCTCTGTATTTATCAGATGTAGGCCACATTGGCCAACATACACTTGCAGCCTGTCTCTGGGCCACCTTCTAGTACTCTTAGCATTATATTAGCTGTCCACAAGTTCAAACTAAAAGGGTGCACCAATGCAGAGCAGAGGACAGTAACTGAATTCAAAAAAGCATGGGACAAGCACAGAGGATCTCTAAAGGTAAAAAGGGGACTGTTGTAGTTGTTATGGAAGGACAGACTAGATAGGCCATGTGGTCTTTTTCTGTCATCATGTTTCTATGTTTCTATATTTCTATATTATCCAAAACAGAGCAGCTCACACAGGATGTATATGAGTCAGAGGTTAGGTAAACCGCTGAGCCATCTTAATGTGGGTCTTGCCCGAGCATGTGGCCCATCCCATTCCACTGCTTATGGAAAGAGAAGGAGATATGCTGGACATGAAGGGGGGGGGGGAGGGTTGGAAAGAGAAGGGAAGGAGATATGCTGGAACCCTGGGGGGGGGGAGAGAAGGGAAAGAGATAGTTGTGGTCAACATTATTGGCACTCTTGCAGTTCAACCCCTTAATGTCCAATATCTCCTAAAAAAAGTGACCAGTGAAATGGCTTTGGACTATATATTGTTGTTCTTAAGTGCCGTCGAGTCGGAGTCGACTCATGGCGACCCTCTGGATAGCTATCCTAAATTGTGTTCGGTCTTCAGTCAGGCGGCTCATTGTTGACAGACTGGTACCCGTAGCTGCTGTTATTGTATCGATCCATCTCATTGCTGGCCTTCCTCTTTTGCGTTGACCTTCTATCTTGCCAAGCATGATGTCTTTCTCTAATGATCTCTCTCTTCGCATGATGTGTCCAAAGCATGAAAGTCGAAGTCTTGTCATCTATGCATATGTATTTGACACATAAAAGAATCAAATAAAACAAGACCAATTAAAAAAGGAAATAATATAAATCTGGGATATTGCCAAGACATGATTATTCAATCAAAAATCTTCATTCCATATGCACCAAACAAGGAAAACTGAATCGCACTCGGTGGGGGAGAAAAGGATCTCCGTACTCATGGGCCATCATATCTCGGCAATCAATCCAGGCCTGATACTGGCATATTAACATCAGGGATTCTAAAAAACTCCTCCACCATATCAAAGAGCATATATCCTTGCAAAAATATCTCAATGCTGTAAACTCAGTGCCTCACTGTTGTATACTCAGCACGCTGATCTTGCAGTTTATCAAATCACACTTATGCCAAATACTATGAGCATGGACTTGACCCAGCTGGACCCAATGCCACATAGGATGCCTGAAGGCGTTTTGCAATTGCTTTGTTAGGGGTCAATTTTCTCTATCATGTTGAAAATCCATACCAATCACACAAACGGCAAGATTTACACAAACTGCAAGACACAAAAAGAAAACGATAAAATTGCTCTTAATACTAGTGTAACCTAACTCCTTTTACATACCACTCTAAAGTTTCACCCAAAAACAATCCATTTCTAAAGTGTTAAAATTACATACACTTAGGAGTATGTTTGCTAAACGGCGATAGCGGACTCCGTGCGATATCGGAGCCGTGGCCCCTTTGAAATCAATGGGTCTGCAGCTCCGATATCGCACAGAGTCCGTTGCCGCCGTTAAGTAAACATACCCCTTAGATACAGTACCCAATGTACTCAATGTGCTTTTCTTAACCCAATGTGCTCTTCTTAACTCTAACCACCACTCTCAATCACACCATTACAAACAAAGATTCACGAGCAGGAACATTCTGCTCAAACAAACTGCCCCAACTATCAGAAGGACTGCACTCACCCACATGTGCAATTTAAAAAGACCCAACAACCAACCACAATTACTCACCTTAGACAAGCACATGCAGAGACCAATCGTATCCATCAGACCACTTAAATATCTACCCATGCATTAAAATAGATTTGTTCACTCAAAATAACACACCTCAAATAAAATTTCAAACCCCATACTGTGTGCCAGCTCACATTAGCATGTTGTAGTTTGTGTAAATATCTCCCCCTCCGAGTGTGATTTTGTTTTCACTGTTTGGTGCAAATGGAATGAAGTCTTTTGATTGAATGGCCATTATATCTTTATTGTAAGAAACTGGACATTAATATAAGGACATGATTATTGGCACCCTTCTAAACAATTCAAATCAGTTTGAACAGAACCACATTCCCATTGCAGTAAAATTAGACGCACCTCTGATCAATTGTCAGTACTCACATGACTTGAATCAACCTATGAATCATGGCTCTAATGTCTAAAATGGCCAAATTCACTCCCTGTTCTATTTTCACAATGCTGAAGGCAAGAGAGCTGCCTGAGATCATCATAAAAGCCATTATCACCAAATATCAAACTTCAGAGGGGTACAAGGCCATCTCCAAAGACCTTGGAATTCCTGTGTCTACAGTTTGCAATGTTATTAAGAGGTTTTCTGCTCATGGAACTGTCAAGAACCTCCCAGGACGTGGTGGGAAGAGGAAAATTAATCCAAGAAGTCTTTGAAGGTTAATGCGAACTGTTGGAAAAACACCATGTGCAACATCCAAAGAGCTTAAGGCTGACCTAGAACAATCTGGAGTGGTGGTTTCAACCTGCACCATATGCCATACATTAAATAAAAAAGGACTTCATGGGCCAAGGCAAAGGAGGACATAAAAAGGCATGCTTGTTCTTTGCAAAAACCACCTTGAGAAGCAACAATCCTTCTGGGAAAAAGTTCTGTGGGTAGATGAAACCAAACTTGAGCTCTTTGGCAATGCAGATCAGTGATACATTTACAGATGCAGAAATGAAACTTATAAGGAAAAAAAGCACCCTTCCTACATTTAAATATAGTGCAGGTTCCACAATGTTGTGGGGCTGTTTTGCTGCCTCAGGAACTGGAGGTCTGGAACGTATTAAAGGAATCATGAAGGTTGAACGCGATGCTGAGGTTTTAGTGCAAGGTCTTAGGAAGCCTAAAAGGTTGGGTCAAAGGTCTGTGGTCAGCGCTAGTGAAGAATTTATGCCTGAGTTATTCTCTTTACTTTCAGCGTACAGGACCTGCAACTTTCTTTCTGGCTTTGTAGGAGCAGAATGGTGACAAACAAAACAACAGGGGATTAGTTGCTGAGGAGGAGGTGAGCTGGAACAAAAAGTGTTATGTGCATGTCCTGGAATGCTATTCAGCATATAAACATCAATGATATTCTGTGCAGAATAATATGAATATTTATGAGAGAGAGAGAGCATTCCAGCACAAGTGCTGATACAATTTTTTTTGTGCTAGTGCAGACCTGCGTGCATTGCATCTGGTGTACTCTTCTTATTGAGTGCAGACATTTTGCACACAACTTATATGCATACATTTTGCTTACAGTACTGGGAACAAAATGTTTGTATTATCCTTGCGTTAGGGAACCATGCGCTGAGTTTTAGCACATGGCTCTAACACAGGGTTTCAGCATCAGCCTGTGATCTGCATTTACTCATTCCACTCTACTCATGAATTTATAGATCTCTATCTCAGCGCTTCTCAACCATCTCCTGGAGGCACATCTAGCCATGGTCATCCCAAGGGAGAACCATCAACCATGCACCCTTTCATAATCCAGCATATCCCCTTCCCTGTTGCTCTCCCCAGTGCAGTATCTCTCCTTCTCTTTCTACACCTCCCCCCCTCCGGTGTTCAGCACTAACATATCTCTTTGCCTTATCTCTTTTCCCAGGGGTCCAGCATATCTCCTTCCCTGCTCTTTCCATAACCATTGGAATGGGATGGGTCACAGGGGCCATGGCCTCACCAATATTTTGTCTAACACAGAATCAGCAATTCAGAGTTTCATTCCAGAGATCCATTTCCAAGAGTGAAAAGTTTTTGCCAGTTCTCATTTTAAATTTCATTGCAATGCAGTATGGTATTTGTAGTCCCCGATTTCACCCATTGGAATCAGTGCTGCAAGACCCATAATGCATCAGGATGAGATTGTCAGAAATCCAGGACTGGCTTAATATCTCTCTCCTGGAACTGGGTAACTTGGCAACTGTGGCAATTAGAGAACTTGGGGACAAGCAGGAGACTGGTTGGTTTCGCCCCTCCAACCAAAATGGTGGAGCAATGAGAGACCAAAAGTGAGGACCTTGTACTGATAGTTGTCTACATAGAGAATGAATGAGAAGTATTTTCTGTATTGAGCATGGATCAGAACATGTGTGTAAGCATCTTTGAGATCCAGAGTGCGCAGCCAGTCTCTCTTCTTCAAGTAGGAGAGTGAAGGGAAGAGTTAATTTTGAACTTTTCCTTGGAAAGGAAAAGTTAACATCTCTGATGTCTAGGATAGTGCGCAAGCCTCTTTGTCTTCTTGGGGATTAGGAAGTACCTGGAGTAGAAGCCTTAGTTCCTTTCCTGGAGAAGAACTGGCTCTATTGCATTGGATAATAGGAGGAAATTGACTTCTTCAGGAAGCAAGTGTGCATGCAGTTGAAGTCACTAAGACAATGATGGAGATTGATCTGCGAGCAGAGTGAGAAACCTTAATGGATAGCTCAACTTTATTATATTGAGAAACCAGGATACCGTGGGGATCTGTTTCCATTGTTGAAGAAAGATGTGTACCCATCTCCTCCATCGTTTCATCTTTAAGGTTCTTATCCTCACGCACAAAGCCCTCCATTCCGGCACCCCTCAATACTTATCAGATGCTATCCATCTCCAGCCCTCTCCACGTCTTCTCCGTTCTGCCTTTGGTAACCGCCTCTTCCTCCCTTCCCCTCTCAGGCCCACTTAGAATCGACCCGCCACTCCGCCTTCTTTTTCCTGAGCCCTGCCCTTTGGAACTCACTCCCTTTGCCTCTACGTTTAGAACTCTCCTACCCCCGCTTTAAGAACCTCCTCAAGACACATCTCTTCTGCCAAGCTTTCGACCTTCCCCCTTCTGCTGATGGTGCTCTGTCCTCTGGTCATGCCCTCCCCCCATGATCATCCCCCTGATAGTCCGCTCCCCTTCCCTTTCCTTTCTACCCTCCCCCTTCTCTGCCACTCTTGCCCTTACTGGGCTTTTCTCTCTCTCTGTCTTTAATCTATCCCCTCCTCTCCTATCCGTTTTTGGCGTTCTTTTCTGACTTTGTTTCCGGTAGCCTGTGATTGTATTGTCCACCGCCCTGACGCTTCGGCCTGGGCGGTCAATCAAATTCTGTGAATAAAGATAAAGATATAAAGATAAAGATTAACATTTTTGAAGGGTGCCGGCTGTCAGAACAGTCAAAAAGAAGACTATTATTATTGCTAAGCAGGTGTGACCTGTTCTTCTTGTCCCCTCTCTCACTGGCAATGCTTGGTGAGAGCAGGGCACTGAATTTGCTGAGGCTATCTCATTAAGACAAGGAGGGGAAAGCCCAGCAAGAGGAAAGCAAAAAGGGGGAGATGCTGAATTATGGAGGATAAGGAAGGGGAGATGCTGGATGGGAGGAAGGATGCTGCCAGGAGGGGCTGGCCTTGAACCAGGTCCCTATGGGTTGGTGGATGTTGACATTCCAGGAGGAACTATTTTTTCCTCTTGTACTCCTTCCCATGGGTGGCTCAAGGCCCTAGCCCCCATGTCCAGCATCTCTCTGTGGCAGGGGGCCCTGGGAGGATGGGGACTGGGAGGATGGGGACTGCCCTGGGAGGATGGGGACTGCCTAACTAACAGGGACTCTTAGTTTGCAAACAGACAGGACAGAATCCTTTGATATTAAGAAGCATCTGTTTGTCTAGAGGATGATGTAAATATCAGAAGTAATAGTAGTACAGCAGAGAGGTGCTGCAAAGTAGAGCAATGAGCTTTCAGTATCCTCAGTTTCTTTTATCTTGTCTCCAAGCAGGGAGTCTCCAGCACTTGGAGCATCTGTGAGTCTTGTATGGACATCTTCTTGTAGGCTGGAAGCACACAACCATACAAGATGTCAGTTGGCAATGCCAGAAGCTGGGATGGCTTCCACCTTATCTGCTGCTAAAATGTCTGCTAACTCAGTTTGAACCTGTTGGAATAGGCTTGACAAGAAACTGCACCTTTTGAAAAATTGTGTGCATATGCTGCAATTTGTGCAGATAGCATCACTCCTTGGACTAGAAGGACTAGAAAAGGGGACTGTTACTTCTGGAGAGAGATCTGCAATTGTGAGTATATACTTCTGGGAATTTTCTGAAAGGAATTCTTTGTATTAAAGCTAATTAATCTGTGAACCCACTATTTTTTGTTAACTCAGTCAGGGCCTAGTAGCAGCAGTTTAAGTTTAAATTTAAAACACAGAAGAGAACTTTCTGGTTACATTTCATACCCAGTAGAGAGCTTGTAGTTTAAATTTAATAGTCACTCAGGTCCTAGTATCAGCAAAGTACTTTTAGTTTAAATTTAAAACACAGAAGAGAGCTTTCTGGTTAAATTTGGAACCCAGCAGAGAGCTTGTAGTTTAAATTTCATAAAAAGTTAGAGCCTAGCAGCAGCAAAGAGCTATAATTTAAATCAAATCAGAATAGAGCTTACCTCAGCAGCACAAGCAGGATACTCTGTAGCAACCCTCTTTTAATAAGTGTTATTTCCCTCCCTCCCTCCCCAATATCCACCCACCCCTGGGATAATAATAGCTTTATAGGTACTTACACATCTTAAAAGACAGGAGGTGCTCTCAGGTGAAGCTCCTTACCCAAATCAGTCATACACTAAGGACCTGAGATTAATTAAGCTTCAGGTGAACAAGGTATATTAAACGTATTAGGTACAGTTTTATTAGTATAAATATCTATAGCAACCCTTAGTAAGTAAAGAACTTAAAGATCTAAACAGAAACTTAAAACTAAGATGCAGACAGCAGTCCAGCAGTGAGATGGGGGCTTTCCAGTTTTTTGCATTGAGTGTCACATGTATGATTTTCTCCCAGTTGGTGAGAGGTCTTACATGTGCACTAGGTGCAAGGAGCTCTTTGCTCTCAGGGAACAAGTCAGTTCTCTAGAGGCTAGAGTAGCAGACTTGGAAAACATAAGAAAGACAGAGAAGTACATAGATGAGAACTACATGGATATAGTCCTGAAGTCCCACCTCCAGTCTGGCAGCATCCCTGTTGCCATGGAGGAGAGAGGTCATGTGACAGGGGAGTATCACCCTGGTGTGGCAGGAAGTGATTCTGTAACTAGGACCTGTCCTCCAGGTGATGTAAAACCCTCTCCCACCGAGGAAGTTTCTCCAGGGCCAAGTGCCCAGGAGGGAAGGGTTAGGACAGCTGTTATATTTGGTGATTCAATCATTAGGCATGTAGATAGTTGGGTGGCTGGTGGACGTGAGGATCGCCTGGTAACATGCCTGCCTGGTGCGAAGGTAGCGGACCTCACGCACCACCTAGATAAGGTCTTAGATAGTGCTGGGGAGGAGTCTGCTGTCTTGGTACATGTCGGTACCAATGACATAGTAAAATGTGGTAGGGAGATTCTGGAGGTTAAATTTAGTCTTTTAGGTAGGAAGTTGAAATCCAGAACTTCCAGGGTAGCGTTCTCCGAAATGCTTCCCGTACCACGTGCAGGACCCAAAAGGCAGGCAGAGCTCCGTAGTCTCAATGCGTGGATGAGACAATGGTGCAGAGATGAGGGTTTTGGATTTGTTAGGAACTGCGGAACATTCTGGGGAAAGGAGGAGCTCTTCCGAAGGGATGGGCTTCACCTTAACCGGGATGGAACCAGGCTGTTGACATTAACCTTTAAAAAGGAGATAGAGCAGCTTTTAAACTAGATAATAAGGGAAAGCCGACAGTCGCCCAAGAGCGGATGGTTCGGAAGAATGTATCCTTGAAGGATACTACCAAAAGCAGAGAGGTTCCAAAAAAGTGTAAAGTAGCCGAAATGCCCTCGAGTATGGAGGAGATAGAGCTTAAAGATCCCAAATTAGCCATGTCTACCAATAGCCAAATTAATATGAATAAAATACAGTCTCTAAAGTGCTTGTATGCAAATGCTAGAAGTCTAAAAAATAAGATGGGAGAGTTAGACTATATAGCACTAAATGAGAGGTTAGATATGATTGGAATATCAGAGACATGGTGGAAAGAGGACAACCAGTGGGACACTGTGATACCTGGGTACAAACTATATCGTAATGATAGAGCTGATCAAATTGGTGGAGGGGTTGCGCTCTATGTTAGAGAGGGTATTGAGTCAGAAAGGGTTAAAGTTTTGCAGGAAACAAAATTTGCTGTAGAATCTGTATGGATTGAAATTCCATGTAAAAAGGGGAAGGTGCTGGCAGTAGGGGTGTACTATCGACCGCCTGGCCAGAATGAACAAATGGATGATGAAATGCTCAAAGAAATCAAGGAAGCTCACAAAAGTTACAGCACAGTAATAATAATGGGTGATTTCAATTACCCCGGTATCGACTGGGTCAGTGTCACGGCAGGACATGCTGGGGAGATAAAGTTCCTAGATGAAATAAATGACTGCTTCTTGGAGCAGCTGGTTCATGAACCGACCAGAGGGGAAGCCATATTAGACCTAGTCCTTAGTGGAACACCAGATCTAGTGCAAGAGATAAGGGTGTTGGGGCCACTTGGCAATAGTAATCATAGCATGATCACCTTTGATTTAATTAGTGGAGGAGGGATAGTAAGGAAATCCACAGTACTACCTTTTAGCTTTCGAAAGGGAGACTATGATAAAATGAGGAAAATAGATAAAAAAAAACTAAAAGGAGCAGTTGCAAAGGTTAAAGACCTACATCAAGCTTGGATGTTGTTGAAAAATACTATCTTGGAAGCCCAGACCAGCTGTATTCCATGCTTTAAGAAAAGTGGAAGGAAGTCCAAAAAACTGCCAGCATGGTTTAAAGGTGAGGTCAGAGAGGCTGTTGTTGCCAAGAAAGCATCTTTCAGGAAATGTAAAAAAGAGCCAAACAACGAAACCTGGAAACAGCACAAGCACTGGCAAGTCAAATTATAAGGCATTGATTCGTAGCAAAAAACCTGTGAGAGAGTCAGTTGTCCATTAGATGATAGAGGGGTTAAAGGTGGTTGTCCATTAGATGATAGAAGGGTTAAAGGGGCACTAATAGGCGACAAGGCAATAGCGGAGAGACTGAATGAATTCTTTGCTTCGGTCTTTACTGAGGAAGATGTAGGGATGTTATCCATGACTGAAGTGGTATTTAAAGGTGCGGAAGAATTGAAGGAAATATCGATACATCGGGAAGATGTATTACAACTATTAGATAAACTGAAGAGTAGCAAATCACCTGGGACAGATGGTATACATCCAAGGGTGTTGAAAGAAATGAAATATGAGATTGCAGACCTGCTATTAGTAATCTGTGAACAATCATTAAAATCATCTCTAATACCTGAAGAATGGAGGATCGCCAATTTAACACCAATTTTTAAAAAGGGTGCCAGGGGTGATCCGGGAAACTACAGACCGGTGAGCCTGATGTCATGGGATAGGAGGCAGTGTACTACTGTGGATCAGGAACTGGTTAAAAGATAGAAAGCAGAGGGTAGGGCTAAATCAATCAATCTAATCAATTTCCGATGAAAACTCTTCACCTCCCCCATCTATCCCCCTTAGGGCCTGTATCATAAACTTAGATGTGATGCAATCCCTGTGTATATAATGTATAAAGTTCACCTGTTACCCTTGTTTAAATCTCCCTTTGTTTGCTATGTATAAAGTTTACCTGTTATCCATGTTTAAACTCCCTGTTCTATGTAAGTTTAATGTATGGATGTTCCTCATTGTACAAACTTGTTTATTGTATACCGTGCTGATGCCGAATAGTGCGGTATAGAAAAACCTTAAATAAATAAAAAAATAAAATAAAAATAAATAAATAAATGGCCAATTTTCCCAATGGAGAAAGGTGAATAGTGGTGTACCCCAGGGATCTGTGCTGGGTCCACTGCTTTTTGACATATTCATAAATGACCTGGAAAGTGGAATAACGAGTGAGGTTATCAAATTTGCAGATGACACAAAACTATTTAAAGTTGTTAAAACCCAAGAGGATTGTGGAAAATTGCAAGAGGATCTTGATAAATTGGAAGAATGGGCATCAAAATGGCAGATGAAATTTAATGTGGACAAGTGCAAAGTTATGTACCTAGGGAAGAACAACCCAAACTATGGTTACACGATGCAAGGTTCCACATTAGGAACCACCACCCAGGAAAAAGATTTAGGCGTCATTGTGGATAACATGTTAAAACCCTCAGCCCAGTGTGCAGCGGCAGCCAAGAGAGCAAATAGAATGCTAGGTATCATAAGGAAAGAAATGGAAAATAAAGCAAAAGATATTATAATGCCTCTATATCGTTCCATGGTGAGACTGCACCTTGAATATTGTGTGCAATTCTGGTCGCCGTTTCTTAAAAAGGATATAGCGATATTAGAAAAGGTTCAGAGAAGATTCACCAAAATGGTAAAGGGGATGGAAGGATACTCCTATGAAGAAAGGCTAAAATGGTTAGGGCTCTTTACCCTGGAAAAGAGACGGCTGAGGGGAGATATGATAGATGTCTATAAATTAATGAATGGAGTGGAACGGGTAAACGTAGATCGATTGTTTATGTTATCAGAATATAGAATGACTAGGGGACATGCAATGAAGCTACAAGGTAAACTATTTAAGACTAATAAAAGAAAATATTTTTTCACTCAACGTGTACTCAAACTCTGGAATTTATTACTGGAGGATGTATTAAAGGCTGTTAGTGTAGCTGGGTTTAAAAAAGGTTTGGACAAGTTCCTGGAGGAAAGGTCCATAAACCATTATTAAGAAGGGACACAGGATATCAATCCTTGACCCAGTACAAGCATTGTGGAACCTGTGTCTTTTGGGGTTAACTGCTAGGTACGTATGACCTAGATTGGCCACTGTTGGAAGCAGGATACTGGGATTGATGGACCTTGGTCTGACCCAATATGGCATATCTTATGTTCTTATGTTCTTATGTTAAAACTTACTTGCCCAAGTGGTCTAGAAGTCTAAGGTCTTTGCCAGGGGGCATATTTGAGAATTCACTGTATTTCCTTGATTTCTTCATGGCCAATTCAACTATGACAATGGAGTATGATAGATGAACTCTATTGAAACTGAGTGATTGCTGAACCTTATATTTCATGTCCATCTTTTTGGAGACTGGTTGAATGGTAAGAGGTTTGCACTTACAAAACTTCTGCTGTTGTAGAAGGCCATGAATTGGTACTGCCACCGTAGCCTTTGAGGACTATATACTTTAGAAGCCCAATTACATCTGCATGTGATTCTGCTTCCTGCTGAAGCAGGAACAGCACTTCCTTGCCATTCATTAAATAAAATTTTGGGTATGAGATGTCCTCATAAGGGTACTCATTCCATGATGAGGGAAGGGATGGAAGGAGGATTCAGGAGGAATGAAATCCAGATCTAAAAGGTACTCCAGAAGACTTTCTGAGATCTTAGAGTGCCAGGAGGAACAAGGTAGAGAATGGCCTCCTGAAGGCTCCAAGTCTGAAGTAGAGAGTAGAGAGGCTATCAGATCATGGGGAGATGATCTGATTCTCTGCAGAGCAGTTACACCAGTAGATCAAAATGATGTTGCACAAGACTTGAAGACATCAGAGTCTGATCAGATAGCCATTGTGCAAGAGAAGACTGAGGTGTGTGATAGGGTCTATAGAATGTTACCCATCCCTCTCCAAAGGGAGTATAAACAATCCCCTTTAAGAGAGTATGTAGCCCAGAGTTCAGGGCTAGGAGTTCGTGGCTCACAGGGAGAGGTTAAGAACCCAGTAGGCTGCAGAGAGGCCCATGGAGCTCGAAGCCCTCCCAAGGCAAGTCATGCAAAGGAGTTCTGCAGCAGGAACTTTAACTGGGGCTGGAGGATGGGCCGGGGGAACCAGTTTGTGGAGGTTTAGCAAGCTGGGACAGAAGTAAAGCTGCTTTTGTTTTCTGTGAACTGCTATCTGTTCTGGGTTTTGCTTTGTAGAGGTTTAACAGGCTGGGACAGAATAAAAACTGCTTTTGTTATTCCTAAAATGCTGTTTGGTCTGTGTTTTAAAGAAAAACCCTTCCCACTGTATGCCGCACTACCACAAGATGGAATTGGGAAACCAAAGGAGTCTGTGCTATCAAGACTGGCCCATCTACTAGGCAAACTAGGCAGTTGCCTAGGGTAGCAAGCCCTGGTGAGTGGCATCAACCCACACTCCTCCAAGCAAAGCAGCAGCTCACTTCCTACCACTCCTACCCCTTCCAACAGGAAGTTGCATTGGAGAGGGGCAGGAGTGGCAGGCTGTGAGCGCTAGCACAGGCACTTTAAAGCCCAACACAGTGGAGGCATCGCCATGCCATCACCCTCTCCAAGGTGAGAAGATGGATGCCGGGAAGGGGGTGGCATGATGGGCTGGGTGGTGCCATAATCTTCGGGAGGCAGCATGGAGGATCTGCCTGGGGCAGCAGAAAACTTTGGGCTGACCTTGTGTGCTGTAATTGTACTATTGGTAGTGAAGAGCTCCCTTGCCAAATCTAGCCACAGACAATTTGTGCTGTGATTGCATAAATGATTGCAGTGATAGAGGCCACAACATGTCAGTGCTGTCCTTTTATTGTAGCAGAGTGCACTGGAGATGTTTATGTTTTCTTGCACTTTTGAAAGGGTCAAAGGCTCCTTCACTTCAGTCCTGTGCATTCTGAAGACAATTGTGCTTTAGGCCTAGCAACCTCTAAGAAGATTTTCATCATTGTGAGCTATTTCTGGTATCTCCTTTGTTGCTGGCCTTTAGAAGTCACTGCACAGTGAGGTGGATGGAACCTCCACCGAAGAGGATATGATAGAATGGGCAGAGTCAGCTGATTTTTTTGCAGAGTCCTCCTCTCTCTTGTCAAGCTCAGTAGCCTCTTCTCTGCTTCATAATGGTTTTGAAGTTGGATAAGATGATCTGTCTGTGTTTATAGACATTAATCATAAAATACCTAGGCAGTTCATGCAAATACAGTCATAATAAAAAATAAACATCAAATATTAAAAATAACCAAATCTTCAGACAAAACAAAAGAAAAATATACATAAAAAGTCAGTCATAAAATCCTATTTACTCTGCATTGAAAGCCCTCTCAAAAAGATAGGCTTTTAACTTCTTTTTTTTAATGTTATACTTATTCAATTTTAATTTTATATGAACAATAAAAACCTTGCAACAGAAATCAGGATGAGATACAAAGAAAATAGCATGGGGTATTACAAACCAGGAAAATAACATTACGATATGCATCTATACCCTCTCACAAGCCCACTAAAGAAAAGAGGGGTTGCCAACAGAAAACTAGGGGAAGAAATTGAAAGAAGTTTTAAAAGGCAATAAATAAAAATTTTAAAGCCAGATTCTTACAGCTAAAGAAATGACCAGAGACAAATTGGAGAAACAAACCATCCAATGTAACAGAAATCTTTTTCCTAAAAAATTCTCTCAACTGCTCAGAAAAATATATCTTACATTAGCTATTTTGATCAAACACTTTGCAGGACCTTTCAAGAAAAACTCTTTCCCCAAATGGAAAAGTCCTGTCAGAGCTGCAGAAAAGACTTCTGTCTTCTGTGTTTCCTGGCAGAGGTAGGTCTGAAGTCCTTTTTCCTGCTTTAAAATGTTATTGCTGATTTTGGAAAATTGCAGAATGCTGTTAGCTGTTAGAAAGAAATTCCGTTCTATTCTGGTTTGATAACATGTTCTGCTCTCCTGGAGATAAGAGAATTAAACCTTGGTACTGTTTATTGTTTAGGTATGTCAGATGTCTCTTTCAGTAGAATGCCGCGCCACTGTATCTTTGCTGATTGTGCACTGACCTCGTAATTAGGATGAAAATATAGCAGAGAAACTGAACAGTGTAAGAATATTTTGTCTAGCATTATGAAGATTGTTTAGTGTTTTGAGCCAAGGCTAGAGATACGTCTTAACCTTGCTTTGTTTGGCCTCGCTTTGTTTTGCTTTTGTTAAGAATGCTTCTGATATGCCTTCCACTATCTTTGCAAGCTAACTGACCTTGCAGAAGTAGCAAAATATACTGTAGTAAAAGTATTATGTTTAGTGTTATGTCTAATTGCTGACCCGTGGCTAGTAAGACCCAAGCAGGGGGAGCGAGTCCTGGGCCCGGTCAGAGATGTCTATTGGATGAGAGTAAGTGGGCCACTGTGGCCAATGAGGAGTTTTGCCTGTATTAGACTGGAGAAGAAAAGTATATAAACTGTCATTTTTCTGAGCTCTGGGCTCAGACCATTTTGAATGCTACTGCAATCTGAGCCTGTGCACATTAAACCGGCTTGAATCTTTGCCTGACTCCGGGTATTATTTATTGCATGGTTATCAGCTACTACAAAAGTAGCCCCTGATGAAGCAAGCATTCGCGAAACGAAGTTCTTCGTAGGACATACTATACTTACGGAAAAGGAATCCCCAAAGGATTAAGATAAGTGAATGTATGCCGTTAGTATACTATTTGGTAGATAGTTTATCTGGCTTTGTTACTTCCTCTCTTTCTAGCTGTGTGGGCATTAAGCTGTTTTTCCGGTGCTGTGTTGCATTGGTACAGCTATATTTGGTATCAGACTGCAAAGAAGGTGGTACCTGCGCCTGAAATGGGTGATTTTTGAACTAATGTGGAAGTATATGCATTAATATAGGAATAAAATTGTCAGTAATTTAGTTAGAAATTTTGAGAAATTTTCAGTAATTGAGGTAGGGAGAAGTTTTTTAGACCTATGATGTTGTTGCCCAATATGTCTCCTACAGGCAGTGAATTATTACCGCATAGTGGAACAGTGATTTTCAATGAGGTCTTTTCTCCTCTGTTTTGGAAAATGTGTTTTTCATTCTTTGGTGGTTCCCAGAGCTGAACAGAGTTGAGGTATAGTGAGTTGAGATGGGGGTTTTGGTATATCTAAGAAACCAGGAAACCATCTTACACATTGACCCATGAACATAGCCTCTCTAATATGGAAGAACAATTGCATTATAGAACTTATATCAGTTTCAAAAATAAAAGACACCAATAGGGTGGCCTGATCTTGAACCTCTTCAACAGAAAGTTCAAGCATTGCAATCACATCCAGTTCTACATCAACTCCACCTCCCCCAGAGCTTTTTTCAACACCCATCTCAGATTTCTTGAAGAATGATGATAAAAAAAACATACCCCAATGGGGGTATTGCATTGGACAGAACCTTTAAATGCTCCTTCAAGTATTTTTTAAACAGTTCTTGTGGAGTAGATGTTAAGACTTGTGGGAAACTGACCACTCAGACATTAAGGTGTCTAATCTTATTTTCAAGTACTTCTAGCTGATACTGAACACCCATGGAATCTTTAACCACTCTAGAAGTCACCAAGGGACAGTTCTTTTTGTCCAGTTTTGTGTCCAAATCTTCCTATACCAGTCCTCTCCACACTTTTCCAAGTTATTCAAATGGGTGGAGCAGGCCTCCAACGTTCCTTCCATGGCCCCCGATTTTGCTCCAGCAGTACTTTGTAAGTGTGTGATGGCTTCCAAATAGCCTCCAACATCACCTTCTCAGGTTTCTCTTCCAATAGCATAGACAAAGCTGGTGCCCCGGAAGCTACCTCTGCATCTGCCTGATGACTCAGCACCGCATCTCCCTCACCAGTATGCTCGAAGGCCCCCTCAGGCTGCTGTGAGTGGAATGCTGCCTGTTTAGTGTTCCCAATCTGGATACTTTTGACTAATGAACTAGCCACCTCCAAAGGATCCAATGAACCGGTACAATGAGAGCACACTGCTGGTTGATAGGCTCTATAGATTTGTAACCAGCAAAACCAGGAGAGCTCTTTTATAAGACATCCTCTAAGCTAGAGGAGCTTCCTCCTCACCTTCAGCAGCTGCGGATGCAATGAACTGTCTAATTGAGGTCTGGCAGGTAGGTACCAGGACCAGGTTTTTCACCTGGAGTTTCCCCTTGCCTTTCCTCATAGCAATAATAAAGGAAAACCAACTTGCCGCCATCTTGACATGCTCACACCTTGGTTTCCAACTTCTTACGTAAAACAAAATATGACTTCTCAACCACATTGCTTACAGTAAACTTGGCTGTTGTCGGAACTGAACTCAATGGGGGGCATATTCAAAGTGATTAACATGGTTAGCAAACCTAATCACGTTAATTGCGGTGAGCAGGATATTCAATGGCACATTTCTATTTTGTGCAATTGAATGTCCTCCCTAACCCAGCTGTAAGCCCTGTATGCGTAGCATTGGGACATTTTGGGAACGGTGTTCGCAATAACTGGTGAATAGCAATATTCAGCCACTGGCTGGTTATGTTAAACCAGCTAAAGTTAGACATTTTAAAGGCTGGCATAACTTCAGTTGGGTTAGCTAACTGGGCAGTGACTGAATATCGTTGCTGTCTGGTTAGTTAACATGCTATCTGGGCACACCAGTGCTGGTGGCCCAGATATCTATGGCTACTGTACATGTGGAGGAGATGATTTCACAGGAATAACACTTAGATCTGTCTCCTGATTTAGTGCCTTGGATATTAAGGCATTCACATTTCTGTTCAACGTGTAGTAATTCTTTATGCATATCTCCTCCCCTCCACGATATAGAAGCCACACGGGGCAAAGAATCGCAAATCAGTAAAAGAGTGTCCAGGGAGCTTACAGCGTGTTCCCAATGGTTCCTCTTTGTTCCTTTTCTTTAGGCCACTCTTGTGATCCAAAATTCTAACCTTAAGATATCTTCAGAATACTGATCGCATATATTGTGC
Source organism: Ichthyophis bannanicus (assembly GCA_033557465.1). NCBI lineage: Eukaryota > Metazoa > Chordata > Amphibia > Gymnophiona > Ichthyophiidae > Ichthyophis > Ichthyophis bannanicus. Next base: position 679,624,813 of record CM066033.1, read on the forward strand.
TGAAACCCCACTTTGGACTGTATCCTCAACCCAGATATTTTTTTAGTGCCATCAAGTCAGTGTTGATTCATAGCAACCCAGCTACCTCTGGGTTTTCTTGAAAATGTATCACTGGAAGTAGATTGCCAGGCCTTTTCTTCTGAGGCAGTGGAGGGTAAAGTGACTCGTTGAAGGTCACAAGGAGTGCCAGTGGGAACTGAACCCTTGATCTTCTGAGTAGTGGGCAGTTGCTCTAACCACTAGGCTACTCCTCTGCTCAACCCAGCTAGAACAACATAATTTAACATAAATAAATAAATAAAATAAATAAATAAAAATTTACAAACCTCACTGCCTTTATGTAAATAGTTAATAATTGTTTAATATACCTCATATAATCTTCCAAGTTCAATGCCCTGTTCTTATTTATTTTATTTAACAGTTTTTTATACTGCTTTATCATTTCAATCAAAGTGGATTACATTGTAACTTGGTAATGTACATTAAACAGGGATGTTGACAACTTGGATTTTTCTGAGCAATGGAGGGTTAAGTGACTTGCCCAAGGAGTGCTAGTGGGAATTAAATCCTGGTCTCTGGGCTCCCAAACCAGTGCTCTAAGCATTAGGCTACTCCTCCACTACACTGTTCTGTGTAAAAGTTGTTTTTGCTGTGATGTTCTCTGTAAACCGCCCTGAATTAATGATAGGGCGGTATAGAAAAACCTGTTAAATAAATAAATAAAACCTTGTTGTTTTTCAAACATGTGGAGGCCAATTCCATGATGTGCATCTCCAGCCCGCAGGCATATCCAAATTGAAAATGTTCACAAATGGACCCTGATTCCGCAGACACGGGGATAGAGACAGCCATGGGTACAGAATAGCGTACATAGATGTACTCAGCATGGCTGCATATAGCACGATGTTATACGGAGATGGGTATACGCCAACAATAACTGTGTCCCCGTGCTCAACATATGCCGAAAAGATGTACATATGTGATCCTGCTCCTCTGCGGACATATCCACAAATGGCCCTCCACCCACTTTAAAACGTGCAGTTCCTAAGCTGCTGTGCTCATGGACAGTGCTGTTTTACATAGAAAATGATGACAGAAAAAGACCACATGGCCTATCTAGTTTATCCTTCCATATCAACCATTACAACAGTCCCCTTTTTTTCCTTTAGAGATCCTCTGTGTTTGTCCCATGCTTCTTTGAATTCAGATAGTGTCCTCATCTCTACCACCTCTACTGGTAGACTATTCCATGGATCCAGGGGCAGCCCAAGAGGGTTGCGGGGCCATGTGCGGAGACTCGGTGTGGGACCTCATTTGCATCATGGACCTCATTTGCATAAATATTTGCATAATGTTACCATACACTAACTTTTAGTAAACATGCCTCTTAATGAGTGTATGGATAAAGAAAGACTAAAAGATTTCTACATTACTAAACTCCAGTGCCAACCGCCAGGCACATTAGGAACTACTACAAACACTGCCTATTTAGAACCCATAGCAAACCCCATCGTATCCTAACAGCACTACCAGGACTCACAAAGCACAATATTCTACCTATCAAAAGGAAACACTGCAAATATTAAACCAATGCATTTCAGAGAATAACAATACATGACCTACTGGGGAAAGAGAACAAGTGACACTGTCAAATAGGAATTACATAAACAGAATATCTCAGCTCAGTTACACATGCAGAACATAGACCATCACCAAACAAGGATTCACAATTTAGAAACTGGAAGATAATAATTAAACAGGGAACCCCAAAAGCCAAACTTGGAATGTACAACAACACTGTAGAAATAAAACTATAAATTAATTTCCTCTTGTACTAAACAAAGCGCAGACATTAATGATGCACATTTCCCAGAGATGACATAGTCCAGTTAATAAATTCAAAATAAAGTGATATCTCCCTACCTTTTATGCATTTTTTTTTCAGTTGCAATTGCTCCAGCCACTTTCTTCTGGTTTCTTCGTGTCTTCTGCTAACTCTCCATTGTCTGTTGTCCATTTGTTCTTTCTTCTCTCTTCTAGTTTTTTTTTCCATTCTCTCTTACATCTGCTTTAACATACTAATCTTTCTCCTTTTGCTCTTTCCTCATTCCTATTTCATCCACTCAAATTTTACCCCTGCATCCTCAATCCCCATTTACTCTCCCAATACCCGGCCAATTGTAGATTTTTCTTCCCTCCCACACAAAATATTTTTCCCCTTTCCATTTCACTCTCCCAACCCCATCCCATTCTAATCCTCCCCCAACATCAACTCCCTTCTAGTTCCAGCCCCACCCAGCATCCGCTCCCTTCTAGTCCCCGCAACAGCCCATTTCCAGTCCTAGCCCCCCCATCAGCCCATTTCCAATCCTAGCTCCCCCACCCATTTCCAGTCCTATCTGAGTCCCTCCATCAGCTCATTTCCAATCCCAGACCCCCATCTGCCCATTTCTAGTCCTTTCCTATCCCCACCATCAGCCCATGTCAAATCCTAGTTCCCCTCCACTCAGCCCATTTCCATTCCAAGCCCCCGTCACCATCAGCTATTTGCAGTTCAAGCCTCCCCTTCCACTCAGCCCATTTCCAGTCCTAGCAACCCCCCAACCCTTTACCAGCCCTAAGCCCCCCATAAGCCCACTTCCAGTCCTAACTCCCCCCATCACCCCATTTTCACTCTTACCCCCCATAGCCCATTACCAGTCCTAACCCCCCCATCAGCCCACAGCCCATTACCAGTCCTAACCCCATCAGCCCACCTCAAGTCCTAACCCCCCCATTAGCCCATTTCCAGTCCTAGCCCCCCACAGCCCATTACCAGTCCTAACCCCATCATCCCACCTCGTCCTTTCCCCCCCTTAGCCCTTGTCCAGTCCTCGCCCCCCACAGCCCCTTACCATTCCTAATCCCCCCATCAGCCCACTTTCAGTCCTAACCCCCCCATTACCCCATTTTCAGTCTTAGCCCCCCCATAGCCCATTACCAGTCCTAACCCCCCCATCAGCCCATAGCCAGTCCTAACCCCCCCTCCCCATCAGCAAAAAACTGGCTGCTGCTGCTGCCACCGTGGCAGCGGCAGAATCGAGTGTCCCGCAGGGCCCCCCCCCTGCCAGACAGAGCCTTCCCTCCCTGTCTGCATCAGCTCCCTCTTGCGCTGGCTTTCAGAGCTGCGAAGGTAGAAAGCCCGCTGGGGCTGATGGGAAACAGGCATTTCCTATTTCGCATCAGCCCTGGCAGGCTTAACAGAGCCACGAAAGGGAAACTCTCCCTTCGCGGCTCTGAAAGCCAGTGAGAGAGGGAGCTGATACAGGGAGAGAAGGAGGGCTCTGCTGGGCAGGGGGGCCCCGCGGGACACTCGATCCTGCTGTTGCCACGGCGGCAGTGGCAGCAGCCAGCTTTTTTTGTTTTTTTTTAAAATTTACCTATGCAGAATGTTCTTTGCTCGGGGCCCACTGAAACACGGGGCCTTGTGCAAAAAACATTCTCGCTCAATGGACAGGCCGGCCCTGCATGGATCCATCACTCTTTCTGTAAAGAAATATTTCCGCATATCACTCCTGAATCTATCCCTTTTCACCCTCTTCCAATGTCCCCTCGTACAGAGCTTGCTTTCAATCGAAAGAGGCTCTCCCCCTGTGCATTTATGCCATGGAGGTATTTAAACGTCTCAATCATATCACCTCTATCCCGCCTTTCCTCTAAGGTGTACATATTAAGATCCTTAAGTCTGTCCTCATATGCTTTATAATGAAGACAACTAACCATTTTAGTAGCCACCCTCTGTACTGACTCCAGCCTGTTTATATCCTTTTGAAGGTGCGGTCTCCAGAATTGCCCACAAGCTCCAAATGAGGAGGCACGATCACCTCCTTTCCTCTGCTGGTCATTCCTCTCCCTATGCACCCAAGCATCCTTCTAGCTTTTGCCATCATATTTTCTACCTGTTTAGCTACTGTAAGATCATCAGACACAATCACGCCTAGGTCCCGCTCTTCTTTAGTGAACAAGAGTACTTCATCCCCTATACTATATTGCTCCCTTGGATTGCTGCAGCCCAATGCATGACCTTGCATTTTTTAACATTAAATCTCAGCTTCCAAATTCTAGACCATTCTTCAAGCTTAGCTAGATCCCTCCTCATGTTATCTACACCTTCCTGGGTGTCTACTCTATTGCAGATTTTGGTATCATCTGCAAAGAGGCAAACCTTACCCGGCAGTCCTCCTGCTATATCACTAACAAAGATGTTGAGGCAGAATTGCAGGATGCAAGTGAGACAATGGAAACTAATCTGTGGCATACCCAGAACACTACAAAGCAATTGCAGTGTACTGTGATGTACTAGTAAAACAGGTAGAGAGTGATCTGTCTGGCATAAGATGCAGTGCAGCACTACATACAATGCCTTGCAAAAGTATTCATCCCCTCTGTGTTTGTCCTGTTTTGTCGCATTACAACCTGGAATTGAAATGGAGTTTTGGGGGTTATCACTATGTGATATACACAACATGCCCACGACTTTGAAGATGCAAAATATCCTTTATTGTGACCCAAACAATAATTAAAACAAAAAAATAACTGAAAGCAGGAGTGTGTATATGTATTCACCCCCCAAAGTCAATACGTTGTAGAGCCATCTTTTGCTGCAATTACAGCTGCAAGTCTCCTGGGGTATGTCTCTATTAGCTTAGCACATCTAGCCACTGGGATTTTCACCCATTCCTCAAGGCAAAACTGCTCCAACTTCTTCAAGTTAGATGGGTTGCGTTGGTGTACAACAATCTTCAAGTCATGCCACAGATTCTCAATTGATAGAGGTTTGGGCTTTGACTAGATATTTCCAAGACATTTAAATGTTTCTCTTTAAACCACTCCAGTGTAGCTTTAGCAGTATGTTTTGGGTCATTGTCCTGCTGGAAGATGAACCTTCATCCCAGTTTCAAATCTCTAGCAGACTGAAACAGGCTTTCCTCAAGAATTGCCCTGTATTTAGTGTCATCCATCATTCCTTTAATCCTGACCAGTTTTCCTTTCCCTGCCAATGAAAAACATCCCCCAGCATGATGCTGCAACCACCTTTTTTCACTGTGGGAATGGTGTTCTCGGGGTGATGGGAAGTGTTGGGTTTGCGCCAAACATGGCGTTTCCCATGATGGCCAGAAAGTTCAATTTTCATCTCATCTGACCAGAGAACCTTCTTCCATGTGTTTGGGGGGTCCGCCACATGCTGTTGTGCAAACTCCAAATGTGTTTGATTATGTCTTTCTTTAAGCAATGGCTTTTTTCTGGTCACTCTTCCATTAAGCCCCGCTCTGTGGAGTGTACGGCTTAAAGTGGTCCTATGGACAGATTCTCCCATCTCCGCTGTGGATCTTTGCAGCTCCTTCAATGTTATTCTTGGTGTCTTTGTGGCATCTCTGATTAATACCCTCCTTGCCCGATATGTGAGTTTTGGTGGGCGGCCTTCTTTTGTAAGGCTTGTAATGGTGCCACATTCTTTCCATTTTGTTATAATGGATTTAATGGTGCTCTGTGGGATATTCAGAATTTGGGATTTTTTTTTTTTATAACCCAACCATGATCTATACTTCTCCACAACTTTGTCTCTGATCTGTTTGGAGTGCTCCTTTGTCTTCATGTTGCTTGCTTAGTGTTGTTGCAGAGTCAGGGGCCTTTCAGAACAGGTATATTTATATAGGCATCATGTGATACTGATTGCACACAGGTCAACCCTAATCAACTAATTATGTGACTTCTGAGGTTAATTGGTTGGACCAGATCTTATTTAGGGGTTTCATAGCAAAAGGGATGAATACATATGCATTCACAACTTTTCAGTTTTTATTTTTATTTTTTATATATGCAAGCTATTTTATTGTCAGTCCATTTCACCAATTTGGACTATATTGTTAGATCCTTTACCTAACATCCAAATGAACCTCCATTTTCATTCCAGGTTGCATGTAATGGGCCCGATTCTGTCCCGGACATAGATCCCGATTCTGATCCCGCGGGGCATGTCTTAGCACTGCGATTCAGTCCGGCCTGCACATACATTAGTAGCCCAATTAACTCAGTGAGGGCTTTTAAATGGAGCCGCGGCACCATGGCATCCTGTTGCTCCATTTAAAAGCCGCAATGCTGGCCACCAAGAAAAGGGATTTATTTCCCGTTGCCTGACCCTTGATCTGACCTCCTAAGGCCAGGGTCGGGCTGCGGGGAATAAACCCTGGCCCCCCTGCCCCATCCGTGCCCTGAGCCTTCCAAAAAGCAACATCCAGGGAAGTTATTCCACCTCAGATATTTTGCCAGCCCCGGATGTACAGGGCCGACATTAGAATTGGCCCTGTACGTCCAGGGCCGGCGATCACCCACTGCCCACCTACTCTCCGCCCCCGTGCCACACAACCGGCAGGGAAGTTATTCAGAGGCAGGTGAAGCCATGAATAGTGGGGATGGACATCTGGTTGGGCCATCCATCTCCATTATTCGTGACTCAGAATAACCCCCAAAGTGACAAAACAGGACAAAAACTGAGGGTATGAATACTTTTGCATGTTGTGGACAGCTCTGGAACAAGTCTGTACAATGCGCAGTAAGGACATGAACACAGCAGAACAGGGCCACCATAACGAACTGTCCAAACATTTTCCTTTCACAAATAAAGGGCCTTCTGAATGACAGCAGTCAGCAGTGCAAGCACCACACTGCCATGCCGTGAGACACCATCGTCGCTTTCTACATCTGTGCACATTTGTATAGATCAATGATGGTACACCTAGGCATGTCATACTGCGTTTTGCACTGTTGCATGCCCTCCTTCTGAGATCCCCTTAATAAGGACAGGGATATGTTTGGACAGGTAAGCTAGTGCGGATCTGTTCTGCTCACTCCTACCTGTTCTCACTGGCACCTGGTGATGCTGCAATCATCCCTACGGTCCAGGAACCTGCCAACCATTCCTGTCCCCCAGCACAGCATCATACCTGATTACTACATTTCTGAATGTATACATACATACACGGTAACAACGACGTGGGCCTCAAACAGATACAGACTTGCATTGCGCCCAAACAGCCCTTCCAGTATATCAGCCTCAAGGGCCAAACCACATATGCGCATTGCACAGCATAGGCCCACATGTCCAACCAACCGCAACAGTGACCTGTGCACAAAATATTTGCCATATAGCCACTGGCATCATACATCCACAATATTCTTTCCCAATAAGGGTCAAATATGACCTTATCTGCATCAGGGGAAGGCACACATTGCATAGAGCATATTGTAAAGATCCACCGCATGGAGCGCAACACTCCAGCTGGCTGGGTGCTGCACAGAGCACCGATAGTTGGGATAACATTTTCGCATGGTCATGGAGTCCTAGGACTCCATCACCAGTATCATTTCCAAGATGTGCACATTGTTAGGGCACCCTAGCTTTGCCCCCTTTAGCACATACGGCACATGCCAGCATAGCCAGATTGTGCACCAGTGCTCTTCCACATATATTTGTGGGGGTGTTTATTTATGTTCCTTTGACTTATATCCTCCCTCTCCTCTGCTTTCTGTTCAGTAATACTGCATGCTGTGGTTTTCCAGACTGAAGACACACCAGTGCACAGCATTAGTTTCACATCCATTCACCAGTATGTGCTGCATTGAGGTGCAGGGCAGAAATATTTCAAATATTTTTTTTTTGAGAGAAAAACATCTATCCCATGTGTCCAAGCGGCTTATTCGTGGTTCAGAATGACCCCCATAGCTTCTGACACGGACATGCAAAGGCACATTTTAGAAAGGCTCTTAGATGAAAGCTGGGACATCCATGTCAAATTATGGCGGCCAGTGTGGTGTTGGGCCAGGGGAGGTGGGAGTCAGTGGCTGATGTATTATCGCAACTCCACTGGTTCTCTTTTAAGGAGAGGAAGTTTAAGATGCAATCTTTAACTTTCAGGCTTCTCTGGGGAGAGGGTCTATGTTATCTGCATGGGCTGCTGCGGTGGTATCAGGCAGGGAGTACCTTATGGTCCAGCCAGACTGCATTTTTGGTAGTGCCGGGTAATCAAGAATTTCCCTTGCAGCATTGAAGGGGGGGGGGGGCGGGCGGTGGAGAGCTTTTGCAGTAGCAGAGTCTGTATGTTGGAATAAGTTGCCCCATAGGATGAGGCAGGAGCAAAACGAGCCTAGATTTTGACAGATGTTGAAGATGAGCCTAGATTTCGACAGATGTTGAAGACTTTTTTATTTCGATGTGAGTAATGTTGGAGGCTAATTGGTGGGTAGTTTTGGGGGCATGAGCGATAGGTTGGTGATAACGGTGTCAACTGGTATGTTAAATCAATGGTGTTTTATGTTTATATTGTGTCTTAAGGTGTTTTTATGTAGTTGTAAACCACTTTGAATGTTCTGTACAGATTAGTGGTATATAAGAGATTTTCATTAAATAAATAAACTATCTGAAATCTGCTGGGAGGGACAGCAGTGAAGATGGACACCTTAAATGCTGTCTAAAATTACCTTATCTCTACCCCCAAATGATAAATGTGTCTGCTGTGAAATAGAGCAGGATGGGGACATGCAGAAAACCATCTGATTTCAGAAATGTACAAGATATGGATGTTTGCAGTATCAATTATGTAGACATGCCTGTGCTGGTATTTTAGGACTCGCACATTTCTTTTTTTCAGTAGTGTTTAGCTCATGCCTTTCCAGTGGTAGTTCAAGGTGAATTACATTCAGGCACCTAGGAATTTCACTGTCCCTGGAAGGCTTGCAATCTAAGTTTTGTACCTGAGGCAATGGAGGGTTAAGTGGCTTGCCCAAGGCCACAAGGAATGTCAGTGGGATTTGAACCTTTGTCTTTCTGATTTCAGGTTGCTGCCCTGACCACTAGGCTACTCCTCTCCATTCATGTATATGGTTTATCACATACATGTATATATTATCAATACATGTCCCAGAATGCCATTTTAGAAGCTGAGACGTGCAGCGGCAGAGCAGCAGATGATAAGGCCTCCCTATGTACCCATGAGGTTTCTTTGATTAGACAAAAAATATTGAAGGAGTGAAGGAATTCTCCCGTACATTGTACTCTTGATAGTTGGCGGAAACAAGCACTTTTCAAATGTCTATTCATGCCCAGGATGAGGTATAGATATGTACGTGTCTGCCAGTAGTTTTACACGTGTAGTCCCATTCTGAAATCGGGCTCACATGTCTATCTTTTCTGGAATGCCTTTTTCAGGCCACTGACATGCAACTGTGTAACATGGACATGATTATGCCAGACACACGTATATTCACAGCCTTCTGAAATGAGGTGTAGATGTGATTGGGATGTCTGAATGGCCGCTTTCACATGTCCTAATTATGAATAGCAGTTCTAAAATGACTCCTATTTAGCCACAAGCAGTAGATGACAATCTTTGTCAGGCAATTTGAAAAGCTGCTTAAATAGTATTTCTGTTGACTAATTGGGTGGACAAAAAAACCTTTAATTGTTAAAGGTACTGAGCAGATGGAACATTTTCCATATTTGTAATGAACAGATGGTTTGCCAGTTTGTAAGGGGATGCTATTTGAAACACAGTGTGCTAACTTGTCCTTTAAATTACGTCCTCTTTTATTAGCGAAATCAAATCAGTCTTTCTGAAGGCGTCTAAACTCTGCATAAGATACTACTGTTTTCTCACAATATTAGTAATTTCCTTAGAACGACAACTAAACTGTATTGGGCAGACACATATATTAGCCTTTTTCTTTGCAGTTGTACCCAACAATTCATCTCTATTTACTTTGTTGGCTCTCTGATAACTTTTCTGGATAATGTCTTCTCCTTTGTATCAATATCAAAGTCCTTCTCCTTTTTACATAATCTCTGTAACCTTAAAAATGGACTCATTGGTAGACTGTTCTTCAGTGACCTTGTATGAAAACTTTGATAATCTATGAGCTTATTTGTAGCAACCAATTTGTGATAAATGGTAGTGATGAATTGGTTGCCATCTATTTAATGATATTTATACCAATTAAATTGGACAACCCAGACTACTCGAACCTAGCCAACTGCTTCCAACAAATGGCAACTTGGCTTCAGGAAAACAATCTTTCAATAAACTACAACAAAACTGAAGCTCTATTTATCACAAGAAACCCCACATTTTCACCCACAACTACCATCAAATTGAATGACATCACAATACCAGTAAACATGAAGTAAAATATCTGGGAGTGACGCTCGACAAGGACCTTAACCTACAATCCCACATTGCCAAAACCACAAAGAGTGCTTACATCAAAATGAGAACCATCAGAAGGCTCAAACCCATCCTCGCTCAGGAGCACTTTTGAACAGTCTGTCAAGCCCTCATCATTCCCACACTAGACTACTGTAACCCCATCTATCAGGGGCTACCAAAACAGACTCTCAGACCTCTACAGCTAGTACAGAATACTGCCGCACACATCATAACAGATTGCACAGGTCACGACCACATTACTCCCATACTGTACCACCTGCACTGGCTCCAAATCAGCTCTCGAATCCGCTTCAAAGTACTTATATACCTTTTCAAAATAATACACAACCTCTCAGCTAACAGCTTATAACCACTCATTAAAACCGATCACAGCATAAGACCAAGAAGAAAAGGAACCTTGGACAACATCAGCCCACCAAAGGAATTCGCCAAAAGAAGTCAGGACACATCAAGAAGGGCACTTTCCCTGGCAGCGCACACCCTATGGAACTCTCTCCCCGACCATCTAAGATCAACAGAGACCTCAAGGACTTCAGAAAGCTATTTAAAACACTACAAGGACTTCACCTGACCTGACTCCTATGTGCAGTAAGTACAACACTATGTAGGTCCTGATCTTAGATCACCTTTGTACATGGCTCTAATCTTGTATATATGTATATTGCTCACTTTGTATATAGCTCACCGGAAAAATCTAGCACTCTGCACTCCACATCACTCTTCTTAATCTCCCACTGCATGCTACTGACCACACAATTATCTCGATTGTATGATGTGCTAAAACCGCTTTGATTTAATGATAAAGCGGTATACTAAATCTGTCTAAATAAATAAATAAATAAAATAAATAAATAAAATATCTAAAAAAGGTATCTCATGTTTTTTTACTGAAACTGACTCAGAATTTCAAAATAATGTCAATATTGTTAATCCACATCACAAATTCTTATAAAAGACTAGTTACTTGCCAAAAGATGAATATATCATTGACACCTCTTTTCTATACTGCAATATTTTCACTAAAAGGATTGTTCTCTAAAAATGTCTTTACAAAATTAGCCACATATAAATTTGCTATATTGAGGGCCATAGAAGCCCCCATATCTGTTCTTTTAATCCGAATAGAATGGTTGGTTAAACAAAAAAAAACCCTTCTTAGACAGGGCAATCTTTGCTAAGAGGATTATTTTAGAAGCCCTATTCACAATCTAAATATGTAAGTGATGCCAGAAAACTGTTCAAGTTGCAGACACATGTAAATTGCAGTTTTAGAAAGGCTGTGAGTTGCATGCTTATGCCCCAGACACGTCCATCAGAACACCTCTCCAGTTGGGGCATTCCAGGCTTATTTCCAGGCATGGCATAGGTGGCATCTGTGTTTGCCCGTTCACAATGCATTTCACAAGCCCCCGGAGATGTGCAGGGCTGTAGCCCTAAACGTGCTAAGCTGTACCTGCTATAAAGCATGAAGAAACAGGGGACTTTGCTGTCTTCTTTGACTAGTTGAGTCATTGGTGATGGGAGGATATTGGCTTGTGAGTAATTGGTTGTCTGTGTCCACAATTGTATCTTTTGAGCTACCTTCTCTCATAGGCATAGTTTAGGGGGCATTCCCCCTCCCAGATGAGCTGAGAGGAAGGGGTGGTGCTGGAAGAGCTTGTGGCAGCCAATCCAGGTTGGCAGAGGGAAGATTTAAACCATAGCTGCCACCTCTGCCCAGATTGTTGCCGTCATGGAGATCCAGAGCCAGTCACATTTGTTTTGTCCCAGCCATCCTTTGGCTTGCAGTTGGCATGCTGCCACTGTTTTTGCTAAAGGTCCAGATCTTCTTGCCATTCCAGACTACCAGAAGGCTGCTGTTGTCTTTCCTTGTCTTGCTCCAGATCTACCAGCACCTGACTGGTAAGATTAAACTTTTGTTATCTCTTCCCCTCCCCCCCCCCACAATGGGTCCACCATCTTTCCTTCTCTTCCCCCCTCCCCCATATGATAGATCCACCAGCTTTCCCTCTCTTCCCCTCCAATAGTTCACCAGCTTTCCTTCTCTTCCCCCCCCCTCAAGATGGGTCCACCATCTTTCCTTCTTTCCCCCTCGCACTCCCCCATGATGGGTCTATCATCTTTCCTCCTTCTACCTCTCCCACCCCACCACTTCCCCATGACAGGTCAACTATCTTTCCCCCTCCCCCACCCCCACATGATGGGTATATTGTCTTTTCCTCTTCCCTGTTGCCCACGATGGTCCATTTTATTCTTTTGTGGGGTGGAAATTGCCATGCCCTTTTTTTGTTTTTATTTTTAGCAACTGTGTGTTGCAGGCACTTTACCTCCATACCACATACACAAAGGCACTGCAACCCTGTACCCCACCCACACAAAGGCACCCACAGACACATCACTTTTGCATCACACACATGTACAGACACTTAATTTCTGAAGCTATAACTATTGTTATCTGTATTGCTCTCTAAAAATTTTGCATAGTATAGAAACTCTGTCACTAGTCTCGTGAGACCAAGAACATGAGAACAGTGTGAGAGACAATGGTGGGGAGGGCAAAGAGGTCACAATCTCTGGCTCTTAAAATTTTGGCCTTGCTCATAGTAACATAGTATATGACGGCAGATAAAGATCAGTATGATCCATCTAGTCTGTACAGCAAGGCGGCAAGAGTAGGTGCACTTGCCGCTCCATGCAGGTCACATCTCCCCATGACTTTGTTTAGAGGTGTACCCACCGCTCCGTGTAGGTCACTCCCATTTGCTCAGATATAAGAGTTAGTTTTGTTTATTTTGATTTTATCCTGTTGCTATAAAGGGATCCATTGTGTCTGTCCCATGCCATTTTGAATTCTGTCACTGTGTTTGCCCCCACAACTTCCAACAAGAGGGCATTCCAAACATCCCCACCCTTTCAGTGAAAAACTATTTTCTGGCATTGCCTTTTAGTTTACCCCCTTGCAGCTTCATGTTATGCCCTCTAGTTTTACAGCTTCCCCGTCTTTTGAAGAGGTTCATTTGTTTATTAATACTCTTTACATATTTAAAGGTCTGAATCATATCTCCCCTATCCCTCCTCTCCTCCAGAGTGTACATATTTAGGTTTTTTTCTCATAAGTCTTCAAGTCTTTTCTCATAAGTCTTCTGACGCAAGCTCTAAATCATTTTGGTTGCCTTCCTCTGAACCGCTTCCAGCCTTTTTACATTCTTTGCGAGATACGGTCTCAAAAACAGAACACAATATTCCAAGTGAGGCCTCACCAGCGACTTGTGCAGTGGCATTAGTACCTCTTCCTTTCTGCTGGTAATTCCTCTCTGTATGCAACCCAGCATCCTTCTGGCTTTTGCCTCCGCCTTGTCACACTGTTTCACCACCTTGAGATTGTCAGAAACAATCACTCCGAGGTCCTTCTCCTGGTCCGTGCACACCAATCTCTTGCCCCCTATCGCATACAATTCCCTTGGATTTCTGCTTCCCAAGTACATGACACTACACTTCTTCACATTAAATCTTAACTGCCAAGCATTAGACCATTCTTCCAGCTTTTGCAGATCTTTCCTCATGTTCTCCACTCCCTCAGGGGAGTCCTCTCTGTTGCAAATTTTGGTGTCATTTGCAAAAAGACAGACTTTTCCATTCAGCCCTTCAGCAATATCACTCACAAATATATTGAACAGTACCATCCCAGGACCGAACCCTGGGGCATACCGCTAATCACCTTCCTTTCTTCTGAGTGAGTTCCGTTTACCGTCACCTTTGGTCATCTGTCAGTCAACCAATTTCTGATCCAGTTCACCATCTTGGGACCCATCCTCAAGCTGTTGAGTTTATTGATAAGCCTCCTATGAGGAACAGTATTAAAAGCTTTGCTGAAATCTAGTAACACTGGTAACCCGGAAGCCCTCCTCGCCTCCATTCCCCGATTTGACACCCTCCAATCCTGTTTCCCCCCCCCCCCCAATAACTTCACCAACTCAGTAATATTTGGTACAAACTTTTGGTCGCAGCTTTATTTAAAACCTGTACAACCGGCCCAACACGGGCCTAAGATAACAATTGAACAAAACCCAACCCCGCACCCCTTTACCGGAGGATGCCCCCCCACCCGCCATCTTAGTAGCAAGGCGGAGCATCCTCCTCCCCCCCAAACCCCGCCGCCTGCCTCGCCATCCTAGTAGCAAAGGCCGGCTCCCACCCCCCGCTACCGGGCCGAGACCCCCAACCGGGCTGTCTCGCCCCACCCCGGGAGCACTTCGCCCCCACTGCTTGTAAACCAGGTCAAGCCCGCGCCGCTCCTGCGAGCGCTGGCTCTGTACCCCGCCACCCCCACCAGCTGCAACATCCCGACAAACCAAAACCATGGGCGGGCGGGCGGGAACGCGACCGGTACGCGAGGAGCCGCGGCCAGAAGGAGACGGCCACGCGGCTCCTCGCGAACAGCACCGCCCACCCCATGTCATGCGGGCCAATGAAATCGCTCCGACGGCGCGCCGGAGCGATTTCAAGTGCCTCGCACCGCCCCCTCCCCCCCCGACGCACCCCCCCTTTTACCCGGCACATTGGAGGCCGCGGCCGGGCCCGGGCCCAGGTTACTGTCGGCCGCGGGACCCGGCCCGCGGCCTCGGGCATATAGATGACATCCATCGCATGCCCTTGATCTAGTTCTTTGGTCACTCAATCAAAGAACTCAATCAGATTTGTTTGGCAAGATCATCTTTCGGTAAAATCATGTTGCCTTGGATCATGCAACCTGTTGGTTTTGAGGAAGTCCACTATTCGCTCTTTCAGGAGTGCCTCCATTACTTTTCCCTTCATCGAGTTAAGGCTTACTGTCCTGTAGTTTGTCACTTCTTCCCTATTACCACTTTTGTGGAGAGGTACCACATCAGCCCTTCTCCAGTCCTGAGGAACTTCTCCTGTCTCCAAGGATCTATTAAAAACATCCTTTAAATGCCCTGCAAGAACCTCTCTGAGCTCTTTCAGTATCCTGGAATGTATCCCATCTGGTCCCATAGACTTGTCCACTTTTAGTTTTGCCAGCTGTTCTAACACATCATCTTTTGTGAATGGTGTGGTATCTACTCCATTCCCATTTGTATATTTGTCAATCACAGGTGGTCCTTCTCCAGGATTTTCTCTAGTAAAAACAGAGCAGAAGTATTTGTTTAGCATTTTCTCTTTTTCAATGACACTTTCCACGAATCCATTCCCAGCACTTTTGTTTCCTGCAATTCCACCTCTGATTTTCCTCCTCGCCCGAATATACCTGAAAAAGGTTTTGTCGCCACATCTTTTGATTTTGCTATCCTTATTTGTCTTTTTGTCTCTTTTAGTTTGATCTTGTATTCTTTTCTGTGTTTTCGAGCTTCTGAATTTTGTAAAAGTTGTGTTTTTTGCCTTTATTTGTGCAGCCACTTCTTTGGAGAACCAAATAGGTTTCCTTTTCGTCTTGTTTTTATTTACTTTCCTTACGTATGTATCTGTTGCACCTTTTATTGCTTCCTTTAGTCTAGCCCATTGCAATTCCACTTCCCTTATCCCCTCCCACCCTATCAACTCCTCCTTCAGGTACTCGGCCATTTTACTGAAGCAAGAGTTTTTGAAGTCTAGGACTTTGAGCTTGCTGTGATTGGATTCCACCTTGGCTTTTATCTATAATCACACCATGTGATGATCACTGCTGCTCACATGGGCACCCACCTGGATATATGACCCACCTGGATATATGGAGTGGAGGAGTGGCCTAGTGGTTGGGGCAAGGTACTTCAGGCCAGACGGTCGGGGGTTCAAATCCCACTAGAGGACAGCAACCTTGGGCTGGAAGGACTGGGGTTTCTAGTCCCACAGGTGTTCCTTGTGGTCTTGGGCAAGCCACTTAACCCTCCATAGGCCCATGTTCCCTATAAAATAGTTATCTCCAAGTTATAATGCCTTGTTCAATGTAATTTCAGTTTGTTCAATGTAAACCACCTTGATATCATGAAAGGTGGTATATACAAAATGTAAAATAAAATGACACACTATCTCCATTTGTGAGCACTAAATCCAGCACAGAGCTCTCCCTGGTTGGTTCCATCACCATTTGTTTAAGGAAGGCATCCACAATTTTTTTACTTCTTTCCAGATTTGCAGAAGGAACACGCCAATCCACATCGAGTAGATTGAAATCACCCATTATGATCACTTCCCCCTTCATGGCTATCTTTGCAATATCAACAATCAATTCACTATCCATTTCTTCGGTTTGAGTTGGAGGCCTGTAGACCACACCAGTATGGATTATAGTGCCATCCATAGCACTTCTTCTTTCCCCCATGTCCCCTGCATTTCAGCAGCTTTAATATTGCTTTTGACATATAGGGCTCCTCCTCCTCCTTTTTACCCTCTCTGTCTCTTCTAAAAAGATAATAGCCAGCTATGGCTATATCCCATTTATGTGACTCTTTAAACCATGTTTCTGTAATGGCCACAATGTCTAAATCCATTTCCACCATTAGGGCTTCCAGATCAGGAACTTTGTTGGCTAGGCTTGGAGCATTTATACTCATTGCTTTCCAGCATTTGTTGAATGGCTTGCCTGCCTTTTGCATGGATTTTGTTCTTCACGCCCCTTCCTGCTTGCCATTGATGTGGTGTTCAAACGTGTGGCTGTTTCCAATGTTGTTTTGCTTTTGCTGAGAGTGACGTACTGAACTTGTCCTTCTCCATCCATCACCCCCTTTCCCTAGTTTAAATGCCTGTCCACATACTGCCTGAATTTTTCACTTAGGATCTTTTTCCCTGCAGCGGAGAGATGTACTCCATCAGCACAGTATAGTCTCTTGTTGATCCATATGTTTCCCCAGTCGCCTATATATCTAAATCCTTCTTGTTTATACCAGGTTTGAAGCCATATATTAACACTAGAAGCCCCAAAAGGAATTTTACCTAGAAACCCCAAAGTGCGTCAATTGATGCATTATCACGACGACTGCGTTTAGCATGAAATGCAGATGTGAATTAATGTGAAGTTACTTATTTGTTAAATACGTGTAGTATGTGACGTCATTACATGACATCATTGTGTGTTTATTGTTTGTAATGTCTGAGTAAAACTGTAAACAGTGATTGAGATGCACCACCTAGTGGGAATATGAATTTATACCTAGAAGCCCCAAAGTACGTCAATTGACGCATCCAAGACAACTGAGTGCGTCAATTGACGTACTTTGGGGCTTCTAGGTATAAATTCATTTTCCCGCTAGGTGGTGCATCTGTCATTAATTTTCGATGCACATATTTGAACATCTTGACCTTGCTAACAAAGTCATGACTGACATGGTTCTAGCAGTGGCGCTGGTATACAACTTCGAAGATGCATTTGCGTCAACTGACGCACTTTGGAGCTTCTAGTGTTAAAGTTGTTTATGCGATGCAGCCTTTCTGCTCCCTTACCATGAACAGGTTGAACTTCTGAGAATGCTATAGTGTTAGCAATGGGCTTCAGTTTCTCTCCCAGAGTCTGGAAGTCCCTTTGAACTGCAGAGGCACTGTTTCCAGCTAGGTCATTTGTACCAGTTTTGGAGTGCTCACTTTCTGCAATAACGATACCAACAATTTGGTTTGTATTCCTGCTGGCTGAAGAGCCTGGGAGGCATATGACCATCCTCTCTCCTTTGAATTGTGTTCCCAAGTTGATGCTTCTGATGGAATCTCCAAGGAGTAGTAGTTTTCTGTTTTGTGATTTTTTTTCTTCCTATGTGGTAGATTATCAGTAGATTTGGCATTAAGTCTATCATTTAAAGGCACTTCACTTTCCACAGATTGGGCATCCTCATTATCCAAGGCAGAGAAGGTATTATGCAGGGATACTTCTTGATGTATAGGGTGTCTCTGCGTTACAGGTCACAATCTACCAGAGCCCTCTGTGATCTATTTGTTTCTGGGCTGTTTGATTCTTTATGGAAGCGCTGGTGGATTTTGTTCAATTTGTACTCTAGAGGAGATGTGTTTAATTGCAGTTAATTTTTCCCTTAGTAGAGTCAATTCTTTATGCATAGCAGCTAACTTGAGGCATATAGGGCAAGCTCTTAGGTTCCAAATGATTCTCGGAATGAAAGCACCACAGTTATTGCGTTGAATACACAAAATTTTGACTCAGCTGTCCTAGGAGGAGAAAAGGAGAAAAAGTGGGTGTAACACCTAATTAAACGACAGATGTCAACGTATATGATAACTATATAGGGAGTGAAACCTAGGGGTGGGTAGGGTGAGGGGAACTTAAGTGTCCCTGGCCAGTAGGTCTTCTATGAACTGAGGACACACTCAGATATCTGATTTAAGGGCTATGCAAGGAATGTAGGTAGGCTGAAGATTCCTAAAAACCTATATTCAACAGGTAAAATTTATTTAAAAAACCAGGCAATAGTAAAGTTTGAAAGCCTTAGCTGACCGTATAGTCCCTTGAAGTTCTGATCAGACTGGTTCAGGTATTAGGTCAGTTACAGAGCTGAGAATCCAATTAGCCCAACCTTGTGAAGCCGGCTTGTAACAGACAAAGGAAATTGAAGTATTCAAACTGAAATCTTACTGCTATGTATCAGCCTACTAAGCAAAGGTCCCCGTAACCTTAAAATTATACTCTTGCTGCAAAATTAAGTAGGAGACCTAAGTAGAAAACCAGGTCTAGCTGCAAGTCTAAAAGCAATGTATATTTCTGTTCCAAGTAGCTATATATCACAAGTGTCCCTGGCCAGAAGGCTTCTATGAACTGAGGGCACACTCAGATATCTGATTTAAGGCAATGGTAAAGTTTGAAAGCCTTAGCTGAGAGTGTAGTCTCTTGAACTTCTGATGAGCAGATAAAATCCACACAATTTGTTGAGGCCTGCAATAGAATCACAGCACGTTTGGAATTTTGGCATCAGCTATAGGCTCCCCAGCTACACAAATAAAGTCCCATTACCAAGTGAATTTCTCTGCTAGCTGCTGCTTTTACATTTGCTGAGCAGTAACATGAGGCACAGTTCTCTATATCCCCGCAAGAAGGCAACACTGCCTCTCCCCATGGTCTGCCCCTTCCCTTGATCAAGGTGATTCTTATTTAGATATAGGTTAGCGGAGAGCCCGCACTGCACCTAATGCGGAACATGGCTACTTCTGAGCAACAAGCACTGAGATCGATGGAGGGAGAGGCTGCACCGCCTGCATATGGATCAAAGAGACCCGTGTCTCATGCTACTGCTCAGCGAAGGTGAGGTAAAGTGTCGCTCGCCTCCTCTATTTCTTGAGTTGCCTGATTTCTTTGGGTTTTAATTTTAATTTTGTCTACCTACTTCTACTTTGAGTTTGTTATAATTTATTCTGTATTTGGTGAGGATCTAACTATATCTTGCAGTTAGTATGGAGTTTCTATGTAGAATTTGTAGTGATTTGGCTTGTTCAGGTTTTTCTAAATAGGTTTAAGGATGTTCGAAGGCCCACTGCAATATTTATGTTGCTGCTCTTTTCTGGGTAGGCTCCTTATTGTGTTAATTTTTGAAGTTGGTGCCATTATGGTATGGTAGATTTGCATTATAAGTCTTCAGTGACTTTAGTAGGATTTTGTGTTAGTTCACAATCTGCCTGGTGCTGGAGAGGCTGTTAATGAGATGACACCGGAATCAGATTTTTTTTCCTTGTATGTTGATTTCTGTGGTGAAATGTCCTAGTTCTGCTCTACACCTAGTGTTGTAGGAAGGGTTTCATTGGATGCAAAATAGATGTTCAAAAAGAAAAAGAGAGAACCATAGCACAGTTTCTAATGCCAAAATAAAATTAGTTCTAGATATTTATTTAAAACAGCAAATACAAGAGAGGAGAAAGCAAACCTCAGAAAATCCTGCGCAGGGCTAAATTACCCCCCATCGGGGTTAAGCACCTACCAGGTTTCACACATCAACGGTTCGCTTAAAAATCTCCAATCTTCATTGAAACTACAGAGCGTGGGTCAGGGGTTGACTTTGGAAGTTTGATCTCTGATTTAAATTTGGACAGTGGGTGTTTCAAAGTTATAATGTTTATCACATTTCTATCCATGTATATTGTTGAATTGTTTATGATAGATTTATGATAAGAAAAGCATTTGTTTTGTATTGGATGGGGATGTGTGTTGTTACATTTGACCCGCGCTCTTAGTGGGTCCCTTTATTCTATCCTGTACCTATCTCTAATCTAACCCCCTGAACCTTTCACCACCAACCCCAGACCACTATCCCCCTACCTTTACAAATCCCACACAACTGTGTGCCCCACCTTGCTGTGTTAGTGTTCCCGTTGTCTAGGAGTCTTGTGCCTACTGTGTGCTTTGCAGCAACCCTCAGCCTGTGTGTCTCTGTGTGGGTCATAAGAACATAAGATATAGCAAATGCCATATTGGGTCAACCAAGGTCAACAGTGGCCAATCCAGGTCACAAGTACCTGGCAGGTTCCTAAAAGGCACATAGGTGCCACAATGCTTGTCCTGGAGCAAACAGTGGATTTCCTAAATCCTCTTTAATAATAGTTTATGGACCTTTTCTCCAAGAACTTGTCCAAACCTTTTTTAAACCCAGCTACACTAACAGCTTCTACTACATCCTCCGGTAAGGAATTCCAGAGATTGATTATGCATTGAGTGAAAAAATATTTTGTCTTTTTAGTCTTAAATGGATTACATTGGAGCTTCATCGCATGTGCCCTAGTCTTTCGACTTTTTGATGGTGTAAATAATCGATCTTCGTTTACCCGTTCCAATCCATTCATTAACTTATAGACCTCTGTCATATCTCCCCTCAGCCGTCTCTTTTCCAGGTTGAAGAGTCCTAACCTTTGAAGCCTCTCCTCATAAGGGTATCCTTCCATCCCCTTTACCATTTTGGTAGCTCTTCTCTGTACTTTTTCTAATTCTGCTATATTTTTTTTAACCCTGGGAATACCAATGGGGTCAAAAGTGACCCCATTGCAAGTTTCACAATGTGCATCTCGGAAACTAGTTGTTCAAGAATGCAATCTTTTTATGACTTTTCACATGTCAATATTCTCTTTATATTGTGCCATGAGAGGAATAATTTTCATCTGCTAGGTGACGCTGGTGATGAATTGCAGCACAGAGTACCAGTGGGGTCATTTTTGACCTCAGTTGCTTACGTCCGGTTTGGATCGTGATACAATTTGCAGTTTTGTGAATTTTTTGATCTGTCAAAGGTATTTATAATTAATTATGTATCATTTATTTTTGTACTCTTATTTTATGAAAATTACACATTTTCTGTAATTGATATCATATGTTCTCTCATTATTTTCGATGAAATCTAAAGGCTTTCAGCTCATTCATCACGATTATTGTACACTTATAGTAAAACTACTTTGCGTTTTATTCAACTTGATTTTTGTTTATTTATTTTAGGTTATTGTTTATGATGTCAAAACGAAAGTATTCAGCTGCCTAAGTAAGAGAAATATTGCAATGAGATGCTGACAGTGACGGCTCTGAGTCGTTTGATGATGCAGCATATTCAGCAAGTGAAGAAGCATATCAGCCAAGTTCAGGCGATAAATCTGATGATGACAGTCATGATTCAGATGGCGACAGCAGTTGGTCACCAAGTGAATGTGAGACTGATGTTGAGCCGGTAACATCACCTGCAGCAAAGAGTCAAGTTACAGGTCGAGGCAAAGGTTGAGGCTGTGCTGGACGGGGAAGAAGGCAGGAGTCCTCACTGTCAGTATCATCTGTGAGGAATCTTAGTTGTGGTCATAGAGGAGCTAAGAGGTCATCAAATATAAGCACAAATGTTGCCATTGAAGCCTATGTATCTAAGGATGCCACATCATGGAACAGGAAACCTATAAAGCAAGCTGCTGTAAGATACACCAGAGCTAATGTCATGCCTGTACAACAAGGTCCTACAAGGTATGCTGTATGAAATGTTGATGGCCCTCTCACAGCATTCCACTTGTTCATGAGGAAGAACATATTGAATGAAATTATGATGTGGACGGGCAAACAAGGAAGACACATTTATGACGACACCTGGAAAGATTTGACAGACAGAGAATTTCAATGTTTTCTTGGACTTCTGATCCTCTCAGGCGTGTACAAGTCACAAAATGAATCCATAGTTCAGTTGTGGAACCTTGAAGATGGTTGTTCTGTTTTCGGCAAAAATATGGCCCGTAACCATTTTCAGCAAATTTCTTGTGCTCTCAGATTTGATGATGCAACCAACAGACATGAACAACGAGGCGTGGATAAGCTTGCTCCAATCAGACACATTTTTGATAACTGGGAAGCAACTCTAAGTGACGCCTTTGTTCCTGGTGAAAATGTTACCGTGGATGAGCAACTGCTTACATTTCGTGGCTGTGTTCCGTTCAGACAATATATTCCCAGCAAACCTGGGAAATATGACATAAAGCTATGGATGTTGTGTGACAGTGCAACGTCATATGTTCTGCGTCTTCAAGTATATACAGGAAGGGAACTCGGACAAAACAGGGAACAGAATCAGGGTGAAAGGGTTGTGCTGCAACTCACTGAAGGATTGACACGATCTGGCAGAAATGTTACTGTTGACAATTTCTTCTGCAGTTTATCCCTGTCACGGAAATTGCTAGAAAAACAAATGACACTTTTGGGGACAATTCAAAAGAACAGAAAAGAATTACCTCCAGAATTTGTAACAGCAAAGGGCCGAGAGGTATTCTCTTCACTGTTTGCCTTTCGCGATGATGCCACTCTGGTTTCCTATTGCCCGAAGAAAGGAAAAGTGGTTGTTCTTCTGAGCAGTTTGCATGATCAAGAAGAAGTAGATAACACATGTCCAGACAAAAAACCACGCATGATCTTGGACTATAATTCTAGTAAAGGTGGAGTAGATACGGCAGATCAAATGCGCACGTATACCACAAAATGAATGACAAGACGCTGGCCAGTGACAATCTTCTACAACATGTTGGACATCAGTGCTTTGAATGCCTTCATTGTTTGGATGTCACTAAATCCAGAATGGCAGTCCAAGTCAAAGCACAGATGTCGTCTATTCCTCTTGGAATTAGGAAAGCAGCTGCTTCAGAGTAATTGCAGCGAGACTTCTTCCAGCATTGAAGAAGCCACTGATGCTGTTTGCAATGTTGGGATCCCAAAGAAAAAGGCAAGGTGTCACTGCTGTTCCAGAGAAAAAGACAAGAAAAGCAACATAGTTTGCACCTCCTGCAAGCACAGTGTTTGCAAAGAACATTCAGAAATTGTCTGTGTCTCATGCAAATGACTGTGGTACTTTAGGGGCTTGTTTACAAAGCCGCAGTAGCGGCTTCCGCCCGATATCGGAGCCGCGGTCCCATTGAATTCAATGGGGCCGCGACTCCAATATCAGGCAGAAGCCGCTACCGCGGCTTTGTAAACAAGCCCCTTACTGTGTTCATCAAGTGCATGCAAAAACTGCTTTCATGGCAACTCTTCTTCATGTAATTTTATGATAAAGCATTAAATTTCAAAACATTTAACCTTCATATAATAAATAATTAATTTGGACTAATATTTTGTCTGTTTAGTTTAAATTTTTCATGGTTAACAATTAAAATTTGTTGTGGGGTCATTTATGACCCCAACAGTATTCAGTGTGTGCAAAAAATCTCGGTAATTCCAGGGTTAAGACATGGAGACCAGAATTGCACACAATATTCAAGGTGCAGTCAGACCATGGACGGTACAAAGGCATTATAATATCCTGTGTTTTATTCTCCATTCCTTTCCTTATGATTCCTAGCATTCTATTTGCATTCTTGGCTGCCGCTGCACACTGGGTGGAGAGTTTCAACATATTATCCACGATAACGGCTACATCTTTTTCATGGGTGGTGATTCCTAATGTGGAACCCTGCATCATGTAACTGTGGTTTGGGTTATTCTTTCCTAGAGGCATAACTTTGCACTTTTCCACATTCAATTTCATCTTCATTTGAATGTCCAGTCTTCCAATTTATCAAGGTCCTCTTGCAGTTTTTCATAATTCTCTTGTGTTTTAACAACTTTGAATAATTTTGTGTCATCTGCAAATTTGATTACCTCACTCATTATTCCCATTTCCAGGTCATTTACAAATATGTTAAAAGGCTGCGGACCCAGCACAGATCCCTGGGTACTCCACTATTCACCTTTTTCCATTGGGAAAATTGGCCATTTAGCCCTACCCTTTGCTTTCTATCTTTTAACCAGCTCCTGATCCACAATAGTATACTGCCTCCTATCCCATGACGTTTTAGTTTTGCCAAAAGTCTTTCATGATGGATCTTGTCAAAGGCTTTCTGAAAATCCAGATACACTATATCAACTGACTCACCTTTGTCTACTGGTTTATTCACACTTTCAAAAAAAATGTAACAAATTAGCAAGACAAGACCTTCCTTGGCTAAAAGCATGTTGGCTTTCTCCCATTAAACGATGACTATCTACATGTTCAGTCATTTTATTGTTTATAATGGTTTCTACCATTTTGCCCAGTATTGACATCAGGCTCACCAATCTGTAGTTTCCCGGATCACCCCTGGAACCTAATTAAATATTGGCTTTATATTGGCCATTCACCAATCTTCTGGTATTACAGATGATTTAATGACAGTTCACAGATTACTAATAGTAGTTCTGCAATCTCATATTTCAGTTATTTCAACACCCTTGGATGTATACCATCTGGTCCAGGTGATTTGCTACTCTTCAGTTAATCAAATGGTTGTAATACGTCTTCCCAGTTTATAATTTTTTCTTTAAAATTTTCTGATTCATCACCTTTAAATACTATTTCAGTTGTGAGTAACTTCCCTACATCTTCTTTAGTAAAGACAAAAGCAAAGAATTCATTCAGTCTCTCTGCTATGACCTTGTCCCCTTTATTGTCTCTTTTACCCCTCTATCATCTCATGGTTCAACTGTCTCTCTTACAGGTTCTTTGCTATGAATGTACTTGAAAAGTTTTTATTATGCATTTTTGCTTCCCAGCAATCTCTTTTTCAAATTCTCTCTTTGCCTGCCTTATCAATGTCTTGCATCTACAGTGTCTTGCATCATACAGTGTCACATGTATGATTTTCTCCCAGTTGGTGAGAGATCTTACGTATGCACTAAGTGCAAAGAACTCTTTGCTCTCAGGGAATGAGTCCGTTCTCTAGAGGCTAGAGTAGCAGACCTGGAAGACATAAGAAAGACAGAGAAGTACATGGACGTGACCTTCAGGGATATAGTCCTGAAGTCCCACCTCCAGTCTGGCAGCATCCCTGTTGCCATGGAGGAGAGAGGTCACGTGACAGGAGAGCAACACCCTGGTGTAGCAGGAAGTGATCCTGTAACTAGGACCTGTCCTCCAGGTGATGTAAAACCCTCTCGCACCGAGGGCGTTTCTCCAGGGCCATGTGCCCATGAGGGGAGGGTCAGG
Organism: Ichthyophis bannanicus; assembly: GCA_033557465.1. Classification (NCBI taxonomy): domain Eukaryota; kingdom Metazoa; phylum Chordata; class Amphibia; order Gymnophiona; family Ichthyophiidae; genus Ichthyophis; species Ichthyophis bannanicus. The sequence goes on from CM066033.1 coordinate 679,650,500, forward strand.
ACAGCTGTTATAGTCGGTGATTCAATCATTAGGAATGTAGATAGTTGGGTGGCTGGTGGACGTGAGGATCGCCTGGTAACATGCCTGCCTGGTGCGAAGGTAGCAGACCTCACGCACCGCCTAGATAGGATCGTAGATAGTGCTGGGGAGGAGTCTGCTGTCTTGGTACATGTTGGTACCAATGACATAGGAAAATGTGGTAGGGAAGTTCTGGAGGCTAAATTTAAGCTTTTAGGTAGGAAGTTGAAATCCAGAACTTCCAGGATAGCGTTCTCCGAAATGCTTCCTGTTCCACGTGCAGGACCCAAAAGACAGGCAGAGCTCCGGAGTCTCAATGCGTGGATGAGACAATGGTGCAAGGATGAGGGTTTTGGATTTGTTAGGAACTGGGGAACATTCTGGGGAAAGGGGGGGCTCTTCCGAAGGGATGGGCTTCACCTTAATCAGGATGGGACCAGACTGCTGGCATTAACCTTTAAAAAAGAGATAGAGAAGCTTTTAAACTAGAAAATAGGGGAAAGCCGACAGTCACCCAGGAGCGCATGGTTCGGACAAAGGTATCCTTGAAGGATACTACCAAAAGCAGTGAGGTTCCAAAAGGGGGTATAGTAGCCCAAATGCCCTTGAGTAAGGAGCAGACAGAGCATAAAGATTCCAAATTACCCCTGCCTACCAATAGCCAGATTAATAAGAATAAAATACAGTCTCTAAAATGCTTGTATGCCAATGCTAGAAGTCTAAACAATAAGATGGGAGAGTTAGAATATATAGCACTAAATGAGAGGTTAGATATGATTGCACTCTCAGAGACATGGTGGAAGGAGGATAACCAGTGGGACACTGTGATACCTGGATACAAACTATATCGTAATGATAGAGCTGATCAAATTGGTGGAGGGGTTGCGCTCTATGTTAGAGAGGGCATTGAGTCAGAAAGGATTAAAGTTTTGCAGGGAACAAAATTTGCTGTAGAATCTCTATGGATTGAAATCCCATTTATGAAAGGGAAGGCGATGGCAGTGGGAGTATACTATCGACCGCCTGGCCAGAATGAACAAATGGATGATGAAATGCTCAAAGAAATCAAGGAAGCTAACAAAAGTCACAACAGATTAGTAATAATGGGTGATTTCAATTACCCCGGTATCGACTGGGTCAGTGTCACGGCAGGACAAGCTAAAGAGATAAAGTTTCTAGATGGAATAAATGACTGCTTCTTGGAGCAGCTGGTTCATGAACTGACCAGAGGGGAAGCCATACTGGACCTAATCCTTAGTGGAACGCCAGATCTGGTGCAAGAAATAAGGGTGTTGGGACCACTTGGCAATAGTGATCATAGTATGATCATGTTTGATTTAATTAGTGTAGGACAGATAGTAAAGGAATCCACAGTATTACCTTTTAACTTTCAAAAGGGAGACTATGATAGAATGAGGAATATAGTTAGGAAAAAACTAAAAGGAGCGGTTCCAAAGGTTAAAGACTTACAGCAAGCTTGGGTGTTATTTAAAAATACTATCCTCGAAGCCCAGACCAGCTGTATTCCACGCATTAAGAAGAGTGGAAGAAAGTCCAAAAAACTGCCAGCATGGTTTAAAGGTGAGGTCAGAGAGGCTGTTGCTGCCAAAAAAGCAACCTTCAGGAAATGGAAAAAAGAGCCAAATGATGAAAACTGGAAACAACACAAGCACTGGCAAGTTAAATGCAAAGCATTGATAAGGCAGGCAAAGCGGGAATTTGAGAAGAAACTTGCTACGGAAGCAAAAACACAAAATAAAGACTTTTTCAAGTACATTCGTAGCAAAAGGCCTGTGAGAGAGCCAATTGGACCGTTAGATGATAGAGGGGTAAAAGGGGCAGTAAGAGGAGACAAGGCTATAGCAGAGAGACTGAATGAATTCTTTGCTTCGGTCTTTACTGAGGAAGATGTAGGGATGTTACCCATGACTGAAGTGGTATTTAAAGGTGATACTGCAGAGGAATTGAGAGAAATATCGCTACACCGGGAAGATATATTACAACTATTTGATAAACTAAATAGTAGCAAATCACCTGGACCGGATGGTATACATCCCAGAGTGTTGAAAGAACTGAAATATGAGATTGCAGACCTGCTATTGGTAATCTGTGAACTTTCATTAAAATCATCTGTAATACCTGAAGATTGGAGGGTCGCCAACGTAACACCAATTTTTAAAAAAGGTTCCAGGGGTGACCCGGGAAATTACAGACCGGTGAGCCTGACGTCAGTACCAGGGAAAATGGTAGAAACCATCATAAAGAACAAAATTACACAACATGTAGATAGTCATGGCCTAATGGGAGACAGCCAACATAGCTTTAGACAAGGAAGATCTTGTCTTACTAATCTGATATGTTTCTTTGAAGGTGTGCATAAACAGGTAGACAAAGGTGAGTCGGTTGATATAGTGTATCTGGACTTCCAGAAAGCTTTTGACAAGGTCCCCCATCAGAGACTTTTGGCAAAGCTAAAAAGTCATGGGATAGGAGGCAGTGTACTATTGTGGATCGGGAACTGGTTAAAAGATAGAAAGCAGAGGGTAGGGCTAAATGGCCAATATTCCCAATGGAAAAAAGTGAATAGTGGAGTACCCCAGGGATCTGTACTGGGTTCCGCTACTTTATGACATATTCATAAATGACCTGGAAAAGGGAATAACTAGTCAGGTTATCAAATTTGCAGATGACACAAAACTGTTTAAAGTTGTTAAAACCCAAGAGGACTGTGGAAAACTGCAGGAGGATCTGGATAAATTGGAAGACTGGGCATCCAAATGGCAGATGAAATTTAATGTGGACAAATGCAAAGTTATGCACCTAGGAAAGAACAACCCACACTATAGTTACACGATGCAAGGCTCCACATTAGAAACCACCACCCAGGAAAAGGACTTAGGAGTCATCGTGGATAACATGTTAAAACCCTCCGCCCAGTGTGCAGCGGCGGCCAAGAAAGCAAATAGAATGCTAGGTATCATAAAGAAAGGGATGGAGAATAAAACAAAGGATATTATAATGCCTCTGTATCGCTCCATGGTACGACCGCACCTTGAATATTGTGTGCAATTCTGGTCGCCGTATCTTAAAAAGGACATAGCGTTATTAGAAAAAGTACAGAGAAGAGCCACCAAATTGGTGAAGGGGATGGAAGGCTACTCCTATGAAGAGAGGCTAAAAAGGTTAGGGCTCTTTAATCTGGAAAAGAGACGGCTGAGGGGAGATATGATAGAGGTCTATAAATTAATGAATGGAGTGGAACGGATAAACGTGGATCAATTGTTTACGCTATCAGAATATAGAAAGACTAGGGGACATGTAATGAAGCTACAGGGTAAACTATTTAAGACAAATAAGAGAAAATATTTTTTCACTCAACGTGTAATCAAACTCTGGAATCTGTTACCGGAGGATGTAGTAAGGGCTGTTAGTATAGCTGGGTTTAAAAAAGGTTTGGACAAGTTCCTGGAGGAAAGGTCCATAAACCACTATTAAAAAGGGACCCAGGATATCAATGCTTGACCCAGTACAAGCATTGTGGAACCTGTGTCTTTTGGGGATATTGCTAGGTACGTAGGACCTAGATTGGCCACTGTTGAAAACAGGATACTGGGCTTGATGGACCTCGGTCTGACCCAGTATGGCATGTCTTATGTTCTTATCTAACTTGCCAGTGTTTATATTATTTCTAGTTTTTGTCATTTGGCTCCTTTTTCCATTTCCTAAAATAATCTTTTTTTGCTACAACAGCCTCTCTGACCTCATCTTTAAACCATACTGGCAGTTTTTTGGACTTCCTTCCAATTTTCTTAAAGTGTGAATACAGCTGGTCTGGGCTTCCAAGATAGTATTTTTAAACAATGCCCATGTTGAATCTGCTCCTTTTATTTTTTTCTTAACTTTTTTCCTCATTTTATCATAGTCTTTTGAAAGTTAAAAGGTAGTACTGTGGATTTCCTTTCTGTCCTTCCTCCATTTATTAAATCAAATGTGATCATGCTTTATTTACTATTGCCAAGTGGCCCCAACACTCTTGTCTCTTGCACCAGATCTTGTGTACTTCTAAGGACTAGGTCCAAAATGGCTTCCCCTCTTGTCGGTTCATGAACCAGCTGCTCCAAGAAGCATTTATTTAATCTAGAAACTTTATCTCCCTAGCATGTCTTGCCATGACACTGACCTAGTTGATACCATGGTAACTGAAATTATCCATTATTCTTACTATGCTGTAACTTTTGTTAGCTTCCATGATTTCTTTTGGCATTTCATCATCCATTTGTTCAATCTGGCCAGGCGGTCGATAGTACACTCCCATTACCATCACCTTTCCCTTTTTACATGGAATTTCGATCCATGGAAATTCTGCAGTGTAATATATTTCCTGCAAAACTTGGATCCTGTGTGACTCAATGCCCTCACTAACATAGAGTGCAACTCTTCCAATTTGATCTACTCTATCATTGCAATATAATTTGTACTACTGCATTCCACTGGTTGTTCTCCTTCCACCAGGTCTCTGAGATACCAACCACATCTAAGCTTTCATTTAGTACTTTATATTCTAACTCTCCCATCTTATTTTTTAGACTTCTAGCATTTGCATATAAGCATTTTAGAGGTTGTATTTTATTCATATTAATCTGGCTATTGGTAGACAGGGGTAGTTTGGAATCTTTAAGCTCTGCCTGCTCTGTACTGAAGCACATTTGGGTTACATTGTCTTTATTGGAACCTCTCTGTTGATATTCCCTAACTTCAGTCTTTTGCTAATATCCTTCAAGGATACATCATTCTGAACCATGTGTTCTTGGGTGATGGTTGACTTTCTCCTATTATTTAGTTTAAAAGCTGCTCTATCTCTTTTTTAAAGGTTATTGCTAGCAGCCTAGTTCCATCCCAGTTAAGGTGGAGCCAATCCCTCTGGAAAATCCTCTTTCCCCAGAATGTTGTGCAGTTCCCAACAAATGCAAAAACCTTTTCCTTGCACCATCTTTCATGGAGACTCCAGAGCTCTGCCTGCCTTTTAGGGTCCCCGCTGTTTGTGCCTGTGACTGTGAGTGTCTGGGAAGGTGCGTGTGTATAGGATATGAGGAGGTATATGTGTGATAATTCAGGTGCTGGTGGTGAGAGGATGAAATGTACACATTGTTTGCACTGGCTTTGCTGCTTGAGGGCCACCAGGAGAGCAGGAGAGCCCTCAGGAGCCATCCATATCACAGTGTCTACAAGTCCAGAACCCAGTTCATAGACCTCATGGATGAGCAGTGCATTGATAAGGCAGCCATCCACCATCTCTGCTAGGAGCTAGAGCTGCTTCTCCACTCTACCACACACATGCTGTTCATTTCAAGAGGATGAGTAGCATAATGGTTAGAGCACTGGCTTAACCAAGCAGCTAGAGTTCAATTCCCATCAGCACTCCTTGTAGTCTTAGGAAAGTAATTTAACTCTCCATTGCCTCAGAAAAATCCAGCTTATCAATGTCCCTGTTTAATGTACATTACCAAGTTTAAGATACAATGTAAACTGCTTTGACTGACGTGATAAAGCGGTATAAAAAAACCTGTTAAATAAAGATCACCACAGCCTTTGCCTTCCTAGCCATTGTCTTGAAGGACTAGAAAGGGGGACTGTTACTTCTGGAGAGAAATCTGCAACTGTGAGTATATACTTCTGGTAATTTTCTAAAAAGAATTCTTTGTATTAAAGCTACTTAATCTGTGAATCCACTGTTTTTTGTTGGATCAGTTAGGGCCTAGTAGCAGCAATTAAAGTTTGAATTTAAAACACAGAGGAGAGCTTTCTGGTTACATTTCATACCCAGCAGAGAGCTTGTAGTTTAAATTTAATAGTCACTCAGGGCCAAGTAACAGCAAAGTACTTTTAGTTTAAATTTAACACACAGAAGAGAGCTTTCTGGTTAAATTTAGTACCCAGCAGAGAGCTTGTAGTTTAAATTTCAGAAGTTAGAGCCTAGCAGCAGCTAAGAGCTATAATTTAAATCAAATCAGAATTTAGCTTACCTCAGCAGCACAAGACAGGGTACTGTGTAGCAGCCCTCTTTTAATAAGTGTTATTTCCCTCCCTCCCTCCCCACACCCACCCTCCCCTGGGATAATCATAGTTTTATAGGTACTTACACATCTTAAAAGACAGGAGGTGCTTTCAGGTGAAGCTCATTACCCAAATCAGTCATACACTAAGGACCTGAGATTAATTAAGCTTCAGGTGAACAAGGTATATTAAACGTATTAGGTACAGTTTTATTGGTATAAATACCCATAGCAACCCCTAGTAAGTAAGAACTTAAAGATCTAGACACAAACTTAAAACTAAGATTCAGACAGCAGTCCAGCAGCGGGATGGGGGTTTTCCAGTCTTTTGCATTGAGTGTCACATGTATGATTTTCTCCCAGTTGGTGAGAGGTCTTACGTGTGCACTAGGTGCAAGGAGCTCTTTTCTCTCAGGGAACAAGTCCGTTCTCTAGAGGCTAAAGTAGCAGACTTGGAAAGCATAAGACAGACAGAGAGGTACATAGACGAGACCTACAGGGATATAGTCCTGAAGTCCCACCTCCAGTGTGGCAGCACCCCTGTTGCCATGGAGGAGAGAGGTCACGTGACAGGAGAGCATCACCCTGGTGTGGCAGGAAGTGATCCTGTAACTAGGACCTGTCCTCCAGGTGATGTAAAACCCTCTCGCACCGAGGAAGCTTCTCCAGGGCCATGTGCCCATGAGGGAAGGGTTAGGACAGCCGTTTTAGTTGGTGATTCGATCATTAGGCATGTAGATAGCTGGGTGGCTGGTGGACATGAGGATCGCCTGGTAACATGCCTGCCTGGTGCGAAGGTAGCGGACCTCACGCGCCACCTAGATAAGGTCTTAGATAGTGCTGGGGAGGAGTCTGCTGTCTTGGTACATGTCGGTACCAATGACATAGGAAAATGTGGTAGGGAGGTTCTGGAGGCAAAATTTAGGCTTTTAGGTAGGAAGTTGAAATCCAGAACTTCCAGGGTAGCGTTCTCCGAAATGCTTCCTGTTCCACGCGCAGGACCCAAAAGGCAGGCAGAGCTCCGGAGTCTCAATGCGTGGATGAGACAATGGTGCAGAGATGAGGGTTTTGGATTTGTTAGGAACTGGGGAACATTTATTTTATTTATTTATTTTATTCACATTTATATACCGCATCTTCCAAAGTTCAGTTGCGGTTTACAGTTAACAACAATTAACAAAGCAAGTTTGTTTTACATGGAACGTCGAGATATAACAGAACGTATTTACAAGGAACATCATTTTAAATGTAGAATAAACAGTGTGATATAATACCAAACAGTGTGAAAACTATGTACAAATTATATATGAATACATATACATGGTATACATGGAAGGGAGGGGGACATAGGTCAAAAAGATCATCATGGGTGAGTGCTATCTGTGTGGGTTAAAGGGCTTTTGCATGGAGCGATCCGATTATCTCTTTAACCTTTGTCTAATGTAGATAATGAATTATCTATATTATAATGTTTGGTAAACAGATAGGTTTTCAATTTCTTGTGGAGTTCCATGATCTCTGTTAGCTTTCGTAGCTCCTCTGGGAGGGAATTCCAGATTGTAGGGGCTATATGAGAAAAGGCTCTATTGTTTGTTGATTTATGGGCTTTTGTAAAATCTTTCGGGATTTTCAGTCTGTTTAATTGCCCTTTTCTGTGTGTAGACTTAGATGGTTCTTTGTGTATTAAGTTACATATCATGGATGGGGCCAGGTCATATAAGGCCTTGAATGATGTTATTATTGTTTTGTAGATTATTCTACTTTGAATTGGTAGCCAATGAAGGGAGGCTAGTATTGGTGATATGTGTTGGAGGGAGTTAATTTTCAATGTGATTCTGGCTGCTTCATTTTGTGCTAATTGCAATCGTTTAATGCTTTGTTTTGCTATGCCTATTAGTATTAGATTGGCAAAGTCAAAATGTGGGGTTATGGTGGCTTGGATTATGTTGATAAAGTCTTGTGTAAAAACTAGTGGACGAAGTTGTTTGAGGGTTTTGAGTTTGAAATAGATTTTCTTTATGGTATTGCTGATGTGTGTTTCCATCGTGAGGTGTGTATCTAGTATAACACCTAGATATCTTATTTCCTTTTTTATTTTGATTTCTTGGTTTTGAAGTCTTATGTGTGATGGAGGGATATAGGATCTGTTCTTGGTCACAATTAGAACTTCAGTTTTAGTGTGATTGATGTGGAGGTTTTGTGCTTTTAGCCAAGTTGTGATTTCATTATAGCAGTCCGATAGGAGTTGAAGTGGTAGGTTGGGAATTGTGAATGGAATATACATCATAATATCATCTGCGTATAGATGATATCGTACTCCAAAACTTTTGAAAATGTTACAGATTGGTTTTATGTAAATATTGAAAAGTAGGGCTGACAGCGCTGAACCTTGTGGTAATCCAATTTCTTGCTTGTATGTGGTTGAGTTTTGATTTCCAATTCTTACATTTTGCGTTCTATCATTTAGGTAGGATGAGAACCATTTATGTACTGTAGAGTTTAATCCTATTTGTTTTAAGTTATTGAGCATTATTGTGTGGTGTACGCTATCGAACGCTGCTGATATGTCGATGAAAAGTAGAATGAATGCCTGTTTATGATTGTCAATCCCTCTTAGGAGTGCATCTATTAAAACTGTGAGGAGTGTTTCCACTCAATGGCGGGGCCGAAAGCCATACTGTTGCTCATCAAGAGGGTAAGATGAGTCTAGAAAATCTTGTGTCTGTAATTGAACTACTTTTTCAATTATTTTGGCCAAGAATGGTATGCTTGAGATGGGTCTATATGATGTAGGGGATGTTTTATCCAGTTTGCTGTTTTTAAGGATTGGCCGTATTTGTGCGTGTTTGAGAGATGGTGGGAGGTAGCCTTGTGTAAGTGAGAGGTTTACTATTGAGAGAATGTAGGGTAATAAAGTTGGTAGTGTGTTTTTTATCCATGTTATTGGACATGGATCTAGATAAGATGTTGTGGTGTTGAGACCGGTGATGATATTTTTTAGTGTCTCTTTAGTTATGGGATGGAACTCTGACCATTCATCAAAATGCTGGTGTGACGCGTTGTTAATGTCTATAGACATTGATGGCATTTTTGCTTTGTTTTGATAATGGTGGGCTAAAGTTTGAACTGAGATGTCGGTAATTTCGTTGTCTGTGGTTTGAGAGTTGGTTAGATTTCTGACAATGGAGAATAACTCTCTTGGCCTGTTATATGATTTTGAGAGTATTTTGGCATAATATTCTTTTTTTGTGCTGTCCAAGGTTTCTTTGTATTTAGTGAGGTGATTATTGTATATTTCTTTGTGTATCGTCAATTTAGATTTACGCCAGTTGTGTTCTAGTTTTCTAAGGTTCCTTTTCATTTGTTTTAGTGTGGTATTGAACCATGGTTTGGTGTTAGTGTCAGAGTAGTTGCTCTTTTTGTGTATTTGATTAGTTTTAGCTGCATTGAAGATGGTGTCATGCCAGTTTTTGACAGTGTCATCTAAATTTGTCGCCGTTGTTACATTCTGGGGAAAGGAGGGGCTCTTACGAAGGGATGGGCTTCACCTTAACCGGGATGGAATCAGGCTGCTGGCATTAACCTTTAAAAAGGAGATAGAGCAGCTTTTAAACTAGATATTAGGGGAAAGCCGACAGTCGCCCAAGAGCGGATGGTTCGGAAGAATGTATCCTTGAAGGATACTACCAAAAGCAGAGAGGTTCCACAAAAGAGTAAAGTAGCCCAAATGCCCTCAAGTATGGAGCAGACAGAGCTTAAAGATCCCAATTTACCCATGTCTAACAATAGCCAAATTGACATGAATAAAATACATTCTCTAAAATGCTTGTATGCAAATGCTAGAAGTCTAAAGAATAAGATGGGAGAGTTAGAATATATAGCACTAAATGAAAGGTTAGATATGATTGGAATATCAGAGACATGGTGGAAGGAGGACAACCAGTGGGACACTGTGATACCTGGGTACAAACTATATCGTAATGATAGAGCTGATCAAATTGGTGGAGGGGTTGCGCTCTATGTTAGAGAGGGCATTGACTCAGAAAGGATTAAAGTTTTGCAGGAAACAAAATCTGCTGTAGAATCTATATGGATTGAAATTCCATATAAAAGGGGGAAGGCGATGGCAGTGGGGGTGTACTATCGAGCAACTGACCAGAATGAGCAAATGGATGATGAAATGCTCAAAGAAATCAAGGAAGCTAACAAAAGTTACAGCACAGTAATAATAATGGGTGATTTCAATTACCCCGGTATCGACTGGGTCAGTGTCACGTCAGGACATGCTAGGGAGATAAAGTTCCTAGATGGAATAAATGACTGCTTCTTGGAGCAGCTGGTTCATGAACCGACCAGAGGGGAAGCCATATTAGACCTAGTCCTTAGTAGAACACCAGATCTAGTGCAAGAGATAAGGGTGTTGGGGCCACTTGGCAATAGTGATCATAGCATGATCGCCTTTGATTTAATTAGTGGAGGAGGGATAGTAAGGAAATCCACAGTACTACCTTTTAACTTTCGAAAGGGAGACTATGATAAAATAAGGAAAACAGTTAAGAAAAAACTAAAAGGAGCAGTTGCGAAGGTTAAAGACGTACATCAAGCTTGGGTGTTGTTGAAAAATACTATCTTGGAAGCCCAGAACAGCTGTATTCCACGCTTTAAGAAAAGTGGAAGGAAGTCCAAAAAACTGCCAGCATGGTTTAAAGGTGAGGTCAGAGAGGCTGTTGTTGTCAAAAAAGCATCTTTCAGGAAATGGAAAAAAGAGCCAAACGACGAAACCTGGAAACAGCACAAGGACTGGCAAGTCAAATGCAAGGCATTGATAAGGCAGGCAAAGAGAGAATTTGAGAAGAAGCTTGCTGCGGAAAAAAACGCGAAATAAAGACCTTTTCAAGTACATTCGTAGCAAAAAACCTGTGAGAGAGTCAGTTGGTCCATTAGATGATAAAGGGGTTAAAGGAGCACTAAGAGGCGACAAGGTGATAGCGGAGAGACTGAATGAATTCTTTGCTTCGGTCTTTACTGAGGAAGATGTAGGGATGTTACCCATGACTGAAGTGGTATTTAAAGGTGCAGAAGAATTTAAGGAAATATCGATACATCGGGAAGATGTCTTACAACGATTAGATAAACTGAAGAGTAGCAAATCACCTGGGCCTGATGGTATACATCCAAGGGTATTGAAAGAACTGAAATATGAGATTGCAGAACTGCTATCAGTAATCTGTGAACTATCATTAAAATAATCTCTAATACCTGAAGATTGGAGGATCGCCAATGTAACACCAATTTTTAAAAAGGGTTCCAGGGGTGATCCGGGAAACTACAGACCGGTGAGCCTGACGTCAGTACCGGGAAAAATGGTAGAAACCATCATAAAGAATTATATTACTCAGCATGTAGATAGTCACAACCTAATGGGAGACAGCCAACATGGCTTTAGACAAGGAAGACCTTGTCTTACTAATCTGTTATGTTTTTTTGAAGGAGTGAATAAACAGGTGGACAAAGGTGAGTTGGTTGATATTGTGTATCAGGACTTTCAGAAAGCCTTTGACAAGGTCCCTCATCAGAGACTTTTGGCAAAACTAAAGAGTCATGGGATAGGAGGCAGTGTACTATTGTGGATCAGGAACTGGTTAAAAGATAGAAAGCAGAGGGTAGGGTTAAATGGCCAATTTTCCCAATGGAGAAAGTGAATAGTGGTGTACCCCAGGGATCTGTGCTGGGTCCGCTGCTTTTTGACATATTCATAAATGACCTGGAAAGTGGAATAACGAGTGAGGTTATCAAATTTGCAGATGACACAAAACTATTTAAAGTTGTTAAAACCCAAGAGTATTGTGAAAAATTGCAAGAGGATCTTGATAAATTGGAAGACTGGGCATCAAAATGGCAGATGAAATTTAATGTGGACAAGTGCAAGGTTATGCACCTAGGGAAGAACAACCCAAACTATGGTTACACGATGCAAGGTTCCACATTAGGAACCACCACCCAGAAAAAAGATTTAGGCGTCATTGTGGATACCATGTTAAAACCCTCGGCCCAGTGTGCAGCGGCGGCCAAGAGAGCAAATAGAATGCTAGGTGTGATAAGGAAAGGAATGGAAAATAAAACAAAAGATATTCTAATGCCTCTATATCGTTCCATGGTGAGACCGCACCTTGAATATTGTGTGCAATTCTGGTCGCCGTATCTTAAAAAAAATATAGCAATTTTAGAAAAGGTACAGAGAAGAGCCACCAATATGGTAAAGGAGATGGAAGGATACTCCTATGAAGAAAGGCTAAAAAGGTTAGGGCTCTTTAACCTGGAAAAGAGACGGCTGAGGGGAGATATGATAGAAGTCTATAAATTAATGAACGGAGTGGAACGGGTAAACGTAGATCGATTGTTCACCTTATCAGAATATAGAAAGACTAGGGGACATGCAATGAAGCTACAGGGTAAACTATTTAAGACTAATAAAAGAAAATATTTTTTCACTCAACGTGTAATCAAACTCTGGAATTTGTTACCGGAGGATGTAGTAAAGGCTGTTAGTGTAGCTGGGTTTAAAAAAGGTTTGGACAAGTTCCTGGAGGAAAGGTCCATAAACCATTATTAAGAAGTGACCGAAGATATCAATGCTTGACCCAGTACAAGCATTGTGGAACTTGTGTCTCTTGGGGAAACTGCTAGGTACATATGACCTAGATTGGCCACTGTTGGAAACAGAATACTGGGCTTGATGGACCTTGGTCTGACCCAGTATGGCATATCTTATGTTCTTATGTTCTTATGGCTGTTTTGGATGCCACGGTGGGCCTCAGTCAGTTACAATGCATCTCCTAGTTCCTGAGAGCCTTCCTAACCCATGCAACTGAATATATAGCTTTCCCACAGACTGTGTAGCAAAGGTAGCAAACTATAATACAGTTCCATAAGGTGGCTGGATTCGCATCAGTGCTGGGATTGATTGATTGCAAACATAGAAACATGGGCCATGTAGTCTTTTTTGCCATCATGTTTCTATCTAGTCTGCCCTTCCATGTCGATTACTACAATAGTCCCCTCTTTTCCCTTAGAGATCCTCTGTGTTTGTCCCATGCTTTTTTGAAATCAGATAATGTCCTCATCTTTACCACCTCTACTAGGAGACTATTCCATGCATCTACCACTCTTCCCATAAAGAATTATTTCCACATATTACTCCTGAGTCTATCCCCTTTCACCCTCATCCTATGTCCCCTCGTAGCAGAGCTTGTTTTCAATCGAAAGAGGCTCTCTTCATGTGCATTTATGCCATGGAGATATTTAAACATCTCTATCATATCTCCTCTATCCTGCCTTTCCTCTAAGTTATACATATTAAGATCCTTAAATCTGTCGTCCTATGTTTTATAATGAAGACCACTAACCACTTCAGTAGCCACCCTCTGCACCGACTACAACCTGTGTATATCCTTAGGCTTCCATGAGGGAGGGAGACCACCTAAGGCAACAAAGACATTCCACTCCCTCAACATGCAGGTCATGTGCAATGCACTGGGTGAGATAACTGATGCTTTTCCCATATTTTCAGGTTCTTGCCATGATGCCTAGATCTTCACCCACTATGAGATTTGAGAGCAGCAAAATAACCAATGGATGGTTGCTAGGTAAGCCATGTACACTTCCAATCCTTGAACCAGACAAGCACATGCATGGAAACACCCCCACTCTCTGGGAAATATAGCACCTTGGTAGATAGAGAGCAGGCCTGTACAGTGCACCAACCACAAGAAGCACCCAGATCGCAAACCCATTGTATTCCTTTTTTCACTTTCAGTGCAGGTGAGAGAGACTACCCATTGAGAACCTGGTTCCTGATCTCCATTGTGGCACTACGGATACAGGCAGAGGGGTGCAACAACAGGATCCACTGGCACAAATAGACGATCATAGAGAAAACCTATGGCCAGCTCAAGAGTGGTTTCAGGTGCCTTGACAGATCTTGGTGTGAACTGCTGCACAGCCCTGCTTGGGTATATGAAATCTTCATGGCCTGCTGCATGCTCCACAATTTTGCATTGCAGAGCTGATAACCCTTGCCTGAAGAAAAGGATACTGCAGATGAACACCATTACACTGAGGCAGAAGGGCCAAGCATGGGGAGACTAGATAATCCTATCAAAGAGGGGTAGCAGTAAGAAATGGCCTCATGCAAAGGCAGTTCAAGTGAAAGTGAGGGTTTTTTTTCTGGTGCACGTGATATAATATATGATTGCAGATCCCTATGCCACCCCTCTAATACTCCCTCCTCTACCTTCCAGCAGCAGCCCTGTGCACCCCCTAACACCATTTACCCTGCATCCTCCAGAAATCATCTGGCTGAAGACTCACTAGACTTGGAAGGGCTGTTGGAGTCATCAGCCAGCACAGCAGACCAATGTGAGCCCTCATGGAAAGGGGGAAAGCAAAGGGATTCCTCCCTTCCATGGGTACTAGGTCCCAATATGCATGATGACAGGAGTGGTTTGTGAGCTGATGGTGGCATAGCGATGGTAGAGCTGAAAGTGTTGTTGGTGGTGGTGGTGATGACTGGTGCAGGTGCCTTCCTCTTAGTGGCCCGTACTGATGGACCCACAGGTGGATGCACAGTGGAAGGGGAGGACCATGATCTGTACTGCCATGTATTGCTGCAGGGCCTGGTTAAGCTGCATGATGGATTCATCAAGGTGCTGTGTGGCTTGCAGCTGACCCTCCTGGAGAGCAAAGGAATGCCTCAACAGCTCCAACCTCTCTGCATGTTGTGCCTGGTGTTCACAATTGTGCTGCAGGAGTTGTTCAGTGCAGCACAGAAACTGCAGAGACTGCAGGTGAGAGCTTTGGTGGTCCTGGCTATCATCCCATTCTGCACCTCTTCAGCCATGTTGTCATCAAAAGCAGAGGAAGGTGAAAGCTTGAAATCACCTCTTCTACCAGGTGGCTGGCTCATTTGCTCACTGCTAAAGCCATACAGGGCAACTGTGGTTACCTCATATTCTGTAAGTGAGCAATGCAATGCTATCACTCCCAATGTAGTGGCTGTCTATTCACCCAATTTTCCTGTCAGTGTTGCATGTATGTTCCACACACATATGTGCCATCCAATGGGTCATACCACTGTGTGTTGCAGTGGATGGCATCCTTAGGGATGGCCAAGACCTCATCACATTGGCCTTGACTAAAACATGCAGCACCATAAATGTGAGAGAACCAGGGCTGTTATCTGGAGCCACAAAATGCCACACAAACATGTGCACAGAAGCCATTTTAGAAATAGGTGGCAGAGATGTGCAGGTCAAGTAGGTGTGTGGCAGCAAGAGTAGTCCTACTTCTAACACATCAGCTGCTTCACAACCAATTTGGGGACATAGGTGTAGTGCATAGGGCCTTGCAGGGCACTGCACATGTGAGGGGTATGTAAGAACACAAGAATTTTCATACTGGGTCAGACCAAAAGTCCATCAACAGTGGCCAATTCAGGTCACATGTACCCAGGGCTGGCCCAATCACTACGTAAACTAGGTGGTTGCCTAGGGCAGCAGTTTCTGGAGGGGCAGCAAAGAGCTGCTATACTCAAAGCAAAACAATGGTTCTGCCAGCCACAGCCACTCAGATTCACTAGTGCGTACTTTTGCCTACAGGAGAAATGGGCAATATACAAATAGTCCATTTATCCTTGCAAGTGACTTTTTGAAATCTTCCTCTAAAAGCTAATTGAGAGAGAGCATAAGACTGAGGTTTCACCAAGGGCACCTAATACCCTTGCACTAGCCCTACAAGTACCTGACAAATCCCAAAATGTAGCCAGTTCCCTGCTACTTATCCTCAGGGATAAGCAGTGGTCTTCTCTTGGACTACGTTAATAACTGTTTATAGACTTTTCCTCCAGGAATTTGTCTGACCCTTTTTTAAACCCAACTACACTTCTTACAAAAATTTGCACATCCACTGACAATGAGTTCCAAAGACTATTTTTTTCTCCTATCTGATTTAAAAACAGTGCTCTGTAGCTTCATGGCATGTCCCCTGGTCCTTGTATTTTTTGAATGCATAAACAAAAGCTTCGTGCCTACTCATTCCACTCCACTCAGGATTTTCTATCTTCCTCAAGGGTCTCTTCTCTAGGCTGAAGAGACCTTATCTCTTTAGCCTTTCCTTATATGAGTGTCCTTCCATCCCCTTTATCATTTTTGCCATCCTTCTTTGTACCTTTTCTAATGCCACTATCTCTTTTTTTGAAGTGCAGAGATCAGAATTACAGACAGTACTCAAGGTGTGGTCATATTATGATGTGATACAGAAAAATGATGAAATCCTTTGTTTTGTTCTCTATTTCTTCCCTAATTATTCTAACATTCTGTTTGCTTTTTCGGCTGCTGTCATACCACACCCATATCCTTTTCTTAGGTGGCGACTTCTGTAACCAGGCATTAGGTAACTATAGTTGGGTTATGCTTCCCTACATGTATCATTTTGCACTTGTCCACATTAAATTTCATCTGCCATTTGGATGCCCAGTTTCTCAGTCTGACAAGGTCATCCTGCAATTTCTCACAATCCACATGTGATTTAGCAACTCTGAATAATTTGTTGTCATTTGCAAATTTAATCACCTCACTTGTTGTTCCCAATTCCAGATCATTTATAGATATGTTAAAAAGCATTGGTCTTAGTATGGAAGAGGAGGAGGAGTAGCCTTGTATGTCAAAAGCAATATTAACAAAGTCCAATTGGTCAAATCACAGAGCAGTTGCTATAGTAAAAATATAATCCGTTAATCTGCTCATGCACTCACCACTAGAAACATGGAAAATTTCATATGTCCACAACAAGTATCAATGAAAATAACAAAAGAAGGTCTCAGTCAAAAACACAGCATGTTCATCAAAGGCCAGATAAATTCTTTGCCCTTCCAATGCGCTGCTGTTAACATCAATGACCTTTTCCGTTGTAATTTTTCTTATGTTCTTTTAATTGCATAGTTTTCTAATATAGCATATAGTAAATCTTTTCTCAAAACAACTATTTAGTCCATTGATTGCTATTTAGTCCAATGATTATCAACCATTAGTTCTTGGTAAATTGTTAATCAGGAGTCTCTTTACAAATCCCAGAGGTCCCTTTCTGAATCCCGATGCCATAAATCCAAGGCGCCCAAGCGTTTCACACAAACTGTTTCATCAGGGGATTCATATCACACATCCAACTACATGGAGAAAAAGAAAAAAAAATTTCAATCATTAACAAAAACTGTGACAAAATTCCATTGTTTCAGCTTACTGTAAAGAACCATCGCTAAAATGTTTCTCACCTGTAAAATCGGTGATCATCAAAAAGACATGAGGAAAAAACCTCCGACCACTAGGTACTCCTTTTCACCTTTGAAGAAAAATGCCACGCATGTGTTCTGAGGGCAACCGGTTCACTTTTAAACCATCCGTACAAACCCCTCCCCACACAGTGGCTTTGACAGCTTAAAGGCAGACTGACCACTCCACCGTAGTATTAAGTCCATGGGGTTCGATCGTGTTTAAGAGGTAAATCCAACGTTGTTCCACCCTGAGAAATGTTTGCTCTCGAGTTTTACCTCCTTGGGCAGAATCAACCTGATCCATAACAAAACATAGCAACTGATCAAAAGTATGTTGATATTGGATACTGTGCCGCACCAGAGGAGCCTCCAAAACTTTATTCTTCATACGGCTGCGATGTTCCCCCATCCATATGCGGAATTGCTGAATTGTCTTTCCAATATATAACAGTCCACATGGACACCGAAGAGCATAAATCACAAAAGTGGACGCACAATCAGTCCGCTTTCGTAAACGATAAGTAGAGTCATGGTAAGTAAACTGCGTGAGCTCCAGTGTCATACTACGTCTGGCGTAAGCATCGCACCACTCACACCTTGGCTAAGTTTCATGAGCAACACCGGCATTATCGCTCCTCTGTTCTCCAGACTAAAATCTCCTTCTTCTCTGACTGTATCACTACTGCTCATAACCCCTCCAGACAGCTTTTCTCTGTGCTCAGATCCCTTACCTTGCTTCACTCTGATCCTTTCCCAGTTCCTCCTCATCCCATGCCTTCTCCTTCTAGCTTGGCATCACACTTTGCAACTAAGATTCTGGACCTGCGTGCTGACCTTCCTCTTTGTCCACCCCATTTGTCCTCCCCCCTTCATCCCGCTCTCCTCCTCCTCTCCCCTCTCTCTCTCATTGCTGGTCAGCTTTTCATTCTATCACCACCTCATAGCTTCTGACCTTCATCACTTCAGCACGCAAGACCTCGTTCCCTCTTGATCCCATTCCTTCTGACTGGTTTACTGAACCCTCCTTGCCCTCATACCCCATGTTCTTGCTATGATCAATTCCTGTCTCTCTTCTGGATCCTTCCCTTCCCTCTGGAAATACGCACTGGTATGTCCTATTCTAAAAAAATCCATCCTTGATCCTCTCATCCCAGCTAACTATGATCCCGTCTCTAACCTTCCTTTCCTCGCTAAACTCGTAGAAAGAACTGTTTTTTCCCAACTCTCACAACACCTTCACGCGATAAATTTTCTGCAACCATGTCAATTTGGTTTTCATCAGGGTCATAGCACTGAGACGGTCCCAGTAGCACTCCTAAATGATCTTCATTCTTCACATGACAGGGGTGACATTTCGATGGTGGTTTCTCTTGACCTCTCCGCTGCCTTCGATCTAGTCAATCATTCCCTCCTCCTCTCACGCCTTTGGGACGCTGGCCTAAGGGGAACTGTCTACCATTGGTTTCACTCTTTTCTTTCTTTCTGCTCTTTCTCTGTGGCATCACCCACTAATTCACATTGCTCATCTGCTTCTACCCACCTCCCCTGTGGTGTCCCTCAGGGCTCGGTCCTGGTTCCTCTCTTATTTAATCTTTTTCATGCACCCCTTGCCCTGTGTATCCAACAATCAGGTCTTTCTGCTTTTTCTATGCCGACGATATCATCATTCTGCATCACACCAGCTCCCTTCACCTCGATCTTGGTCCTCTAAATTCCTGCCTCACCCTTGTAGCAAGCTGGTTGTCTTCAAATTGTCTTCACCTTAACCTGACCAAAACTTCCTCTACATGGTTCACTTTTGGGAGTCCCTGCCCTTCACTTGCACCCTCCATTGGTAATTCCATCATTCCCATAGTTTCTTCTTTTTGCTATTTCGGGGTCCTGCTTGATTCCAACCTTTCCTTCAAAGATCATATCTCTCACCTTGCCAAAACATCATATTTCTTTCTACGTCAAATACATTCTATCCGTCCCTTTTTTTCTCCTGCTGCCTTGACTACCCTCACTTTATCTACAGTTATATCACGGCTTGATTTCTGCAATTCTGTTTTCTCAGGTATCACTTGCACTCAGTTACGTCGTCTACAATTATTACAAAACACCGCAGCCAGGATCATTACTCGTTTTTCCCGTAGGGATTATGTTACTCCGCTATTGTTTCACTTACATTGGCTTCACATAGAGTTCCGTGTTCACTTTAAGATTCTTACTTTGGTACACCGAGCTATCTATACCCACACACCACAATACCTCACCAACCTCCTTCAGTTTCATGTTCCCACACGCAGTCTCTGCTCTCTCCACATTAACCGCATTCATCTTCCTCCACCCTCACGCGCACATCTCCAATCCACCTGTCACTCTGCTTTTTTCTTCCATGGTCCCGCCCTTTGGAATTCCCTGCCCACATCGCTCCATCTAGAACAGAAGTACCCCGTTTTTAAATCTCAGCTGAAAACCCACCTATTCATCACTGCATTCAACCTCCCAGACACTCATGACTGACCTGGTTTATTTATGTTCAACTACATTCTCTTCTTTATGTCCTGTTTTTATGTTTCTCTGATGCTTCCTCTTTTCTGTTAAAATTGTAGTTCCTTTCCTTTCTTCTGGCCTTTGTGCCATTATTTGATTGTTAATTATGACTGTAAACTGCCCTGATGTCATAAAGGGCGGTATATCAAATACGAAAACCCCAGGAGCTTCTGGGTCGCCAGGAGTCAGGACTGACTCGAAGGCACACATTGCATTGCATCAAATACGAATAAACTGAAACTGAATAAATAAATACAATTCTCCTCAGGAACTCCACTCATCAGGCAAATCACTCTTATCTGTGCCTTTCTCTTCTACTGACAACTCCAGACTCCATTCCTTCCACCTTACTGCACCATATGCCTGGAATAGACTGCCCAAGTCTGTTTGTCAGGCTCAGTCTCTGGTCCTATTCAAATCTAGACTCAAAATCTACTTCTTCGAGGCTACTTTTGGATTCTGACCCCTTATTCTCCTGTTTAACACCCTTATATGTTTTATCATTTCTCTTAAACTACCCTAACCACCTGTTTGTTCTTCATTCTGTCTTGAATAGACTGTAAGCTTTATCATGCAGGAAATGTCATTATGTGTTTGTATTCAGTGCTGCATATGCCTTGTAGTGCGATACAAATGATTAATAGTAGTAGCAGTAATATGTGCACTGTAGGGCTCCCACGGCTGTTTTAAACTCTACATAGAGGCAGAGGGCCTGAATACTGCTAGAGGTGCCTGCACTTACCATGTTGGCTGTGCATACATTTCATTTATTGAGCTGTGTATGCATCTACAATGTGCTATGTATGCATCTACAATGTGCTAGCATTATGCACAGTCCATTAATACAATTCATATAGACACTGAGTACTTGTCTCCTGCCTTACTTCCATATGTGTGCATGTGTGGTGTTTGGTGCCACCCTCTGCATATGCGGTGAGCACACTGGCCTCTCAATGTGGATGGATTGGTGCATGGCCAGTGGCAGTCCATGGACATGGTGACACTTATGCAGGGCCAGACCAAGGGTTTCTGCCGTCCGAAGCAGAAATCTCGGGCTCACTGCCCCCCACCAGTGCTGCTGCTTCTGCCACCATCCAGCTGCCTCCACTGCCACCCCCCCCTAGCTGCTGACGCCCCCCCCAGCTGCTGCTGTGATTCCATCTCGGAAGGGGAGGAGTAAAGTGGATGCAACAGTATTTCCAAAAATGGCAGCTTTTGCCTCCGCCTTTGAAAATACTACCACTGCCCACCTCTCCCTCCCAAGATGGAATCGCAGCTTCAGATGGGGTGGCAGCATGGCCGCCCATGTGTACTGCTGCCGCCATCGCCTCCATGCCCACTCGGGCTAGCTGCCCCAGGTAGCCACCTAGCTCGCCTAGTGTACAGGCCGGCCCTGCACCTATGTAGTTATTGAACACCCTACTCAGGCTGCACACAGTCATGGTTGGCTATGGCCACCTCCTTCCACAGTGTGAAAACATGGCTGGCAAATCTATTGTGTGCATGCTGGTATGGATGTAGCTGGCCCCCACCAGACATGCATCTGCATACCTGTTCGTAGGGCCAGCCTAACCATGAGGCAAACTATGTGGTCAGCTAAGATGGCAGCTTCTGGGAAGGAGGGGGGGGGAGCAGCTAAGAATTGTGTATTCAATGCTAAACAATAGATCCTGACAGCCAGGGGGGGGGGGCATAAAACCTAAGGTTTGCCTAGGGGACCAACACCTTGAACCAAATCTGGGGTCGCCCCTGCCTGTTTCACTTCCTGCTGTTCACCCCTTCCTCTACACCATCCTGTTGATGGTAGCTGTGACCATATGCCACATGGAGGGGTTTTCTTCACCAAGGGTTGGGCGAAACATGTCCTGTGCTGCTGCAAGTTAGTTTTGAGGACACAGAGCTCAGTAGGAGTACAGACTTCAAGGAAGAGTGCTCCTAGGACTTTGGTAGGGTCTCGTATTGCCACAGAATATGAGATTCCAGGGTTCGATGTTTCAGATAGGGTCACACTGGCAGGCATACAGCTGGCTATGCATCCTTCAGTGGTGCTATTGAGCACATGCTGTGCACTAAGGATGGTGTGGAGCTATAGGAGTGGTCAGGTGCAGAGTATGAACAACACAGAGCACAATCTTCAACTGAAAGGAAAGATTTATTTGTGACCAAAATGGCCTGCTAGTATGAATAAATATAGCTTGTGGACTGCTGGCTGGAGAAGTGATGTATGCCATGAGTTGGTTTAGAGCCACAACCATGGCATGCACCTCTGCTCTCAGGTCTTGCAGGCATACAACCATGAAGTCCTATGATCTAGCAAGCACATCAAAGCTCTGAGAGGAGCTGCAGGACTTTGGTGTCAACTGAGGGTCAGGGAGCCTCATGGTGGTGCACCTGCCCCAGCATGAAGGCTGGCTGGACAGGCTGGGTGATCAGTTTCTGCATTGGTTTACCAGTCTGTCCACCTGCCTCTTCCCCCAACCTCTCCTCCCATACCTTTGCCTCCTTCCTATTCTCCACCTGCTTCCCCCCTCCTCTTTCTCATCCCCACCCTCCACCCACTCCCTGCTCACCCTCACACTCCTCACACTCCTCATCCTCTTCATCTCTGCCGTTAGACTCATGACCTCCTCAGGCCGCTCTAACAGTCTCCAGTTCACTGTAACCCCTGCCTCATGGGGTTCCTACTGGCCCTCCTGCTCCTACTCCTTGATAAAGGTGATGACCACATATATGGAGTCTTCCTCCTCTCTTCCCTCCTCCTCAGAAATGGCTATCACCCTTGTCAATAAATTACTGCTGCTGCTGCTGTTGCCACCATTACTTGCTCCCTCTGCCTCTGTCATCATGATATCCTCCTCCAACTATGGAGATGCTGTTCTTTGAAGTGATGGTGGTGGAGATGGTGCCTCCAGCACCAGGAGAGCACTCATCGCTTGTGGCGGCAGGGGTCTCAGCCTCTCTGATGGTGGTGGCTGTGGCTGGGCTGATGGTGGTAGTGGCTGAATCTGGACTGCTCACGGTGGCACCTGCAGCTGGGCCACTGGCAGAAGTGGACAAACATCTCCAACTGGTGCTGCAGACATGACATAGAGAAGTCACACTTTAGGCACTGCTGCATTCCAGTACCTTAATGACATTGACACTTAACGAATGGCTTTTTACCCAGCCCTGGTTGCCTCACTTCCCTGCTTGTACACTGATTATCTGCCTGAAGTTATGAGTCCCCCTATGTGCTGGGCCTTTGGGTAACTTACTGTACCAGGCCATGCAGATCCTCTCCCAGATTAAAGGAACAGCTATGGGGGCTCTCTGGCTCCTGATACAGAAAATTTCTATGTGGCCAATTTTGAAAAGGCATGTTTTAGAGAACATTCTTTTAGTGAAAATATCTTAGTATGGAAAAGATATGTTGATGATATGTTTATCCTTTGGCAGGATAACTCTAGTCTTTTACAAGAATTTGTGGTGTGGATTAGCAATATTGACATTAAGGGGCATGTTTACTAAAGGTTAACGTGCTTAATGAAGATTAACGCGCTTAAGTGCTACTGCACCTATAGAAATAAAAGGGCTGTGGACACTTACTATGCGTTAATTTTATTAATGTGCTTTAAAACCTTTAGTAAACATGCCCCTAAGAGTCCCTTTTACTAAAGTGTGCTGGGGTTTGGCAAAACCTTACATGCAGTAGTTGCAACTGCTGTGCACTAACTACCGGGGGAGGGGGGGGGGGTGTCCAGCATGTTCCCAGCAATTACCCCACTGAATGATATCCTAATATGCTGCAATGGCATGAACCTTGAGTATGCTTAATTCCACCTGTTGAGGTGGCATTAGCTGAACCTGTACTAATTGTAAGGGTTGCAGTTAACACATGGTATTTACCCCCATGCTAACTTGCAGTGCTCAGTATGTCCATTCTCTGCCCCAACCCACCTTCTTACCACCACAACATGCGATTCACAGTGTGTAAATTGGCCCATGCTGTGCTGGCCCCACGCTAACAGGTACCGCGGGCCTCAGCACATGCTTAACGTGCACCAAAACCCACACTACCTGCACAACACACTTTAGGAAAAGGGCCTCTAATTTGAAACTACAAGTTAATTTTGGCAATAAATGAGATACCTCTTTTAGATATTCTCATTAATATAGATGGCAACATACTTATCACTACTATTTATCACAAACCTATTGCTGCAAATAAATTCTTATGTTTATCAGACTTTTCATATGAGGTTGCTGAAGAACAATCTATTGGTGAGTCAAATTTACAGAGATTGTGTACAAAGGAACAGGACTTTGATATTCATTTATAGAAAGACGTCATTCAAGACACTTTATTCAGAAAGGTTATTATAGAGCCAAAGAATCAAATAGAGATGAACTGTTATGTACAAGTGCAAAGAAAAAGGCTAATATGCAGTATTTGTCTGCCCAATACAGTTTAGTTGTCATTCTAAGGAAATTACTAATATTTTGAAAAAATAGTGGTATCTTATTCAGAGTTTAGATACCTTCAGAAAGACTGATTTGAGTTCACTAATAGAAGAGGACGTAATTTAAAGGACAAGTTAGCACACTGTTTCAAATAACGTCCCCTTACAAACTGGCAAACCATCTGGTCATTACAAATGTGGAAAATGTTCCATCTGCTCGGTAACTTTAAAAATTAAAGATGGTTTGGTCCATCCCATTAGACAACAGAAATACTATTTAAGAACATTCTCAAATTGCTTGACAAAGAACGTTATACAATATCTGTAGCTACTATATATGTCCATGTCAGAAGCTATATGCTGGAATAGTAAAGAGATGTTTTAAGGTTAGAATTATGGAGCACGAGAGTGGCCTTAAGAAAGGGAATGAAGAGAAACTATTGGGAACATGCTGTAACCTCCCTGGACACTCTTTTACTGATTTGCGACGAATATTGCAACGAATATTGAAGTACGGGACATGCAGGGAAGCCCAAGACATGGGACAGTTGAGGCCGGGATTGGGCATCGGGGACCTACCTCTAGCTGTCCCATGTCTTGGGCTGCCCTGTGTGTCCCGTACTTCAATATTCGTTGGACTTATTCTACCTCTGAAGCGGAATACTTCTGACAGCCATTTCAGCACCACCCGACTTACAGGGCTGTGACCAGAATCAGTCCTGTACATCTGGGATCATAGGGCCATACCATCCATTCTCCTCCCTGTCACCGCTCCTCCCACCCCCATCCTGAGCTCCCCGCACAATGGCCCTGAATGTGTGGGGAGCTTTGGACCAGGAATCAGATACCGGCGGCTAGAGGGGGTTGGATGTCCACTCCAGATGTCCGACCCTGCTATTCGGCACTCTGCATGCCAGCCATAATGTCTAGATCTTAGGCTGTTAGGCAATTGTTTAGTATTGGGATATTATTTCTCATGAGTGCACATTTTAGTTTCTGAGCATTGATGAGTTGTTTTTCTTTGGTGTATGTTGCAAGAGGATGTGTCTGTATGCAAATCAATTTTTGTGGATTTCTATTTCTGTTTTTGTGGAATGGAATCACCAGGTCATTATGTTTATGTTTATTATTTATTTAGTATACATTTGTATACCGCTACTTCCAGCGATCAGCAGCAGTTTGATTACAGATTGGAAATTGTCAAATCATGACAGGAAATTTTTTTTTGAGGTATAAACACATTGATTAGACAGGAAAGCACAGCACACAGAGAACTATTTTACAGGGAACATGGGCTATGGAGGGTTAAGTGGCTTGCCCAAGACCACAAGGAGCACCTGTGGGACTAGAAACCCCAGTCCTTCCGGCCCAAGGTTGCTGTCCTCTAGTGGGATTTGAACCCCCAACCTTCCGGCCTGAAGTACCTTGCCCCAACCACTAGGCCACTCCTCCACTCAATTATTGACTTTATATACCCCTAAATGAATAGACATCAAAGCGGTTTACATAGCTTGAATAAAAAAAACATATGGTAGAGGAGAGGAAAGGAAATTACAATATTGGATAGGAAAGCAAACCTAGCAGACTCATACGATGGGACAGCAAAGAGGGGAGAGAGAGAAGGGGGAGAGAAAAGGTAAGGTTACACAGAGGGATCAGGGAGGTTAAAGGCAAGGGCAAAGAGATGGGTTTATTGTCTGTATCCCCTGATTATTGGGATGTGAGTCAGGGGGGTAGCTAGGCCTGCGATTCCACCATTAAGATGATGATGCAAAGTATTGTACAGCAGGTTGCATAGAGTTTGAACATGTATAGATGTCTTATCATTTGGTTTGATTTGCTTGTGCATGCACAAAAAGGTTTTATTTACTATTGTTCTCTGTTCTATATTCTATTCTGTTCTCTCTTACCTTTGAGTATGCTGTGAAGATTGAATGAGCTTTTGTACTGGATTGAAGGGTTTGTGGAATTTAAGTTAGGAGGCTTCATCGAGTTGAGGCCCACTCTAAGGGTTACTTGGCTAGGTCATTAGGCATGGGCCCGCCAGGCAGTTGCCCCCCCTAAGGGAGTTGTTTTAAATCAGCATTGTAGTCTCCACCTGATGATGTGCATGTGTGGGCAGAGCTTGCCACCTTGATGTGTTGCTGTTGGCTTGTGGCTTGGGATTGCTGTAGGCCGAAGTTGGTTGGTCTGGTAAGGCCCCTAAGACAGATTGGGTGGTGCAGGAGTGGTGCACATATCGCTCTCGGGTCAGCTGCCTGCCTCAGGAAGCTGTTTTAAATCAGCACTGTGGTCCCCACCAATGATGCTCATGTGTGGACGTAGCTTATCACCTTGCTGGGTCACTGAAGATCATCTGCATATCAATGGACACTAAGCCCAAGATCCTGGATGAGAATTGCTAAGGAAGCCAAAAATAGATTAGAAAGCACTGGGCATAGAATGGATCCTGTAGGACCCCCGTAAGGAATGTAAGGAATATTAGCAGACAAATAAGATAAGATATGCTCTGTTATGCCTAGGGGAAGTCTGCTGTCTCTCCCTTTCTCACAGGTTCCATGAGATTTTCTGTCAGTGAGCCATTAGAAAGTCAAGTCTGTGCCATTTATATATTAGATTTATTAGGATAGATAAGTAGA
Source organism: Ichthyophis bannanicus (assembly GCA_033557465.1). Lineage (NCBI taxonomy): Eukaryota > Metazoa > Chordata > Amphibia > Gymnophiona > Ichthyophiidae > Ichthyophis > Ichthyophis bannanicus. The sequence goes on from CM066033.1 coordinate 679,677,510, forward strand.
AAACACAAATTAAACACTACAGAATGAGGTAATCAGGTTTGATTATCAGACTGATAATTGTATAAGCAGCAATAAATCACTGACAGCCAAAGGTCACAGGCTAGCTCTACACTTAGAAAAGTACAGAATAGAGCTAGATGACTAATTCCTACCCACAGGTGAAAACATAAGACTAGTACCTTTGCCAGGGCAGGTGTTAGACATGCAGTGACCCAAGGCAGAAACTGGTGAGGGGTCCCCATAGCCCATATGCAGACTGTGCCTCCTTTAGCTTGAAGCAGATTTGGGGGCTCTCTGTGGCATGAGGGCCCCAGGCAATTGCCCTGTTTGCCTTTCCCTAATGCCAGCCCTGACATTAGCTCTGCCAAGATAAAGGAACACAGCTGGGGTCCAAGGCAATTTCCGGAACAGCAAGAAGTCCAAAGAGACAGATAAGCCAGCAATGCAGGCTTCAACTGTGGCAAGCAAGCAAGCTTGTCTCACAGGGTTAATAGAACAGCCTCGGGATGACACCTAGTGCCTTTGTGCTTATTCAAACAGCAAGGAAAGGCAAAGGCAAAATAGCAAATGGTGCAATAGTTCTTCAGTGCATACAGTGCTTTTCCTTGGTCTGAATCCTTTTCACACTTTGACGACTGGTTGGCATAGATACTGCAGATTGTCTCAGTGAATCAGGAAGCAGTTATTATACAAAAATAAAATGACAGACAAGATGAAATGGTATTACAAGCATGTTATCCAAGTTATTACTCCTGTTCTATGTAAAGCATAAGCATGTTATCCAAGTTGTTTTCTCCTGTTCTATGTGAAGCCAAACAGTTTGTTATGGTCATTTTGTTGTATGTAAACCGCGCTGACAATAGTGCGGTATATAAGAAATTGTAATAAATAAATAAATAAAATTAAGAAGGAACTTGCAAGAACTTTAATGAAGTACAATGCAATCAGTGAATGCTTAATTTCTGTTCGTCAATGAGGAATGCCCATCAACACAACTATTATCCAGGTATATGTACCAACAACATCTGCAGAAGAGGAAGAAGTTGATCAGTTCTATGAACAAGTACAAGCTGAATTTGACAGAATATGCTAGCAAGATGTCCTGATAGTCATGGGTGACTGGAACAGAAAAGTTGGCCACAAAGAAGGCAAAGTGGTTAGAAAATATGGACTTGGCAAAAGAATGAAGCTGGAGACAGACTGATAATATTCTGCAAGACCAATGATCTATGCATCTCAAACACCTTCTGCTAACAACACAAGCAGTGACACATGGACTTCACACAATGAATTTTATAAAAATCAAATTGACTGCATCTGTGGAAGTCAACGATGGAAAAACTCAACAGCATCAACGAAGACAAAACCTAGAGCTGACTGTGGTACAGATCACCACTTACTATTATGCAAACTCAAGTTAAAGCTGAAAAAGAGCAAGCCACTCATGAATATAGCAAAACATGACCTTGAGAATATACGTACCACCGGAATTTAAATCAATTTACTGCTTTGGATACAAATAACAGAGCACCAGAAGAGTTATGGGATGACATCAAGAAAGTTGTGCTTAAAGAAAGTGAGAAGTCTCTACAAAAGATGAAAAACAAAAATGGCCAAAATGAATGACCCAAAGAAATTGAAAATTGCCCAGAAACACAGAGAAGCTAAAGCCAGAGAAGAAAGAGAGGAGATCACAGAACCTAACAGAGATTTCCAATATGCAGCAAGACGAGACAAGGAGAAGTACTACAATGATGCATACAAGGAAATAGAATCAGAAACTACTACAGGAAGAACAAGATTGGCTTCCCTAAAGCTACGAGGGTTAAAGAGAAAATTCCAGCCTTGAATTGAAATGCTAAAAAACTCTCAAGGGTCCATGCTGAATGATGCTGAGTAGATCAAGATAAGGTGGAAAGAATACATAGAGTCATCATACCATAAAGATCAAGTGGACCAACAGCTGTTTCAACCTGTACCTTATGATCAGGAAGCATTGCTGATGAAAGAAGAAGTCAAAGTAGCACTGAAAGAATTATCAAAGAACAAAGCACCGGGCATTGATGGCATTCCCATTGAAGTATTACAGCAATCAGATGCAGCTGTTACCATACTTACAAAGCTCTGCCAGGAAATTTGGAAGACAACATTATGGCCAACAGACTGGAAAAGATCTGTGTTCATATCAATACTGAAGAAAGGTGACCCGACTGACTGTGGAAATTATCGCACAATTGCTCTGATCCCATATACCAGCAAGATTCTACTCAAGATCATTCAGTGGAGACTACAGCCATACCTGGAACAAGAACTGCCTGAAGTGAATGCTTTGGACACATCTGTGAAACATAGAAACATAGAAACCTAACGGCAGAAAAAGACCACATGGCCTATATAGTCTGCCTTTCCATAACAACTACAATAATCCCCTTTTTACTTTTAGAGATTCTCTGTGTTTGTCCCATGCTTTTTTGAACTCAGATTCTCTCCTTGTGTCCATCGTCTCCACTGGGAGATTGTTCCATGCATCTACCATTCCTGAGTCTATCCCCTTTCACTCAAATCCTATGTCCCCTCGTAGCAGAGCTTGACATCAATTGAAAGAGACCCTCCTGTGCATTTATGCCATGGAGGTATTTAAATGTCTCTATCATATTGCCTCTATCCTACCTTTCCTGTAAAGTATACATATTAAGATCTTTAAGTCTGTCCTCATATGCTTCATAATGAAGACCACTAACCATTTTAGTAGCCACCCTCTGCACTGACTTCAACCTGCTTATATCCTTTTGAAGGTCTCCAGAATTGCACACAATACTCCAAATGAGGTCGCACCAGAGACTTATACAGAGGCATTTTCACCTCCTTTTTTCTGCTGACCATTCCTCTTCCTTTACACCAAAGCATCCTTCTGGCTTTCACAGTCGTTTTTCTACCTGTTTAGCTACTTTAAGATCATCAGACACAATTAAGCCCAGGTCCCGCTCTTCTTTTGTGGACAGAAGTACCTCTCCCCCTACACTGTACTGCTCCTTTGGATTTTTGCAGCCCATATCCATGACCCTACATTTTTTAGTATTAAATTTCAGCTGCCAAATTCTAGACTATTCTTCAAGCTTAGCTAGATTCCTCCTCATGTTATCTACTCCTTCCTGGGTGTCTACTCTATTGCAGATTTTCGTATCATCTGCAAACAAGCAAACCTTACCCAACAAAGATGTTAAAAAGAATCAGACCAAGGACAGATCCCTGCAGCAATACCATACCTAGCCCTGTGTGAGCGATGCAGCTGCACAGGGCACAAAGGCTTAGGGGGCACATTTTGGCTGCCTGCTGTTGCCTTGCTGCCACTGAGAGAACAAAAAGTGATGGCGGCAGAGCAACAGCAGGCAGCTGAATTGCGCCCCCTAAGCCTTTGAGCGGGTCTTTCTGCAGATATGGTCCCTCCCTCCTCTGACGCGACATTAAGAACATAAGAACATAAGACATGCCATACTGGGTCAGACCGAGGTCCATCAAGCCCAGTATCCTGTTTCCAACAGTGGCCAATCTAGGTCATACGTACCTAGCAGTTTCCCCAAAAGACACAAGTTCCACAATGCTTGTACTGGGTCAAGCATTGATATCCTGGGTCCCTTTTTAATAGTGGTTTATGGACCTTTCCTCCAGGAACTTGTCCAAACCTTTTTAAACCCAGCTATACTATCAGCCCTTACCACATCCTCCGGTAACAGATTCCAGAGTTTGATTACACGTTGAGTGAAAAAATATTTTCTCTTATTTGTCTTAAATAGTTTACCCTGTAGCTTCATTACATGTCCCCTAGTCTTTCTATATTCTGATAGCGTAAACAATTGATCCACGTTTATCTGTTCCACTCCATTCATTAATTTATAGACCTCTATCATATCTCCCCTCAGCCGTCTCTTTTCCAGGCTAAAGAGCCCTAACCTTTTTAGCCTCTCTTCATAGGAGTAGCCTTCCATCCCCTTCACCAATTTGGTGGCTCTTCTCTGTACTTTTTCTAATAACGCTATGTCCTTTTTAAGATACGGTGACCAGAATTGCACACAATATTCAAGGTGCGGTCGTACCATGGAGCGATACAGAGGCATTATAATATCCTTTGTTTTATTCTCCATCCCTTTCCTTATGATACCTAGCATTCTGTTTGCTTTCTTGGCCGCCACTGCACACTGGGTGGAGGGTTTTAACATGTTATCCACGATGACTCCTAAATCTTTTTCCTGGGTGGTGGCTTCTAATGTGGAGCCTTGCATCGAGTAACTATAGTGTGGGTTGTTCTTTCCTAGGTGCATGACTTTGCACTTGTCCACATTAAATTTCATTTGCCATTTGGATGCCCAGTCTTCCAATTTATCCAGGTCCTCCTGCAGTTTTCCACTTTCCTCTTGGGTTTTAACAGCTTTAAACAGTTTTGTGTCATCTGCAAATTTGATAACCTCACTCGTTATTCCCTTTTCCAGGTCATTTATGAATATGTCAAAAAGCAGCGGACCCAGTACAGATCCCTGGGGTACTCCACTATTCACCTTTTTCCATTGGGAATATTGGCCATTTAGCCCTACTCTCTGCTTTCTATCTTTTAACCAGTTCCCGATCCACAATAGTACACTGCCTCCTATCCCATGACTTTTTAGCTTTGCCAAAAGTCTCTGATGGGGGACCTTGTCAAAAGCTTTCTGAAAATCCAGATACACTATATCAACCGACTCACCTTTGTCTACCTGTTTATGCACACCTTCAAAAAAACATATCAGATTAGTAAGACAAGATCTTCCTTGTCTAAAGCCATGTTGGCTGTCTCCCATTAGGCCATGACTATCTACATGCTGCGTAATTTTGTTCTTTATGATGGTTTCTACCATTTTCCCTGGTACTGACGTCAGGCTCACCGGTCTGTAATTTCCCGGGTCACCCCTGGAACCCTTTTTAAAAATTGGTGTTACGTTGGCGACCCTCCAATCTTCAGGTATTACAGATGATTTTAATGAAAGTTCACAGATTACCAATAGCAGGTCTGCAATCTCATATTTCAGTTCTTTCAACACTCTGGGATGTATACCATCCGGTCCAGGTGATTTGCTACTATTCAGTTTATCAAATAGTTGTAATATATCTTCCCGGTGTAGCGATATTTCTCTCAATTCCTCTGCAGTATCACCTTTAAATACCACTTCAGTCTTGGGTAACATCCCTACATCTTCCTCAGTAAAGACCGAAGCAAAGAATTCATTCAGTCTCTCCGCTATAGCCTTGTCTCCTCTTACTGCCCCTTTTACCCCTCTATCATCTAACGGTCCAATTGACTCTCTCACAGGCCTTTTGCTACGAATGTACTTGAAAAAGTCTTTATTTCGTGTTTTTGCTTCCACAGCAAGTTTCTTTTCAAATTCCCGCTTTGCCTGCCTTATCAATGCTTTGCATTTAACTTGCCAGTGCTTGTGCTGTTTCCAGTTTTCATCATTTGGCTCTTTTTTCCATTTCCTGAAGGTTGCTTTTTTGGCAGCAACAGCCTCTCTGACCTCACCTTTAAACCATGCTGGCAGTTTTTTGGACTTTCTCCCACTCTTCTTAATGCGTGGAATACAGCTGGTCTGGGCTTCGAGGATAGTAGTTTTAAATAACGCCCAAGCTTGCTGTAAGTCTAGAGCAGGGAGAGATGAGATCTGCTTAAAGTTGAGTCTGCTGGGCTGCTGCCAGTGACTTGCACATCGGGTGCACCCCCCCCCCCCTTATACGTCTGTCCAGCCGCTGCCTGCTCTTGCCCTGCTGCCAGCACCACCGTGGAGAAAACAGAGGGTGGCAGCATTAGGGCAAGAGCAGACAGTGGCTGGATGGAGGTATGGGGAAGAGGGTGCGCGCGTGCCCTATGTGCAAGTCATACAGGGCGCAATTCTGACTTGGTATGGCCCTGCCCTGCAGCACAACTCTGGTAACGTCCTTCTCCTCAGAGTGAGCTCCACTTACCTGTGCCCCTTGTCACCTCCCACTCAACCAAGGGTCAGGTGGCAGGTAAAAGGGTTATCTGTACTGTTGGGCACTTGGTTTCTCTGGCTGGAAGTGCCAGTGCCATAGCAACAGGATGCCGCTGCACTGGCACACCAGCCAGAGTGTAGAGAGGACTGTCTGGGCAAATCCCTGGACGTCTCCCACAACAGAATGGAGGGCATGCCGGGCCATCTAAGTGCCATAATTCTGCATCCACGGGAATGTATAGCTCCTGCGGTTGCAGAATCAGGAACAAATGTGCCCCATCCATTTTCTGGATGTCTGGATGGCACAGACGTGCCCTGCATAGAATCAGCCTCCATGGGAAGAACAACCTAAACTCGGTTACAGAATGCAAGGTTCCACATTAGGAATCACCATGCGGGAAAAGGATCTGGGCATCATCGTGGATAATACTTTGAAACCCTTTGCCCAGTGTGCAGCCAAGGCCAAGAAAGTAAATAGAATGCTAGGAATCTTAAGGAAAGGAATGGAGAATAAAACAATGCATAATCAAACTCTGTGTGGTAGTGTGGTGTGGAATGGGAAGGAGTTTTCTTTATAACAAAGGCCAGACAGCAGTTCAGGGAAACAAAAGCATTTTTATTCTGTCCCAGCTTGTTAAACCTCCACAAAGCAAAATCCAAACAGACAGCAGTTCAGGGAAAATAAAAGCAGCTTTACTTCTGTCTGTCTTGTTAAACCTCCAGAAGCTGGTTCTCCTGGCCCTTCCTCCAGCCCCAGTTAAAGTTCCTACCTCAGAATTCCTTTGCAGGTAGGGCCGGCCCAACCACTTGGTAAATTAGGCAGTAGCCTAGGGCAGCAACCTCTAGAGGACAGCAAAAGCAGGCCATTCAAAGCTAAACAATAGATTTTGATGGCCAGAGAAAGGTGTAAAACTTGAGGTTCACTTAGGGCTCCAACACTTTGGACAAACTCTAGGGCCGGCCTTGTTTGCACAGTTTGCCTTGGGAGGACCTGGCTCCATGGACCTCACTCCTTCCTGCAGCCTGCTGGGTTCTTAAACGCTCTCTCTGAGCCACACTCTCGGAGCCCTGAACTCTCTTAAATGGGACTGTTAATAACCCCTTGGAGAGGGACAGGTAACATTCTATATACCCCATTATACTCTGGTATTTGTTACCAGAGAAAGTAGTAAAATCTGTTAGTGTAGCTGGATTTAATAGAGGTTTGGATGAGTTCCTGGAGGAAAAATCTTAAACCATTATTATAGAGGACTGGGGAAATGCACTGCTTAAACCTGGGACATGTAACATAGAATCTATATACCTTTTGGGAACCTGATAGGTACTTGTGACTAGATTGGCCACTGCTGGAAAAAGGATACTGGGTTTGATGGACCCTTGGTCTGACCCAGTATGGCATATCTTATGTTCTTATTTTATGTTCAGCAATTAATGAGCTTAAATTCATCTAGGAACATTTGAGTAACTGGCTGTGGATGGTAAATAACTAAAGAATATAAAAGGGGATTAGACAAGATTTGCACTAGTAAAGCATCTCAAGTATGCAATTTCTATGTAGACAACTGTTTTACTGAAAACGTACTAGAGAAAAAAGTGACACCCCACCACCCCACCAGCTGCAAAAATGATCTAAGTATGTAAGCAGTGCTGGAGCAATGCTCTCGTGCATCCATCTCTCAGGCTGCTCAGGTGAGCCCCCCCCCCCCCTCCTCAAAAAAAAGTTTTATTTATTTATTTATTTCTAGCTTTTCTATACCGCGCTATTTGACATCAGTGCGGTTTACAGTCAACAATTTTGCACAAGGCAGGGGAGGTGCCTTGTGCTTACATCGAACAGGACATAGTAACTAGGATTCATAACATTAAACTATTTACATCTGAACATTGACAGATTACTAGTGTCGCTTTTACATTCTTAAAGCTGATGGGTGGTTGTGTTTGTACAAGGTGTAGGGGTACAGTTGGATTGCGAGTAATATAATAGGAATAAATGATGTTTAATGGCTTTCCTGAATTGTGTGAGATCTTTGATTGATCTGATATTGGACGGGAGATTATTCCAACCCCTTGGAGCGTAAAAAGAGAATGCTCTGCTTCTGGTTGTTTGCGTGCATTTCGTCACTTCAATCGGGATTACTAGTGTGTTGGCACTTATTGACCTTCTTGACCTATTGTCGGGGGTGTGGGTAATGAGTGCTGTCACAGAGCAGACTCACTAGCGGACCCTATGGAGATAGATGAAATAGCAGATCAGGAAGACACTGACGTTTGGGGAGAGCACATGTTAGAAAGTTGCCATGAGCAACGAAAGCAAATGAGGTCACGAGCTAGGGAGACACACCCAGCCAGCAGAGAAGCTAGGAGATTCTCACCTGATACAAATCAGCTGGGGGGAGGTGCTGCTCGGAGATACCTAGATAAGCACAGCTCACAAGCAGTTAGGCAGATGAAGATTGAGTCTAAGGGGTCTGTTTACTAAACATTCCTAATGTGCGGGGCCGCGGTAGTGTGCCTGTGCCATATAAGGAGTGGGCGGTTCAGGCAGAGAAAAGAAAAAAAACGGGAGTAAGCGATCGCACATTTGCGCGGGGCGCTATTGTGCGCCGCGCTATTGTGCGCCGTGCATAATAGTGCGTGGGAAGGCTAAGTGGCGCCCTGATATGCACACACAAAGGAGCAGAGCCATAGTACAATGGTTAAGACACTGACTGTGGGTGCAGCTGCCATGGGTTCAATTCCCTATTGTGCACAACAAAAAGGGCTGGCTGAGGCATTAACTGTAATGGGTAAAAGTGCTTTAGGAGGCATATTAATTTTGGGCGGCATAAGGCGATGCACTGTTAATTTTGGGCGGCATAAGGCGGTGCGCAGATGCCCACACATAGGAACAGAGCCACAGCACAATGGTTAAGACACTGACCAATGGTGCAGAGATCAGGGGTTCAATCCCCCACAGTGCCCAATGAAGAAGGCTCACTGAGGCAGTGTGTATTATGGGGATGAGTGCTGTAGGGGCAATCTATTTTTATTTCAGTTATCACTACTAGCAAACGCACTCACAAAGCGTGTTAACATAAGGCGGCCCATAAGGCACATGTTAAAGTTCACTGTCCGCCAAGGCACCCTTGAATGTCCCCTATAGGGCACCATATATGTTGCGTCACAGGATAATGTATAGTGCACCTTATATGGACGGCAACCATAAGGTGCCCTATAGGGTGCTCTATAAAGCACCCTCAGAGGCACCTTATGGGTACAGTACACTGAGGGTGTGTTTGATGGCAGCAACATATGTACATTAAATCTAAAAAAAGCTTTGGACAACCCTATCAATAACCCCACTGTGGGCTCGAACCCATTACCGCTGGCTCCACAGGCAGTGAAGTAACCATTGGGCTACAGCTATATAGCTGCCAGCAAGCCCCTGGCTGGCTGCAGAGAGCCTGCATGTCACCACACAGACAGTCTGCTGTGGGAACCAGGATAGGGTTAGGCCACCCATACCCATGATGCACTGCACATGCAAATCAGCTGTCCACAGATGAACACAAGATGGGGAATGCACCCCAACAGCTCCCCGGCCTGGTAGGGGGACGTGTCCGTGTGCACCCACACAGCACCTTGGCCTGGTAGGAGGTACTGACCGGGTGTTTAATTTGCACAGAGTAGCTACACACAGTCACACTCTGCGGGAACTGTGCTCACCCTGAGTGTGCGATGAGGCGCCCTGGACCAGGTCCACAGCACCCTCCATGGCAGAGCTCCAAAACAGTCGTAATCTGTGAGATAGGTAGTTTCTGCAGGAACACCTTGGATATCTCTGTCTGTCTCAGTCAGGGGGAACCCCACGGACCCCTAGGTGGGCTATGTACCACCAACCCCCCCCCCCCCCCCCCCAGCTGAGGGTGGCAAACAGGCAGGGTCTCCTATCAACAGATCCCCATTATACACCCCACCCCCCCTGCAATGATGGCAGTAGAGTGGACCATCAACCCCAGTCCTGTTGGGGAACAGACACCCTACAGGGCAGTCCAAGCAGCCCCACACACACCCAGACCACAATATCAGACAGACAGTAGGCCTGGATATGCTAAGATGCACCCCACCACTATCTGATATTCCCCTGCATCAAGCCATCAGCCACTGCAAGGCACTGCAGCAGGGCACATACCAGCTGTGAACAGTCTGCTGGTTAGTCCCACTGGAAATGCATGCACGCACCCACAACTGGGATAGCAGCACACACAAGCAGATACATCAGTGACTAGGCCCCAACAGGTGACCCATATATATCACATGAGGGAAGTGCTATGAAGCACTATGGGGGTGCCTAGCCATGCTGCCATCACTGCACAGTCAGGGTGGAGTGAAAGCCCAGCAGCACATACAGAGGTCACCCTGTCTGTGGAGGTGGTGGACGGCCACTACAATGTCCCTGCCAGTGCCCTATGCCCTGTGCAGATGCATCCTGGCCAGCCCACCCTGTCTGAGCTATACCCATGGTACCTTGCTGCTCATTATGCACATCATCAGGCCAAAACTGTGGACAGTGTTTGCAGCCAACACACACTGTATAGACAGACACACACTCCCACACGTATGCCAGCATTGTGCTACTATAGAGGGGTTCAGAATCCTTGCCCACCACACCAGTCCTGGGCACAGTACAGGCATGGGTATGGTATGCAATACCGTTGGGGGTCCCTCCCTAGGGTGGTAAACACTGTCAGGGGCCAGACCTGACGCACACACCGCAAACATCAGATAGATTATTATGATGGAGCTCATAGAGCAGACTGTGCGTAACGTAGGGATATCTATCTGCCAGTACTCATAGCAAACGTTTGAGAGCTGTGTACCATATACCCTGGTGTAGGGTGACATTGCTAAGGTATGCAAGTGCTGGTATTGGGAGATGCACGCAGGGCCCAATGTCCTGCCTCACCAGGAGGCATTGGCCAATGGGGCCTGTGGGTGTGGGTGTGGGTGTGTCTGTCCCTGTTGGCTGCTGCTGTACGGCAGAGGTTCCCAAATCCAGTCCAGGTTTGCAATACACTGGTTGGGGTTTCCTGCTGTCCCTCATGAATATGCGTGAGCTACATCTACATGCCATGGGGGTGGTGCATAGATATACAGCACGGTTATTTGTATGAGTGGCAGCATGGAACCTGAATGGTGTGTGGTCCTCCAGGACTGCATTTGTGAGACTCTGCTCTAGGTAATGCCCCTGGTCATGGTGTCTGTGCTTGGTGGTGTAAAAGATAGGCGTATGACCAATGCGTATATCCCCAGTAATAAAGGATTGCCCTTACTAACATGGTTTAGTTGTGGGGAAAATATGTGGACAGGAATGGCAGTAGCCCCAGCTGGGCTTTGAACCTGTGACCTTTTGCTCCTGCACACACTGTCTGTGTGCACTGCACCACTGTGTTGCCACAGATGTGCTGAATTCCCTGGGAAGTCCATGACTGTACATCTGACAGGGCCTATGTTGCAGTGGACGTGCCAGCCTGCACATGGCTCGGCCACTGTCTTCTGTGGCTAGCAGCCACTGCCCCCTCCACCACCTGTACCCTACCGCCAACATGCTGGCATGTCCGTATCTTGGAAAAGCATATGACCTGATTGAGTTGTGGCACTCCAGGACTGCATTTGGGGGACTCGGCTGTTGGTAATGCCCATTATTATGGTGTGTGTGCGGTGTTGGGTACAAAATGGGTGTGTGAACCATGCTTATGTTCTCTGCAATAAAGGAGTGTCTTTACTATCTCTGTTTAGTGGTGGGTAAAATATGGGGACTGGGTTGGCAGGAGCCCCAGCTTGGATTTGAACCTGTGACCCTCTGGTCCTAGAGGTACTGCCTCTGTCTACTGCACCACACTGTGGCCACGGTGATGGTGCAGTCCCTGGGGGTGGGAAACCTGACCAAAGGAGTCAAAAACCCTGCTCTGCACATTTGTACTGTGGGCTCAGTCACCTTGTCTGGTGACAAAAGTGCAAATAAACCCCTCAACCGACCATGACGAACTGGGGATAAATATAACCAAGCTGGGCAACAGTGATATTAATGGGCAACCATAGCAAACACTCCCAGGACGGCTCAGAAAAAAGGAAATGGGTTTTGGAAGGGTCTCCGCTCCGTAGCCCCTTCCATACTTCATTTCATTTCTTCGGAGCTTTCCTGGGTGTGTTTCTTATGTTTGCCCATTAATATTAGGGTTCCCCAGCTGACTTCCTATTTTTAATATGTTTGTTTGGGTCTTTTTCTATCTTTATTTGCACTTTTGTTCTGTGCACATGTATCACACTGCTCACGTTTTGCAGGTTTCCCCGGTTTCCCTGTACATTGCTGACGGAAATGGTTTCTCTTCCCTTTAAATGCCCTCTACCGTGAGTGTTTCACTCGCGCTATTTTTAACCTGCAAATTCGTCCCCGATACTGTGCGGGGAGCCTCTCCCCTCCCCTTCCCCGCCCATTGACCCCGTCTCTCCGCCCCTCGGGAGCCTTCCTCCGCCCTCAGAATGCCTTTCCACGCCTCTATCGGACATTTGCGGGCCGGGTACTTGTGCGGGGCACGTTAGTGCGGCGCGCAATTGTGCGGGGCCCAAGCGCACTTGTGCGGGGCGTTTAAGAGTGTTTCTGAGCGTTTGAGTGCCGCGTTTCCGTGCGCTATTGTGCGGCACGCAATTGTACGGCTTTTAGTAAACATGCCCCTAAGTCTCAAAGGGGGCCTAAGACTCAGAACGAAAGCAGAAACAGAAGGAACTGGGTGAACAGAGAGGACGAGAGAAGCTGGAGAGATAGCTGTGAAGAAAGCGTGTCTGACTACCACTTTGGAAGCCTGAACGGAGGTCTGAGTGAGTCCAATGAGTGCTTGAGTGAGAGGCAAAGACAGCTGGACGCAGAGAGTGAGATTGAGTATAACAGCGCAGGTTGGAACGGAGCCAGGAGGAGAAAGGTACAAGCCGAAAAGTTTTACTCTTATCCTAAGAGGGGAAGCACAGGGCTTGGCTATAGGAAACAGTTCATTGAAGTACAAAAGCCACATGAAGCCAGCTTAAGGGAAGCAGAGAAGCTTCACTACCCCTATTATAAGCAAGAGAAAGTTAAAGGCTTTTTACCTGCAGAAGTTAATCATTCTGAGAGAAACGTAAGGAACAGAATCTCAGAAAGGCTGCCGTTCAAAGCTCCAGCTATCCACAGCTGAGCCAAGCAGAGGCTAGAGGTGAATCAATTCCTTCTAATAGGAGTGCAAGAGAATATTTTAGCTTACCTACCAGGCACCAGCAGGGGAGAGCCTCTTACCAGCAGAACCCCAGTGAATGTGGTAATAGCAATCAGTTTACTCTCAGAGAAAGGAAAGTACGTCACAGCCAAGACGGACTGTTTGAAAAGCTCCCACACGAGGAAGGTAAAGATGTGTTAATCCCTGCTGAAGAATTCATGCAATGTGAACCGTCTGAAGTGGAGAATAATGTTGAGCAGATGGACTGTAGTATTTCTGTGGCTGACAACATATTCTCACTAAGGTAAAGAGAAATAAGAAGCCTGACAGTGTGAAAGGAAGGCTTATTCCTATCTCTGCAAGTCTGTGTTTAAATACATTTGTTTCTGGTTAAGAAGCTGAAAGGAAGCTATTTTTGGTTACAGTTTTTCTTTTGTTATATGCCCAAGAAGGGTTATGTTTATTTTGTTTTTGTACATGATAAGAAGTCCTTTTGGGAAAGGGAAATAAAGCCCTTATAACCTTACCATCGATTCCACGACTGATTTTTAACTGGCAGCACAACTACAACTACCAGAAGGCCAGTTATATTAAGGCCCCAGTGCAGTACCCTGCTTAACCTACAGGTGCGCAGAGGGGGCATGTGACATAATGGCATAGTATTTTAGGATATTTTTTTTGTACCACGTGATTTCTTCTGAGGGAAAAGGAAGAAATAAAGAGAAAAAGGACATCTCTGGAGGAACGGTGACCACACAGAAGCACTATCTGAGGAGGATTTCGCTGGCAGGTCGGCCAGAAAAGCAGAGACCTTTCTCACATGCTGAAGTCTACCAGAAACCTCAGGTAACGGTAACCTGGGCGGGAAAGTAGAAGGACACCCGTGAGAAAGGGGGCGCTATACCTAGACAGGAAGTGTGCAAAAGAAATACCGCACTTGGTGTGCTTTTCTTTTCTTCTTTTGCAGGTGGTTCAGCTCCAGGGAGATGGATCCACACGATGTCCAGACATGGATGCAAGCGCAGTGGGACAGACAAGCAGCGCTTATGCAACATCTCCAAGGACAATATATGGACGCTATGAAAGAGCAGCAGCAGCCTTTATTGGAAGTGTTGGAAGCTCTTGTAAAGAAGCCACAGGAAACTGAAGCAGCAAACTTGCCCACAATGCCGCAAGTAGAACTGAACAGTTGCCATAATTTTTCTGTGAGACAGCTTACACAATATGATGACTTGGATGATTACATTGAATCCTTTGAAAGGATAGCAGAAACCCTCAAATGGCCATCAGAGCAGTGGGCCATGCGATTTGCCATGACCTTGACTGGCGAGGCTCTGTCAGCATTTAAGGGAATGCCTGCTACCTTAGCCACTAATTACTTAGAAATAAAAAAGGCTATAAGAGATAGGCTGGGCCTTACACCCAGACATTACAAACACCTGTTTAGGGAGGCAAAAATACAAAGTAAGGAGACTCCCAGAGCCTTATACCAGAGGTTAAAAAGCCTGGCGTATAAGTGACTTAACCCCGAAGGGAGGTCAGTAGACTTCATTATGGACGACATAATATTGGAGCAATTTATGCAATCTGTATCCCCTGATTTAAAGACCTTCCTCACCTTACAGGATTGCCGTAATCCAGAAGAGGCAGCCAATATGACAGAGGTATTTTATGAAGCAAAAAGGGCTGACACCTCTAGAATTGGCGTGTTAAAAATAACCGACGGTGAAAATCCTGATAAAATGAGGAAGGGTGAAAAAGTTATGATGTATAAAAGAAATATGTATGATGATGATGTTGGTGGTATATCTGGTAATAAGAAGTGTTACAGATGTGGAAAGACAGGACACTATCAAAAAAATTGTAGGGTAAAAATGGTCCTTATAGCCGGGGCTGAGAAACAAGTCCCGAAAGGCATTTTTCTCCAGGTCTTAGTAGATGGAGTAGACGCCTTGGCTTTACTTGACTCAGGCGCAGAACAGAGCATGGTCTCTCAGAGGTTTTGGGAGACCATGGAGCAGTCTCGCTCTGCAGCCTCAAGTCAGGTAAAGGACCAAGTACAGATAAAATGTGTACATGGCACCCGTCTTCCATATCCCCTACATAAGGTACGGGTTAAAGGGATGGGCCTAGAAAGAGAAATCCAGGTGGCAGTAGTCCCAGGGCTACCCCAGGAACTTATCCTAGGGCATGATTGGCCTTCATTTAAGGGAGGATTGATACAAGGCTTAGGTACAAGGACAGGCCTTGTTTCAACACGGTCACAAGCTGGAACCTCAGGAACCCAGGAACCATCTGTGGAAAGGACAGAAGAGCCTAGGGGGGAGGAAGATAAGGAAATGCCTGAGGAAAAGATAGAGGAGGTTGAGGCTAACACACTCCCCGATCATGACGAGTTGATTCAGGTTCCAAATAAAGAGGAGAAAAAACCCAAGGCTAGGAAACGCCAAGAAAGAAATAAAAGGATCCGAGGAAGAGCAGAACTAGAGGCCGGGGAAGGGTTACCGTGGGTACCTGCAGCCCTAGTTCAGAAGTTCCCTTCTTTCCCAATGGAACAGAAGGCAGACCTCGCGCTCAAAAGAGCGTTTGAATGGGCACAAGAGGATCGACCTATACTTCCCAGATTCCTACTAGATAAGGACATACTATACAGGGAAAGTATAGATCCTTATACTGATGCAGTCCGGAAACAACTGGTAGTGCCAGTAACTTTCAAGGCTATTGTTTTACGCCTAGCACACGACCACCCGATAGGCAGTCACAAAGGTGTTCAGGGAACGCTAGATCAAATACTGGCACGGTTTTATTGGCCAGGAGTATATAAAGAGACGAAACAGTATTGTGACTCCTGCCCTACCTGGAAGGCTTATTCCTATCTCTGCAAGTCTGTGTTTAAACACATTTGTTTCTGGTTAAGAAGCTGAAAGGAAGCTATTTTTGGTTACAGTTTTTCTTTTGTTATATGCCCAAGAAGGGTTATGTTTATTTTGTTTTTGTACATGATAAGAAGTCCTTTTGGGAAAGGGAAATAAAGCCCTTATAACCTTACCATCAATTCCACGACTGATTTTTAACTGGCAGCACAACTACAACTACCAGAAGGCCAGTTATATTAAGGCCCCAGTGCAGTACCCTGCTTAACCTACAGGTGCGCAGAGGGGGCATGTGACAGTGCAGTGATGGACGAGGGGGATATCCTATTGATGGCTTTAAGCGTAATGAGTATTGCCTTATCGGTGATTCTGCCTTCTATTGGTAGCCAGTGAAGGTCCTTTAAGGTAGAGGTTATATGGTCTCTTCTTGATACTCCACAGAGGACACGTGCCGCGGCATTCATTGCAAGCTGCAACTGGTTTAGGGAACTCTTGGGAATCCCTTGTAGAATGATGTTCGCATAGTCGAAGTGTGGAATTAACAGGGCTTGGAATACTGTCTGATAGTCTTCATGTGCCAGCATTGGTCTTAGGTGATGTAACATCTTAATCTTGAAATATATAGCCTTGATGGTATTGCTTATATGCGCTTTAAAGTCAAGACGTTGATCAAGCGTAATGCCCAGGTAGCGTATCGTGGGCTAACTTGGGAGCTCTGCGTCTCTGACCTTTAATGTTTTAGGTGGGGAAAAGTTTCTGTTCTTTGTGATGAACAATACCTCCGTTTTCTTGAAGTTTATACGAAGGTTCTGTTCGAGGAGCCAGTCTGTGTTCGTGTTGAAGCAGTTAACTAAGGCAGTGAAGTCAGGATGCGAGACGTCGAATTGCGTAAACAGGAGGACATCATCTGCATAGATCAAGCAGGAGATTCCAAAGGATCGAATTATTTCACAGTTAGGCTGCATGTAAATGTTAAATAATAGTGCGGATAGGGACGAGCCTTGGGGTACTCCTTGGGTTTGTTGAAACGGATCTGAGGAGTTGGCTCCCATCCTTACATGTTGTCATCGGTCATCTAGATATGATTTACACCAATCCCACACCAAGCCCTGAATTCCCCTATCCTGGAGGCATCTGAGGAGTTGAGTGTGACTGACAGAGTCAAATGCTGCGGCAATGTCAAGGAAGATCAGTGTGAATCCTTTCTTGATGTTGTCTATTCCTCTGGATAAGGTATTGGTTAGTGTGGTGAGTAGTGTTTCTACGCCGTGAGCTTCTTGAAACCCATGCTGGCAGTCATCTAAAGAGGCTGTGCTGTCTATGTGCTGGTGAATCTGTCTTTGGACATTTTTCTCAATTATTTTGGCAAGTAGAGGGATACTTTAGATCGGTCGGTATGAGTCGACCTTCTGTGGATCTAAACTATTGTTTTTGAGAAGTGGGCATATGGACGTGTGCTTGAGAGAAGACGGGAATGTTCCTGTTGAGAAGGATAGGCTTGTGATCCTGGCTATGATCGGGCTGAGTTCTGTTCACATTGTCCTAATCCAGTGCGCTGGGCATGGGTCGTTCGGTGCGGTAGTAGTGTTGATAGATGCAATAATGTTTTCGATGTCTCCCGCAGAAGGAGAAGTTAGTTCTGTAAGCAGTGGTTGTTGATCGGGAGTATTTCTTGGTGTGGTTCTCGGGGCTATGTCTGTTTTGATGGCTTTTGATTGGGGGTGGTTGGCATACAACTGGGGTTGTATTGGTTTATGGTGAGGGGAGGAAGGTTCCTTGGTTATTGATTTCACTAGGTTGAAAAGATCCCTGGGCTTACTTAGGGAGCGGCGAAGAATCTCAGTATGGAATTCTTTCCTTTTGGAGTATGTTAATTCACGGTGTGCTGATAAGTGTGCTAGATAGGCTGCTTGGTCCTCTGTTGAATGTGAGCATCGCCATCTTTTAATTCCTATTTAGAATTTCTGAATTAAATTTTCAGATCTAAAATAATGTGCGACCAAGCTCCAGAGAGTGGGAGCAAGATATGTGAAAGATGAATGCCTAGTAAGTTCAAACATAATAATTGTGGATAGAAGTAAATAAAATTGATTATCCTAGGGCGATCTAAGTGGTCATATTGGCATATAGGGAACCAGCAAGGTTGCAACATCAGCAGATACATCTGTCGAATGGACATGAAATGTGCGCATTAAAAATTTGAAATTAAATGGGAGAGCTGTGACATTTACAGACAAAGATGACGGCATGAACTAGCTGCTCTGTGCTGATGCAGAAAAAGTCCTTGCTGAGCAGTCGGGAAGTCTCTGCTAAGAATATAAAAGAGCGTTCTTGGTTTGAGAAGAGTGGCTGTGCACTATGGTATAATTAATTTTAAAAAATCAATGGATTCGAAAGAGTTTTCCTGCATGACATCAACAGTGCTAATATGTGAGAAGCCCACATATAAGGAACACACCCTGAAAAATGGACTGTCAAACACAGTCGGAAGGCCTGAGTGGGGACAGAACTGGGGAGCAGAATTGAAAGAGTCCTTCTTAGAATTAAAAAAAGATATTGCCAAGTTAAAGCAAAACTTTGGTAATGCAGCAGTAGAATTTCAGGCGGATTTGTTGCATGTGGGCCACCAACTCAATGAAGTTAAGATAGGGAGGGTCATTGACTGGTGGTCAGTTTTTTTGGAGAAGGGGAAAAGATTACTTTGGCAAACATGCATGTGCCCCATGACAGTCAAGGGGAATTTTTTGACAAATTGATGGTAGTGCTATTATCTGTGGGACAAAATAATTGAATAATGGGAGGGAATATTAATTTAACACTAGACCCTCAACTAGATAATTCCAGAGGGGAGATGACCAAGATGGGGCAAGTACGGAACGTGAAAAAATGGATGAAACAATTTCATCTTAATGATGTCTGGAGACAACTGCATGGTTTGGAAAGTGATTACATTTTTTACTCTGTGTGTTTACTAAAGTGCGTTAGTTCAATTCGCGTTAGGAGCCGCGGTAGAGACAGAAACCCCAAATAAGGACATGGGCGGTACATCGTTACCACTAACGTGCGTTCTAAAAACTAACGAGCATTACAGGGTGCCATGGCGCGTAAACGCGCGTTCATCTTAAGAAGGTGTACAGACACAAATCACTGAAACAGAGCTGTAGCACAATGGTTACCTCACTGACCGCTGTTACAGGCAGCATGGGTTTGAGTCCCCAGTGTGCCTAACGCAGAAGGCTGGCCCAGGCATCACCCTGTACATTACATAGGGAATGAGGAAGCATGTTTTTCTTTACATTCAGTAGTGTTGCCAGAAACACACCCTCACAGTGTGCGTAGCCACGTGCATTGGTGCGTGCGTAAAATCATGCGTGGGTACGTGTGTTGTTACCAGCGTGGGCACTTTATATTACAGACTCTTTAGGGTGTCTTGCACCTATGAATTATGCTAACAGATGTAAGTGTGATGGCCTATGGCAGGGGTGTCCAAACCTGTCCTGGAGGGCCGCAATCCTGGCAGGTTTTTGGGATAGCCACAATGAATATGTATGAGATATATATGCATTAGAGAGATCCTGCAAAACCTGACTGGTTTGTGACCCTACAGGACTGGATTTGGAGACCCCTGCCGTACACCTCTGTCATTTAAGATTGTGAGTGGACAAGGTACAGATGTCCTAGACATCAAAAGGGTAGATAGACTTTGTCACATTCCTCCTCACTTCTCACCACCACCAAAATGTGGTCTATTAGACAACTTTTTGGTGGTGGTGGGAATCGAGAAGGAATGTGAGAAATTCTATCTACCCTTTTGATGTCTAGGACATCTGTACCTTGCCCACTCACAATCTTAAATGACAGAGGTGTACGGCAGGGGTCTCCAAATTCAGTCCTGGAGGGCCACAAACCAGTCAGGTTGGCAGGATATCTCTAATGCATATATATATCATGCATATTCATTAGGGCTATCCCAAAAGCCTGCCAGGATTGCGGCCCTCCAGGACAGGTTTGGACACCCCTGGCCTATGGTTTATCAGAGCCTGTGAGCAGGTGCTGGATTTGCAAAGGGTTGGATTGGGCCAGTCACACCCATGATGCACTGCACATGCAAATCAGCTGTCCACAGATACACACCATGGGGAATGCACCCCCACAGCACCTCGGCCTGGTAGGGGGAACTGACCATGTGCACCCCCACAGCACCTAGGCCTGGTAGGGGGTACTGATCATGTGTTTTACTGGCACAGAGTAGCTACACACCGTCACATTGTGCGGGTACTGTGCTCACCCTGAGGATGCAGTGAGGCGCCCAGCACCAGGTCCACAGCACCGGCCATGGTGGAGGTCCAAAGCAGTGTTAATGTGTGAGATAGGTAGTTTCTGCACAAACACCTTGGATATCTCTGTCTGTTTCAGTCAGGTGTTGCCCCTACGGATCCCTAGGTGGGCTATGTACCACCACCCCCCCCCTTCCCTCCCTCCCCCCCTCCCTCCCACCCAGGGTGGCAAACAGGGTCTCCCAGCAATAGATCCACATTCTACCTCCCTGCAAAGGTGGCAGTAGAGGGGAACATCAACCCCGGTTCTGCTGTGGGAGAGACACCCCTCAGGGCAGTCAATGCAGCTCTCTACATATCCATAGCACACAGAAATTAGGCCTGCATATGCTAAGCTGTACCCCACCACTATCTGATATTCTCCTGCAGCAGGCCTTCAGCCACTGCACTCTGCAAGGCTCTCCAGCAAGACACATACCAGCTGCAAACAGTCTGCTAGTTGGTCCATAATGCATGTTCCTGTTGGAAATGCATGCACCCAGAACTGGGATGGTAGCATACACAACAAGCAGATAAGTCAGTGACTGGCCCCCAAAAGGAAACACATAAATATCACATGACAGAAATACTATATAGCACTATGGGGATGCCTAGCCATGCTGTGGTCACTGCACAGTCAGGGTGAGATTGATCTCCCTGCAGGACATACAGCTGTCACCCTGTCTGTGTAGGTGGTGGCCGGGCACTAATATGCCGCAGTCAGTGCCCTATGCGCTGTGCAGATGCAGCCTGCCCAGGCCACCCTGTCTGGGCTATACCCATGGTAACTTGCTCTTCATTATGCACATTGGCAGGCCAATACTGGCAACAGTGCTGGCAGTGTGGGCTGTGGAAGGTGTTTGCAGCCACAACACACTGTAGAGACAGACACACACTCCGACACCTATGCCAGCATTGTGCTACTGTAGAGGAGTTCAGCAGCCCTGCCCACCACACCAGTCCTGGGCACAGTCCAGGCATGGATATGGTACGCAATACTGTTGGGCGTCACTCCCCAGGGTGGTAAACACTGTCAGAGACCTGACCTGTAGCACACACCGCTGACATCAGAAAGATTGTTATGATGGAGCTCAATGAGCAAACTGTGCTTAACGTAGGACTTGCTATCTGCCAGTACTCATAGGAAACGTTTGATAGGTGTGTACCGTATACCCAGGTGTAGGGTGGCATTGCTAGGGTATGCATGTGGTAGCATTGGGAGATGCACGCAGGGTCCAATGTCCTGCCTCTCCAGGATGCATTAGCCAATGGGGCCTGTGGGTGTGGGTGTGGGTGTGTCTGGCCCTGTTGGCTGCTGCTTTACGGCAGAGGTTCCCTACTCCAGTCCTGGTGTGCCAAACACTGTTCGGGTTTTCATGCTGTCTCTGAGTAATATGCATGAGCGACATCTGCATACCATAGGGGTGGTGCATAGATATGCAGCACAGGCATCTTTATTCGCGGCAGCATGGAATCTGAATGGTGTGTGGCCCTCCAGGACTGCATTTGGGAGACTCTGCTCTAGGTAATGCGCCTGTTTATGGTGTCTGTGCTCAGTGGGGTAAAATATAGGCGTATTAACCATGCGTATGTTCTCAGCAATAAAGGTTTGTCATTACAATCACGGTACAGTTGTGGGAAAAATATGTGGACTGGATTGGATGTAGCCCCAGCTGGGCTTTGAACCTGTGACCCTCTGGTCCTACAGGTACTGGCTGTGTCTGCTGCACCACACTGTGGCCACAGAGACAGTGCAGTTCCTGGAGATAGGACACCTGGCCGAAAGCGTCAGAAACCCTGCTCTGCACATTTTTACTGTGGGCTCATTCACCTTGTATGGAGACATAGGTGCACATAAACCCCGAATATGACCTCGGAATAAGGGGATAGAAACATACCCAAGCTGGCCAATAGTGATATTAATGGGCAACCATAGAAAACACTCCCAGGAACTCTCATAATTAGAATTAGGGAATGATTTTTCGAAGGGTCTACGCTCCGTGGACCCTTCCAAAACTCATTTTTTTCTTTGGAGCTTTCCTGGGAGTGTTTTGTATGGTTGCCCATTAATATCACTGTTGACCAGCTGGATTATAGTTTTTTAGGATTTTGTTGTGGTCTTTTTCCATTTCTATTTGCTATTTTGTTCAGTACACATGTATCACACTGCTCACGTTTTGTAGGTTTCCCCGGTTTTGCTGTACATTGCTGACGGAAATGGTTTCTCTTCCCTTTAATATGCCTTTAACGACAGGTTTTCATTTGCGTTGGAATTGAGCTCTGAAATTCAGCGCGTTAGTGTGAGGGGAGCCTCTCCCCACCCACTCTCCGCCCATTGACCCCTTCTCTCCGCCCACTCTCCACCTTCTGCGCTGTTTTAACGCGCCGCAGGGGTTTACGATCGTTAACTGCGGTTAACGCACGTAACGTACGCTTAACGATCGTTCTCACATCCGAACGCATGTTCTGACGTGCGAATGATCGTTAAGTGTACGTTATGCGCGTTATTCCCGATTACCGCAGTTTAGTAAACATACCCCTTAGTCTGACTATGTGCCTGTATAGCTAGATCTTGGCTTCAAAAAGGGGCCATTAAACATGCATGATGGCAATTAAATGATAGCCTTCTGGAGTTACCTGATATAAGAGTGTCACTGCCTAATGAAATTAAAGAATATTTCAAAGTTAATGACTTAGAGGAAGTAGGGTTTCCTTTGATGTGGGATTGCATGAAGTGTGCTCTAGGTTGACAGCCTGGGCAGCCAAGTATAAGAGGAATACTAACAGGAGAATACTGGAACTCAACAGGAAGACTGAAAGTCTGGAACAGCTGCACAGGAAGACATTGAATTTAGTAGTCCTGAAGGAATTATCGTTAGGGTGTAGCAATCAGTTGAATCGAGTAATCCCGGGCAGGGTTTCACACAGTTGAACATGACCAAACAAATGTTCTTTGAGCATGGAAATAAAGCAGGGAGACTACTGGCACAAAGGGTTAAGCCAAAAAAGGTTAAATAATTGTACAGGGTGAGCCAGTCAAACCTGCATTTTTGAAATGACTGTAAAAAATAAACGGATGGATATTTCAAAATTTTATTGTTACTATCTTAATGTACATTAAAAAGCATTTAAGAAACAACATTCACTGTTTAAAATAACGCCAGTAAGATGGTGTCCTTCCCGATTGAGACATTCTTGTAGGCGATTTCATTCATAGCCTGAACAACCTGAATTTTGTACGGGTGATGGTGTAAATCTAACCTCAAGATTCTTCGGACGCTCGTGTTTGCCATGCCAAGCGCAGCACTCTGTCGACGCGCCGATCTCCGAGGGCTTCTTTCCACAGCAACTCTCACGTGGTCAATATTCGCGGGGAGTTCGCACTGATCTTGCACTGCCACCCCTTCTGCTTCTCGTTTCACCAATTGCTTCAACGTTTGTCACCCACAATTTGATTGAATTAACAGACGGCACTGGCTTATTTCGATTAATTTGAAAATTCGTCCGGGAAACGACGCTGAGCGGCTGCATAACTACCACTTTGGTAAAACGCTTTCACAGCGATATGAACATTGTTGTTTAGACCACTGCTCCATGGCGACTGAAATGCTTAGTTGTGGGGGACACAATGGTAACCTTGCTAACTCGCTCCGCCCACTTTCACAGCTCTCCCGCCCTTTTCAAAAATGCAGGTTTGACTGGCTCACCCTGTATTATTAAAATTAGGACAACAGGAGGCACCTCTATTGAAAAAATGGTCACTTTAGGGTCCATCTGTGCGAAACAGTGCCAAAGGCTTTACTGAAATATAAATACACCACATGTAGAGATTCCTTGGCCCAGCTCTCTGGTCATCCAGTCAAGGAAATTTATCAGATTTGTCTGACAAGACCTGTATCTAGTTAAAACCATATTGCCTCAGCTCCTGCAATCCATTGGATTCCAGAAAGCTCTGCTCAGCTTTGAGATAAAAGCCAAGGCGGAGTCCAATCACAGCAAGCTCAAAGTCCTAGACTTCAAAAAACATAGGCTTCAGTAAAATGTCCAAGGGGTATGTTTACTAAACCGTCTTAATGTGTGCTCTGTGACGTTATCGTGCGATAAGGTACCTTATCGCGCGATAATGACGCTTTTTAAGGCGCACAGGTACCTTATCGCGCGATAACGCGCGCAGCGGCGCAAACGAGCGCTGAAGGGGGGAAAGGTTCCCGGAGGGCGGAGGAAGGCTCCCCAGGGGCGGAGAGAAGGGGTTAATGGGTGGAGAGTGGGAGGGGAGAGGTTCTCTGCACACTAACGCTGTGAAATCTGAGGCTGAAAACTAATGCCAGTGAAACCCTGTCGTTAGAGCTGATTTAAAGGGAAGTGAAACCATTTCTGTCAGCAGTGTACAGTAAAATCAGGGAAACCTACAAAAAAGTGATAAGTGTGATACATGTGCACGGAACAAAAGGGCAAATAAATATGGAAAATGACCCCAACAAAATATAAAAAAGCATAACCAAGCTGGGCAATAGTGATATTAATGGGAAACATCAATAAACACTCCCAAGAAAGCTCCAAAAAAAGATATGAATTTTGGAAGGGTCTACGCTCCGTCCCCATACAAGGTGAATGATCCCACAGTGAAATTGCGCTGATCAGGGTTTCCCTCTCCACTGGACAGGTTTCCTATGGCATGCACATGTTCCACAACAGCAGGGCAGGCATGTCGGAATGGGCAACTGGACAGATGCTGGGAAAGGGGACACAGAGGGCTGCAGGCGGCACATGCTGTACTGCACCTGGGCCACAGTGCGGACTAGGGTGATGCCTAGGTGGCTCATAGGAATGCTGAAACAGTAGAGCAGCCAGACAGCAAATGATGAGGGCCCAGTATGGGCACGAGTGTGCTTCCCACAGTGTCACAAGGGATAGTACCCAGCAGGTACCCCCAAGGGCACAGAACATTGGCAGGCGGTGCTGGGGGAAGCATGGACATCTATGCAGGCACCCCTACCCCAGAACCCGCACCATAGGCAGCCGCCTACCTGCACACTGGATGGCCTGAGACTGCGCTCCACCAGCACCACCAGCAGAAGGGCATATCAGCAGGGTGGCAGAGGGGTACTGGTGGTGGAGGGGGCAGTGGCAGCTGCCCAGAGCAGACCGTGGCCTAGCCCTGTGTAGGTGGGTGCCATGCACTGCAACAGACAGGCCCTGTCTGACAAACAGTCATGGTATCCCCAGGGAATGCACTGTCTCTGTGGCAACATGGTGGTGCAGTGCACACAGCCAGTGTGTTCAGGAGCAGAAGGTCATAGGTCCAAGTCCCAGCTGTGGTTCCTGCCAACCCAGCCCCCATATTTTACCCACTACTAAACGTGCTAATACAGACAGAACCTTTAGTGCAGATGACGTAGACATGCCCAAAACACCTACATATTATCCTACAGAGCACAGACACCATAAACATGCACATTACCTAAAGCAGAGTCTCCCAAATGCAGTCCTGGAGGGCCAAACACCCTTCAGGTTCCATGCTGCCTCTAATAAATGTGGCTGTGCTACATTGCTATGCACTGCCCCCATGGTATGCAGATGTATCTCATGCATATTCATTAGGGACAGCATGAAAACCAGAACAGTGTTTGGCCCTCCAGGACTGGAGTTGGGAACTTCTGCCCTAGAGCAGCGGCCAACAGAGGCCGACACACCCACACCCACAGGCTCCATTATCCCAAGCCTCCTGGAGAGGCAGGATGTAGGGCCCTGCGTGCATCTCCCCATACTAGCACTTGCATACTTTAGCAATGCACCCTAAACATGGGAAAACTGTACACAGCTATCAAAAGGTTGCTATGATAACTGGCAGATAGCAATTCCTACGTTAAGCACAATTGGCTGATTGAGCTGCATCATAGCAACCTTTCTGATGTCTGTGGAGTGTGCCTCAGGTCTGGTGTCTGACAGAGCGATCCCAACAGTATTGCGTACCATAGCCATGCCTTCACTGTGCCCAGGACTGGTGTGGTGGCCAGGGCTCCCAAATACATCTATAGTTGCACAATGCTGGCATAGGTGTGTGGAGTGTGTGTCTGTCTATCCAGTGTGTGGTGGCTGCCAACACCCTCCAAAGCCCACACTGCTAGCACTGTTGCCAGTATTGGCCTGCCAATGTGCATAATGAGGAGCAAGGTACTGTGAGAATAGCCTGGATAGGGTGGCCTGGCCGCATCTGCATAGGGCAATGGCTCGGACATTATAGTGCCCGGCCACCACCTGCATGGACAGCGTGTCCACAGCATGTCCTGCTGGGAGGTCACTCTCGCCCTGACTGAGCAGTGACCATGGCATGGCTAGGTTCCTCCATAGTGCTATATAGCATTTTTCTCATGTGATATTTATGGGTCCCTTTTGGGGCCCAATCACTGACTTATCTGCTTGGTGTGTATGCT
This sequence comes from Ichthyophis bannanicus, assembly GCA_033557465.1. Classification (NCBI taxonomy): domain Eukaryota; kingdom Metazoa; phylum Chordata; class Amphibia; order Gymnophiona; family Ichthyophiidae; genus Ichthyophis; species Ichthyophis bannanicus. Next base: position 679,704,358 of record CM066033.1, read on the forward strand.
GACATCCCAGTTCTGGCTACATGCATCTCCTCCAGGACCATGCACTATGGACTAGCTAGCAGACTGTCTGCAGCTAGTATGCGTCTTGCTGGAACACCTTGCAGGGTGCAGCAGCTGGAGGCTTGCTGCTGGCGAATGTCAGATAGTGGTGGGGGGCAGCTGAGCATTTCCAGGCCTACAGTCTGTGTGCTATTGCTTTATGGAAGTGTACAGCTCTGCATTTCCTGCGCTGTAGGGTGTCTGTTTCCCCAGCAGCACTGGGGTTGATGGTCTCCTCTACTGCTACCATAGCAGGGAAGTAAAATGTGGATCTCTTGGTGGCTGGTCCTGTTTCCCACCCTGAGCCCCAGAGGGTGGGTTGTGTGGTGGGTGGTACATAATCTGCCTATGGGTCCAAACACCCCCCTCCCTTCACCTACATCATGTAACCATGGCACCTACACAGGATATGCACTATTCTGGGTGCGTCATAGCCCATAAGGGCTAGACATGACTGAGAAATACAAAAGGACACAGATGTAACCTAGGTGTGTCTGCAGGAACTACCTATCACACACAGTAGCACTGATGGAGACCTGCAGCATGGCATATTTCAGCCATGAAAGGTGCTGTGGTCCTGGTGCTGGGCGCCCCACCTCACCCTCAGGGTGAGCACAGTACCCGCACAATGTGACGGTCTGTGGCTACTCTGTGCCAGTACCACACATGGTCAGTTCCCCCTACCAGGCCGAGGTGCTGTGTGGGTGCATACCCCATCTTGTGACCATCAGTCGACTGCTGATTTGCATGTGCAGTGCATCATGGCATGGGTACGGGTGGGTTAACCCTATCCTGGTAACCACAGCAGACAGTTTGTGTGGTGACGTGCAGTCCTTCTGCAGCCAGTCAGGGGTTTGCTAGCAGCTGTAGCCCACTGGTTACTTCACTGCCTGTGAAGCCAGAGGTCATGGGTTCAAACCCATGGTGGGGTTATTTGATAGGGCTGTCTGAGGCATTGTCTATTTTTAATGTACATTAGTGCTGCCAGCAACAACACTCTCCGAGTACTGTAACCTTAAGGTGCCCCATAAGGCACCTTATAAGGCGCCTTATAGAGTGCTTTATAAGGCGCCCTATCAAGCGCCTTATAAGGTGTCCTATAGGGGACATTATAGGGTGCCTTGGCGGACAGTGCACTTTATCATGTACCCTATGGAGTGCCTTATGGGGTGCCTTATGCGGCACCTTAGGTTACGCCACCGTGAGGGTGTGTTTGCTGGCAGCACTAATTAAAATAAAAGTAAAATGCCTCACAAATCACTACCTAAACATAAAGGGTGATGCTTCAACCAGCCTTATGCACACTGGGGGATCAAACTCATGACCCCTGTATCCTCAGTCAGTGTATTTACCATTGCACTACACCACTGTTTCTATGTTTACATGTCTGGGCGCCTACTTAAGAGTACCATGCATTAACGCGCTTAGCAGCGCTTCACCCAATAATGTGCGCAGCAGCGCACGTTATCGCGCACTACTCCCGTTTTGCTACTTTATGACCGAAACGCCCACTCCTTTTATGGCAGCCTGCACACTATTGCCGGGCGCACGTTAAGACGTTTTAGTAAACATACTCCCAAGTGCCTGAAGGAAGAGTTGGCAAGGTGGGAAGGGATAAGGGAAGTGGAATTTCAGTGGGCTAACTAAAGGAAGCAATAAAAGGGGCAACAAATAAATATGTAAGGAAAGTAAATAAAAACAAGAGGAAAAGGAAACCTATTTGGTTCTCCAAAGAAATGGCTGCACAAATAAAGGCAAAAATCATAGCTTTCACAAAATTCAGAAGCTTGCAAACAGAGGAACACAGAAAAGAATACAGAATCAAACTAAAAGAGACAAAAAGAGAAATAAGGATAGCAAAATCAAAGGCACAAGAAAGGATGGCTAAAGATGTGAAGTGTGGCGACACAATTTTTTTCAGATATATTCGGGAGAGGAGGAAGATCAGAGGTGGAATTGCAGGACTCAAAAGTGCCAGGAAAAGATTTTTGGAAAGTGACCTTGAAAAAGCAAAAATGCTAAACAAATACTTCTGTTCTGTTTTTACTAAAGAAAATCCTGGAGAAGGACCACTTGTGATTAACAAATATACAAATGGGAATGAAGTAGATACCACACCATTCATAGAAGATGAAGTGTTAGAACAGCTTGCAAAACTTAAAGTGGACAGGGCCATGGGACCAGATGGGATACATCCTAGGATACTGAAGGAGCTCAGAGAGGTTCTTGCAGGGCCATTAAAGAATGTTTTTAATAGATCCTTGGAGACAGAAGTTCCACAGGACTAGAGAAGGTCTGATGTGGTACCTTTTCACAAAAGTGGCAATAGGGAAGAAGTGACAAGCTGCAATGGTTGGGGCAAGTTACTTCAGGCTGGAAGGTTGTGGGTTCAAATCCCACTAGAGGACAGCAACCTTGGGCTGTATGGACTGGGGTTTCTAGTCCCACAGGTGCTCCCTGTGGTCTTGGGCAAGCCACTTAACCCTCCATTGCCCATGCTCCCTGTAAGTATTAGTGCATGTGTCTCATATCCCCTTGTTTTAAATGTATTCCCCAATTGTGTTGTGACCACTTTGATTGAAGGATAAGGTGGCATACAAAACTGTCAAAATAAATAAATACAGGCCAGTAAGCCTTACGTCAGTGGTGGGAAAAATAATGGAGGTGCTCCTGAAAGAGCAAACAGTGGACTTTCTCAAAACCAACAGGTTACATGATCTGAGGCAATGTGGTTTTACCAAAGGACGATCTTGCCAAACAAATCTGATTGAGTTCTTTGACTGGGTGACTAGAGAACTAGATCAAGGGCATTCGATGGGTGTGATCTTCCTAGATTCAGCAAAGCCTTTGATACTGTTCCTCATAGGAGGCTTATCAATAAACTAAACAGCTTGGGGATGGGTCCCAAGGTGGTGAACTGGTTCAGAAATTGGTTGAGTGACAGATGACAGAAGATGATGGTAAACAGAATTCACTCAGATGAAAGGAAGGTGATTAGCAGTGTGCCCCAGGGTTTGGTCCTGGGACCAGTACTGTTCAATGTATTTGCGAGTGATATTGCTGAAAGACTGAATGGAAAAGTCTGTCTTTTTGCAGATTAGATGAAAATTTGCAACCGAGTGGACTCCCCTGAGGGAGTGGATAGCATGAGGAAAGATCTACAAAAGCTGGAAGAATGGTCTACTGTATTTTCGCGCATAAAGTGCGCGCACTATGCACTTTTTTACCTATCGCGCAACCCTCTCGCGCGGTATTTGCAAAGGCACACTATACCAAAACTTTATTACAGGGAACCGATTCCATAAAAGAGTCCTTACAAGAATATAATGGTTTCAAAATATATACTTTTCTTTGGGACCCCGATGCGCACGTTTTTGCGGGTTCATCTCCTCTAGTGCCGTTTTCTCCTTTCTCCAGTCGCGAACAGATGACTCACCATCAAATTCTCTTGCTACTGCTCTGTTGCTTGTTTCTTCAGCTTTTGCCACAACTTTCAGCTTGAAGTCCGCAGTATAAGACTTGCGTTTAATTCCGGGCATGATGACTGGATTATACGAGTAATAGTTATCTCCAAGTTATAATGCCCTGTTCAATGTAATTTCAGTTTGTTCAATGTAAACCGCAGTGATGCAGAATAGCGCAGTATATAAGAGACTGTAAATTTAAAAAAATAAATAAATAATATAAGAGATCGCAAAGTTTAAATGTAAGGTATATTAGAACCGAGGGCCTTTTATATGCCTCACAGTGCACTCGGCACATGCGCAATATGCTCGCATGCGCATAATGCAAAACATTCTCTGCAGAACGGTAATTCTTGTTGGTTAAAATTTAATGTGAAGAAGTTCAGTGTCATGCACTAGAGAAGCAGAAATTCAAGGGAATTGTATGTGATAGGGGGGTGAGAGGTTGGTGTGCATGGACCAGGAGAAGGACTTCTGAGTGATTGTTTCTGAGGATCTCAAGGTGGTGAAACAGTGTGACAAAGCGGTGGCAAAAGCCAGAAGGATGCTGGATTGCAGACAGAGAGGAATTACCAGCAGAAAGGAAGAGGTACTAATGCCACTGTACAAGTTGCTGGTGAGGCCTCACTTGGAATATTGTGTTCAGTTTTGGAGACCGTATCTCGCAAAGGATATAAAAAGACTGGAAACTGTTCAGAAGAAGGCGACCAAAATGATTTGGAGCCTGAATCAAAAGAAGTATGAGAAGAGACTTGAAGACTTAAATAAGTACATTCTGGAGGAGAGGAGAGACAGGGGACATATGATTCAGACCTTTAAATACTTAGGGGTATGTTTACTAAGCAGTCTTAACGTGCGCCTGGCAATAGTGTGCAGGATGGCATAATAGGAGTGGGCGTTCCGGTCTAAACGTAGCAAACCGGGATTATCGGGCGATAACATGCGCTGCGCACATTATCGGGCATGACGCCGCTAAGCACGTTAACGCATGGTAATCTTAAGAAGACGTGCTGACATCTAAATGCAGAAACAAAGGTGTAGCACAATGGTTAATGCACTGACTGCTGGTACTGGGGACATGAGTTTGATCCCTGAGTGTGCCTAATGAACAAGGCTGACTGAGGCATCCTCTTTTATGTTTAAGTAGTGCTTTTTGAGGCATTGTAGTTTTATTTTAATTAGTGCTGTCAGCAAACACACCCTCACAGTGGTGTAACCTAAGGTGCCACATAAGGCACCCTATAAGGCACTTCAGAGGGCACATTATAAAGTGCACTGTCCACCAAGGCACCCTACAATGTCCCCTATAGGACACCTTATAGGGTGCTTTATAGGGCGCCTTATAAGGCACACTATAAGGCGCCCCATAAGGCACCTTATGGTTACAGTACTCTGAGGGTGTTTTTGCTGGCAGCACTAATGTACATTAAAAATAGACAATGCCTTGGACAGCCCTATCAAACAGCCCCACTGTGGGTTTGAACCCATGATCTCTGGCTCTACAGGCAGTGAAGTAACCAGTGGGCTACAGCTGCTAACAAACCCCTGGTTGGCTACAGAAGGACTGCATGTCACCACACAACCATTCTGCTGTGGTTACCAGGATAGGGTCAACCCACCCGTACCCATGATGCACAGCACATGCAAATCAGCAGTCTACAGATGATCACAAGATGGGGTATGCACCCCACTGCACCTCAGCCTGGTAGGAGGAACTGACCGAGTACACCCCCACAGCACCTCAGCCTGGTAGGGGGTGCCAACAGTGTGTGTTAGTGGCACAGAGTAGCTACAGACCGTCACATTGTGTGGGTATTGTGCTCACCCTGATAGTGAGGTGGGGCGGCCAGCACCAGGTCCACAGCACCTTCCATGGCTGAAAGAAACCATATTATGGGTACTCCTAAGAACATAAGATATGCCATACTGGGTCAGACCAAGGTCTATCAAGCCCCATATCCTGTTTCCAACAGTTGCCAATCTAGGTCATACATGCCTAGCAGTATCCCCAAGTAACACAGGTTCCATAATGCTTGTATTGAGCCAAGCATTGATATCCTGGGTCTCTTTTTAATAATGGTTTATGGGACCTTTCCTCCAGGAACTTGTCCCAACCCTTTTTAAACCCAGCTGCACTAACAGCTCTTACTACATCCTCCAGCAACAAATTCCAGACTTTGATTACACGTTGAGTGAAAAACTATTTTCTCTTATTTGTCTTAAATAGATCACCTTGTAGCTTAATTACATGTCCTCTAGTCTTTCTATATTCTGATAATGTAAACAATCAATCTACATTTGCCCGTTCCACTCCGTTCATTAATTTATAGACCTCTATCATATCTCCCCTCAGCCATCTCTTTTCCAGGCTGAATAGCCCCAGCCTTTCTAGCCTTTCTTCATAGGAGTAGCCTTCCATCTCCTTTACCATTTTGATGGCTCTTTTCTGTACCTTTTCTAATAATGCTATATCCTTTTTAAGATACAGTGACCAGAATTACACACAATATTCAAGGTGCGGTCGTACTATGGAACGATACAGAGGCATTATAATATTCTTTGTTTTATTTTCCATTCCTTTCCTTATGATACCTAGCATTTTATTTGCTTTCTTGGCTGCCGCTGCACACTGGGCGGAGGGTTTTAACATGTTATCCACGATGACTCCTACATCTTTTTCCTGGGTGGTGGTTCCCAATGTGGAACCTTGCATCGTGTAACCATAGTTTGGGTTGTTCTTCCCTAGGTGCATAACTTTGCACTTGTCCACATTAAATTTCACCTGCCATTTGGATGCCCAGTCTTCCAATTTATCCAGATCCTCCTGCAGTTTTGCACAGTCCTCTTGGGTGTTAACAACTTTAAACAATTTTGTGTCATCTGCAAATTTGATAACCTCACTAGTTATTCCCTTTTCCAGGTCATTTATGAATTCGTCAAAACGTAGCGGACCCAGTACAGATCCCTGGGGTACTCCACTATTCACCCTTTTCCATTGGGAAAATTGGCCATTTAGCCCTACCCTCTGCTTTCTATCTTTTAACCAGTTCCCGATCCACAACAGTACACTGCCTCCTATCCCATGACTTTTTAGTTTTGCCAAAAGTCTCTGATGAGGGACCTTGTCAAAGGCTTTCTGAAAGTCCAGATACACTATATCGACTGACTCACCTTTGTCTACCTGTTTATTCACACCTTCAAAAAAACATATCAGATTAGTAAGACAAGATCTTCCTTGTCTAAAGCCATGTTGGCTGTCTCCCATTAGGCCATGACTATCTACATGCTGTGTAATTTTGTTCTTTATGATGGTTTCTACCATTTTCCCCGGTACTGATGTCAGGCTCACCGGTCTGTAATTTCCCGGATCACCCCTGAAACCCTTTTTAAAAATTAGTGTTACATTGGCAATCCTCCAATCTTCAGGTATTACAGATGATTTTAATGAAAGTTCACAGACTACTAATAGCAGGTCTGCAATCTCATATTTCAGTTCTTTCAATACTCTTGGATGTATACCATCTGGTCCAGGTGATTTGCTACTATTCAGTTTATCAAATAGTTGTAATAATCTTCCCTGTGTAGCGATATTTCTCTCAATTCCTCTGCCGTATCACCTTTAAATACCACTTCAGTCTTGGGTAACATCCCTACATTTTCCTCAGTAAAGACCGAAGCAAAGAATTCATTCAGTCTCTCCGCTATAGCCTTATCTCCTCTTACTGCCCCTTTTACCCCTCCATCATCTAATGGTCCAATTGACTCTCTCACAGGCCTTTTGCTACGAATGTACTTGAAAAAGTCTTTATTTCCTGTTTTTGCTTCCATAGCAAGTTCCTTCTCAAATTCTGGCTTTGCCTGCCTTATCAATGCTTTGCATTTAACTTGCCAGTGCTTGTGCTGTTTCCAGTTTTCATCGTTTGGCTCTTTTTTCCATTTCCTGAAAGACACTTTTTTGGCAGCAACAACCTCTCTGACCTCACCTTTAAACCATGCTGGCAGTTTTTTGGACTTTCTTCCACTTTTCTTAATGCGTGGAATACAGCTGGTCTGGGCTTCCAGGATAGTATTTTCAAACAACACCCAAGCTTGATGTAAGTCTTTAACCTTTCCAACTGCTCCTTTTAGTTTTTTCTTAACTATATTTCTCATTTTATCAAAGTCTCCCTTCTGAAAGTTAAAAGGTAGTATTGTGGATTTCTTTACTATCCCTCCTCCACTAACTAAATCAAACACGATCATGCTATGATCACTATTGCCAAGTGGTCCCAACACCCTTATTTCTTGCACCAGATCTGGTGTTCCGCTAAGGACTAAGTCCAGTATGGCTTCCCCTTTTGTCGGTTCATGAACCAGCTGCTCCAAGAAGCAGTCATTTATTTCATCTAGGAACTTTATCTCCCTAGCATGTCCTGCTGTGACATTGACACCCAGTCGATACCGGGATAATTGAAATCACCCATTATTACTACTCTGCTGTGACTTTTGTTAGCTTCCTTGATTTCTCTGAGCATTTTATCATCCATTTGTTCATTCTGGCCAGGCGGTCGATAGTACACCCCCTCAGCCATCACTTTCCCCTTTTTACATGGAATTTCAATCCATAGAGATTCTACAGCAAATTTTGTTTCCTGTAAAACTTTAATCCTTTCTGACTCAATGCCCTCTCTAACATAGAGCGCAACCCCTCCACCAATTTGATCAGTTCTATCATTACGATATAGTTTGTATCCAGGTATCACAGTGTCCCACTGGTTATCCTCCTTCCACCATGTCTCTGAGATTGCAATCATATCTAACCTCTCATTTAGAGCTATATATTCTAACTCTCCCATCTTATTGTTTAGACTTCTAGCATTTGCAAACAAGCATTTTAGAGACTGTATTTTATTAATATTAATCTGGCTATTGGTATAAATGGGTAATTTGGGATCTTTAAGCTCTGTCTGCTCCATACTCGAGGACATTTGGGCTACTTTACTCTTTTTTGGAACCTCACTGCTTTTGGTAGTATCCTTCAAGGATACCTTCTTCCGAACCATACGCTCTTGGGCGACTGTTCGCTTTCCCCTATTTTCTAGTTTGTGATATAGGTAGTTCCTGCAGATCCACCTAGGATACATTAGTGTCCATCTGTGGTTGTTAATCAGGTCTAGCCCTTATGGGCTATGATGCACCCAAAAGAGTGCATATTCTGTGTTGGTGCTATGGTAACATGCTGTAGGTGAAGGGGGGTGTTTGGACCCATAGACAGATTATGTACCACCACCCAACCCACCCCACCCTCTGTGGCTCAGGGTGGGAGACAGGATTCTACCACCCTGCTGGTAGTAGAGGGGGGCCATCAAACCCAGTCTTGCTGGGGAGCAAACACCCTACAGGGCAGCCAATGCAGAGCTGTACACATCCCTAAGGCAATGGCAGACAGACAGTAGGCCTGGAAATACTCAGCTGCCCCCACCACCATCTGACATTCTTCAGCAGCAAGCACAGTGAGCCACCAGCTGCTGCACCCTACAGCATGCTCCAGCCATACACATATAACTGCAGTCTTCTAGTTAATCCACAGTGCATGATTCTGGAGTGGATATGAGCACACCCACCAAGCAGATAAATCAATGATTAGACCCCAGAGAAGAAAACCTTTGTATTTCACTTAAAAGAAGTACAATATTGCACTATGGGGGAGCCTAGCCATGCCGTGGTCACTGCTCAGTCAGGGTGAGAGTGACCTCCCAGCAGGACATGCTGTGGCCACCCTGTCAGTGCAGGTTGTGGCCAGGCACTACAATGTCCGAGCCATTGCCCTATGCCCTGTGCTGATGCATCCAGGCAAGGCCACCCAGTCCAGGCTATTCCCACAGTACCTTGCTCCTCATTATGCACATTGGCAGGCCAATACTGGCAACAGTGCTAGCAGTGTGGGCTGAGGAGGGTGTTGGCAGCCACCACACACTGGACAGACAGACACATACTCCCCACACCCATGCCAGCATTGTGCAACTATAGAGGTGTTTGGCAGCCCTGGCCACCGCACCAGTCCTGGGCACAGTGCAGGCATGGCTATGGTACGCAATACTGTAGGAGTCACTCCCCAGGGTGGTAAACACTGTCAGACACAAGACCTGTAGCACACTCCACAGACATCTGAAAGGTTGCTATGATGCAGCTCAATCAGCAAATTGTGCTTAACTTAGGAATTGCTATCTGCCAGTAATCATAGCAACCTTTTGATAGATGTGTACCGCATTCCAAGGTTTAGGGTGGCATTGCTAAGGTATGCAAGTGCTAGAATTGGGAGATGCACACAGGGCCCAAAATCCTGCCTCTCCAGGTGGCTTTGGATAATGGAGCCTGTGGGTGCGGGTGTGTCTGCCCCTATTGGCTGCTGCTCTAGGGCAGAGGTTCCCAGCTCTGGTCCTGGTGGGCCAAACACTGTTTGGGTTTTCATGCTGTCCCTAATGAATATGCATGAGATACATCTGCATACCATGGGGGCGGTTCATAGAAATGCAGCACGGCCATATTTATTGGAGACAGCATGGAACCTGAATGGTGTTTGGCCCTCCAGGACTGCTTTTGGGAGACTCTGCTCTAGATAATGCACATGTTTATGGTGTCTGTGCTCTGTAGGGTAAAATGCAGGCATTTTGGGCATGTTTACGTTATCTGCACTAAAGGTTCTGTCTGTATTACCACGTTTTAGTAGTGGGTAAAATATGAGGACTGGGTTGGCAGGAACCACAGTTGGGACTTGAACCTGTGACCTTCTACTCCTGAACACACTGGCTGTGTGCACTGCACCACCATGTTGCCACAGAGACTGTGCATTCCCTGGAGATACCATGACTGTTTGTCAGACAGAGCCTGTCTGTTGCAGTGCACGGCACCCACCTAAACAGGGCTGGGCTATGGTCTGCTGTGGGCAGCATCCACCAAAGAGCAGCAAACCACCACGCGGGCAACAAGAAACCAGTCAGGAGACGTGGCAGGAGGTTCTAAAGTTGCCTTTATTGTTCCACGGATCAGGTGTGCCAAACCCAACACAGGCCGTGTTTCGTATACCACTTCCTCAGGGGTTAAGGGCTCACTGTAAAACATTCATATACATGTTAAATAAAACAACAGCAAATAAAACATTTGTATTAATACAGTAAACAAACGTAAATAATAAAATATGTTCCATTGCACCAGATAAAACAATAAATACATAAATAATTATAATGTGATAACTCATTGATGAAAGAGATATATTACAATAAAGATTTAATAAAAAACAAATTACAATAATAAATACATCATTATAAAAATAAAGGAACTAGACTTAAAATATTCATACCACAAATATATATATATATATATGAGACAATCAAAACACAGATAAAATTATGAACCAAGGAGGAAAAAGAGAGATGAGGGGGATTGGAAGGATGCGCCGTGGGCACTAGTCCTTATATTGGAACAAAATATTACTACATAATATACTTAAATGAACAAAGATTAAAAATTAAAAATTAAAAGTTAAAAGAGGGGGGGTTAGATGAGCTTAAGGAGTGAATCAAAAGAAACATCTAAAAACCATTGGTATCTAGGGAGACTACTATGAAGAATGAGTATAAAACACTCACAGAATATAAATTAAAAACCTACCACTATTGCCAGCCAATATGAAACAAAACTCTCCTTGATTAGCAGAAGCGTGGAGACCACCTGTCTCTATTGCGTGATGTAATGTAAACTGTATATAAATAAATAAATGAATGAACAAATAAATAAATTAAATAAAATAACCATGACTATTCTCCAGACTAATCATGTACTCACACAATTATCCCCAGAAATATTATCTTCATAGGATAGGAAAAGTCCAATGTCCAAGTAACATTAACTAAAAAACCATCAAATAACTAAACAAAACATATTCTATTATGAGACACAGTGCTTAAACCGAATTCGGCTCGTGGATAGATTTTTCAGGACAAAAAGGAGAGTCATTTGCCTCTTATCATACCGTTGTGAAATATATTATCACACTCAAAGGAGAACCTTTTGAAGTGATAAAATATAACCAACTGAGCAATCATGGGGGTAATGAAAACTCTTCATGTTCACAATCACAGTGATCGCCATCACACGAAACTAATTGCCTACCGAATACCATACAGCAGTGCAATGTCTCAAAACGAAACGTGAAAAACAGAGATGAACATGTCCGACGTAGCTTTAGCTGAGAGGAGGACAATAAATAAATAATTAAATAAAGCTGCCCGACCTCTGTTGAAACGGAAACACAGGATATTATGTACCAGAAATAAATAAATAAAAAGAGGCCTTCGTTCTCAGACTAGGTAGAAAACCTCTTATCCATTAAAAATGTCCATAAAAATAAAAACAAAACACGAAGTAAAACTACGGGGAACAGTGAAGCATTGCAAATATCAAAAGACTGTACTAGCATCTCCTAATGGTAAAAACAACGTTAGCCACTCATGAATCCTATATTAAACTAAAAAGCATCCAACTCTGTACACATAACCTGGGGTTACTTATAACTAAAAAGTATTTGAAAAAGAGAACTACGTGCCTGAAAAACCTGTTACAAAATCTCCAGCAAGATAAAAGGTGAACGCGTTACGGTGCCATGTGCATGCCGTCTAATAATAGAATTACGGAGCCTAGTCTGCCCCTTTAACCGTGAGACACCCCTGCATTCCATAAATAGATAAAAAATAATAAAAAGAGGCCTTTGTTCTCAGACTAGGTAGAAACCTCTTATCCATTAAAAATGTCCATAAAAATAAAAACAAACCACGAAGTAAAACTACGGGGAACAGTGAAGCATTGCAAATATCAAAAGACTGTACTAACATCTCCTAATGATAAAAACAACGTTAGCCAATCAGGACCCTATATTAAACTAAAAAGCATCCGGATCTGTATGAATGAACTGGGGTTACTTATAACTAAAAAGTATTTGAAAAAGAAAAACCGGGAGGGCAGGGACCTACGTGCCTGGAAAGCCTGTTACAAAATCTCCAGCAAGATAAAAGGTGAACGCGTTACGGCGCCATGTGCATACCGTCTAATGATAGAAATATGGAGCCAAAGCCGCCCCTTTAACCGTGAGACACCCCTGCATTCCATACTCAGTACTACAAACTGTACAAAGCATGTTTTTCAAACCTGAATCACAATGAAACCACCGTCAGCGAACAAATCACAGTGAACTGCTCATCACAAATACCCCTCTGCCACCATGCTGACATGCCCTTCTGCTGGTGGTGCTGGTGATGCGCAGTCTCAGGCCATCCAGTGTGCATGTAGGCGGCTGCCTATGGTGCGGGTTCTGGGGTAGGGGTGCCTGCATAGCTGTCCACGCTTCCCCCCAGCACCACCTGCCAATGTTCTGTGCCCTTGGGGGTTCCTGCTGGGTACTATCCCCTGTGACACTGTGGGAAACACACTCGTGCCCATGCTGGGCTGTCATCAGTTGCTGTCTGGCTGCTCTACTGTTTCAGCATTCGTATGGGCCACCTAGGCATCACCCTAGTCCGCACTGTGGCCCAGCTGCACCACAGCATGTGCTGCCTGCAGCCCTCCGTGTCCCCTTTTCCAGCATCTGTCCAGTTGCCCGTTCTGACATGCCCGCCCTGTTGTTGTGGCACATGTGCATGCCATAGGAAGCCTGTCCAATGGAAAGGCAAAACCCTGATCAGCGCTATTTCACTGTGGGATCATTCACCTTGTATGGGGACAGACCCTTGCAAAATTAATATTATTTTTTTGAGCTTTCCCGGTAGTATTTCTTGATGTTTCCCATTAATATCACTATTGGCCAGCCTGGTTATGGTTTTTTTACATTTTGTTGGGGTCATTTTCAATGTTTCTTTGCCCTTTTATTCCATGCACATGTATCATACTTATCACTTTATGTAGGTTTCCCTGGTTTTGCTGTACATTGCTGACGTAAATGGTTTCTTTTCCCTTTAAATCTGCTCTAACGCCAGGATTTCACTGGCGTTAGTTTTCAGCCCTGGATTCCACAGCGTTAGTGTGCAGGGAGCCTCTCCCATCCCACTTTCCACCCATTGACCCTCTCCGCCCCTGGGGAGCTTATCTCCGCGCTCCGGGAGCCTTTCTCCACCCTCAGCGCTCATTTGTGCCGCTGCGCACGTTATCACGCGCTAAGGTACCTTTGTGCCCGATAAAGTGCCATTATTGCGCGGTAAGGTACCTTATCGCGCGATAATGTCGCAGCAGTGCAAATAGCGCCCTTTAGTAAACATGCCCCTTAGAGTATTAATGAACAAACAAACCTCTTACAAAGACGGGGAAGCTGTAAAGCTAGAGGTCATAACATGAAGCTGCAAGGGAGTAAACTGAAAGGCAATGTCAGGAAATATTATTTCACTGAAAAGGTGGTGAATGCTTGGAATTCCCTCCCGATGGAAGTGGTGGGGGCAAATACAGTGACAGAATTCAAAATGGCATGGAACAGACACAGTAGATCCCTTTATAGCAACAGGATAAAATAAGCATAACTATCTCTTATATTCCAACAAATAGGGATGTCCTACACAGAGCGGTGGGTTCACCCCTAAACAAAGGCATGGGGAATAGTGACTTGCATAGAGCTGCAGGTGCACCTACTCTTGCTGCCTTTCTGGGCAGACTGGATGGACCATACTGGTCTTTATCTGCCGTCATATACTATGTTACTATGATAGTGGAGGCAGTTACAAATATTTTTTAAATTCTTATACTCTAAGGGGGAGGACAATGGATGAGTAGCCTAGTGGTTAGAGCAACAGCCTAGCACCCAAGAGACCAGAGCTTGATTCCCACTAGCACTCTTTGTGACCTTGGACAAATCACTTTATTCTCCAGACCTGGCAATCTACTTCCAGGCATACATTGCCAAGAAAACCCAGGGGCTGCTGGGTCACCAGGAGTCAGCATTGACTTGATGGCACTTAAAACAAATAAGGGGGAGGAGATAGATAATATACAGCCATGGCTGGAGGGTTATTTATCACAAATCCTTCTTACCAAGTTATCAGAGGAAAACAAAAAATTATTGAATAGTGTCATTTCTGAGGGGAAGTAAGGAAAGCAATTAAATCTTTAAAAAGTTTGAAAGCTCCAGGAATAGATTGGCTTACAGCAAGCTTTCTATAAGATATTTTTGGAGGACTTGATGAAACCCTTAACCAGAGTCTTTAACATTTTGCTAGAAGAGAATCATTTACCATGTGCAATGAATACGAGTAGCTGCTATAACAGTTTTACCCAAGGATGGTAAGGATCCCTTGTCATGCACCTCCAATCGCCCCATATCTCTGCTAAACATTGACATTAAAATTCTGGTTACACTTCTATCAATTTGTTGATAAAATTTTATTGGAGATATAATGAATATGGATCAAGCAGGATTTATCCCCAGAAGGCAAACTGGAAATAAGAAAATGATATGTCATACAGAGTCAGACCAGAGGTCCATCAAGCCCAGTATCCTGTTTCCAACAGTGGCCAATCCAGGTCACAAACACCTGTCAGATTCCCGAAAGTTGGTGAATCTAATTTGTCGTTCAGAAACACACTCTGATTTATTGGTTTGTCTATGAATTGACATTTTCTATGATTGGCTTAGTTGGGAATTTTGATTTTCAGTTATGGAAGGGATGGGGGCGGATGGGGAATTTGTTGACCTAGATTAAGGCTATGTATTGTCAGCCACAGGCAATGGTGCAGGTAAATGCCTGGAAGATTTCATTAATCATTCCTAATAAGGCAGTTTCTGTACTGTGGCCTTTTCTAAAACCGAACTGCTTGGGGTGGAATACATTAGTCTTATTTTAAAAGTCCACCAGTTGCTCAGCTACTGCCGTTTCTGTAACTTTGCTGCTGGTAATCTGTTAGCGTATTAATAGTTGCCTCTGCGCCTAAGGACTGGAGAGTAGCAAATGTAACACAAATTTTTAAAAATGACTCTGGTGCTGATCGTGGAGACTACAGACAAATGAGCCTAATGAGTGGGGGGCTGGACAAAATGGTGGAAGTCATTCTTAAAATTAGAATTTATTGGTATGTGGATAAACATGACTTAATTGGGAAAAGCCATCATGGGTTTAGCAAAGGGAAGCTCTGACTTACTAACCTTAGAAGATGTAAATAAGCATGTGGATAACAGCAAGTCGGTCAAATCATGGGATAGGAAGCAATGTCAAATTATGAAGTGATAACTGGTCAGAACATAGGGAGCAATGAGCGGACTAATCAGCCAGATTTCCCAAAGGAGAAAGATAAAACATGGAGTGCATCAGGGATCTACTGTATGCTGAAACTGATTCTGTATAACATTGACAAATGATCTGGAAAAGGGAGCAATGAGCGAGGTGATCAAAGTAATTAAACCATGAGCAGATGGTAATGAATTGCAGGAAGACTTTGTGAATCCGAGGAACTGGGCATCTAAATGGCAGATGAAATTTAATGTGGATAAGTGCCAAGTGATGCACATGGGTAAAAAATAATCTTAACTATAGGTATCCGATACTGGGTTCCATACTAGGAGTTACAGTACCTAGGAAGACAACCTATTAGTTGAACTGAAATTCTCAGCTCATTGTAAGTTGGAGGCCAAAAATGCAATGAGTATGTCGAGTGTGCATGGTTTGTGTTCATTTAAAACAAATTTTTCCTGATTTTCATGCATCTTTTCATGTTCACTTCACCTATTTATTTGTTAAGCTCACATAGAGCCCGATTCAGAAAGGGGCACGTCCAGACAGCTCCATGCAGGACGTACCCGTTAGGTCCTGATTCTGTACCGCAGGAGCAAAACGTTCCCATGGCATACAGCAGAGGTACTCAAATTCAATCCTGGAGGGCCGCAAACCAGTCAGGTTTTCGGGATATCCCTAATGAATATGTATGAGATATATTTGCATGCACTGCCTCCATTGTATTTGATGTATCTCATGCATATTCATTAGGGATATCCCAAAAACCTGACTGGTTTGTGACCCTCCAGGACTGGATTTGAGTACCCCTGGCATACAGAATTGGGTCTGAGGATGGCCTGGCATGCCCATGTATGCCTGTAGGGACCTCCTCCTTGTAGACTCCTCTGGCTTCTGTGGCACTGACCCGTTTCTTCCCCACCGCCCGACCTATGGTTGGGCAGTCGGAGCCTGGATCAGGCGGCAGGGACCTACCTGCACCCGGCCCCAGTCCCGGGGGGGGGGGGTGTGTGGTGTTTCCTGCCCTGATCGCCCTATTTGTGCTACTTGTTCCACCTTTGAGGTGGAATAAGCAGCACATTCTCACTGATCCCGCAGGACATATAGGGCTGTGAGCTAAATCGGCCCTGTATGTCCTGCCATCTCAGCCCACTCCCGCTCCACCCAGACTCCACCCCCTCCCGCTCCCTGCCGGCTCTCCTCATACTGCTGCTCTAACCGTGAAGAGAGGGCCTGAGGAGGAATAGGGGCAGGACGGCTTGCGGGGCTGCATCTCTGAATCGGGCACTTAGTGTGCACAGGTATGTGTGACCTGGATTGGCCATTGTTAGAAACAGGATACTGGGCTCGATAGGCCTTTGGTCTGACCCACTGTGGCATATCTTATGTTCTTATGGACCAGCGGTTCTCAACCTGTGGGTCGCAACCCCCATGGAGGTCACCACAGGATTTAGCGGGGGTCGCCTCGTCTCTGCCAAGTTTAAAAAAAAATTAAAACGCGCACAAGTTGCTGCCGCTGCCGAGTCTGCTTCTCGGCAGCGGCAAACTCACCCCCTAGTGCAGCTGCGGCTCCCTGCCGCTTAGGGAACCACGGCTGTGCCTGTAAAATCATTGCGGAGCCTTCCTGTCTCTCGACGGGCTCCGTGCAGCATTGTCCCGCCTCCAAAGGAAGTGGTAAAGAACTTCCTTTGGAGGCGGAACAATGCTGCACGGAGCCCATTGAGAGACAGGGAGGCTCTGCAATGATTTTACAGGCATAGCCGCGGTTCCCTAAGAGGTAGGAAGCCGTGGCTGCATTAGAAGGGAGGCAGACATGGGAGAGGGGATGAGGAGGCAGGGAACCTGCAACACAGCTGACATGGACAGAGGGGGGCTGACATCGACAGGGGGGGGCTGACATGGACATGGACATGGACGGGGGGGCTGATATGGATGGATGGATGGAGGGAGGGGGGCTGTCATGGACAGAGGGGGGCTGACATGGAGGAATGGAGGGAGGATGGGCTGACATGGTTGGAGGGGGGCTGACATGGAGGGAGGGAGCTGATATGGATGGATGGAGGGAGGGGGCTGTCTTGGATTGAGTGAGGGAGGGAGGGAGAGGGCTGATATGGATGGATGGAGGGAGGGAGGCTGACATGGAGGGAGGGATGGAGGGAGGGGGGCAGACATGGAGGGATGGAGGGAGGGGGCTGATATGGATGGATGGAGGGAGGGGGGCTGACATGGACAGAGGGGGCTGACATGGAGGGAGGAGGGGCTGACATGGACGGAGGGGAGCTGACAAGGAGGGAGGGAGCTGATATGGATGGATGGAGGGAGGGGGGCTGACATGGACAGAGAGAGGGAGGGAGGGGGCTGATATGGATGGAGGCTGATATGGATGGAGGGAGGAGGGAGGAGGGGGGCTGACATGGACGGAGGGGGGCTGACATGGAGGGAGGGAGCTGATATGGATGGATGCAGGGAAGGGGGCTGACATGGACAGAGGGAGGGAGGGTGGTGGCTGATATGGATGGAGGGAGGGAGGGGGCTGATATGGATGGAGGGAGGGAGGGGGGCTGGCATGGACAAAGGGGAGAGACAGGGAGACATACTGGACAGACGGGATAAATGCTGGACAGAGGCGAGAGACAGTGCGGGCTGATGGGGGAGCTAGCACTGGTAATGGGCAGATGGGGGGGGGCTAGGACTGGTAATGGGTTGATTAGGGAAGGCTAGGACTGGGAATGGACCGATCAAGGGGGGGTTGGGACTGGTAATGGGCTGATAGGGGGGTAGGACTGGTAATGGACTGATGGGGGATTAGCATTGGAAATGAGCTGATCGGTGAGGTGAGGACTGGAAATGGGCTGATGGGGGGATAGGACTGGTAATGGGCTGATGGGGGGGGGGTAGGACTGGTAATGGGCTGATTAGAGGAGCCTAACAATGGTAATGGGGTTGAGGGGGGCACTAGCACTGGAAATGAGCTGATTAGGGGAGGCTAGGACTGATAATGGGCTGATGGGAAGCTAGCATTGGAAATGAGCTGATCGGGAGGGGGGCTATGACTGGAAATGAGCTGATTACTGGAGGCTAGGATTGGTAATGAGCTGATGGGGGGTAGGACTGGTATTGGGCTGATTAGGGGAGGCTAGCATTGGTGATGGGGTTGAGTGGGGATTAGCACTAGAAGGGAGCTGATTGGGGGCTTTGACTGGGAATGGGCTGATTGTGGGGAGGGGAAGATAGAGCTGCTGGACCTCGAAGAAAACTGGGGGCTAAGGCTACAAATGGGCTGATACGAGGGGATGGGAGAATGGAACTGAAAGGGAGTGGATCTGAGAGGGGCTGCCATGGTATTTGTACTAGAAGGGACTGGTCAGTGGGGAAGGAGGGGGACTGGAAGGGAATGGACACCAGTGGCAGTCATGGGAATGCAAGTTGACATTGGAAGGTACTGGGAGTGAGGACTGGAAAGGGGCTGATACTGGGGAGGGTTACTGGGATTGGAAATAGGCTGATGGAAAGAAGTGAAGAAAACGAAAGAAAAGATAAGAAATGGCAGATGGACCATAGACCACAGAAAGAGAGCTAAGAGAAGACAGGAAAGCAGAAGCCTCAGATCGGGACCAGCATGATCAGAGAATAAATTGGTCAGACAACAAAGGTAGAAAAAATAATTTTATTTCATATTAGTAATTTGACTACAAAATCATAATAATTTTGAAATCAAATATTGTTACTTGTTATTGTGATTAATTATTGTGATTTAAATAAATAAATTTTATAAATAAAAACATATTGCAAAGGCCTATAATATATTAATAATTCAACAAATGATTACAGCGACAATACGTTAATGGTAAAGGAAGAGAGACGCACTTGATTTTATCATTGGGGGTCACCACAAGTTGACCAATGGTAAAAGGGGTCACGGTACAAAAAAGGTGGAGAACCACTGCACTACAGGGAATAAAGACCATCTCCAGGCATTTTTATCCCTTCTATCTCATTGAATCACCAACTGCTGGGAATAAAGACCATCTCCAGGCATTCTTATCCCTTCTATCTCACTGAATCACACACTGCAGGGAATAAAGACCATCTCCAGGCATTCTTATCCCTTCTATCTCACTGAATCCACACTGCAGGGAATAAAGACCATCTCCAGGCATTCTTATCCCTTCTATCTCACTGAATCACACACTGCGGGGAATAAAGACCATCTCCAGGCATTCTTATCCCTTCTATCTCACTGAATCACACACTGCGGGGAATAAAGACCATCTCCAGGCATTCTTATCCTCTATCTCACTGAATCACACAGTGAGGGGAATAAAGACCATCTCCAGGCATTCTTATCCCTTCTATCTCACTGAATCACACACTGCGGGGAATAAAGACCATCTCCAGGCATTCTTATCCCTTCTATCTCACTGAATCACACACTGCGGGGAATAAAGACCATCTCCAGGCATTCTTATCCCTTCTATCTCACTGAATCACACACTGCGGGGAATAAAGACCATCTCCAGGCATTCTTATCCCTTCTATCTCACTGAATCACACACTGCGGGGAATAAAGACCATCTCCAGGCATTCTTATCCCTTCTATCTCACTGAATCACACACTGCGGGGAATAAAGACCATCTCCAGGCATTCTTATCCCTTCTATCTCACTGAATCACACACTGCGGGGAATAAAGACCATCTCCAGGCATTCTTATCCCTTCTATCTCACTGAATCACACAGTGAGGGGAATAAAGACCATCTCCAGGCATTCTTATCCCTTCTATCTCACTGAATCCACACTGCAGGGAATAAAGACCATCTCCAGGCATTCTTATCCCTTCTATCTCACTGAATCCACACTGCAGGGAATAAAGACCATCTCCAGGCATTCTTATCCCTTCTATCTCACTGAATCACACAGTGAGGGGAATAAAGACCATCTCCAGGCATTCTTATCCCTACTATCTCACTGAATCACACACTGCGGGGAATAAAGACCATCTCCAGGCATTCTTATCCCTTCTATCTCACTGAATCACACACTGCGGGGAATAAAGACCATCTCCAGGCATTCTTATCCCTTCTATCTCACTGAATCACACACTGCGGGGAATAAAGACCATCTCCAGGCATTCTTATCCCTTCTATCTCACTGAATCACACACTGCGGGGAATAAAGACCATCTCCAGGCATTCTTATCCCTTCTATCTCACTGAATCACACACTGCGGGGAATAAAGACCATCTCCAGGCATTCTTATCCCTTCTATCTCACTGAATCCACACTGCAGGGAATAAAGACCATCTCCAGGCATTCTTATCCCTTCTATCTCACTGAATCACACAGTGCGGGGAATAAAGACCATCTCCAGGCATTCTTATCCATTCTATCTCACTGAATCACACACTGCAGGGAATAAAGACCATCTCCAGGCATTCTTATCCATTCTATCTCACTGAATCACACACTGCAGGGAATAAAGACCATCTCCAGGTATTCTTATCCCTTCTATCTCACTGAATCACACACTGCGGAGAATAAAGACCATCTCCAGGCATTCTTATCCCTTCTATCTCACTGAATCCACACTGCAGGGAATAAAGACCGTCTCCAGGCATTCTTATCCCTTCTATCTCAGTGAATCACACACTGCGGGGAATAAAGACCATCTCCAGGCATTCTTATCCCTTCTATCTCACTGAATCACACAGTGAGGGGAATAAAGACCATCTCCAGGCATTCTTATCCCTTCTATCTCACTGAATCACACACTGCGGGGAATAAAGACCATCTCCAGGCATTCTTATCCCTTCTATCTCACTGAATCACACACTGCGGGGAATAAAGACCATCTCCAGGCATTCTTATCCCTTCTATCTCACTGAATCACACAGTGAGGGGAATAAAGACCATCTCCAGGCATTCTTATCCCTTCTATCTCACTGAATCACACACTGCGGGGAATAAAGACCATCTCCAGGCATTCTTATCCCTTCTATCTCACTGAATCACACAGTGAGGGGAATAAAGACCATCTCCAGGCATTCTTATCCCTTCTATCTCACTGAATCACAAAGTGAGGGGAATAAAGACCATCTCCAGGCATTCTTATCCCTTCTATCTCACTGAATCACACACTGCAGGGAATAAAGACCATCTCCAGGCATTCTTATCCCTTCTATCTCACTGAATCACACACTGCAGGGAATAAAGACCATCTCCAGGCATTCTTATCCCTTCTATCTCACTGAATCACACACTGCGGGGAATAAAGACCATCTCCAGGCATTCTTATCCCTTCTATCTCACTGAATCACACACTGCGGGGAATAAAGACCATCTCCAGGCATTCTTATCCCTTCTATCTCACTGAATCCACACTGAGGGGAATAAAGACCATCTCCAGGCATTCTTATCCCTTCTATCTCACTGAATCACACACTGCGGGGAATAAAGACCATCTCCAGGCATTCTTATCCCTTCTATCTCACTGAATCCACACTGCAGGGAATAAAGACCATCTCCAGGCATTCTTATCCCTTCTATCTCACTGAATCACACACTGCGGGGAATAAAGACCATCTCCAGGCATTCTTATCCCTTCTATCTCACTGAATCACACACTGCGGGGAATAAAGACCATCTCCAGGCATTCTTATCCCTTCTATCTCACTGAATCACACAGTGAGGGGAATAAAGACCATCTCCAGGCATTCTTATCCCTTCTATCTCACTGAATCCACACTGCAGGAAATAAAGACCGTCTCCAGGCATTCTTATCCCTTCTATCTCAGTGAATCACACACTGCGGGGAATAAAGACTATCTCCAGGCATTCTTATCCCTTGTATCTCAGTGAATCACACACTGCAGGGAATAAAGGCCATCTCCAGGCATTTCTATCACTTGTATTTCACTGTATCCTACACTGCAAGGAATATAGACGATTCCAAATCATTTCCACCCCTTCCTAGAAAAAAAGCTGTTGCTACTCATATTCAGGGCTCTTTCATTAATACATGGGGGCCACAGGTCAATTTTAGCAGCAATGAAAAAGGTATTTGTACTCCATATCACTGCATTCCCCCTCAAAAAAGTCCTGACCCCTTCTATCTCACTATATAAAGACCATCCTCAGGCATTTCTAGCTCGTCTATTTACTGTATCACACACTTGATTAAAGACTATCCCCGGGCATTTTTATCCCTTTTATCTCACTGTATCTCACACTGCAGAGAATAAAGTCCATCCCGTCTATTTTCTTCTCTCTTTTTCCCCTTTCTAATGATCCACTTCTAGTCAGGAGCTGTCTGTATGTAATTAAACCACACAGCAGATGGTGTAGGCTCAGTATGAAGGGGTCATTTCATTAAAACATCTATTGCCGCCTCTCATTGCTTTCTTTGTGGCAAGGGACTCGTATGTTAGGTCAAAGACTTTAGAATAGAAGCTCTTAATATGGAATAGATGTGCTCTTTGACTGGGGATTCACCTTGAGTATGTTTTGACTGACTGTGTAATCGTAACCCATGTCCTTTAAACTGAGTTTTGTTTGTCAGGGGAAGATTTTGGGCAAACCAGAGTGACGATGTAAAACCAGGCCAATGCATAGGGATGAATCTGTAGCATTGTGCCACACATTGAATTGCTGCACTCTTAAACAGTAGATTCAAGAAACTTTAGTGATCTGACAGTTTGAAGATTTTATACAGGAAATACCTTATAAACTGGTAAAAGTAAAAGAGAAAAATAACAGATATTTCTGTGTTCTGGGATGTTCAGTATTGCTTTTGCTCATAGGGAAGGCTGATTTCAGTATGCAAATATATTTAGGAGCTGATGTTCAAAGGCATTTATATAGTTTGCAGATCTGCAAACCATGTAAATGCCGGTTAGTGCAATATTCAGTGGCATTAATGTGGTTAGTGCCGCTGGATATTCACAGGTGCTGCTGCTTCATGCTCCAGTTCTGTGTGGTTAGCACTGGGATGTATAGTGGGTGTTCTGGGACAGAACGGAGATGACACCCATCACTAACTGGGCAACAGAGATATTGAGCCGCTGCCTGGTTACTGACCCACGAGTACAGTTAGGCACAAAAGGTTGGCCTAATGTTATCCGTGGGAGCTAACTGGGCAGCGGCTGAATATCGCCACTGCTTGGTTAGATTCCAGGCTGTGTGGCATCCCGGATATTCATGAAAGGGTGTAGGGAATGCAACAGGCCTGCTGCTTAAAGGAGCGGCAGACCCGTCGCAAGCCACCACATCTGGTATCGCAATCCCATTGGCCTGCCATCGTGATGTCAGTCACAAAGCAATGATGTTGTGGCCCGGTGATAGAGTGGCCCATAAAAGGGGGTAAGAGCCTTGCAGTCTCCCTTTTCGGTTTGACCATAAGGCTCCTGCTCACAGAAGACTCCTGCTCTCAGCAAGCTCCGCTGAAGCCCAATTGTCTTTCTGTCCATCAGCAGAGCACCACGTTGGCCACAGGTGAACCCTCCCCCGTTATGCAGCCTCATCAGTCTCCTGCCAACCTTGTGTCTCCAACTGCCTATGCACTGAGATTGCTGCAGAAACACCCTGTCTTCTGCACTGCATTGTGTGAGGTTGAATGGTTGATCCCTGGTCTAATTGTTTGATGGAGGCGGGGGGGGGGGGGGGGACAGGGAGGAAGGAAGAGCAAGCATCGAAGGACTAGCTTTGGCCAATTTCCGGCCCAGTGTCTTGCAGATCAAGCTGCTGAATACCTTCACTGCAAATTAAGCACGTGCTCTGTGTATGGGCCTCTGACCCGTGCAACAGGCTGTGGGGAGACTGCTCTTTTCTTCCGGGACTTGAGGGTCACAGATTATTTGCTCACTGCAGTAGCTTAGAAGCAGTTTGGGTTTCTGGGGACCTCCAACATTATATGCCACTGATATAAATATAAGGCTGCCAGTTTGGTGATGAGTATTATTTCAATAAATATATGCCAATGGGATGTTCGGTTTCCTGTGCCTCTTTCAAGACTTTCAATACATTCCTGCATTGAGTGGTAAGCAGCATTTGAGGCTTAAGGCGGTGACTCACTACATGGATGACTTTCTCTTTGCGGGCCCGGATGGTTCAGATTCTTGTGCAGCCTTCTTGCACACTTTTCAAGCAGTGGCAGCCGAGTTCGGAGTACCACTTTCCAGAGAGAAGACCATGGGTCCTATTCAGAAGTTGTCTTCTATCCTATTCAGAAGTGGGCTTAGAAATTGGCACCAAGGATGGCGTCACCAGGCTTCCAGAAGACAAGGTGGCAGATTTGAAGAGTAAGATCATGGATGCTCTGGGAAGACACAAGATCACTCTCCTGATGGCACAGTTTCTCATGGGTTTATTGAACTTTGCCTGTAGAGTCATCTTGATGGGCAGACCATTCCTGACGTGTATTGCTGTCACAATGTCCAGGCTCACAAAGTGGGCGACTGGATTCATCTCTCCAGATGTTTAAAGCACGACCTGGACATCTTGATGAGGTTCCTCAGCACCTTCAATGGAGTGTGCATTTGGCAGCAGGGCCTGTACTATAGCCCCATCCTCAAACTCTTCATGGATGTGGTCGGTGCCTCAGGATTCGGTGCTTACTTCTGTGGCACTTGATGTTTTACACCTTGACCCGAATGGTGGGTGACCACAGGACATACAAAGAACATCACACAACTGGACGTATTCCTCTTATATGTTGCAGTATGTGTGTTGGGTAATACCCTGTGCAATCGCAAAGTCATTTTCTGGTGCAACAACCAAGTGGTCATCGCTGTGGTCAACAACCATTCGGCAAAATGCATGGTGGTAGCGGAACTGCTGAGGAAATTCCCCCATGCTCCCCAGACAAGAGTTTTGTCTCCCCAGGTCAGACGCATTTGACATCTGCCCCTCCTCCTCTGTGGCTCCCATGTCAGTGGTCTGTCCCTCCCCACCCTCCCTGGAGATCCTGTTGTGAAGCCTGCCTCCCTTCAGCAGCACTCGGACTTCCGACGTCTTCCCAAATCTTCAGACTTCGCTCAACAGGCAGCGTTGAGGGAAAGAGGAGCAGAACAATATCCTGGGCCCATTCAAAGCCTTCCTATACCTCTAAAGCACAGTGCAGATTTTCGCCACATAGCCTTCACAGCCTGTAGGACTCTGAACACCAGTGCCATGATTCCCATAGGTGCCAGTGTCATAGCTCCTCCCCCTGACATCACTGACGTGACTCTGCCTCCAAGAGCTGGCATTCAGGCAGGAGAATGGGCTGTAGCTCCTCTACTCCCCCCCCCCCCCGGAATACTCGCTGCAAGTGCAGGAAAATGGATGCACTGGGAGAAAGAGGCACAGAAGAAATCCTCCACTGTGACTCCAGCCTATAGGGGAGCAGCCTACAGCCACATGATATTGGATTTACGGGAGGCAGGACCAGAAGGCATTCAGGAGGCCTCCCCTGCGCCACCCCTAGCTGCACATCAGTGGACTTTAATGGAGCTCTGGGACAAGTTCATAGCCCAAAAACTCCTGAAAATGTCGCCACATGTCCTGACAATGCTGCAACACTTAGAAACGCTGCCGCAAGCTCAATACCAGATTCTTGCACAACACCAAGCTCCAGCCACAGCAGACAATCTCACGCTGACACATGACCAACCATCCCTGCCAGGATCCATGATGATGGATGAGGAGGGTGAGATATGGGACTCCAAGGACTCTTTCTGGAGTTCGGGGTTGACTCCAGTGCCCAGTCCCCATGGTATGCCCCCGGCATCCCCTCTGGCGACACGCCACCACCACCACTGATGCCTGCCTCCCCTCCAGAGGACCTCATGTATCTTACGTTTTTGCAGAAGCTCTCCACAAACCTAGGATTATCTCCCAAAGGCGTCCCAGACCCATTAAATACCTGGATTCCCCCAAGATGCTCGTGGCCCTGACGATCCATTAAGTGCTTCTAGACTGTAGGGAAAAAGTGTGGCAGACACTGGCGACGGCACCCACCATCGCCAAAAGATTGGAACTCAAGTACCACGTACAGTCTGCACCAGGCTTTGAGCAGCACAGCTACCACACCAGTCCATTGTGGTGGAATCCATTCTGAAGAAATCTAAAACCTCCCAGCAAAACTCAAAAACACCTCCAGGAAAAGACCATAAACCTCTTGACGTGCATTCAGCATGGAACTGTTCTCAGGCACCATACTGAATGCACAAATTGCCTCTCACCAATTCCAAATCATCGCCTACATTGACCTCCTATTGGAAAAGACGAACGACATTGTGGCTTCTCTGCCCCATAAAACCAAGGAATTCCTGACACCCATGTTGCACGACATGGCGATCTGCAGCAAACGCCTGGTCAGAGCGGCCTTTGATGCCTTAGAGACCGCCTCTCGCATGGCAGGTAGGGCTATCACTGAGCATCATATAGCATGGCTCAGTGCCTCGGAACTAAGGAACGACATCCACGAATGGATAGCCAATATACCCTGCTTAGGGGACAACCTTTTCGGCAGTAAAGTAAAAGAAACAGTGGACGGCATCAAGGATGAATGCACAACCATACAAACTCTCTCCAGCAATTGACTAAACCGCCAGTGGCCCTCGAGGCCATACAGCAACCAGAAAACCACTCACCAGTGCAAGTATAACAACTGCTACAGCTGCAACCACATGAGCTATCCGAATCCTCAGTTTTACAAAAACAACTACTAGCACAAGTCTCATCCATGAGAAAGAAAACCTCAAAAAACCCAGCACCCCTCTTCGACTAAGGCCACACAGGGGTTTTGACCACCAGCCCCCACAGGATGTCCCCATGGAGGGGGAGGGGGTTGCCTTGCACTCTTCACGGAGGCATGGGTGGACATCTCAAAATACCACTGGGTCATCCAAATTATCTGCAGGGATTTCCACATTCACTTCAGAGAATTCCCCACTCCCAGACCCGCCCACCAGCACCAGACATCAGCAGGGCTCACATCACACCTTCTCCAGGAAACAAACAGCCTTCTGTGTATAGGAGCCATAGAATTGGTTCCCAAATCACTGCTCAATCAAGGCTTCTACTCACACTATTTCCTCATCCCCAAGAAGTCCGGTGACTGGCACACAATCCTCGATTTCAGGCGACTCAACAGACACATCTTCAAAGAAAAATTCTGCATGCACTCACTGGACACCATTCTTCCCCTGATTCTGGAGAACCACTGGCTCACATTGCTGGACCTACAGAATGCCTACACCAACATACCACTGCATCCTTAACAGAAGAATTACCTTCGCTTCAGAGTGGGTAACCAACGTTTCCAGTACACGGTCCTGCCATTCGGCCTCTCCTCAGCCTCACGAGTCTTTACAAAGTTCATCGCTGTCGCTGTTGCTCACCTGCGCAAGGCAGGTATACGCGCTATCCCCTATCTTGTTGACTGGCTGATTGCAGCATGATCCCCAGGAGCAGCACGGGAGGTGGTTCAAGCTATATCCTCTCTATTTCAGACTCTGGGCTTCCTCATCAACCACAGCAAGTCACAAATGCAATTGTCCCAGGTGTTAGACTTTATAGGGTACAAACAAATAATGGTCACTTATCGTGAGAGTAATAATATATCAGATGAATACAATACTCCACATATGATCTAAAAAGTGTACTGTATTAATTTCTCAACTTGAACTAATTGCTCTTCTCAATTAAAAAAGCTATGATATTACTGACTGAAAATTAGTGGCAGCAAAAGTCTCAGAATTGCGGGCCACCTCTGACTTTACCAAAACACCAGATGGTGTACTGCCCTGTATACATCAACGACCTTAAAGATTTCTTTCAGCCACTATTTTTTTCTTATAAAAAAGTTTTTCAATGTGTAAAGGAAGAGCTTGAGTGCTTAAGTACTTGGCAATATAAATGCAACTGGTGGCTTCCAAAGTAGACTCAAAAGTGTTATTACATCAGCTACAAACTACTATTCCAGGGGGTCTGAACATGCGGATAGAATGGGAGGCCTGTTTTTGATGAGTAAGGCCTGTCAGGTGACCGACAAAGCAGTATCTATTTAAACTGTTCCGCATGTGCGGTATCTGTCTAGCAGTAGACGCTGAAGAAGCCAGCAAGCTCACGTGTCTTACCTTTTTGAATAATTTGAAGGTATGTTTTTTTCTGAAATGATTCCTCTATTTTTTGATAAAATCATTGTTGAGATGAAAGTTTGTATTGAACGCACTTATTTTGTTTACAGTGCTTCTATGAATCTCCCCTGAAGAAACCTCCAGGGTGAAACACTTGTATACAGCACGCTCGATAGCGTTGGGATCATGAAACTCAACGGTTGGACTTCCTAAGTTCCGTATGAAAGCTAAATGAAAGCTAAGTAATAACGCTTTTGAGTCTACTTCGGAAGCCACCAGTTGCATTCATATTGCCAAGTACTTAAGCACTCAAGCTCTTCCTTTACACATTGAAAAACGTTTTTATAAGAAAAAAATAGTGGCTGAAGGAAATCTTTAAGGTCGTTGATGTATACAGGGCAGTACACCATCTGGCGTTTTGGTAAAGTCAGAGGTGGCCCGCAATTCTGAGACCTTTGCTGCCACTGATTTTCAGTCAGTAATATCATAGCTTTTTTAATTGAGAGCTTTTTTAATTGAGAAGAGCAATTAGTTCAAGTCGAGAAATTAATACAGTACACTTTGTAGATCGTATGTGGAGTATTGTATTCATCTGAGACTTTATAGGGGCCAAGCATTCCTCCTGCCTCACAGAGCAGACAAGATCATGGTGCTAGCCGCCCAGATATCCTCATCACATATGAACTCAGCATAGATCTTCCTCCACCTCATGAGACATCTGGCGTTGACGGTGCACGCCATCCCATACACTAGGCTGCACATGTGCCAACTCCAGTGGCACCTCCAGAGGGCTTGGGACCAACACAGACAACTCCTGCACCACAAGGTCATCATAGACCACCATACTCTCAAGACTCCCCTGCTGGTGGAGAACACAAAAAAACTTACAGGAAGGCAAGCTGTTCAGGCCACCCTCAATCGCAGATCACCTTGACACCAGACACATCAAAATGTGGATGGGGGCACACCTGCTCGATTTCTGCATGAATGGGATCTGTTTCCCAGCCAAGGCGCACCTGCACATCAACCTCCTCGAACCCGAGCCATATGGAATGCGCTGTGGGCCTTTCAGCCCTCGATCCAGGGGAAGGCCATTCTTATCCAGACTGACAATCAGGTAGCAATGTTTTACATCAACAAACAAGGAGACATGGGCTCCCACACACTGTGCAGGGAGGTCTACCTGATATGGACAACCGCAATCTCCCTGCGGGCCCATCTGCAAGCAGCATACCTGCTATGGAACGACAACACCTTAGCAGACTCCCTGAGCCAGCAGCTTGTTCCTTATGAATGGTTGCTCAAGTCCTTAGTCGCCTCCAGCCTTTTCTGCCGGTAGGGTACTCCAAGGATTGACCTCTTTACTTGCGAGGACAATGCAAAATGCAAAGAGTTCTGCTCCAGACATCCCTCCACCCACAGGGTGGCAGCGGACTACTTTTCTATCAACTGGAGCTCTCAGCTTTGCTATGCCTACCCACCGACCCCTCTCATCTCCAGATCGCTCCAGAAGATTGCACACAATGGGGTGATCATCATCTTCATCACACCGTTCTGGCCAAAGCAGCCCTGGTTCCCATACCTCAAGCAACTATCCAGCCAGCAGCACTGCTGCCTTCTGACCTGCCCGGACCTCATCAAACAGGACAGGGGTAAGACACGCCACCCTGACCTGCAGACCCTACTGTTGATCACTTGGATGCTGAACAGATGAACCTGAGACCCTTCCACCTCTCCCAGGATGCCATGGAACTCCCCTTGGCAGCCAGGTGACCAGCCACGCAGCATTCCTATGCAGCAAAGTGGGAAAGATTCCGCACATGGTGTGACAGCAGGGGGCTGAACCCCTTTCACTGGCCTCAACTGACTGCACAAATTCTAAGACTGTATTAACAGGGGAATCTGAGACTAATGACTACTTCGTTCAATTTTACACTGTGTTGCAGTTCAATATTACACAATGCATTGCAGTTCAATGTTAGACTACAGGTTGCAAAAATTGTTTGCTGTTGAATGTTATACTCAGGACCATACCGAGCCCTGTGCGAGCGGTGCGGCCACACAGGGAGCAAAGACTTAAGGAGCGCATTTCGGCTCTCTGCCGTTGCCTGCCGCCGCCACTTTAGCAGGGGCAGGCAGCGGCAGAGAGCCGTAATGCACCCCTTAAGTCTTCTCGCCGACACACTAAGCAGGTCTGGTCTCTCCGGGAGGGTCCAGACCTGCTTAGTGTGCCAATGAGTTGTACATAGGGTGCATGCCTCTTCTCTCCTGCCCCCATAAAGTGGCTAGATGGAGGTGCGGGAGGGGGGGGGACACGCGCCTGATGTGCAACTCGCACAGGGTGCTTTTCACTGTCGGTACAGCCCTGGTTATACTACACCGTTCCTGTGCTCTTGCGTTTAAATTGGCAACCTTGTTGCATACCTCACAATCCCTGGGGTCTTTTTTTCATGCAAAAACTGTATTTCTCCAGCCTCATCCTACCACAGCATCCTGGGACAGCTCGAGAGTCAGCTTGGCATGGTTGACTGAGACTGTTTGTCCATGGAGAAAGTAAGGTTACTCACCGTAACGGGGGTTCTCCATGGACAGCAGAATGAGTCAGCCATTCCAACCCGCCCACCTTCCCCTTCGGATGAGTCTCCGATGAGCCTCCAGGCTAGGGAAACACTGAGGAAGGAAGGTCAGGGACAGGAACAGGAAAAGGAAGGAACAGGCTGAGAGGAATAAAAAAAAAAGAGGATTCCTCAGAGCTAAGGGAGAGCTAATCCGGTCCCTGGGGATGGCACACCTAGGCATGGCTCACTCATCCTGTTGTCCATGGAGAACCCCTGTCCTGGAGAACCCCCAGCCCAACCCATATGGGAATGTCCTCCTTGCAATCCAGTTGAAAGAGTGTGCATGCTGGAAGCTCGTGCATCCTCTGAACTGGGCTATCTGAACACATTAATCTGTTTTAATGTGGTCACTGCCCATACATTTTCAAAGAGAAACTAAAGGCATCTGAATGTTTTGCAAGAGTGCAAGGGTGGGGCTATTTTAAAATTGCCTCTCATTGAGAACATTTTTTGAAAGGTATTTACCTTGGTAAAATGATCTCCCTGAATGTAGCCCTCTTCCGAGAGCCCAAAGGTGTGCATAGGCTCTCATAACACGTCCTTTCAGCCATCTTAATAAGACATGTCCCTGGAGAGGTGGATGGTTTAAGTCAGAGACGTACACAGCGTTCATAGACATTTTCAAATGTAAGCACACAGTTTTATCCCCTATCACCTATCCACAGAAATGGCTGATGCAAAATATGCTCACAGGTAATTCTGAAGAAGAAGCTATCTGGCAGCTACGTGGGCTTTTCAGAATTTCCCCATTGTTTTTCTTTTTGCCTGGTGGAAGAATGTTTTATATCTATTTTCACTGCATCTGCCGTTTCTCCTTTCCCCCTCCTGTCTCCAACGAATTATACAGCGTTTTCCTGCTTTG
Source organism: Ichthyophis bannanicus (assembly GCA_033557465.1). Lineage (NCBI taxonomy): Eukaryota > Metazoa > Chordata > Amphibia > Gymnophiona > Ichthyophiidae > Ichthyophis > Ichthyophis bannanicus. Next base: position 679,736,701 of record CM066033.1, read on the forward strand.
TCTTATCTGGGAAATTCTTGATTTTCTCCATCAACTTTAAGAAATGTGCATCTGTTCTACCTTTTGTACTGTGCGCAGTATGGGGGGATGTATTTCTATTTCATTTTGCCAGTGCCCGTAGCTTAGGTTGAACAAGTAAAGCTGGTTTGCTTGTTCCCCTGGATTAATCTCATCCCTTTAACTGCCTGCTGTTGTGACTTGGACTGACCTAACCCACCTTATCTGATGCAAAACGGGGCTGGAAAGCAGATATTCTGGCACTAGTGGAGGAGAGGGTGGTTAGAAAAATAAGGAAAGTCCACTGAGACCTTAGTCAAGGTCTGTTTCTTTCATTTTCTCTTTTTGTTTCTGTCTCTCTTATATTTTTTTCCTTTCACTCTCTCGCTCGTCTTTCCTTTCCCTTGTCATTCCCTCTTTAATTTTCTGTTTACTCTTTTCAGTTTCATAATGTTTATTCTGTTTTCTTAAGTTTTCCCAACTTATTTGTAATATTTTCCTTGCTTTTTTTATTCTTTACAAACCAAGAGATGTTAGAAAGAATTATACAGAAGGGGTTGCGAATATCTGTCTGTCTATTTACTGGTACGGGACGAAACTTGGCATATGGGAAAAACTAGTAAAAAGACACATTGAATTAAAAAATGGGCCATATTGGACCTGGGGTTCCAGAGTGATAAGCCACTTATAAAATAGTCCAATCCATTTCTATGGGCGAAGTTCCAGTTCCTGCAGCCTAGAAATCACATACAGTAAAATATAGCAGTTAAGGAATTTCTTCTTTCAAACTAACTCTCCCTGTTCTCTACACTTCCAATCACCCCAAACTGCCCCATCCTCAAAAACCGCCTCCTCTATACTACACACTACCCCCCCCAAACAAAATACTCCATCACAACTGTTCTAAACTGCCAAATGTTCCCACCATGAAAGAAATGCCTCATACAAGGGCCTCACCACCCTACACACCTCCCCACCCTCAAAATCTATATCCCTGCAACTGCCCCACCACCCTACAAACTGCCCCATCCCAAAAATTACCCCTTTACAACTATCCCACCCCTAAAACCTACCCCCTGCAACTCCCCCAGCACCCCACAAACTGCTTCCCTTTCTCAAAAAATACCCCTACACAACTGCCTCACCATTCTGCCAATTGCATCACCCCAAAAAACGATTCTCTATTACTGTCCTATCACTCCACCAACTGCCTCACCAAAAAGCTGCCATGCCACAACTGCACCACCACCAAGTGCCCACTCCCAAAAACTGCCCCAGGCAAATGCCCCACCAACCTGCACACTGGCCCACACCTAAAAAATATTCCTTCACTACTGCCCTACCACTCCACAAACTGTTCCCTACAATTGCTGCCCTACCACTCCACAAACTGTTCCCTAATAAATGCTCCCTACAATTGACCGACCCTTAAAAACTATACCTCAACTGTCCTACCACCTCGTCAGCTGTCCCCTGCATCTGCCCTACCACCCCGAAGACTGCCTACATTCCCAAAAACTACCACCTGGCAATTGCCTCACCCACACGACATGTCCCTGGCAACTGCCCCCCATCCTCTCAAAATATCCTGTGCAATTGCCTCACCCTCAAAAATTCCCTGCATATGAATGCCCCACCCCCAAAACTTCCCCACTGCCATTGCCCCACCATCCTGAAAACTACCCGCACCCCTTAAGCTACTTCCCCACAACTGTTCCCGTCCTCCAGAAATGCCCCAGCTTCCCCAGCTACCCCATCATAGACACAATACATGCATAGAACACACAGATTCACACACATGCATGAACACCACACACACAGAACACACAAACATATGAATCACACACACACACACACACATACAGACTCAGACACAGATGTTACACAGTACTGTTCAAGAAACCTAAGGCACCATTCAGTTCAGTAGCCTGAGTTAGCCTAATAAGGCTTCTGGGAAGTACTGTACAATCAGAGGCTTTGCCTCCTGGCTTTAATGATGTCTGAGGTATCAGGGCAAGTGTCCTTCATGGGATTTAGTCTTACTGTTTCCCACGGCTTAGCAGTCTGTCTAGGCCCATGATTCAGCTTAGTGGCATACCAGAAAGGCATTGCTTGCTCAAGAGGTTTAAAAACATTATCTCTATGATTTCCTCTAACAGTCCTTTTGTTGCACAAGCTATCCTTTAACTTTTGTTTCTGCTCTTGTCTTCTATATGGAGAATCTCCTTCCCAGGCTTCTTCTCTTTGCTTAAATTCAGGTATACAATGACAAAGGTTAAAAGTTTAACCTTTTGCTTTGTGTTTGATTCTCTGGGGTGAGGCTGGAGGCGTACCGTGACTGCTGCCTTCAGTATCGGTGCTCTCTGGAATATACCTCCTGCTTTCCCAGTCTTTCCTTCTCTGGCCCTTAAGGCCTGTTCTCTTGTGGGCTTTCGGGCCCGGTCTGGCTTGGCTTCGGCCTTCTCGGCCTGTCCTCTCTCTTAGGACTGGTTCTCTTCTCCCAGCCTGTCCTTTTCCTCTCAACGGATGAGGCTTTGGCAGCTGAGCTCCTTGCAGGCAAGTCCCTTGACTCTTGCTTGCCTCTTGACTCTTGCTTGCCTCCAGACTCTTGCTTGTCTCCAAACTCTGGCTTGCCTCCAGACTCTGGCTTGCCTCCAAACTCTGGCTTGCCTGCTCTTAAATGTGAGCTTTTGGAATAAGAGTCCTGCCCCTTAGGGCGTGGTTCTGTGGTCTCTGTCTTAGCTCTCCTGCTCCCTCTAGGTAAGTTCTCTGGAAATTGCAGGCAATTTCTTTTTCTTTCAGAGTTTAAAACTTTTTTTCTCTCCAGCAGAGGGTCCGCTGCATCACAATACTTATCAATCGCCTTAATGAAAAAGGAATACTTGGCTCCGCACTTGACTGGTGCATATCCTACCTAACTAACCGTTGGCAACAAGTAAGAATTGAAGAAAGAACATCAGAACCATTTCCCAAGGATCCTCTCTTTCAGCATTAATGTTTAATATATACATGCAACCTATCTGTGACCTCATCCGTTCCTTTAATGTTACCTGTTTAGCCTATGCAGACGACATTCTCCTATACATGCCATTCTCCATCAACCATCCTGATTTTACACCATTAATAAAATGCTTTGAATCAGTAGAAGACTGGCTCCTCTCACAGAACCTAAGAATCAACCATAGCAAGACCGATGTTATGTTTATCACAAAGAACCAAAACTTCACACCTCCTACTACCTTAAAGATAAAGGACAAGGAATTGACAGTAAAACCTACGATACGATACCTAGGTATTACCCTTGACCAGCGTCTCAATATGAAAACCCACATAAAAAACACAACGAGACTAATATATCACAAAATACGTACACTACGCCACTTACGACCGCTACTGGAACCCACAGACTTCAGAACCGTCTATCAAGCCTTGGTGATGCCTCACCTCGATTTTGCTAATGCAATTCTTCATGGTCTCCCTCAAGCAACTTTAAATCCTCTCCAACTGGCGATGAACACCGCTGCCAGAGTACTTGAAGGAATATCAAAGACAGACCACATAACTCCAATCTTGAAAAGACTCCACTGGTTACCGTCCAACGCAAGAATCCACTACAAGATTATAATCACTACTTTCAAAGCCTTATACAACCAAGCACCCTCAACGGTCGCCAACCTTCTACACATGCAGACCCTCAACAGAGCCAGAAGATCAACTGCTATAAATACATTAATAGTCCCCAAACAAACAGTCAAATACACTAAGGAAACATCTAAAAGAGCCCTTCAGCATTCATGCCCCAATAGCATGGAATGCCCTCCCACCAGAATTGAGAGCTATAACCAGCCTAACACAATTCAGGAAAAGTCTCAAACACCACCTATTCTTAAGCTATTTTCCAGTTTAATCCTACACAATATATAGGCACTCCATATCCAGACCAAGATAATTTCAACTGTGAATAATGTGTATAGTTTATTGTATTTATATAGTTGATATAGTTTACCTGTAATCCCAAGTTTCTAAATCCCTGTTACTTGTAAATGCACTACAGTTACTCTGTATGTATATGTTTAGTTTCATGTAAACCGCGCAGATGACAATAGTGCGGTATATAAGAGATGTTAAATAAATACATAAATAAATAAATAAAACACCTGCATGCAGGGTCGTACCAAGCCAAAATTGTGCCCTATGTGACTTGCAAATCTGGTTCACCCCCCACCCAATATCTCCCCCATACCTCCATTTAGCTGGCTGCTTGCCCTTGCCCTGCTGCCACCACTTTTGGTTTTCGCAGTGGTGCCGGCAGCAGTGGAGCAGATCTGATTTCAAATTTAAAAACAAAACAAAACAAAACACTGCGGTCTTTCCTCGTGTACACTTGTACAGAGACCTGATCCCTCCCTGCTCTGACGTAGGTTCACATCAGAGGAGGGAGGGACTAGCCCAGCCAGGGGCGGCCCAAGGGGGGTGCGGGGCCATGTACGGAGACTCGGTGCAGGGCCTCATTTGCATAAGTGGCCTTATTTGCATAAATATTTGCATAATGTTACCATACACTAACTTTTAGTAAACATGTCTCTTAATGAGTGTATGGATAAAGAAAGACTAAAAGATTTCTACATTACTATAATCCAGTGCCAACCGCCAGGCACATTAGGAACTACTACAAACGCTGCCCATTTAGAACCCATAGCAAACCCGCCGTATCCTGACAGCACTACCAGGACTCACAAAGCACCATACCCTACCTATCAAAAGGCAACACTGCAAATATTAAACCAATACATTTCAGAGAATACTGGGGAAAGAGAACAAGTGGCAACGTCAAATAGGAATTACATAAACAGAATACCTCAGCTCAGTTACACATGCAGAACATAGACCATCACCAAACAAGGAATCACAATTTAGAAACAGGAAGGCAATAATTAAACTGGGAACCCCAAAAGCCAAACTTGGAATGTACAACCACACTGTAGAAATAAAACTATAAATTAATTTCCTCTTGTACCAAACAAAGCGCAGACGTTAGTGATGCACATTTCCCAGAGCTGACATATTCCAGTAAATAAATTCAAAATAAAGAGATATCTTTCTACCTTTTGTGCATTTTTTTTTCAGTTGCAATTGGTCAAGCCACTTTCTTCTGGTTGTTCTTCTTGTTTTCTGCTAAATCTCCATCATCTGCTGTCCATTTGTCCTTTCTTCTCTCTTCTAGTTTCTTTCCATTCTCTCTCTCTACATCTGCTTTAACATACTAATCTTTCTCCTTTTGCTCTTTCCTCATTCCTATTTCATCCACACAAATTTTACCCCTCCATCCTCAATCCCCACTTACTCTCCCAATACCCGGCCAATTGTAGATTTTTCATCCCTCCTACACAAAATATTTTCCCCCTCTCCATTTTACTCTCCAAGCCCCATCCCATTCTAATCCTCCCCCAACATCAGCTCCCTTCTAGTTCCAGTCTCACCAAGCATCCATTCCCTTCTAGTCCCTGCATCAGCCCATTTCCAGTCCTAGCCCCCCATCAGCCCATTTCCAGTCCTAGCTCCCCCATCCATCTCCAGTCCAAGTCCCTTCATCAGCTCATTTCTAATCCTAGCCCCCCATCAGCCCATTACTAGTCATTTCCTAGCCCCACCATCAGCCCATGTCAAATCATAGCTCCCCTCCACTCAGCCCAATTCCAGTCCAAGCCCCCCCATGAGCCTACTTCCAGTTCTAGCCCCTCCATGAGTCCATTTCAATTCAAGCCCCCACCACAGCCCATTTCCAATCTTAGCTCCCCCCAACAGCCCATTTCCAGTCCTATCCTAGCTGTTCCATCAGCCCATTTTCAGTCCTAGCTCCCTTCCCTCACAGCCCATTTCCATTCCAAGCCCCCTCCCCATCAGCTATTTGCAGTTCAAGCCTCCCCTTCCACTCAGCCCATGTCCAGTCCTAGCAACCCCCCACCCCTTACCAGTCCTAGCCCCCCGCCTACCTCCAGGCCTAACCCCCATCACCCCATTTTCAGTTTAAGCCCCCCCTATAACCCATTACCAGTCCTAACCCCCCATCAGCCCACTTCCAGTCCTAACCCCCCATCAGCCCATTTCCAGTCAGCCCCCTATAGCCCATTGCCAGTCCTAACCCCCCCATCAGCCCACAGCCCATTACCAGTCCTAACCACATCAGCCCACCTCAAGTCCTAACCCCTCCCCATCAGCCCATTTCCTGTCCTAGCCCCCCATAGCCCATTATCAGTCCTAACCCCCCCATAGCCCATTACCAGTCCTAACCCCCCTTAAGCCCACTACCAGTCTTAACCTCCCCATAGCCCATTACCAGTCCTAACCCCCCCCATAGCCCATTACCAGTCCTAACCCCCATCACCCCATTTCCAGACAGCCCCCATCAGCCCACAGCCCATTGCCAGTCTTAGAACCCCCCCCCATAGCCCATTGCCAGTCTTAACCCCATCCCCCCCATAGCCCAGTGCCAGTCTTAACCCCCCCCATAGCCCATTACCAGTCCTAACCCCCCATCACCCCATTTCCAGACAGCCTCCATCAGCCCACAGCCCATTGCCAGTCTTAACCCCCCCATAGCCAGTCTTAACCCCACCCCCCCATAGCCCATTGCCAGTCTTAACCCCCCCAGCCCATTGCCAGTCTTAACCCCACCCCCCATTGCCCATTGCCAGTCCTAAGCCCCCCATTACCCCATTTCCAGACAGCCCTCATCAGCCCACAGCCCATTGCCAATCTTAACCCCCCAGCCCATTGCCAGTCTTAACCCCCCCATTGCCAGTCTTAAACCCCCTAGCCCATTGCCAGTCTTAAACCCCCCATAGCCCATTGCCAGTCTTAACAACCCCATAGCCCATTGCCAGTATTTACCCCCCCAAAGCCCATTGCCTGTCTTAACCCCCCCTAGCCCACTTCCAGTCTCAACCCCCCCCAAGCCCATTGCCGGTCTCAACCCCCCCCAGCCCATTGCCAGTCTTAAAACCCCCCCAGCCCATTGCCAGTCTTAACCCCCCCCTCGCCCATTGCCAGTCTTAACCCCCCCTAGCCCATTGCCAGTCTTAAACCCCCCCATCGGCTCATGGCAATTTAAAAAAAAAAAAAAAGCTGGCCGCTGCCGCCGCGGTGGCATGGAGTGTCCCGCGGGGCCCCCTCTGCCCGGCTGAACTCTCCCGACGCGGCTGAGCCCCTCTGTGCCGGCTTGCAGATACGCGAAGGGAGAGTGTCTCCCTCACGTCTCTGTTAAGCCCGCAGGGGCAGATGGGAAATTTCCCATCAGCCCCTGCTTCCCATCCGCCCCTGCGGGCTGAACAGAGACGTGAGGGAGACACTCTCCCTTCGCGTATCTGCAAGCCAGCGCAGAGGGGCTCATCCGCGCTGGGAGAGTTCCGCCAGGCAGAGGGAGCCCCGCGGGACACTCCATGCCGCCGCCGCGGCAGCGGCCAGCTTTTTTTTTTTTTTTTTAATTTAATTAAGAAAAAAAAAGCAGAATGTTCTTTGCGCGGGGCCCCCCGAAATGCGGGGCCCTGTGCAAAAAACATTCTTGCTCAATGGACGGGCCGGCCCTGAGCCCAGCCATTCAAATGCAGATCTATGCAACTCAGCGCTTGAATGGCTGGCTTGCTCCCTCCCTTCTCTGATGCGACCTACATCAGAGAAGGGAAGGAGGGATCAGATCTTTGTACAAGCACGGAGGAAAGACCCACATGCTTTTTTTAAAATTTGAGTCTGCTCCGCTGAAGCCAGTGCCACTGTCGCTGAGAAAACAAAAAGTGGTGGCGGCAGGGCAACAACAGGCAGCATGGGGGGGGGGGGGGCCGAGGTCGGTAGTCCAAAATATTTTGAACTCTGTGTGGCTGGACCACTCGCACAGGGCTAGATACGGTGCTGCCTGCTTGTCTATAGGTGGTGGGGCCAGAAGAAGCATCTCTTTATAACAAAGGACCAGATGCTGAGAACAGAGGAAACAATGCTGAAATAATTGACAAATTTCTATGCATTTAAGCACTGGTTTGATGGGGCCTTGGAGAGACAGACGGAGACATGCACATACACTTCCACTGCAGCAGCACAGATACCTTCCGTACTTTCACATATATAGCCATACTTCGTAACTTATTTTGCCAAGTACTGTACATATATAGCAAGCTCATATCTTGCATAAAACAATCATTCATTTTGCTACACCCATTGTCTCTGAGAAGTTGACCCAGGACCAGCTAGCAGTCATCTGAGAATCCTCACTTTTGCAGAACTAGACAACAAACCCGAGCCAAAAAGAGAACTCAGACACAGTGTACTCCATTCCTGACATTTTGGGGGCTCGTCCAGGCTTAATACTCTGTTTGATATGCAGTCAGTCACACCAAAAGCTAATCAATTTCAATATAAGTGTAAGTTACTTGATGTAATTTTAGATGGCACAGGTACTGCACAGTATACTATCTACAAGGCTTCCTCAACTTTCCAATGTTATTGTAGATATCTTTGCTCTATCACCCACTGTAGAATAGAAAATTATCTTAGCATGTGAAGAATGCATTTTGGAAAGAATCAACTTATTTGCACTTATTTGCTTCGACATTCCCCCATGCACACTCCAAAAAGAAAGAAAAAATAAGTGGGAAATGATAGCATTGCACAGTACTGTTCAAGAAACTTCATAATTCAATTCAGCAGGCCTGGGTTAGCCTGATTTATTGATTTCTTTGCAAAACTTTGTTATACAGCTATACACACAAAAATTGGCATCATAGTGGTTTACAATAGGAGAATGCATCATAAAATTCAAAACATAGGACAAAAACAAGGAGTCAAAGGAGTGTGCAACATAAAAATTCACTGACAGTGGTTGGTGAATTGATGTGCAACTCTTAGGAGGAGAGAAAAAAGTTCCCTCCTTAAATCTTGCTGAATACCTTCACGTGGTGACCCCATTGTATAATATTTATACTAAATGTCAGCAAGGTGACACCATACAATTGAAGTATGGTCGCCCAGGATGAAAAGGTGCCCACCCATAGCTTACACACTAGGGCTAACAATGGTGGTTGCAATAGTGCAAGCACTGCAGATGTAGATTACATTCTCCAGGACCAAGCAGGAAGTCAGTCCTCACATATGGGTGATGTCGGCGCCGACAGAGCCCCCGTGCGGAGCATTTCCCCAGCTTTCAAAGAAAGCCTTTGGGAATGCAGTGCACCTGCGCGGTCCCCTTCCTGCCCAAGGGTGCCATCTTGCTCAGTCTTTCTTTTTCCGTGGAGCCCGATGGACGTGAGTTCGTGTCACCCGGGAAAAGTTGGTTTTTTCGGCGATTTTTGCGTTATTGTATCCGGTTCGATGCCGGTTCCCCTTCCTGCCTGGGCTTGGTACACCGGTATTGAGTCTGGACTTGTGATTTTTGGTTTTTGTCCTTCATGACTAGCGTTCCTGCTCTTTTTGTGTTTTCACTGGCAGCCCAGTCATTTGACCTTGCAGGGGCCCTTTTTCCCCCGATGGCTGCCAGAGGGTTTAAAAAGTGTGATCGGTGCAAGAAACTTATGTCTCTCACTGACACACATGACTGCTGCCTCCGATGCCTTGGACCCGACCATGACCTGCTGGCCTGTGGCCCATGCGGCAAAATGTTGTCAAAGGCGCTTCGGAGCCGTCAGCATCAACGTGAGAAAATATTCTCTGATTCCGTGTCCGGCTGGACCCGGACTTCGTCAGAGGCCTCGACATCTCGGGAGTCCGACCCCGAGCGTCTTCGGGGGTCCTCTGAAAGGGAGTCTCCCTCGCGGGAGCACCGCAGGAAGAAAAAGCTCGTGAGGGCGTCGTCGGTGGAGGCTCCTGGTTCCTTGAGGACCAGGTTGCGCCCTGACCGCCGCCCTGGGTTCTCGGAGTCAGAGAAGCCTTCCAAGCTACCTCATGTGGAGCCGGAGTCCCCGAGTCACGTAAGTGCAGTTGTCCTCGTGGACTCTCCTCCGGAGGAGCCGACGTCGGGCCCAACGCCATCGGGGCCCGAGTCGGGGGCTGCTGAGTCTCCTGAGCTTGGACTCAGGTTGACGGCCTTGGAGAGCAGCTTGGCTGCTTTCATGGAACAGCAGCAGGTGCTGATTGCCAGTCTGACCGGTGCATCTGCCCCGACCACCGGGACCTTGACGTCTAAGTCGACCCCGGACACCGAGCCGATCCTCGAGTCGATGAAGTCTCAAGTCGATCCTCAGTCAAGGTCCCCCTCAACCTCCCCTGCGGGGCCGAGGCCGTCAACGCCAATACCCTCGGCGTCGGGGCAGGTGGCACCGAGGCCCACACGGCCGGAGCCGCTCGACTCCTCCTCGGAGGAGTCGGAGTGGGAGACAGAGGATGAGGAGTCCCCGGACACCTTCCGGACCCGGTGCGTCCCTTCGGACTCACCGGAGTCCAAGCCTCAATGACGGTCCCCCCCGGAGGACACCCAGTTCTTGGACTTCGTGAGGGACATGGCCAAGGCTCTGGCCTTCCCTACGGATGCCAATGAGGAGCCTCGAGCCCAGGAGCTTGATGCCCTCCAGTATGATTTTCCTCCAAAGGAAGCCTTTATTGTACTGGTTCCTCCGATGCTGGAACGGCTGTTCTTCCGTATGTGGGAGGCACCGGCCTCGACGCCGGTTCTTAACAAACGGGTTGACTCCATTTATCGAGTCCATAAGAGCCCTGGGTTCCAAAAGGCACAGCTACCGCACCATTCCATGGTTGTGGAATCGTCCATGCACCGTCTGAAGAGTCAGAAGATGCACTCCTTGATGCTCCCCGGCTGGGAGGCCCAGAACCTGGATGCTCTCGGTAGAAAGTGCTTCCAGGGCTCTATGCTGTCTTGCCGTGTCCAGACCTACCAGCTGTACATGCGCATGTACTCAAGAGACCTGGCAAAGGAGATTGCCGGGTTCTCAGCTGGCCTCTCCGAGGAACCTTGCAGAGGTTTAAGGCCTTGTCAACAGGGATCCGAGAGTGCTCGAAGTTTATCTCTCGAGCAGCCTATGATGGCTTTGAGGCTTCGGCCCGGGTAGCCTCAGCCGGCATCGGTGCACGCCATCAGGCCTGGCTACAGTCATCGGACCTGGAGCCATGGGTGCAGGACAAGTTGGTCGATGTCCCCTGCTGAGGTGAAAACCTTTTCGGTAAGCCCATGGCTGAAAAGGCTGCGGAACTCAAGACTGAGACTCTCACCAGGACAAGGCTGTCCAGGAAAACATCTGCCCCTTCTCAGAAAAAGAAGGGCTCGGGGGAAAAGCCCTTTTTCCCCAAGGAAGGGTGCTGCCTAAAAATCCTACTCTCACTATCAGGCCTCTCCATCTCCCCAACAGGGCCAGCAGGCCAAGGGGCAGGGGCATGGGCCCCGTAGGCAGAAGACCCCCCAAGCTGCCAGCTCCGGCTCCTGCATAGCAGGGAGCGGGGTTTTGACTCCCACAGCATAGCCTCTTCTCCACAGCTGGCTCCACTCAGCACAGGAGGTCGGCTGACCCTGTACGCCTACAGGTGGCCAGCCATCACAGGGGATACCTGGGTCCTCAGCATAGTCCAACAGGGCTACATGCTCCACTTCCATCAGATACCCCCTCCTACTTTCCAGGGGAGCCTCCAAGACTCCCTCTGCACAGAAACCTCCTCCTGCAGGAGTTGGCAAGTCTTCTAAAGGATCAGGCGGTGGAACTGGTGCCTCACCACCTGAAAGGGTAAGGCTTCTACTCCAGGTACTTTCTGGTACCAAAAAGGACAGAAGGCCTCCGGCCTATCCTAGACTTGCGAAACCTAAACAAGTTTCTGGAGAGGGAAAAGTTCAAGATGCTTACCCTTGGAATACTGCTGCTCTATCTCCAGCAGGGAGACTGGCTATGCTTCTTAGACCTGAAGGATGCTTATACGCACATGCTCATTCATCCAGACCACAGACAATATCTCAGATTTGTGGTGGGAGGAAACCATTTCCAGTACAGAGTACTTCCCTTTGGCCTAATTTCCGTCCCCAGGGTTTTCACCAAATGTCTGGCGGTGGTGGCGGCCTATCTCAGGAATCATGGAATTTTTGTCTTCCCATACCTGGATAACTGGCTCATCAGAGATCAGTCTCTCCAGGAGGCCAGGGAAGCCACTCTTCGCACTGTCTCTCTTCTCCAGCATCTGCGCTTTGTCATAAACTACGCAAAGTCCACTTTGCTCCCCTCACAGAACCTGGAGTTTATAGGGGCAAGACTAGACACTCTGCAGGCAAGGGTTTACTTGCCAGAGGACAAGGCCCACAGATTGATGGACTTGGCCAACCAGTTTCAAAACGATTCTCAGGTTTCCGCCAAGCAATTCCTGTGGCTCCTGGGCCACATGGCATCCACTGTACATGTGACTCTGAATGCCCGTCTGCACATGTGGGCTGCTCAGTGGTGCCTCAGGGCTCAGTGGGCGCAGGCCACAGGCGACCTCCGAGACAGAGTGAAGGTGTCCAAACCACTCTTGGAGTCCTTGCAGTGGTGGCTACATCTCCCAAACCTTCTCAGAGGGGTACCCTTTCAGGCCCCAGCGCGCACAAGGGTGCTGACCACCGATGCTTCTTTAACAGGTTGGGGTGCACATTGCCAGGGCGCATGCACTGAAGGCCTCTGGTCTCCTCGGGAGGCCACACAGCAGATCAATCTTTTGGAGCTGCGAGCAATCTGCTTGGCTCTACAGACTATTTGTCATGCCCTCTCTCACCAGTCTGTCTTAGTTCAGACAGACAATCAGGTAGCAATGTTCTATGTAAACAAGCAAGGGGGCACAGGGTCCAGACTCCTATGTCAGGAGGCGCAGGCCCTTTGCTCCTTTGCAGTCAGGCACGGCATGTTTCTAAAAGCAGTTTATCTACCGGGTCAGGAGAACCTTTTGGCAGACAAACTAAGCAGGATTCTCCAACCTCACGAATGGCAACTGAATCCACTGACGGTTCAGCAGATCTTCCTGCGATGGGGACTTCCATCCATCGATCTCTTTGCAAGTCCTCTGAACCGTTAGCTGCCCAGGTTTTGCTCCAGACAGCCGCCTCCCCTGAGAGTGGCAGCAGATGCCTTTCTGATCTCTTGGTCCATGGGCCTCCTGTATGCGTTTCCTCCCATGCCCCTGGTGGCCCGAACTCTGTTCAAGATTCTACGGGACAAGACCTCGGTGATTCTGGTGGCCCCCAGATGGCCGAGACAACCGTGGTTTCCACTTCTTCTGCAATTGGCAGTGGATACTCCATGCCCTCTGGGGTGGCAACCCAATCTCCTGTCTCAGGATCAGGGTTCCCTTCTGCACCCCAATCTCAGATCCCTCAATCTGATGGCCTGGCTACTGAAAGTATAGTGCTAGCTCCCTTACTTCTCCCTAGGGAAATTGAGGAGGTGGTCTTGGCCTCGAGGAGGCAATCCACCAGAAAGTCCTATGCACTCAAGTGGCGCAGGCTCTCAGTGTGGTGTGCTCAGCGCAGTGAAGATCCTTTCTCCTGCCTGGTGCCAGTGGTGCTACAATACCTGCTTCACCTGCCAGACCTAGGCCTTAAGTCCAACTCTGTTCGGGTCCACCTCAGTGCTCTTTCGGCACACCACTCACCGGTGGAGGGACAAGCGCTGTCGGCTCACCCCTTGGTGTCCCGCTTCCTCAGGGGCCTTCTCTTGCTCAAGCCTCCAATTCGTCCCCCTGCCACTGAGTGGGACTTGAACGTGGTCTTGCAACAACGTACTTGTCCACCGTTTGAGCCGATGACTACTTGCCATTTACGCTTCCTTTCATGGAAGGCGCTCTTCCTGGTAGCTCTTACCTCGGCCAGACGTGTGAGTGAACTACAAGCTCTGGTCTCTGATAGACCGTGTACAAGGTTCTATAGGAACAGGGTGGTCCTTTGGACTCATCCGAAGTTCCTTCCCAAAGTTGTCTCCTCTTTCCACCTCAATCAGGAGGTGGTTCTCCCGACATTCTTTCCCAGGCCACATACCAGCCGGGCTGAGACGATCTTGCATACTCTGGACTGTAAAAGGGCATTGTCCTTTTACATACAACGTACGAAGGAGCACCGAAGGGCTACTCAGCTCTTCGTATCCTTTGACCCTAATAAATTGGGGTTACCTGTCTCCAAGCGTATGTTGTCCACTTGGGTGGCAGATTGTATCGCCTGGGCATACAGGGCAGCTGGCCTCTCCTTGCAGGGTCGAGTCACGGCCCACCGTGTCAGGGCGAAAGCCACGTCAGTAGCTCATCTGCGCTCTGTTCCGTTGGCAGACATCTGTCAGGCCGCTACTTGGTCTTCAAGCCAGACTTTTGCGGCCCACTACTGCCTCTAGAGGGAGTCTCGCAGGGACAGTGCTTTCGGACAGGCGATACTCTGTAATCTCTTTGAGGTTTAGGCAACTCCTATCCTCCGGCCCTTGTGTTGGGCTACCGTACGGGGGCGTTCTCAGAGAATATTCTTATCACGGATGCTGAGGCTCTGCAGAGGGAGCCATTTTTCAGCTTTGGGTTCCCGGTAGCTTAGAGCTGGGGAGTCCCATATGTGAGGACTGACTTCCTGCTTGGTCCTGGAGAAAGAGTAGTTACTCACCTGTAACAGGTGTTCTCCAGGAGCAGCAGGAATCAGTCCTCACGACCCTCCCTCCTCCCCAGGAGTTGCAGTCATATACTTTATTTTGTTTTTTTGCTGTCTTTTAGCTATGTCATCAGACTGAGCAAGATGGCACCCTTGGGCGGGAAGGGGACCGCGCAGGTGCGCTGCATTCCCAAAGGCTTTCTTTGAAAGCTGGAGAAATGCTCCGCATGGGGGCTCTGTCGGCGCCGACGTCACCCATATGTGAGGACTGATTCCTGCTGCTCCTGGAGAACACCTGTTACAGGTGAGTAACTACTCTTCCCCGCCACAGATAAAGGCCATGGTGAGCGTGTTCATAGACTCATTATGGCAGGAGATAAACCACAGAAATTAATGAAAACGTTAAGAGGATTAACTACGGTTAAGGAACTTCTGCAGATAAAGAGGAAATAATGTACTGTTATGTTTATGCTAAAAGCCATATTTAAATCAAGAGGATATACAAAGAGAATCCACCAAAAACTGAAAAATTGCCCCTAGAAAAACTGCAAAAAGCAACAGATGCAAATTTAAGATCTTCAATTTCACAGATCAAAGTAAAGAAGTAACTAAGGGTTTCTGTGGAAAAAGAAATACAGGGAGGAGAAGGGGAGACCTACAGTACATGAGGGAAATGAAACTGGATGTGAGGAAACCCGACATAGTGGTAAAGGAGAAAACCATCAGAACGGCATTGATAATAGAGGTGTTTGTTCAAAGTGATTATTCTGTGAATCACTGGAGAGGCAGAAGATCCTGAAGTACTAAGAAATGCAGTCAGAGATCAAGAAAATGTGGCAGAAAGATACAGAAATATTTCCCATTGTACTGGGAGCCATAGGCTTGATAAAGAAGAATTTCCAAGCATATTGACAAACTACCCATACATGTTATATCTTATGAACTCCAGCAGGAGGCACTCTTTGGTCTGATGCAAGTACAATGCCGAGCATTAGCAGTAAATTTGAGAGACTGAGATCATACTGCTCATACCCTGGCTTAGAAGTGAGGTTCATGACTGTCATGGTATCTGCAAAACTAACCCATTTGGAGAAACTGCCCTGACAAAAACAAACATAGGGTGATGAGTGAGTCCAATAACAACCAATAAAATAGCAGACATCGAGGGAAAGAAAAAAAACAGCAATGCCCAGACCTGTGTTACCAATAAGTTGCATAAGTTCTTTCAAAAAGTCAAGTTTTCAACAACTTCTTAAATTTCTTATGGGAACTCTTACCACAAATAGCAGGAGGAAGGGAATTCCATAGAGGGTGGGCATAACAGGAAAAACTAGCTACTCTAATCCATTCATACTAAAACTCTTTGTAAATAGGGACCACCAGAAGATGGGCCTGGGAAGAGCGAAGAGAATGACTAGGGTTATAAAGGATAAGGAGTGCCAATAAATAGAGAGGAAAACTTGTATGAAAGCTTTGTGAGCCAACATCAAAATCTTAAATTTAACCCAACTAGAAATGGGCAGCCAATGTTCTCTGTGTAATAAGGGAGTGATGTATTCAAACTGGCCTGCACGATGAATTAACTCTATTTCAGTATTGTGTAGAAATTGCAAACAATCAAGTATTGAGGAATACTGGCGAAAAGAGAATTACAGTAATCCAAACAGCAAAGAACTAAAGAATGAATCAGCAACCATGGTGAATGAACATCTAGAAAAAGCTTTAAAGATCTGACCAGTCTAAGAGCATAAAAAGATTTTCTAACCAGGGAGGAGATATCCGAATGTAAAGACAGATCTTTATCTATGATTGCAGCCAAGGAAGTGATGGAGTCCTTTACAGGAAGGCACAAACAAAGCAGGACACAAAATTCACCGTGGGAGAAATAATTTATTCTATACAGAGAGGTCAGTCCGATATGTGTTGGATAGAGTTCTTTTGAATAAGCACTTAGAGGAAACTTTGTAGTTTTGATCACTCAGTGTTGGGAAGTGTTCGCTCTTCCTCTCTCTCGTGTACTTTTATACTGCTAAGTAACGGTGCTCCATTTAAGACTAATAAGAGAAAATATTTTTTCATTCAACATGTAATCAAACTCTGGAATTTGTTACCGGTGGATGTAGTAAAAGCTGTTGGTGTAGCTGGATTTAAAAAAGGTTTGAATAAGTTCCTGGAGGAAAGGTCCATAAACCATTATTAAAAGGGACCCAGGATATCACTGCTTGACCCAATACAAACATTGTGGAACCTGTGCTTTTGGGGAAACTGCTAGGTACTTATGACCTAGATTGGCCACTGTTGGAAACAGGATACTGCGCTTGATGGACCTTGGTCTGACCCAGTATGGCATATCTTATGTTCTTATGAGTAGCAGCTGAGGTTGTTGTCCCCTAAAGAATGCCCCCGGCTGAAACACGTGTCTGGCTGACCTCTCTGTTTGGAATAAATTGTCCCTTCCATGGTGAATCTTGTATCCTGCTTTGTTTGTGCCTTGTGTCACTGCAGGAAGAGTGTTCCCCCTTGCCTGTGTAGTCCTTTATAGGAATACAAGTATTGGTCATCATGGGGAGGTAGTTGCCGAAGGAGTTGTCCTTATTGATCCAAATAGCAGAGGACTTAGAAACATTCAAGACTAATTTTGGAGAAAAAAAAACAATCTGAGATCTTACTGAGGCAACCAGAAACCCAAGAACAAAAGTCCCAGTGGTCAAGACTTATAATGACCTTATAATGACCTGTTCGATGTAAAACCTAACAGCTTGTTGTTATGGTTGTTGTGTTATAATGTAAACCGCGCTGATGCCGAATAGTGCGGTATATAAAAAATTGTAATAAATAAATAAAATAAATAAATAAATAATGAATGAATGCATGGCTGTGTGGATGGTGTCATCAAGAGCGTTTTGTTTTCCTAGACCATGGAATGATGTTCTAAGGGCTGCAGAGCAGAAATGGCATTCTTCTGTCCTAGAAAGGTCAAAGTGTCTTCCGCAGCAGACTGGCTAACCTATTGAATAGGGTTTTAAACTAGATTAGTTGGGGATGCGTGAAGAAAGCCCCAAGATAAGTTAAAACCCCTAGGTAAGTGAAACATTAAATACCTCTGCAAAAATGGGTAAAAGGGGCAATATCTGGAAAGCGGTGTGTATAAATGCCAGTAGCATGGGAAATAAGATTCCAGATGTTGAGGCTTTAATGTAAGAGGCTGATTTGTATTTAGTGGCGGTTATGGAGACATGGTTCACAGACAACCATGGCTGGGATGTAATTATATCAAACTATACTTTATTCAGAAAGGACAGGGTAGGAAGGTTAGGAGGAGTTGCACTATATGTAAAAAAATAATATTAAAGCTATAGATTTACAGGGCTTAAAAGGGAGCGAGGAGGCACTGTGGGATAAACTTGAAAGAGGGAAAGGGAAATAGATTTGTATTAGTGTGATATACAGATCTCCCTCACAAGGGGATGGGGATTTAATAGAAGACATACGCAGCATTGCCATGAAAAGAGAAGTGCTACTGATAGGTGATTTCAATTTGCAGGATGTTGATTGGCACATCCTACTGCAGTATCATCTAGAAGTAAGGAGATCCTAGATTCTCTACAGGGAGAACTGTTCCGGAAACTGATAACAGAACCCACACTTGAAGGAGCTGTACTGGACTTGATACTTACCAATGGGGAAAGTGTTTCTGATTTTGTAGTGGAGTGTTCACCAGATGGTGTGGTTCAGTATTAGGACTAGGGCTGATAAAATCCATTGAAAAACGAGGGTCTTAGGGTCCACTATTTAGATGGGCAAGCTATGTGTTGTGTTGGCCAATAGCCCTGCCTGCTTACCCTTAACCCAGATATTCAATGCCATGCCAACGGCATTGAATATGCAGCTTGTGCGTCCTGGGGAAACCACTGCACAGCCTAACTGGATAGTGGCAATATTAGACCGCTACCCGGTTAGTGCTCTACGGCTAAGACTAGGTGAGCTGGGTAGTGGTGCAATATCACTGCTACCCGGTTACTGCCGATCTCCTCCCCCGTTCTGCCCTAGAATGCCCCCAGCACACCCCGATGCTAACTGGATAGCATCAGGATGCATAGGGGACATAGAAGTGGATATTCGAATACACTATCCATGTAGGTGCTGTTGAATTTTCCCATTTAAGGCATCTACATGGTTTACTGGGTTGTAAACTGTGTAAACGTCTTTCCAATATCAGGCCCTTAGACTTTAGGAAAACAAACTTTGCCAAGATGGGACAATACTTCAAGGAGTCGCTAGCAGGATGGGAACAGCTGCGGGATGTAGAAAAGCAAAACTGAAAGGAGATATTTTAACAAACCTTTTTGTTAGACAGGTAAATTAATGTAAAAAGAAAAGGAGGCCGCTATGGCTCTCAAAAGAAGTAGCTTAAAAGGTGAAGAAAAAGAGGGAGGCCTTCATAAAATACAAGAGATCACAAAGAGAGGAAGATAAGCATCTATGAAAAACTTAGAGAAGCTAGCAGAGTAGTCAGTAAAAGTAAAGATACAAAAAGAAGAAGAAATAGCCAGTGCAATAAAATGGGGGGGATAAGACATTTTTCAGATATGCTAGTGAGAGGAGGAAGTGCAAAAGTAGTATTGTCAGATTCAAGGGTGAAGGGGAGGAATATGTAGAAGCTGATGAGGATAAAGCAGAATTGCTTAGCATATATTTCTGTTCTGTGTTTAAAGATGAAGGACCAGGAGCAGGACCTCAGAAATCATCCGCAAATAAGATCAAAAGTGATGGGGATCTTGAACAATTTTCAGAAGACTGTGTTAGTGAGGAACTAGCTAAACTAAAAGTAGACAAAGTGAATGGACCGGATGAGATATATCCAAAAATATTGAAGGAACTTGGGGACATTCTAGCGGCTCCACTGACTGAACTTTTCAATGCTTCTTTAGAGTCAGGAGTGGTCCTAGAGAACTGGAGAAAGGCACATGTGATCTCTTTACATAAAAGCAGAAGTAAGGATGAGGATGAAAACAACGGGCCGGTTAGTATAATCTTTGTGGGAGTAAATTACTGGATATGCTGCTAAAAGGTAGGAGAATGTGGTTTCTGGAGTCCAGTGGCTTGCAGGATCCAAGGCAGCATTGATTTACCAGAAGCAAGTCTTGTCAGACAAATCTTATTGATTTCTTTGACTGGGTGACCAGGGAGTTGGACTGAGGGAGAGCCCTAGATGTGGTGTACTTAGATTTCAGTAAAGCCTTTGACACCATTCCACACAGATGACTTATAAACAAACTGAGCACCCTATGAATGAACCCTAAAATGACTGAATTGGTTAGAAATTGGTTGGGTGGAAGGTGATAAAGGATACAAGTAAATGGAGCTCACTCTGAGGAGAAGGTTACCAGTGGTGTGCCCTTGGGATCTGTCCTTGGTCCGATTCTTTTTAACGTCTTTGTTAGTGATATTGCAGAAGGGCTGTCGGGTAAGGTTTGCCTCTTTGTGGATGATACCAAAATCTGCAAAATAGAGTAGACACCCAGGAAGGAGTAGATAACATGAGGAGGGATCCAGCTAGGCTTGAAGAATGGTCAAGAATTTGACAGCTGAGATTTAATGCTAAAAATGCAGGGTCATGCATTTGTGCTGCAAAAATCCAAGGGAGCGGTACAGTGTAAGGGGCAAAGTACTTCTGTCCATGAAAGGAGAGCGGGTCCTGGGCATGATTCTTTCTGATTATTTTATGGTGGCTAGACAGGTAGGAAAGGCAATAGCAAAAGCCAGGAGGATGTTTGGGTGCATTGGGAGAGGAATGGACAGAAGAAAAAAGGAGATGATAGTACCTCTGTATAAGTCTCTGGTGCAACCTCATTTGGAGTATTGTGTGCAGTTCTGGAGACCGCACCTTCAAAAGGACATAAACAGGATGGAGTCAGTGCAGAGGGTGGCTACTAAAATGGTTAGTGGTCTTTGTTATAATGCATATGAGGACAGATTTAAAGATCTTAATATCTATACGTTAGAGGAAAGGCAGGATAGTGGAGATATGATAGAGACATTTAAATACCTCATCTATGAGAGAACATAGGATGAGGGTGAAAGGGGGTAAACTCAGGAGTAATATGTAGAAATATTTCTTTACAGAAAGAGTGGAGGATGCATTGAATAGTCTCCCAGTGGAGGTAATAGAGATGAGGACAGTATCTGAATTCAAAAAGTATGAGACAAACACAGAAGATCTCTAAAGGAAAAGAGGGGACTTCAGTATTTGATATGGAAGGGCAGGCTAGATAGACCATGCGGTCTTTCTCTGCCGTCATGCTTCTATGTTTCTATCCGAATATCATCAGCGTAAATGCACATCCCAAAATTGAAGTCCTGAATTAGAGTCGCTAGTGGAGCAATGAAAATATTGAACAGAATGGGGGACAAAATAGAGCCCTGAGGAACACCACAGTGAAGAGGAAAGAGGGGATACACTTCCAGCTGTGGTCACTAAAAGTGCGCTGAGATAAATAAGACTGAAAGCAGTCTAACACCGAGCCAGTAAGACCAATGTCAGACAATCTTTCCAGCAAGAGATGGTGATCCACCAAAAAACATGGCGGAAAGATCCAGTTCGATTAAAAGGACCTTTTTTCCACCATCATTATGGATTAATATGTCATTATATAAAGCAACCAGCAATAGTTCTGTAATGTGAAATAGCCTAAAGTCTGACAGCTTGGGATGTAGGATATTAATTGCCTCAAGAAAAGAGGATAGGTGATGAAAAATCACTTTCTGGGAAGTATTACACAATCAGAGACTCTGACTCCTGGCTTTGGTGATGTCAGTGTAGGTAGACTGAAGATCTGCAGCCCCTTTCAGACATCAAAGGAGCGTTATTTCACATTTTATCAACTGTATGTTTATGTTTACTTTAATGTTATATACCACCTTTCTTTGCAAAGGCAAAGTGGTTTACAATTAGGTAAAAATATTAATAAGAAACTAGGAAAGGAACTCTATAAAATTTGCAAAGGAAAGAATATTAAGAGACAGTAAAGGACCATACTAAATGAAGAGGAAATTAGTCATGTTGCTGCGCCAACTAGGTCCCAAAGGCCTGCTGAAATAAATGGGATTTAAGCTGGGATTTAAAACAGCAAAAAGATGGTTCTAACTGGATGGCTTGTGGCAAGGAATTCCAGAGACCAGGGACACAAAAAAAAAAGAGCTGAATATCTGGAAGGTTCCAGTTTTGTATGTAATGGAGAGGGAATATGAAGTCTATTGTCATATAGTGATTGTAAAGTTTGAGAAGGGGGGGTGAAAAGTCAAAAGAGGGGATAGATATGCAGGAATACCAGTATGAAACACTTTCAGGCTCATTCTGAGCCACGAATAGTAGGGATGGATGTTCCAACAGGACGTCCATCACCGCTATTCGTGCCCTCTCCCGCCAGCGTCTAGCATCCCTGCCAGTTGTATGAGGAAGCTAGACAGGGATGGGAAAGGGGAGAATCGGGGGCAGCATTAGGGTGGGCAGTGGATGGTCACCAGCCCCGGACGTACAGTGTCAATTCTAATGTCAGCCCTGTAAATCAGGGGCTGGTGACTTGAACGGGGAAGTTATTCCACCTCCGAGGTGGAATAACTTCCCTGGACGTTAGGGATCGGTGGGCCCAGAGCCAGGAAAGGGTGACAGGGGGCAGAGAGCATTCCCTGAAGCCAGACCCTGGCCCGGGAGGCCAAATTGGGGGTCGGGCTGCGAGGAATAAACAGTTTTTTCCAGAAGCCTGGATCGTGGCTTTTAAATGGAGCCGCGGTGCCATGGCAACTGGACACCATGGCGCCGCAGCTCCATTTAAAAGCCCTGTGAGTTAGTCGGGAAGTGCCTCTACATGCCTGCTGGGCTGAATCGCATTCCTAGCCTGCATGTACAGGCCTGATTGTGATTCTGATCCCGCGGGGCTAGATGTGCCCTGCAGGATCAGAATCGCGATGCCCTCTGTACGTCTGGTTCAGACCGGACGTACAGAGGGTTCTGTGTCCAACTGAATCAGGCTGTTTATGTGCAAAAATCAGAAATTTGGATTGGATGCGGACGATAACAGGTAACCAGTGATATTTTTTTAGTAAAGGTGTAATATGATCTGATCATTTTGCATGGGCCAAAATGCGAATGGCCATGTTTTAGACTGAGTGAAGATGTTTACGTTTAGACAGAAAGAGACCAGTATAAATTGTGTTACAATAGTCCAGGGTTTATCAACCTTTTTTCCCTATCGCCCACTTTTGGTTATTTAAAGCCATCCCCCCTCCCCCCACAAAAAGTTCTTAATGAAACTACAATGACATTTTACTTACATTGTTTATTCAATGTGACCCTTGTGCTTGATGCTTTGCTGCTAGATTCTCAATGTTTGACTTGATACTTGTCTTATATCTCATCACATGCATTTATTGGTTCTACTTCTTTCCTTTGTCAATATTTTATTGACTGCACTAAAGCCACATTCAACCAAATATGAAGTTGGAAAGCAGAACAGTACTTTAGCCATTTCAGACCACATGTTTGGATAGAGCTGTTTAGTTGTATTTGATAGCCACAATGCAGTCATTTAATCTTTTTCAAATTTGTATTTGCATTTATCGTTGCATTTTAATTCAATAAGTTCCTCTTGGATGTTTTCACTGACAGATTCTATATACAGTAAAAAGGATCCAGCATCCATGGCTTGACTTCAAAAGAAAATAAATCTGAAAAGCAGCTATTCAATCCTTCTTTCAATGATAATAAATATTCTGCGTAATTTTTAAGAGCTCGATCTGAGAGATGTTCAATTATTTCTGTTAACTCGGGCATGCTGTTGAAGTGCTTCTTCTGTAAACTGTTTCGAAAAATACCTAATTTTTCAGTAAAAGCTTTCAGAACACATTTACAGTCTAGCAGCGTATTTAATTTGCCTTGAAGCTGAAGTGAAACTTCATTGAGCTTTCGAAAAATCCAGACCAAAAAGTAGATATCACATTTGTGGTTCTTTATTTCCTCTGCCAAATCTACCTCCTCTTCACTTTCCAAGAAACGAAC
Source organism: Ichthyophis bannanicus (assembly GCA_033557465.1). Classification (NCBI taxonomy): domain Eukaryota; kingdom Metazoa; phylum Chordata; class Amphibia; order Gymnophiona; family Ichthyophiidae; genus Ichthyophis; species Ichthyophis bannanicus. The sequence goes on from CM066033.1 coordinate 679,760,325, forward strand.
TATTATATCAAATAGGCTTACAAATCTTGCTAGGCAATTTCCTTTGAAAAGCCATTGAACCTCCACGTGCAAAATAAGCCTTATGTGCTGTTCTTCGTTATCACTGCAAAATTCCTAAAAGGTCGATCATACTTGCTGTGAGAGTTAATTTTATTAACTATTGTCAATGATTCATGAAGAACTGGACTAATATTTTTGGCAACTAAATGATAGGAGTGGAGGAGTGGCCTAGTGGTTGGGGCAAGGTACTTCAGGCTGGAAGGTTGGGGGTTCAAATCCCACTAGAGGACAGCAACCTTGGGCGGAAGGACTGGGGTTTCTAGTCCCACAGGTGCTCCTTGTGGTCTTGGGCAAGCCACTTAACCCTCCATAGCCCATGTTCCCTGTAAAATAGTTAACTCCAAGTTATAATGCCCTGTTCAATGTAATTTCAGTTTGTTCAATGTAAACCGCACTGATGCAGAATAGCATGGTATATAAGAGAATGTAAATAAATAAATAAAATAAATAGCAGTGTATGGACATTAATTATCACCTTCAAACTACCGAACAACATAGCACCATCATTCCTTTCATCCCTAATTACCCCTACATTAGACACAATAACCAAAAGAGGATGCTCTCAGAACACAATTATAGTCCCACCTGCCTTCCCCAAAACAAAACAAGTAACAAGCAATAGAGCATTCTCATACGAAGTCCCTATTCTCCGGATGCATTACCAGACACATTTGGGGTCATTCTGAACCACGAATAGCGGGGATGGACGTCCATCCCTGCTATTCATGGTGGCTGCAGGCCCCAAATAACTTCCCCGCCAGTTGTGCAGGGAAGTTAGTCGGGGGCGGGCAAGAGGCAGCCCAGGGGCAGAGAGTGGGTAGGCAGAGGGCGGTCACCAGCCCTGGACATACAGGGCTGATTCTAATGTCGGCCCTGTATGTCCAGGGCCGGTGAAATGGCCGGGGTGGAATAACTTCCTGAATGTCTTTGATTGAAATGATATAAAACCTGCTAAATAAATAAATGTCATTTGTTGTCATCATCGGGGCGTGGATGAGGCTGGGGGGGGGGGGGCAGAGTTAATTTCCTGCAGCCCAACTCTAGTCTTAGGAGGCCGGATTGGGGGTCAGGCTGCGGAGAATTAACTCTTTTTGCAGGCAGCCATTATCGCAGCTTTTAAATGGAGCCACAGTGCCATGGCAACATGACGCCATGGCACCATGTCTCCATTTAAAAGCCCTGACTGAGTTAGTCGGGCAGGGGATATACATGCAGGCAAGGACTGAATTGCAGTCCCGGCCTGCAAGTATATGCTTGTTTGTGATTTTGATCCTGCAGGTTCAGAATCGCGATCTCCTTTGTATGTCTGGCTCAGCTCGGACGTACAAAGAAGATCTATGTCTGGGACAGAATCGGGCTCATTGTGATCTCAAAGACCTCCAAACATTCAGAAAGGAAATCAAAACACTACTATTTATCAAACACTATAGTAACAATTATGGAAATAATGGCATATATCCAACCTAAAGACACACAATTAAGCCCCACAAATATTAGACAACAGGTTAAATGACTCTCATCCCTTAAATGCCTCAATTGTAAACAAGACAAATATAAAAACTGTAAACTTGGCATATGTAAAAACCTGTAAATAGTTGCAAGTGTAAATAGTTATGTTTGTTGTTCCACCTTAGACATTGTTCTATGTAACTTGTTCATTCTTTGTAAACCACCCTTGAAAATGGGAAGGGGTGGTATAGAAAAACATTGCAAATAAATAAATAAATAAATAATGTACTGTAAGAATCGAAGGGCATAATGTTTTTTAGGTGGGCAATAAATCCCTTATGTTTTCCCACCATGGATGGTTTTCAAAGGGTACTTGTTTTTAATCAAACCAAGATCTCAAAGCCTCAAAAATGCATGAGCCAGTTGTGTCAGTTGAAGAAATGCTCTGGACCTTTAAATCAAGTGGGCTTCCCAATCTGCCAATGAAGAAATTTATTTATTTTATTTATTTAACAACTTTTATATACCGCGCTATTTGTTATCAGTGCAGTTCACAATCAACAAAGGTTGCACAGTCAGAAGACTGTACTGTGCTTACATTATAACAGGAGTTCAAACTTGGAGCAACGGGGAAACTATAGACATATTTACAAAAACAACTAGATTAGGTTGGACTGTATTGTGTTATTGTGAAATGCTTGGAAACTTCAATCAAGCCGGCTCCCCGATCCTCGCTGTCATCAGCGATTGCTGGCTGAGGGCAGTGTGAGAGACACATGAAAACCGGAGCTTTGTGTGGGGTTGAGCTGCTACCCTTCTGGTGGGAAGGTACAATGCTGTGGGTTCCCATGGCAGTGTACCTTCCCACCAAAACAGTAACAGCTCAGCCGCACATAATAAAGCTGCTCTGGTTCTAGTGGGAGAGTTTTCCTCTGTTTCCATGTGTCTCTCACACTGCCCTCAGCTGGCGATCGCTGATGACGCTGAGGATTGGGGAGCCGGCTTGGTTGAAGCTGCACAGCATTTCTTCATCGGCAGATCGGGGAGCTGGCTTGATTGAAGCTTCAGGGCATTTCTTCATTGGCAAATCAGGAAGTCTGCTTGATTGAAGGTACAGGTGCAGATTTTTCAAAGGGAGACATTTTTACTATTGCCCCCCTCAGCTCGAGTTTTGCCTCCTTGAGGGCAATATCACCTCCATTGAGAATGGCTGTAATGTTCTAATCTAGATATCACATAACTGAGAAGAAAAGAGGTCAGTGAAGTAGGATCTAAAAAGGGGTGGAGTGAATGACATTACTGGAGAGCAAAGAAAGATATTTTCTTTATGGAACTGATGTGCGGGAGAAAGGAGAAACCTGTGTCGAAAGTTATTCCCAGATACTTCAAGGTGGGAGTAAGCTGAATCAATGCTCCATCAATACATGGGCTTAGGATGGAGGGTGTGAGCCAACTGTTAGCCAGATGGCAGATGTTTTACTGGAATTTAATTTAAGATGGTTATCCTGAAGCCAGAGATACACAGTATTCAAAGTCAAATTAATGGTGGACAGGTCTGGGGTTAACGAGTTCACATGGGAAAGTAGTAGGATGTCATCTGAGTAAAAATAAGTGCTCATATTGAGATCTTGAATTCATGTTGCAACTGGGCTAATGTACTGTAGATATTCCAAAGTAAAGGTGACAAAACAGGACCTTGTGGTACACCGCAGTAGAGAGACTGAGCTGTAGAAGTGGAATGATCAACACAAACTTGGTAGGAATGAAAGTGAGCAATGAGGAAAACCAGTTAATTACAGGCAAAACCACATCGAAAACAGCAGAGAGAGATCCAAAGAAATTACCACAGTGATCTTTCCATTATCCAGTGAAGAATGTATTTCATTCAAGAGGGCTGTTAATACTGTTTCCATGCTATAGCCTGGCCAAAAGCCAGAATGTCTCGGATGGAGAGTGTTTAATATATTTAAGGTGATCTGAAAATGACTGGGAAACTTCTTTTTCTGTTAGCTTAGACAGTTAAGGTAAGATACTGTTTGATAATTTGAAGGATCCCTGGGATCCAGGAATTTATTTTTAATTAAAGGATGTACAAGAGCCATTTTCTAGAGCAACGGTACAGAACCCGAGGAGAAACTAGCGCTAACAATAGAAAGAGCTACAGGCAAGAGGCTTAAGGATGACTCAGCAATCCAAGATGAAGGAGTGGGATCAAGAGCACAAGTTGTTTTATTTGAGAAAGAGATAATTTTGGAAGATTCATGTGGTCCCAACACCTGCATGTCAATAGGTGGTGGGACCAGAGGAAGTATCACTTCATAACAAAGGAGCAGGTGTTGAGAAAAGAGGAAAGAATGCTGAAATAATTGACAACTTCCTGTGCATATAAGCATTGGTTTGATGGGGCCTTGGAGAGACAGACGGAGACATGCACATACACTTCCACTGCAGCAGCACAAATACCTTCCATACATTCATGTTAATACTTTGTTTTATATTCTGCCTGTAGCAGCAAAGCGCAGACAAACCAATGATACCAGGAGTCTGTTCAGAAGGTCCAAATCATTTATTTGTGCACAAGTCTCAAGCAAGGCAATTTCAAAATGGCTGAGCAAAGTTTTCAAGCATTACAACAACTTTTATAGACTTCTGTTCCATTCTAGGTATAGAAAAACATTTCATTGGTCCCGGTACTCTCCCGTACCTCCCGTAGCCCTTCTATTGGTCCCGGTACTGATAAGTTTCTCCAATTATGTTCCTTCTGTGGGCTTCTGTAGGCATGACACCTGCCTCCCCCCCTTCTAGTCCCAATTACAATGGTCAGTTCATCAACTTGTTACTTTCACACTTTCAAGGCTATGGGACCATTTGTGCGTGCAGAAGAGCAAGGTTCTGTAACTCATCTGTCAGCACTCCTCAATATTTCTCTGCAAATGTACTCTTTCTTATCAGTAACTTTAAAAACACATCTTTTCTGTATTTTTCCATTTCTTAATTCTGCAATTCTGCTTATCTAAGCTAATTCAATATTTCTACTGAGTTCTTTCTTACAATAGCAGCATATTGGGGGATGTGCAATCCTATATGCCTCTCCACAGGCCTCATTTACAGGTCAAGCTAGCCATGCTGGCCTGCCTATGTCAGACACCGTGGGTCACAGGCCTGCACCTGCCACATGCCAAGTACTGCATACTGTATATGTAGTAAGCTCATATCTTAGATAAAACATCTATTCGAAATACACCTGCCTCTGTGTATCAGTTTGCTACACCCATTGTCTCTTAGAGGTGGACCTTGGAACGGCTAGGGGTTGTCTAAGAATCTTCACCTTTACAGAACTAGAGAACAAATCTGAGCCAAAGAGAGGACTCAGACCCAGTGTACCCCATCCCTGACAACAGGGATTACAAATGATTCCCTAGCTGTGATGACCTGCATTTTACATTATTGGCATATATATTTAATTTCCCTTGCTGTTATTTCCCCTGTGAAAGCTTCTGACTGAATTGTACTTCTTTCCTACTCATATTGGGTGCTTCCTGTTCTGCCAGCTAGCATCTGATGTTAAGGTCAGGGCTAGTTTAAGGCATTGGCAAGCTAGGAACATGTTGTTGGTAAGTGCCGTTGAGTCGGTGTTGACTCATGGCGACCCTCTGGATAGTTGTCCTAAACTGTGTTCGATCTTCAGTCATGATGTCTTTCTCTAACGATCTCTCTCCTAGGGTTAAAAGTTTAGGGGGGGGGGGGGGTGCTGCTGCCTGATGTGCTCAGCACGAGAGATTAGGATTGACAACTATCTGCTTTTTTCATGATTTTACTGCTTTTTACAGTATATTAATGTGTGTAAGCTGGAAGGAAGGCAAACATATCTGAACATATACCCACTCCATGGGCATAGTTTGGGGGGGGGGCATATGTTCATGCTATTTCAATGGCAGCCTCCCCCCTGTAAGTGAGCCTGACCTTCCTGCTTCCCATGTAATAGCAGAGAGGGTGGGTAGCATCCAGCCAAAGGGAAGGCTGTGGGGTGTAACACTGGAATGCTACTTTAGTTATTAAAAGGGAGGAGGTGAGATGGGGGAAGTTCCTGTGCTGTACAAGTTTAATTTCTGCATGTGATGAGAGAAGGAAGAGAAATGAAGCCCCCACCTCCCCCCCCAAAAATGCTCCAATGCATTTCTACAAGAAAAACAGTTCCAACAGCTGCAGCATATGTTGCTGATTCACAGCAGCATAATGATTATGAAATTGTACCTGTAAACAGTCCTCCTCTCAACTCCTTTCCCAATCCCAGGCACACAGCCTCCCCCCTGCACTGGCACTGCCACCGCTAGTTTTCCTGCATCTGCAGTGGCAGCAGTGGGCCTCCAACTTAAAAAAAAACAAAACAGGATTTTGTGTGAAGGCTGGTCTGGTCCCAATCCCCTCCGACACATGCTTTGTTTCAGAGTTGGAGGGACCAGACCATGCAGAGTTGCCAAGATCCACGCTTTTGTTTAAAGAGAGGGGCCCATTGCCTCCACTGTTGACACAGAAAGGTTGGTGGTGGGAGCAGTGGGGTGGGGGTAGAATGGCTGGAAGGGGAATGCAGGGAAGATGTTGGACAAGAAGGAGGGTCAGAAGGCAGATGCTAGAGAGGAAGTGGGGAAAGGGTGGCATGACACAGGGCAGATGCTGGACACGGATGAGGCGGAGTGTGGGGGGTGGAAGACAGATGCAGGATATAGGGTGGAGAGGTAGAGAGAAGACACAGGGTGGGTGATATAAGGGAATAGAGGGTGGATGGTGGATATGGAATAGAAAGCAGAGGCGGGGCACAGGCTCATAAAGAAATAGAGATTATATGCTAGACACAGGGTAGGGGACATAAGGACTGCAGGTGCTGGACAGGGACTGGTGGTATAGGGGTATATAGGGCAGACGCTGAAAACATGGTAGGCATGGAGAACAGATGCTGGACATAAAGTGGGGAGGTGGAGGGCAGATGCTGGACATGGGGTGAGAAAGAGAGAGAAAGAGAGAGGAAATGCTAGACATGGGGAGACAGGGTGAGAAAAAAGAGAGAAGTGGGCGAGAGGGGCAGACATAAGACAGGGCAGGAGGGAAGAGGAAAGATGCTGAACACAAGGAGGGTGGAAGAGAGAAAGAAAGGAGAGAGTTAGTAAAAGACTGGAGAATAAGTGTCTAAGGAAGAATAGAGAGATAGGAAGTGAGAGAGCTGTGTTAAAGTTTGAAAATTGGTAGGTAGATACAGTAAAAACAGGGAGTTTGAGAACTGAATGTGAGATGGAGAAATGAAATCTAAGTTGATAGAAAAAGAAAAAGAAATGGAAGAAAGCTGAAAGGAAAAGATCAATGCCTGAGATGGATGCAGGGGAGCAAGTGAAGAAGACAGGAGTGGAGGGAAGTGGCAGGTGGACTGCAGATTCTGGAAAAGAGAAATAAGAGCAGACAGCTGGACCGGTGCTACCATTAGCTGAACAAGGTGGTTGCCTAGAGCACCAGCCCTCTGAGTGCACCCTCTCAGGACATACAGCAGCAGCAATAGGCATAAACAGCCCCATGGCACCTACCTTTACATTTTTGTGCTTCTGTCCCTCCAAACTCAATGCTGACTTAATGCTGCACAGGAAATCAACATTGGGCATTGGGAGGGGGAAGCAGCCCAGTGGCGCCAACATTCAAAGGTAAGCACCATGGGGCTGTTTGTGCCCATTGTCACTGCTGTACATCCCAGAAAGGGACGGCAGCAGTGGCAATGGGCACCGGAGAGGAGAGAGGAGGAGAGGGACACAAGGGATGAGGTTCTCCTAGGTTGCCTTATCTCCTTGTGCCGGCCCTGGAAGACAGGACACAGAAACCAGACACCAGGACCAAGGCAATTAGAAAAATAAAATAGCTAGGCGAAAAGGTAGAGAATTTATTTCCATTTAATGATTAGAATATGTCAGTTTCTGAATTTTTTATATGCCATCTTTATATGAGATTGCATACCTGCTATTAGTAATCTGTGAACTATCATTAAAATCATCTGTAATACCTGAAGATTGGAGGATGGCCAACGTAACGCTAATTTTTAAAAAGGGTTCCAGGGGTAATCTGGGCAACTACAGACCGGTGAGCCTGATGTCAGTACCAGGAAAAAATGGTAGAAACCATCATAAAGAACAAAATTGCTGAACATGTCGATAGTCATGGCTTAATAGGAGACAGCCAACATGGCTTTAGACAAGGAAGATCTTGTCTTACTAATCTGTTATGGTTTTTTGAAGGTATGAATAAACTCCTATGAAGAAAGGCTAAAAAGGTTAGGGCTCTTTAACCTGGAAAAGAGACGGCTGAGGGGAGATATGATAGAAGTCTATAAATTAATGAATGGAGTGGAACGGGTAAATGTAGATCGATTGTTTACGTTATCAGAATATAGAAAGACTAGGGGACATGCAATGAAGCTACAGGGTAAACTATTTAAGACTAATAAAAGAAAATATTTTTTCACTCAACGTGTAATCAAACTCTGGAATTTGTTACCGGAGGATGTAGTAAAGGCTGTTAGTGTAGCTGGGTTTAAAAAAGGTTTGGACAAGTTCCTGGAGGAAAGGTCCATAAACCATTATTAAGAAGGGACCCAGGATATCAGTGCTTGACCCAGTACAAGCATTGCGGAACCTGTGTCTTTTGGGGAAACTGCTAGGTACGTATGACCTAGATTGGCCACTGTTGGAAACAGGATACTGGGCTTGATGGACCTTGGTCTGACCCAGTATGGCATATCTTATGTTCTTAGGTAGACAAAGGTGAGTCGGTTGATATAGTGTATTTGGACTTTCAGAAAGGCTTTGACAAGGTCCCTCATCAGAGACGTTTGGCAAAACTAAAGAGTCATGGGATAGGAGGCAGTGTACTATTGTGGATCAGGAACTGGTTAAAAGATAGAAAGCAGAGGGTAGGGCTAAATGGCCAATTTTCCCAATGGAGAAAGGTGAATAGTGGTGTACCCCAGGGATCTGTGCTGGGTCCGCTGCTTTTTGACATATTCATAAATGACCTGGAAAAAGGAATAACTATGGTTACACAATGCAAGGTTCTACATTAGGATCCACCAACCAGGAAAAAGATTTAGGAGACATTGTGGATAACATGTTAAAACCCTCGGCCCAGTGTGCAGCAGCAGCCAAGAGAGTAAATAGAATGCTAGGTATCATAAGGAAAGGAATGGAAAATAAAACAAGGGATATTATAATGCCTCTGTACCTTGAATATTGTATGCAATTCTGGTCACTGTATCTTAAAAAGGATATGGCGTTATTAGAAAAGGTTACAAGAAGAGCCACCAAAATGGTAAAGGAGATGGAAGGATACCCCTATGAAGAAAGGCTAAAAAGGTTAGGGCTCTTCAACCTGGAAAAGAGACGGCTGAGCAGAGATATGATAGAAGTCCATAAATTAATGAATGGAGTGGAACGGGTAAATGTAGATCGATTGTTTACGTTATCAGAATATAGAATGATTAGGGGACATGCAGTGAAGCTACAGGGTAAACTATTTAACCCATTTTGGACAGCTCGCATATTCTTTCTCTGTTCTGGATGATTTATTAGATTTGTCCTTCCTGAGCGAACAGGGTTTATCTCCACCCATCTCTGAGCTTCAATAAAAGCCTGGTGAAGTTTCCCCGGTGGTTGCCATGGAGAAGGCTGACCCAGGTGTAACTTTGCTGTCTTCTTCTTTTTTGAAACTTGACTCAAATTTATCATTGATGTCTCCTTTACCATCTGTGATTGAGTTGCCTTCTCTTTCTGTATCCCAAGTTCCTCCTCTAGAAGTTTCCCTGAGAGACATCTGGTCAATAGTGTCTCGTATGGAGTCCACATTGGCAGTCTCTTTGAAAAAAGTATCCAATTTCTCTAAGGAGACAGTATTAAAGTTTGCTGATCATGAAGAAAAACTTTTAACGCTAGAGAAACGGGTGGATATTCAAGAATCTAAGTTTGTGACACAGAATGATATTTGTGCTAAAATGTCTTATGATTCTGTTTGTTTGTATCGTCAGGATGAGTTTTTGGAAAATTCTTTTTCGGTCTCGTAATTTACATTTTTTGAATTTTCCAAAAACACATTACTTATCTCCTATAACTCTTTTACGGAAGTATTTTAAAGAGATATTATTGTTTGAAGATGCTGACTCATTAAAAATTTCTAGGTTATTTTATCTGCTCCCAGGGAGGCTTGGAAGGGAGGGAATTGTGATGAACCTGGTGTTTCTCGGGAAGGTTTGACTCCTCTTTCGTTAGATATTTCTGATTTCATTGAATCTGAAACTGACGATATTTCTGCAGGGCTATGCTTTTGGTTACTTTTATGTTGGAAATGGATAAGGATAAAGTTTTGCGGGCACATTTTCTTAAGAAAAATAAGAAATTTTGTGGGCAGACTATTCAGGTGTTCCCTGATGTTTCCAGGGTAACTCAAAAGCGGCGTAAGTCCTTTATTGAGATTCGTCCTCGAGTTCTGGCTTTAGGAGTGACTTTTCATCTAAAATTTCCTTGTAAATGTTATATAGTGTTTCAAGGCCGGAAGTATATTTTCCAGGAGGCAGAACAATTGTTAGAATTTCTAGATAGTAAAATTTAATTTTATTTCTTTTCCTTCTGCTTTTTTTTTTTTTTTGCCTGTTTAGCTCAAAGATTAGTTAAATGGAGTTTTATATTTACAGGAATCAAGTGGCACTCTTTTTTCTTTTTATTCTCTGACATTGTTTGGCAGTTCACTTTCTTGATGTGGACTATCTGTATTTCTTTTTGTATAACTATTGGTATCATTTACTGTATGGTTATGACGTTTTTCCTTATACATTTTTTTTTTCATTGTATATTTGAAAATATTTCATAAATAAATAATTAAAAAAGCACTCAAACAACTATGAAATACTGGCAATAATAAAAAATATTAAAACTTTGCAGAAAATAGAAGTCTCACATAGTGTATGTTTTTCATACACTGGTCCAATATAGTATATTGTCCGTCTTCAGAAAAGATAGGATTCAGTTCCAATATTCATTGACATAAACATACTGTATGATACTATTGAAACTGCAGTTTTCATTTAAAACACTTTATTATGATATAATATAGTTTGTCAACAGTCCATTCCGATGGTGGAATATAATACACGTGAAAACACTTCTGATGCAGTGCGTCAATATTGCACCATTGAAATACCTAGAACAGAATGCTTGACAGCAATTAGTTTCGACAACATATTAGCCCAGCGTATGAAAAACATACAAGGCCGATATACGCACCAATAACTCTGACACTAAGGGGTATGTTTACTAAACCGCGCAATTGTGCGGGGCGCACTTGAGCGTGCGCTAAGGTACCTTAGAGCACGCTAATAGTGCATTTTTGGGCCCCGCACATGTGCGCGCTGCACTAACGGGCCCGCACAAGTGCGCGGCGCACTGAAGTGCGATAGAGGCGTGGAAAGGCATTCCGAGGGTGGAGGAAGGCTCCCGAGCGGCGGGGGGACGGGGTCAATGGGTGGAGAGTGGGAGGGGAGAGGCTCCCCGCACAGGAGCGGGGCTGAAATTCCATCTAAAAAATACCGCGAGTGAAAACCTCACGTTAGAGCCGATTTAAAGGGAAGAGAAACCATTTCCGTCAGCAATGTACAGCAAAACCGGGGAAACCAACAAAACGTGAGCAGTGTGATACATGTGCTTAGAACAAAATAGCAAATAAAAACTGAAAATGACCACAACAAATTTCAAAAAAATTATAATCCAGCTGGGCAACATTGATATCAATGGGAAGCAATAAAAAACACTCATTTTTTTGGAGCTTTCCTGGGAGTGTTTGTAATGTTGTCCATTGATATCAATGTTGCCCAGCTTGGTTATGCGGTTTTTCCCCTTTTTTCGAGGTCATATTTGAGGTTTATTTGCCCTTTTGTCTCCATACAAGGTGAATGAGTCCACACTAAAATTGTGCAGAGCAGGGTTTCTGACACGTTCGGTCAGGTTTTCTATCTCCAGGGACTGCACTGTCTCTGTGGCCACAGTGTGGTGCAACAGAAACAGCCAGTGCCTGTAGAACCAGAGGGTCACAGGCTCAAATCCCAGCTGGGGCTACTGCCAATCCAGTCCACATATTTTTCCCACTACTAAACCGTGATAGTAAGGACAAACCTTTATTGCTGAGAACATACGCATGGTTAATACGCCTATATTTTACCCCACCGACCACATACACCATAAACAGGCACATTACCTAGAGCAGAGTCTCCCAAATGCAGTCCTGGAGGGCCAAACACCATTCTGGTTCCATGCTGCCTCTAATAAAGATGCCTGTGCTGCATATCTATGCACCACCCCCATGGTATGCAGATGTAGCTCATGCATATTCATGAGGGACAGCATGAAAACCCGAACAGTGTTTGGCACACCAGGACTGGAGTTGGGAACCTCTGCCGTAAAGCAGCAGCCAACAGGGCCAGACACACCCACACACACACCCACAGGCCCCATTGACCAATGCCTCCTGGAGAGGCAGGACATTGGGCCCTGCCTGCATCTCCCAATACTAGCACTTGCATACCTTAGCAATGCCACCCTACACCTGGGTATATGGTACACAGCTATCAAACGGTTCCTATGATTACTGGCAGATAGCAATTTCTATGTTAAGCACAGTTTGCTCATTGAGCTCCATCATAACAATCATTCTGATGTCTGTGGTGTGTGCTTCAGGTCTGGTCTCTGACAGTGTTTACCACCCTGGGGAGTGACCCCCAACAGTATTGCGTACCATATCCATGCCTGTACTGTGCCCAGGACTGGTGTGGTGGGTATGGCTGCTGAACTCCTCTATAGTAGCACAATGCTGGCATAGGTGTGGGGGTGGCTGTCTGTCTATCCAGTGTGTGGTGGCTGCAAACACCTTCCACAGCCCACACTGCCAGCACTGTTGCCAGTATTGGGCTGCCAATGTGCATAATGAGAAGCAAGGTACCATGGGTATAGGCCAGACAGGGTGACCTGGCCAGGGTGCATCTGCACAGGGCATAGGGCACTCACTGGGACATTTTAGTGCCCGGCCACCACCTACACAAACAGGGTGACCTCAGTATGTCCTGCTGGGAGATCACTCTCACCCTGACTGTGCAGTGACCACAGCATGGCTAGGCACTCCCATGGTGCTATATAGTATTTCTCTCATGTGATATGTATGGGTTTCCTCTTGGGGCCCAGTTACTGATGTATCTGCTTGTTGTGTGTGCTGCCATCCAGGAACATGCACTATGGACTAACTAGCAGACTGTCTGCAGCTGGTATGTGTCTTGATGGAGTGCCTTGCAGGGTGCAGTGGCTGAAGGTTTGCTGCAGGAGAATATCAGATAGTGGTGGGGTTCAGCTTAGCATATACAGGCCTAATGTCTGTCTGCTATTGTGTTATGGTTATGTACAGAGCTGCATTGACTGCCCTGAAGGTTGTCTTTTCCCCAGCAGGACTGGGGTTAATGGTCCCCTCTGCTGCCACCATTGCAGGGAGGTAGAGTGTGGATCTGTTGATGGGGGACCCTGTTTGCCACCCTCAGCCCTGGGTGAGGAGGATGGTGGTGGTGGTGGAGAATAATCTTCCCAGGTGTTCATGAGGAATATGCCTGGTTGAGACAGACAGAGATATCCAAGGTGCTTCTGTAGAAACTACCTATCTCACACATTAACACTGATTTGGACCTCCAGCATAGCCTCTTTCAGCCATGGAAGGTGCTGTGGACCTGGTGCTGGGCGCCTCACCGCACCCTCAGGGTGAGCACAGTACCCGCACAATGTGACGGTGTGTAGCTACTCTGTGCCAGTAAAACACACGGTCAGTACCCCCTACCAGGCCGAGGTGCTGTGGGGGTGCACATGGTCACTTCCCCCTACCAGGCCCAGGTGCTGTGGGGGTGCATATCCCATCCTTTGTTTCTCTGTGGACAGCTGATTTGCATGTGCAGTGCATCATGGGTACGGGTGGGCTAACCCTATCCAGCTGACTACAGCAGACTGTCTGTGTGGTGACCTGCAGGCTCTCTGCAGCCAGCCAGGGGCTTGCTAACAGCTATAGAGCTGTAGCCCAATGGTTACTTCACTGTCTGTGAAGCTAGAGGTCATGGGTTCAAACCCACAGTGGGGTCATTTGATAGAGCTGCCCAAAGCATTATATGTTTTTAATGTACATTTTTGCTGTCAGCAAAAACACCCTCATCGTACTGTACCCATAAGGTGCCTCTGAGGGCGCTTTATAGGGTGCCCTATAGGGCACCTTATGGTTCCCATCCATATAAGGTGCACTATACATTATCCTGTGACGTAACTTATAGGGTGCCCTATAGGGGACATTTTAGGGTGCCGTGGCGGACAGTGCACTTTATAATGTGCCCTATGGAGTGCCTTAAAGGGTGCCTTATACGGCATTTTCAATTACGGCACGTGAGGGCGTGTTTGCTGGCAGCAATTAATAAAAAAAATAAAGTGCTGCAGGAAACAAAATGTACATTGCAAAGCTGATGCCTCAGCCAGCCTTACGTATTAGGCACCCTGGGGAGCAAACTCATGACCCCTGTATCAGCAGTCAGTGCCTTAACCATTGTGCTCCACTGCTGCTCCTCCTTGCATGTCAGCGCACCTACTTATGCTTTTCGTTCCTTGAACTGCACAGTGCTGCCATCACAAACAGTACTCTGACCTTGCGGTACCTCATACGGCACCCTATAAAGCGCCCTATAAGCAACATTCTAGGGTGCCTTGGCGGACAGTGCACTTTAAAATGTGCCTTATGGGGTGCCTTATGTTAACATGCTTTGAGAGTGTGTTTGCAAGTAGTGATAATTAAAATAAAAATAAAATGCCTCCTAAAGCAATCTTCCCCATAATATGTAATGCCTCAGCCAGCCTTATTCATTGGGCACTGTGGGGGATTGAACCCCTGATACCTGCACCATTGGTCAGTGTCTTAACCATTGTGCTGTGGTTCTGTTCCGGTGCTTGCACATCAGTGCGCCGCCTTATGCCGCCCAATATTAATATGCCTGCTAAAGCAATAGCGCACTGCCTTATGACGCCCACTATTACACTGGCTCATAAAGTAATGCCTCAGCCAGCTGTCTTCATTGGGCACTGTGGGGGATTGAACCCCTGATCCCTGCACCAGTGGTAAGTGTCTTCACCATTGTGCTGTGGCTCTGCTCTTTTGCTTGCACATCAGCGCGCCACTTATGCCTCTCGCGCAGCTTTCTCATGCGCTAATGTGCGGGGCGCACATGGGTGCTGCGCACCTTAGCGCATATTTAAATCCCGTTTTTTCTTTTTCAGGTAGAAACACCCACGCCTTATATGGCATCAGCACACTACCGCGGCCCGCACATTAGCGGGGTTTTAGTAAACATACCCCTAAGTATCTTATAGTTATCTAAACCTAGTTTCTAAAGTCTACAAATACTTTTATTTGCAAAATAGTAGCTATTACAGCATTATAAGCTGCTTACTATTTTTTGTGATCTTTTTATGTTGAGCCGCCAGTACCATCAAAATCAGCAAACTTTGAATACCTATTAAACTAACTAGATCTCAGATAAAAAATCTGTATATAACGTTTTTTGACATAACGATAATAGCTAAACATAGTTCCACAGAGGCCAGTCCTCCACTTGATCCTAGTTCCCTATAGGCTGCAGCTGCACTAAATGGGCTGACAGTATTGCCACAGGCACAGCTGTTATGGCAGTTGGCATTAATCAGGCCTCTTACCTGTGCAAATTGGTGTGTCCTGTGGCTTGGAGATTATCAGAGATGAGTGTTTCAACACACACACATGTCCCCCTGCTTACTCCAGTCAAACCAGTAGGTGATTTGGGAGCTGTACAGCAGTGTCATGTTGGGAGGTAAGTGTAGCGGCACAGAATGTGGGATTGCTATATAGATGACCTGCAGCATGTTGCATGCACAGCCATAAAGCCTGGCACCACATGCAAGACAATACATTGCTGCAGCTCACACTCTTCTGGAGACACACACACACATGATCACGAGTCAGCATTCTTACCTGCCCCTTAGGCGCTCCACCATTGTCAATGTCGGCTCAGTATGCAGGTGCTATTAGTGTAGTCTGCAATGCTCAGGCGCTGTCAACGCCCACTCAGTGTGCCAGTGCTATTAGCCTACTCTGCCATCCAGCAGTTGGTAGTGCAGGTTCTCAGTGTGGACTCATGTTGGACATTGCACAGGATAAAGTTAACACACCAGGTATACCTTTCTTGATCCACAGGCTGGTCTTTAACCCATGACCCTGTTCTTCATACATACACTGGCCATGTGTTTCAAACCACAGGACAGTCATGTGGGGGTGATCAATCCATGGGTAGATATGTTGTCTTTGTCAGGATGCTTGAGTACATGAGTTGGGCATGCCTATGCCTGCTTAGATCTCTGCAGGCTCTGTGACATACTTGTCTGACAAGGTATGTTTGGCAGGTGTGGGAGAGGGACATCTTGTTAGGTCTGTATGTTGCACTGTCTTGCTATGCTGCTGGTTCAACTGACATTTATGTTTTACATATGGGATGTGTCCAGTCCAAGGGGCAGGCCCTGATACATGAACACACACATTCCAGACCATGGGTGTCCTAGAAGAATGAGGCAGTCATGGCATAATCTCATATTTTGCAGACCACAATAGCTCATTTAGATTCAGATGTGGTTCAGATTATTGTAACTAACTGAGTACTTACTTATGGCGGGGTCGCTGGTTCATGCATAGATTATGTTCATCATTTGGCAGGTGAGGGGGCAGGATGGTCATTTTTCCTCTGACATGGGCTGTTATCATAATGCATAGTATTCCTGCCTCAGTGGCATATTTTTCCTCTCACATACACATATCTACTCAATATGTGCAAGTGGGGGGCATCCTGATCCCAGGGCCAGCCCATCCATTTGGCAAACTAGCAAGGTGCCAAGGTCCACTGATCATGGTGGACAGCATGCTAGTCAATCCCTCCCTCCCTGCCACCGTGGCAAACCACAGCTTCAATGCTGCAGGTGGCCTTATTGAAGTTGCACACATGCAGCTAGTCACCATGCTGCTCCTGCTGCCTTCCACCAGGAGATGTGGATACGTGTGCTGTTGCCTTAGACCTTGGAAGGGGGGGATCACCATGTGCTCCACTATACCTGTTGTTGACATGCTTGCCATCCCACTGACAGTAACCTGTGGAATAATGTTGTAAAACACAGTGTCAGGCCTTAAGGTCTCAGTTTAAAACAACGCAGCAATCACTTGGATTTTTTAACAAGTTTCTCAATGAAACTACGGCTGCTGTTCACATCAACGACCTTTAATAAATGCCTTCTGCTCTGTCTCACAACAAAAAAACGCTTTTCCTTTATTATTTTTTCGTTTTTTCATTTTCTTCTTTTTAATTTTTCATCGTTTTACTTAAAAAACTTGAATAAGCAAAACTGCTCTCATAATCTGCTTTGTATAACAAGCTGAAAAAGATCAGTACAATTGATTCTACTAGATAGTCCTTATGATTTCTCTTCTCATTCACTCCGCATCAGCGAGATTCGCAAAAACAAAATTGTAGAATCACACTGGTGGTACTTCCTAATGATTATTACTGTCCATCGCTGTCATTTAAAAACTGAGCTGAAGCAGCACTTATCATGAGAACGCCCCAAGTTGTTCGCCTTTGTTTTACAGCTCTGTCTCCGACGTTTCCTTCCTTCATGGCATTGCCCAGTCCGACAGAGAAAATCTTGATGTAGCGATGTTAGAAGTATCTCCCAGCTTCACTCAAATCCCAACGCCGTTAATCTAAGGCGCCCAAGCATTTCGTATTGGCAAGTTCTTCAGGGGAAGGTATCTCCCATACTGACCTGTAAAATCAGTCTATGCTCCGGAATCGCCGCAGAGGACACATTTCTCCCATTCCTCCGCCGGTTATTCTAAGACGCCGCGCGGCGTCTTAGAATAACCGGCGGAGGAATGGGAGAAATGTGTCCTCTGCGGCGATTCCGGAGCATAGACTGATTTTACAGGTCAGTATGGGAGATACCTTCCCCTGAAGAACTTGCCAATATGAAATGCTTGGGCGCCTTAGATTAACGGCGTTGGGATTTGAGTGAAGCTGGGAGATACTTCTAACATCGCTACATCAAGATTTTCTCTGTCGGACTGGGCAATGCCATGAAGGAAGGAAACGTCGGAGACAGAGCTGTAAAACAAAGGCGAACAACTTGGGGCGTTCTCATGATAAGTGCTGCTTCAGCTCAGTTTTTAAATGACAGCGATGGACAGTAATAATCATTAGGAAGTACCACCAGTGTGATTCTACAATTTTGTTTTTGCGAATCTCGCTGATGCGGAGTGAATGAGAAGAGAAATCATAAGGACTATCTAGTAGAATCAATTGTACTGATCTTTTTCAGCTTGTTATACAAAGCAGATTATGAGAGCAGTTTTGCTTATTCAAGTTTTTTAAGTAAAACGATGAAAAATTAAAAAAGAAGAAAATGAAAAAAACGAAAAAATAATAAAGGAAAAGCGTTTTTTGTTGTGAGACAGAGCAGAAGGCATTTATTAAAGGTCGTTGATGTGAACAGCAGCCGTAGTTTCATTGAGAAACTTGTTAAAAAATCCAAGTGATTGCTGCGTTGTTTTAAACTGAGACCTTAAGGCCTGACACTGTGTTTTACAACATAATTCCACAGGTTACAGTTTGAGTTTAGGCTTGTCCTATCACATGTGTTAGCATAGAAGCTCAATAGAGAAAGCCCATATTTAGTAGTTAGTATCCCACTGACAGTGGCAACTGCAGCATTGCACCTGACACACAGGGCTGGGACACAGATTTTGTATGACATGGCAGCATGGTGGCAGCATAGTGTCAGTGGGAGTGGCACGACTCCTTTTTGACTGCGGCAGCATGTATGTGTGCTGCCACTGTCACAGTACAGTCATACAAGACATCACAGATGTACACCCTAGACAGCAGCTTTGTCAGCTTAGTGGCCCAGCCAGTCCCACTGCATCACCCACGTGACACCTTCTTTGCCAATTTGGCACCAACCTAGTGTCCTTTATTAATAGGGCACCATGCTGTTTCTGCCAATGAAGCACTACTATCACTAATTTGAGAATTACAGTGGGTGGAGCCCATTGCATACAGTTAAATAGGCTCTCTCCCCTCAGAAATAGCCCTTACTGCAAGCTTTCACAGGGTCTAACACACACCGCAGCACCCTCGCAATGTTCTCTTTAATCTGCGCTGGGTCCTCCGCTGGCATTCCTGCCGGTGGGGGGAGGGGCAGAGCATCGATCGCTCTGCACCTCCCCCCACCGGCAGGAATGTTGGTGGCGGACCCAGCGCAGGTTAGCGGGAACATTGGTTCCCAGCGCTGGGAGCTCTTACACACGGTAACACAAACCGGCATCAAAGGAGCTCATGCTATTCCTGCCCAGTCTCTGCCCCATTAATGCCCACTCTCCACCTTAATGCTACAGACTGAAGTTTCACACATTAATCCACCATTATCGGTGCTTTCCATGGTGTTAACTGCTCATGGGCACTGATAACACCTGTTAACAGCACCTTTACTCCCTTACCGCTCTTTAGTAAACATACCCCAAAGTGTTCTATCAGCGTGGAGTTTCTATGTAGGACCCGAAGTAATCTGGCTTGTTCAGTGCTTCGAATAGGTGTAAGAATGTTCTAAGGCCCACTGCAATAATTATCGTGCTTCCCTTTTCTAGGTAAGCTCCTTATAGTTTTAATTTCAGAAGTTGGTGTCATTATGGTATGGTAAATTTGCTTTATAGGCCTTCAATGACTTTTGTAGGGTTTTGGTTTGGTTCACAATCTGCCTGGTACTGGAGAAGCTCTTAATGAGATGTCACCAGAATCAGATTGTTTTTCTTGTATGTTGGGTTCTGTGATGAAATGTCCTAGTTCTGCTCTGCACCTACTGTTGGAGGGGAAGTTTCGTTGGATGCAAAATAGATGTTCAAAAAGAAAGAGAGAACTATAGTGCAGTTTCTAACACCAAAATAAAATTATTTATAATTTATTTTGGTGTTAGAAATTGTGCTGTGGTTCTCTTTTTCTTTTTGTCCCTTGATGTGTTAGCAACTTACATCACTTTTGTTATTTGCAGAATATATATTTACATTTAACACCATTCCAGTCCAGTGTGCAGTTTCAGGTGTCAGTGTTTTTTATCTTAGAGTGCCAGTCTAAATAAGTAAACAGCTACAATTTTCACTGCATTTTAATTATATAGCCTGGGAATATGGTGCTTTTTCTTTTTTTTTTGGCAAAGCCAGAGTGAGAACCTCTGTTCCCTCTTTTAGTATCTTGGGGGTGCTAGCTCATCCTTCGCCTGTTTGATATAATGGCTTCCTATCCATCTAGTGTTTTTTTAAAGATAACCAAAATGAATATGCAAATGAGTATGCAAATACATATGCAAATATATCATCCACCTTTTGCCCTCCCCAAATGAAGCAGACAAACTTTGTCCATGACCCACTCACAAAGGGGTTGGAAGGAATTCCATGAGCCATGAAGCGTATGCTTTCCCCACTTATTTTTCGCTTCACTTTTTCTCTTTTTGAGGTTGAATCACCCTTGGCAATTCTGTCCTTAAGGAGGCAAATAAGGCCTGAGTATACAGAAACACAGAAATATAACAGCAGAAAAAGGCCACATGGCCTATCTAGTATGTCCTTTCATATCAATGACAATAGTCCACTTTTTACCTTTAGAGATCCTCTGTGTTTGTCCCATGCTTTTTTGAATTCAGATACTGTCCTCGTTTCTACCACCTCCACTGGGAGACTATTCCAAGCATCTACCACTCTTTCTGTAAAAAAATATTTCTGCATATTACTCCTGAGTCTATCCCCTTTCACTCTCATGCTATATCATCTCATAGCAGAACTTGCTTTTAATCGAAAGAGACTCTCCTCCTGTGCATTTATGCCATGGAGGTATTTAAACAGCTCTATCATATCTCCTCTATCCCACCTTTCCTCTGAAGTATACATATTAAGATCTTTAAGTCGGTCCTCATATGCTTTATAACGAAGACCACTAACCATTTTAGTAGCCACCCTTTGCACCGACTCCAACCTGTTTATATCCTTTCGAAGGTGCGGTCTCCAGAACTGCACACAATACTCCAAATGAGGTCACACCAGAGACTTATACAGAGGCACTATCACCTCCTTTTTTCTACTGGCCATTCCTCTCCCTATGCACCCAAGCATCCTTCTGTCGTTCACCATCACCTTTTCTACCTGTTTAGCTAGTTTAAGATCGTCAGACACAATCACACCCAGGTCCCTCTCTTCTTTTGTGGACAGAAGAACTTCACCCCCTACACTGTACTGCTCCCTTGGATTTTTGCAGCTCAAATGAATGACCCTACATATTTTAGCATTAAATCTCAGCTGCCAAATTCTAGACCATTCTTAAAGCTTAGCTAGATCCTTCCTCATGTTATCTACTCCTTCCTGAGTGTCTATTGCAGATTTTGGTATCATCTGCAAAGAGGCAAACTACCCGACAGCCCTTCTGCAATATCAGTAACAAAGATGTTAAAAAGAATCAAACCAAGGACAGATCCTGGGGCACACCACTGGTAACCTCCTTCTCCTTAGAGTGAGCTCCATTTACCTGTACCTTTTGTCGCCTCCCATTCAACTATTTTCTTACCCAAGCAGTAACTTTATGGTCCATCCCTAGGGTGTTCAGTTTCCTAAATGTCTAGGTAACAGCCATATGTTACTAATGACATATAGGTCCCAATATTCAGGCATGGTGGTTAGCACTGCTAAAGTGGCTGGCTGCCGCTGCTGAAGTTTAGATCTGGATATACACGCTGCTTGGATTGGCATGAAGCTCACCGAGCAGTGGCGATATTCACTGCTGCCTGCTTAGCTTCGGTGGTGAAAAATAAGCCAGCCTTTACTATGTTTGACTTTCTCTGCGTTGCATTAACCGGCAAGTGGCTCAATATCGCCGCTGCCTGGTTATCCCTGGATGCTGCCCCCTGCACCCCCGATGCTAACCAGTTAACAACTGCAGTGCCTGTGGCTATTCAGCTGCTCTAATCATGAATATCCCAGCCAAGGGGATTAACACAGTTTGCAGGTCTGCTAGCCATGCTAATTCCTTTCAGAATTGTGCCCATACCTGCAGTTTTGGGGGTATAGTTTAAAAGGGTGTTATTGTGTCTTTAAATTTTGTCACTTGCAGTGTGTTCTGCGTGGAGTAAGTGAGATCTTTATGGAGCAGGCTGTCAATCTGAAGAAAATGGTCATTGAGCAGGGCCGTCCTCAGGGCTAGTACATGGTAGTAGCTGCCCTAGGCAAACCTTCAGTCTTACACTCCCCCCCCCCCCCTTTGAGATTTTGAAAATATAATCAACAAACACTCTTCCAACAACAATTCTGCAAAAACGTATAATTGGACATCATGCTTTTAAACATTAAACATAAAAGAATGGCCTGATGGCTTTGACTTCTGCTGCCCCAGGAAACTGCCTAGTCTTGCCTAACGGTTGGGAGAGATTGCTGGAAAAAGGGTTTGCTTCAGGGTGCTGGTGAACTGGAGGCTACATTAGTTTCACTTGATTCAACATGCATCATGTCTGAAAGCTCAGGAGATCTCTGGGTGAACTGTGTATCTTTTTGTTACATGTATTCTTTTACTCCTGAAACCAAGTATGCATGATGCTGAAGTGGATCTATCCCATTCACTGCACCTCGTTTTTGAATACAATTTTGTATCTTATGTAAATAAAGCTAAGATCTTTTGGAACACAAGCTACACTGGGAATTCTGTTTCTGAGAGAGTGGACTGAAATCCTGAGGGGTGACCCTCTCAAGATAAGGAACAACCAAAATAACTTTAGATCATGCATCTGTGACTGAGAGCTGTGCTATCAGGACTAGAGGAGTAGCCTAGTGATTAGAGCAGTAGGCTGAAGCCAGGCCTCAAATCCTACTGACACTCATTGGGCAAGTCACTTAACCCTCCATTGCCTCAAGTATAAATTCAGAGGCCCTTTTACTAAAATGTGCTAAACAATTAGCACACCTTTTGGTGTGCGATAACCTCACACTTGGGCCTGCGTTAACTGTCAGCATGGGGACATGGCAGTTACCATGTGCCGATTCCCGTGCTAACTGCAAATTGCATGTCGGGGTGGGGAATGAGCAGGTTGGAGGCAGAAAAAACCTAATGCACTTTAGTAAAAGGCCTCTAAGATTGAAAGCCGTCTGGGGACAGGGAAATACCTATGTCTGAATGTAAATTGCCATGAACTAGAAAGGCATGAACAAAATACAAATAAATATATATTAGCATCCCAAAGCTATTGAATGTCCAGGTGTTACACTACAGTAGTAAAAGCATTTTAGGCG
Source organism: Ichthyophis bannanicus (assembly GCA_033557465.1). Taxonomy (NCBI): domain Eukaryota; kingdom Metazoa; phylum Chordata; class Amphibia; order Gymnophiona; family Ichthyophiidae; genus Ichthyophis; species Ichthyophis bannanicus. The sequence continues at coordinate 679,783,311 of CM066033.1, forward strand.
ATCTGAAATGTAAAGGGGCATGTTCTTCTTCCAGAAGAGGATTTATTGTGGTTGTCAGTGTAATGAATGGACTGAACTATTTGCTATGGTTTGTCCCTCTAGGAGAGGACTACAATGGTACAGTTCAGGGGTGTTAGTGTAACCTGAAAATATTCTGATCAGAGAGTTTGGAGCTAAGAGAGAGAGATGATCAGTTTCCCTTTTTTTTTCTTTTTTTATTTGCATTTAAACATTTAGGGCTCGATATTCAAAAGGCGTTTACATGGTTTACAGCCCAGTAAACCACGTAAATGCCTTAAATGGGAATATTCAATGGCACCTACACGGTTAGTGCCATTAAAATCCCCATCTATGTCCCCAACGTGCCCCAATGTTATCCGGTTAGCATCTGTGCGTGTCGGGGTATTCTGGGGCTCAGTGGAGGTGAGCAGTACTGATAACTGGGTAGCAGCGATATTGCACCACTACCCGATTAGCTTTTACCTAGTTTTAGCCGTAGTGGTGGGTAGTGGTGCAATATCGCTGCTACCTGGTTAGCCTCGGTGGCTCCGGTGCATGTGCGGCAACCCTGGATATTCAATGCCGTCACTGTGGAATTGAATATCCTGGATTAGGGGTCAGCAGTCAGAGCTATGCGCCGACACACAGCCCACCCAAATGAATGTCGGGTCCTTACAGTTCAAAATAAGAACAAATGAAACAAATTCCCACTCAAAGAAAACAGCAAGAAAATAACAATTCCAAAAAATAAAGGGAAAATTAGCCCACATCATGGGGAGCAGCCAAAAATATACAAAGATAACAATTTAACAAAGCAATCAAGCAGCATAAACCATACAATTACTGCCATAAAACTCTACTCCAATACAGTGCCAAAGCATATGGCACTATTTACTCCTAAACCCTGATCCTAAGGGGCGGTAGCCTCGCCATCCCTCAACAAGGTGGTGTTGGACTGGATCTTTCAGGAGTGGGGCACTCCCACAGTGGATCTCTTTGCCACGACACATAATATCCAGGTAGGTCAGTTCTTCTCCCGGAGGCCGGCCAGCAACTTCCTCCACTATTGGGGGGAAGGCTTGCTGTATGCATACTCCCCAATTCCACTGATGGTAAAACCCTCCTGAAGCTTCAGGCTGACAAGGGATCCATGATCCTCATCATTCCTTATTGGCCTTGGCAGCCGTGATTCCCACAACTGCTGCAGTTCTCGCAGAGGGAGCCTCTCTGCCTGGGCTTCACCCTGGACCTCATTTCTCAGGAGAGTGGAACCTTGCTGCATCCTAATGTCCAATCTTTGGCCCTCACAGCATGGATGCTGAGTGGGTAGTCCTCTCAGAGCTCAGTTTTTGCAAGGGTGTTACGAACATCCTTCTAGCATCCTGCAAGGATTTGACGCGCAAGGCCTATGTGCTAAAGTGGCAGAGGTTTGCTGCTGGTGCATAAGCAGGGCAATGAACTCCTTCTCTTGCACCATGGACCAGTTGCTGGAGTGCCTCCTGCACCTCTCGGACTCAGGCCTTAAGTCCAATTCACTGCGCATTCACCTCAGCACAATAGGGGCATGCCACTGTCGCTCTGGGGAAAATCCCTTTTTGGCCCAGCCTCTCGTGGTTCACTTCATGTGAGGCTTGCTCCTCTTGAAGCCTTCTCTCAAACCCCTATGGTGGCTTGGGATTTCAATGTGGTACTCACCCAGCTGACTTGGATGGTCCTCTTAGTGGTGACAGTTAGGTCATTCTGACGCATCACTGAGCTGCAAGCATTGGTGGCTCACCCGCATTACACCAGGTTTCACCAGAAAAGGGTGGTTCTCTGCACGCACTCCCACTTTCTGCCAAAGGTGGTCTCTGTTTTCCTGCTTAACTAATTGATAATCTTCCCGACTTACTTCCCCCGGCCTCATGCTAACCGGGGTGAAGCAGTGTTGCATCGGACTGCAAGCGGACTTTAGTCTTCTATCTGGAGCACACAAAGGCACACTGCCAGTTTACCTAGAAGTTTGTTTCCTTTGATCCCAGTAAGCTGGGCTCCGCTGTCTAGAAGAGCCCGCTATCCCTTTGGCTAGCTGACTACATCACTCATACTTATTCCCAGGCTGGGCTGAGCATTGAAGGTCATGTCATGGCTCACAATGTCCAAGCTGTGGCTGTGTTGGTGGCCATCCTCCACTCTGTTTCTGCAGAGGAAATCTGCAAGGTTGCTACCTTTGCATCCCATTACTGTCTGAATGGGGATTCCCGACGGGACAGCAATTTTGGCCAGGCCATGCTCTGGCATCACTTTGGGTCTTAGAGTCAATTCCTGTCCACTGGCCCTTCTGTCTGTCCAGGCTACCTGCTGAAACCCCTCAGGGTCGATGTCTGCTGTGGATGCTGAATCAAATGAGCCCCTCAAGGGACTACCTTGCTGTTCTTCCTGGTCTCTTCAGATGGTTGCCCCTGTTCGGCTGTTGATCTCCTTGGGTTCCGGTAGCCTGTAGCTTGGGAATCCCAAATATGAGGACTTATTTCCTGTTTGTTCACAGAGAAAGTATGGTTACTCACCTGCAGCTGTTCTCTGTGAACAGCAATAATAAATCCTCATAACCCTTCCTCTTTCCCAGGGAGTTGTCTTTTGGCTCCTGCTCAATACCTCAGGGTGGCCCTATGCCTGACTGGCTTCAGAGGGAGCAGGGGAGGCCCAAAGCCCCAGCTGACCTCTAAACTGCCACAGGAATAAACAGTGATGTTTGCCCTGTCTCCTGCAGCTATGATAAAAAGGAGCCCACCAGTAGGCTGAGTTCTGGAATGTCAAATGAGGGCAAATCTGCAGGAGAGAGGGGAAACACTGCTCTTTGCTTCCGTGGCTGTTCAGAGGTCAGCCGGGGCATCAGGCTGTCCCTGCTCCCTCTGAGGCCGATCAGACGTGGGGCAACTTTTGCTCTGTGGCTGGGGGCTAGAATGAGAATGGGAACGGGGGCCTAGAATGGAATGAGGGTGGGACTAGGGTCTAAAATGGGAATGGGGGGGGGACAAGCACTGGAAATGGCCTGATGTTGGATGATGGGGGACTGGGACTAGAAGGGAGCAGATGCAGGGAGGGACTGGAAGAGAATTGATACTGGGGGATTAGGACTGGAAATCGTTTGATGCTGGCAGATGGGGAACTGGAACTGGAAGGGAACAGATGCTGGGAGGGACTGGAGGAGGATTGATACTGGGGGATTAGCACTGGAAATGAGCTGATGCAGAGGGATGGGCAAATGGACTGGAAATGCCTGGAGATGGGGGACTGGGACTGGAAGGGAGCTGATATTTGGGGTTAGGACTGGAAATGGGCTGATGCTGGGGGACTGGAAGAGAGCTGATGCTGGGAGGGACTGGAGGAGTATTGATACTGGGAGTTAGGACTGGAAATGGCTTGGGGATAGGGGATGGGTGACTGGGACTGGGACTGGAAGGGAGCTGATGCAGGGAGGGACTGGAGGAGGGCTGATACTGGGGAGTTAGGACTGGAAATGGGCTAATGCTGCTGGATGGGAGACTGAGGCTGGAAGGGAGCAGATGCTGGGAGGGACTGGAGGAAGACTGATACTGGGAAGCTAGGACTGGAAATGGGCTGATGCAGGGGGATGGGTGAATGGGACTGGAAGGGAGTGGATGCTGGGAAGGATTGAAAGATGACTGATACTGGGGGGATGGGAAATAGGCTGATGCAGGGGGATGGGTGAATAGGACTGGAAGGGAGTGGATGCTAGGAGTGGCTGGAACTAGAAGGGAGCTGAAGCGGGGGGGGGGGGGGAGGGAGGACCAGAAGGGGGTGGGGCTGGGACTGGTGGGAGAAAAAAGAAGCTGGGGGAGTGAGGATGGAAAGGGAACAGATATTTTGTGTGGGACAGAAGAAAAATCTGTGATTGGTGATGAAATTTGAGTGGATTTATTTATTTAGACAGTTTTGTTTACCACCTTATCATTCAATCAAAGTGGTCACAAGACAATTGGGGGATATCAGACACATGCACTAATACTTACAGGGAACATGGGCAATGGAGGGTTAAATGGCTTGCCCAAGACCACAAGGAGCACCTGTGGGACTAGAAACCCCAGTCCTTCTGGCACAAGGTTGCTGTCCTCTAGTAGGATTTGAACCCCTAACCTTCTGGTCTGAGGTAACTTGCCCCAACCACTAGGCCACTCCTCCCTCTAAAGGGCTAAAGAAAGAAATGGAGGAAAGATCAAAAGGTGACAGATCAGTATGTTAGAGGCAGATATGGAGAGAATGGAAAAAAATAGAAGAAAGAAAAAAGGACAAATGGACAGCAGACAATGGAGAACAAAGAGCTACACGAGAAGAAGGAGACACGTGTTTTCCGCATGTCTACCCACAAGTACCCAGCTGTGTGGGAAATGTAAAGAGAAAACGACCCATCTGGCGCTGTGGTATAAGAGTCTAAAGAGGTCCAGAAAACAAAGAAAGTATAAAAGGAGAGATTCGAACATTTGGAAAATCAGGTACAAGGGTCTTTGGAAAGTCAGGGCGTGCAGTATGAGTCCAAAGAAGCAAGTGAGGGCGTCCCAAGAGAACCTGAGACAAAGAATCAGAAATTCTTCTTCTGCCAGTCACTGCGTTCTGCGAGTTTCTGTAACTAAAACTGTTATTTGCAACCATTCTGCTTTAAAAAAGTGCTCTTAGTAGAGACTATTTTGGAAAACTGATGCCATGTGTGGAGTGTTTCTTCTGCACTGCTAAAGTCCTATGCCTTGGGTCTTGAAGGAAATTCCTTTAGCCCCAACTAGAGGATCCAGACTAGGGTTTGCAAGTGGTCTATGGGGCCTAGTTTTGGTATCAGATAGTGCCTCTGACTTAAGGTGTACCTATATGGGGAGCCACAGAAATATTTCAAAAGTTATTCACAAGGGCATTAATAAGGATATTCAGAGGAGGCTGGGCTCATCTCAATGTTCCATTATCAGGCTCTTTCACACCCTTGGTCACATCCTCAAAGAGTTATTCACCCACTTAGATGTGTGACTTTTATTCACCTCTCTGGAACCTTGACTCTGAATATATCCGAACCAGAACAGAAGTAAGTCTGGCCCAACCACTCCTCTGTCCCCGTGGCCTCGTGACAAAGTGTGATCAGATGTTGCCATACATTCTTGGGACATGCTTTAAACCTCCAGCACTACATGGAACTCCATATGTGTTTGTCCTTTAGAGAAGTGGTTCTGAACCTGGTCCTCGGAGCACACCCAGCCAGTCTGATTTTCGGGATATTCACAATGAATATGCATGACATAATCTACATGTACTGCCTCAATTGTATGCAAATGTATCTCATGCACATTAGTTCCGTTTACACAACTTATGTTTGTATATTTGTGTTACACAGCTTATGTTTGTATATTTGTGTTATACTGTCACCTTGTGACATATTTGTGCTATGCTGACATCTTGTGATCTGAGCTGTCCAAATTAACTCATCAACAAGAGTCATATAACCTTTGAGGTCATAGGTCACAAATGCTGCATGTGACTCATGTCTTCTAGTCCCATTTGAGTTTCTCTGCTAAGATTCTCTAGTTAAAATATGACTTTTACCTCCATTTGTCATCCCTAGAGACTCCTAGGGGCTCTTTTACTAAAGCCTGTTTTGCATTTAATACACCTTTAGTGCTAAAACTAACACACGGTAAGTGCAAAGCCTCCACAATATCTGTTGGGGGCATGGCCAGCATGTTCACGGCAGTTACTGCATGGACGCATAGCCTAGCATGTAGTGCAATTAGCAGGTGCACAATGCTACCTAGAGGTGTCATTATGTGCAGCTGTGCTAATTGCGACATTGACAGCATGAACGGCAATGTGCTCTCCATGCCCACCCTCTGCCCCTAACCCACCCACTCCCTGTTCCATCATGCGAAGTGCAATTGCTGCATGAATTAACGTGCACTTGCTGTTGTGTCTATATGGTAACAGTTACCACAGGCTGTTATTGACATTAAAATGTGTGTTAATCACTTGGGGATTTTATTAAAAGAGCCCCATAGTCGTCACGGGTAAGTTATTGTTTCCTCTGTGACAGATATCTCCAAGCTGGCTCATTGTAACATCTCTCCCTGAACCCCGATAAGCAGCATTTTCTTTCCACCAACTGAAATCTCTTCAGAAAGACTCATCACACTTGTACTAACCCACACTCTAGTCTGTGCAAGGAGGTCTAACTGAGGCGTGATAATTGCTAAATGAAAACTTTTCCCAGTACTCTTAATTTCAGCAATCTATAGTAAATTCCTTATTTATTTATTTTCAGGGCTTCTATACCACGGATCTGATACAATCTCTGCAGTTTACAATCTAACGTAAGAAATAATATACATAAAACACAAGCAAACACAACTTAATAAAACATCACATAACAAATGTATAAAATATAAATCAAACATAAGCAGAAAAAAATAAAAATACATATCCTGCCAGAAACGTGCTTTATCTGAATCCTAAGCTAAATGCTTTCCTAAAATAAACAACTTTCACCTTCCTAAAATCCAAGTAATCTAGCAACACCTGAAGCTCTGAAGGTAATTCATTACCAACAGAAGGACTATAGACTCCAAGGGGTATGTTTATTACAGGGTGTTAAGAGAGCAAGTTTGCTGTTAACGCCTGTTATTGGCACGCTTGTGCCCTTAACACTGCAAAAAAGCTGCATTAATGGACGTTAAAGGCTCCTGCAGCATTAAGGGTGCAGTAGCCAGAGAGTGGGCATTAACGGAACGGAGAGTGGGCATTAACAACGGGTGTTACCTTAACACCTGCTGTGCTAACGTGTGTTAAAGCCCTTTAGCTCTGGGAACAATAACGCCAAGTAAAACCTCGTGGAGAGGGTGTATTTTGAGGGGATAGAGCTTATTTCAATGTCTGTAATGTGATGCACAGACAGGACAGCCCAAGATAGTGATAGTAGTGCTTCATGAGCAGCAACAGCATAGTGCCCAGGTATGAAAGGGCAGCATGTTGATAGTGCAAATGTGGCAAAGGAGGTGGCACATTGGTCATGCAGTGGGGGTTTCTGGGGCACAAGGCAGACCAGGTGGCTGCCCAGGTGGCACATCTGTGATGTCTGTCATGATTTCACATCCACATTGGCGGCACACAGTCATGCTGCTGCTTTGGAAAGGTGATGCGACACATGGGGCATGCAAAGGTTTCCTGGCATCCTAGGCAGGGACCCTGGCCAGTCCCCCCCCCCCCCACTGCCACTGAAGCTAGCTCCAGAGGAAGAGGACTATAGCACCAGCAGCTGTAGCACTACAGGGAGCTGCAAAATGCAGGTACCCAGAGAAATATCACAGCTGTGGCTAATTGCCTCTCTCCAAGATGTATTAAAAGCAGGCAGTGATGGGGTTCTGGCAGCAGCAGTTGTGTGGGGGGATGGCGTATCTGTCAATGTGATCCTCTGCCCCACCCATCTGGACCTGGAGCCTTAGGCATCTGCCACAGCCGCATGGTGGACCAGTCGGTACTGCACACCACCCCCACTGACAGCATGCTGGCATGACAGCATAGTGTGGGGGTGCCAGTGGGAGGTGCAGTGGCACCCGCCTGCAGCAGACAAAACCCATATCATGGTCCTGTGTGCCGATCACATTGCAATGTGTGCCCAGATCTGCCTAATGGTCAAAATGTCAGCCCCAGTGACTGGTGTATCCATACAGCAACTCTATGGCTCAACACACAAAGCCATTGTGTATATGAGTGCAGGATTGCTGGCTCAAGACCTTGCTTTGGATCATGTTGTTTGCATGTTCCTGTAAATAAACTTTAGCCTACAGTGCAGGTACAGTACCAGCATGTGCAACCCCGAATGAATTGGCCAGCAAGGCTACAGACACCCATCAGCCACACAGACTCCACTATCTACAGCTGCACAGAAAGTCAGCCTGATAGCACCAGCACACTGAATAAGCATTAATATCAGAGGGCGCTACTAGCACCTGCACAATGAACGCACGTTAACAATGCTTGAGCTGATATGGAGACCAAAGTGGCAGGCAGGAATGCCAACCATCCCCACTTTTGCACAGCGTGGCGATGTAAGAGTGTGTGTGTGTGTGTGTGTGTATGTCTCTCTAGAGCAGAAGTACTCAAATCCAGTCCTGGAGAGCCGTAAACCAGTCAGGTTTTCGGGATATCCCTAATGAATATGCGTGAGATATATATGCATTAGAGATATCCTGCCAAAATGTTGGTGGTGGTGAGAAGTGAGGCGGAATGTGACTAATTCTATCTACCCTTTTTGATGTCTAGGACATCTGCACCTCGCCCACTCACAATCTTAAATGACAGAGGTGTAAGGCAAGGGTCTCCAAATCCAGTCCTGGAGGGCCACAAACCAGTCAGGTTGTCAGGTTATCTCTAATGCATATATATTTCACGCATATTCATTAGGGATATCCCAAAAACCTGACTGATTTGCGGCCCTCCAGGACTGGATTTGAGTACCTCTGCTCTAGAGTTTTGTGGCCTTCTGCACTGCACTGTGCCTCACATTGCCTAGGCCAGGGGTGGGCAAACTTGGTCCTGGAGGGCCGCAGACCAGTCAGGTTTTCGGGATATCTCTAATGAATATGTATGAGATATATATGCATTAGAGATATCCTGCCAACCTGACTGGTTTGTGGCCCTCCAGGGCTGGATCTGGAGACCCCTGCCTTACACCTCTGTCATTTAAGATTGTGAGTGGACAAGGTGCAGATGTCCAAGACATCAAAAAGGTTAGATAGAATTTGTCACAGTCCTCCTCACTTCTCACCACCACCAAAAAATTGTCTATTAGACAACTTTTTGGTGGTGGTGAGAATCGAGGAGGAATGTGACACATTCTATATACCCTTTCGATGTCTAGGACATCTGTACCTTGCCCACTCACAATCTTAAATGACAGAGGTGTAAGGCAGGGGTCTCCAAATCCAGCCCTGGAGGGCCACAAACCAGTCAGGTTGGCAGGATATCTCTAATGCATATATATCTCATGCATGTTCATTAGGGATATCCCGAAAACCTGACTGGTCTGCGGCCCTCCAGGACCGGAGGTGCCCACCCCTGGCCTAGGCTGATCTCAGTATTAGTCTGCAAATGTGCCGGATGAGGAGCAGAGGATTGTGGGTATGGCCATAAACAGAGCGGTTTTCTCAAGATGTGTCTGCATTGGAGATAGGGTCAATGGCTGAGACTTTGTAGTGCCTGTCTGCCATGTGCACGGCCTGAGTGGCTACAGCAGTTCATGCTGTGAGGACACTCTCACTCTGACCAAGCTGTGACCATGGCACAGCTATGAATCTACATAGCACTTACATGGGTGCATGATCTGTCCTTGGAGGTTAATCACTGTATTATATGCTGGGTGTCCATACTTGCCCAGTGCACATGCTGTGTCTGCTGACCAGCAGACTGGCCTTATGGCTGTGACAACCCTGTGGTGGGCAGTAGGTACAGTCTAACTGTGCTTGCTGTGATGGATTGGTAGTTCTAAATGGTTGAAACAGGAGGTATTTTTGCTGTGGTCATGGCAGGACCAACAGGATGATTGCAGCAGGCCTAATTAGCCCCCCACTGCTGTTGGCATGTATGAAACTTGCTGCTAAAACACTGGGCACTGACATGTGCTATTGTAGGAGCATTCTTGTCCAAAAGGGGCAGGACACAGGACTCAGATGTGACAGTCACCTACAGCATGCTACAATTCTGCAGTAAACAAGGTGACTAGCATAACAGACTATAGGCAATGGCTGCCACACACTGACAATTATGTGGACCTGCAGTACAATTGGCAGAGATCATCTCTAGCAATACAAGCCCAGGGGCTGGGCACTCATCCTCACCCTCAGGGTGACTACAGAAACTACTCGGTAGCATGGTTTGTAGCTGCTCTGTGCTTGTATCACACACTGTCAGTGCGTCATCATACTGAGCTGATGTGATGGATTAGTCCATTCTCCATTTGGTGATCAGCTGCAGACTGCTGTTCTGCATGTGCATTGCATCATGGGTACTGGAGGGGCTAACCTATACCAGCACACATAGAAGACATTTTAGGCAGTGACCTGCAGTCTCTTTGTATGCAGCCATTACTTGCAGCATGGTATGGAGGAGTAGCCTCCTGGTTAGTGCAATGGCTCCAAAAGCAGCAGATAGGGGTTCAATTTCTACTTGTTCTTTTTGTGACTGTGTGCTTCTTAGATCATTTTCATGCCTGTAATAGTCAGGCTCTACTGTGACTGGCAGACACACAGCCTTATAGTTTGTTATGTGTTCTGCCCACAATTTGGGCCAGCAAACAGACTATTTGCCATAATGCCCTTCTGAGAGCATGGCTTTATTGGCTGTTACAGCACATTGCAGGGGGATCATATATGTTCATCCTGCAGATGTCTGGCACCTGTGTGGATGTGTGGCCCAATCATCATAACACAGGTTTGGGACCCAGAATACCAGAGTTTGAGGCCCACAAACACTCCCTTTGTGACACTTTGAAAAGTTTTACTGTGCAGTTTAATGTATGCAACACCCTTCATGGATTGCCCACACCTTATTCTGACCCTGGGCAGATCACCTAACCCTCCATTGCCTCAGCTGACTACAGGTTCTAACAGTCCCTGTTTTTTGTCAGACATAACAACTTTTTCAGTACAAGGTATCCCAATGTGACTGAACTGATGCAGCAGTATAATAACAGGCAGTTACATGCATACAGCTGTAACCTGCTTGTGCAACATGAGTCATGTATGTTATAATGACTGTGACTGTGTAGTTTTGTCTCCATCACATCTGTGCAGTACATGCACACACATACTACCCCTTGGATAACCAGCTGCAGGTATCACCTCATGTCCATACATGCCCCATTTGCCCAGTTTGGATGACACCTGGCCAGTTGTTATCTGCACATTTGTCTGGGGTGTTGTATGGTGGCTCTGTGGATGGGACAGGTGTGAGACCCATATGTCCAGTATCAGGCCTTCCACGTGGCAGTGGTACATATTTTCACACACAGTACAAATACATTGGGGATGGCACCTATGGCACGTCGGTACTATCAGCGCATAACACCCTCTCCTCTGCCACCATCTTTCCTTCAGCCCATCCATCCACCTCTTTCGGCTGTGTGCAGTCATGTCTTCTTGTGCAGGCTGTTACACCATGGCCTTCACTGGTATCTTTTCCGCATTTCGGTTCTCCAAGCACACCTCTCCTATGCCTGATCTGCATGTCACCACTCCAACTCTGTCCTCCTATCGCTGCACATATCCTGCCACTGCTGACTCCACTGGGGGATATGTCTTCTCCATCCTAAGCCACACACTGACATTGTGCCGTTTTACATTGGCACCCCCCAGCATTGGTACAGCTGTCTCCCACATGCTCATCCAATTTACTGACTGCCACATAAGATGCCCACAGATCTGGCAGGTCCATCAGCTCCCACCTGTCCTTCCATCCATCACCTTTACATTCACTTTCCTTGTTGCTCCTTTATCCAGCATTAGGGTTACAGACGTTTCTGGATGTTAGGTGCATGCTTGACACCTTAATTCCTGATGTTCTGTTAATGCATGTTAAATGGCCCATAGTGTCCTTTATGCCAGAATGCCTCCTACCCGCCCAACACCCTTTATGCATGTAAAAATATAAGAACATAAGATATGCCATACTGGGTCAGACCAAGGTCCATCAAGCCCAGTATCCTGCCTTCAACAGTGGCCAATCTAGGTCATAAGTACCTAGCAGTTTTCCCAAAAGACACAGGTTCCACATGCTTGTATTGGGTCAAGCAGTGATGTCCAGGATCCCTTTTAAGAATGGTTTATGGACCTTTCCTCCAGGAACTTGTCCAAACCTTTTTTTAAATCCAGCTACACTAGCAGCTTTTACTACATCCTCCGGTAACAAATTCCAGAGTTTGACTACATGTTGAGTGAAAAAATATTTTCTCTTATTAGTCTTAAATAGGATACCGTGTAGCTTAATTGCATGTCGCCTAATCTTTCTATATTCTAATGATGTAAACCATCTACGTTTACCCGTTCCACTCCATTCATTAATTTCTAGACCTCTATCATATCTCCCTTCAGTTGTCTTTTTCCAAGTCAAAGAGCCCTAACCTTTTTAGCCTCTCTTCATAGGAGTATCCTTCCATCCCCTTTACCATTTTGGTGGCTCTTCTCTGTTCCTTTTCTAATAACGCTATGTCCTTTTTAAGATAAGGCAACCAGAATTGCACACAATATTCAAGGTGTGGTCACACCATGGAGCGATACAGAGGCATTATAATATCCTTTGTTTTATTTTCCATTCCTTTCCTTATGATACCTAGCATTTTATTTGCTCTCTTGGCTGCCGCTGCACACTGGGCCGAGGGTTTTAGCATGTTATCCATGATGACGCCTAAATCTTTTTCCTGGGTGGTGGTTCCTAATGTGCAACCTTGCATCGTGTAACCATAGTTTGGGTTGTCCTTTCCTAGGTGCATAACTTTGCACTTCTCCACATTAAATTTCATCTGCCATTTGGATGCCCAGTCTTCCAATTTATCAAGATCCTCTTGCAATTTTCCACAATCCTCATGGGTTTTAAAAACTTTAAATAGTTTTGTGTCATCTGCAAATTTGATAACCTCACTCATTATTCCCATTTCCAGGTCATTTATGAATATGTTAAAAAGCAGCAGACCCAGCACAGATCCCTGGGATACTCACTATTCATCTTTATCCATTGGGAAAATAGGGCATTTAGCCCTACCCTCTGCTTTCTATCTTTTAACCAGTTCCTGATCCACAATAGTACACTGCCTCCTATCCCATAACTTTTTAGTTTTGCCAAAATTCTCTGATGAGGGACCTTGTCAAAGGCTTTTTGAAAGTCCAGATACACTATATCAACTGACTCACCTTTGTCTACCTGTTTATTCACACTTTCAAAAAAACATAACAGATTAGTAAGACAAGATCTTCCTTGTCTAAAGCCATGTGGGCTGTCTCCCATTAAGCCATGACTATCTACATGTTCAGTAATTTTGTTCTTTATGATGGTTTCTATCATTTCTCCTCATACTGATGTCAGGCTCACTGGTGTGTAGTTTCCCAGATCACCCCTGGAACCCTTTTTAAAAATTGGTGTTACATTGGCCATCCTCCAATCTTCAGGTATTACAGATTATTTTAATGATAGTTCACAGATTACTAATAGCAGGTCTGCAATCTCATATTTCAGTTCTTCAACACTCTTGGATGTATACCATCTGGCCCAGGTGATTTGCTAATCTTCAGTTTATCAAATAGTTGTAATACATCTTCCCGGTGTATCGATATTTCTTTCAATTCTTCCACAGTATCATCTTTAAATACCACTTCAGTCATGGGTAACATCCCTACATCTTCCTTAGTAAAGACCGAAGCAAAGAATTCATTCAGTCTCTCTGCTATGGCCTTGTCCCCTCTTAGTGCCCCTTTTACCCCTCTATCATCTAATGGTCCAACTGATTCTCTCACATGTTTTTTTGCTATGAATGTACTTGAAAAAGTCATTATTACTTATTTTTGCTTCCACAGTAAGCTTCTTCTCAAATTCTCTCTTTGCCTGCCTTATCAATGCCTTGCATCTAACTTGCCAGTGCTTGTGCTGTTTCCAGTTTTCGTCATTTGGCTCTTTTTTCCATTTCCTGAAAGATGCTTTTTTGGCAACAACAGCCTCTCTGACCTCGCCTTTAAACCATGCTGGCAGTTTTTTGGACTTTCTTTCACTTTTCCTAAAGTGTGGTATACAGCTGGTCTGGGCTTCCAAGATAGTATTTTTAAACAACACCCAAGCTTGATGTAAGTCTTTAACCTTTGCAACTGCTCCTTTTAGTTTTTTCTTAACTATTTTCCTCATTTTATCATAGTCTCCCTTTCAAAAGTTAAAAGGTCGTACTATGGATTTCCTTACCATCTCTCCTTTATTAATTAAATCAAACGAGATCATACTATGATCACTATTGCCAAGCAATGTTCCTGCTAACCTGCATTGGGTCCACTGCCAACAATCCTGCTGACGGGGGAAGGTGCAGAGCGATCAATGCTCTGCCCCTCCCCCCACCGGCAGGAATGCCGGCGGAGGACCCGGCGCAGATTAAAGAGAACTTTGTGAAGGTGCTGCGGCGTGCGTTAGACACAAGGTCTAACACACGCTGCAGCACCCTCGCAATGGTCTCTTTAATCTGTGCTGGGTCCTCCGCCGGCATTCCTTTCTGTGGGGGGAGGGGCAGAGCGTTGATCACTCTGCACCTCCCCCCGCCAGCAGGAATGTTGGCAGCAGACCCAGCGCAGGTTAGTGGGAACATTGTTTCCAAATGGCCCCAGTACCCTTATCTCTTGCACCAGAACTGGTGTTCCACTAAGGACTAGGTCCAAAATGGCTTTCCTTCTGGTCAGTTCATGAACCAGCTGTTCCAAGAAGCAGTCTTTTATTTCATCTAGAAACTTTGGGGTATGTTTATTAAAGTGTGGTAACATAGCATCGGTAACATTAACGCGCATTAACGTTACATCTGGTAACGTTACCAGACGTAACGTTAACACGCGTTAACGTTACCAGCAGCCGTAACTGTCCTGGAGGGCGGAGAGAAGGGGTCAATGGGTGGGGAGTGGACGTGGAGAGGCCCCTGATACACTAACGCTGCAACATTAATGCTGGGACAGTACAGCGATTGAAAACCTGTCGGTAAATGCACATTTGCAGGAAAGAGAGACCATTTCAGTGTCAGCAATGTATAGCACAGATAGGGAGCCCAAGAAAAGTGATAGTAGTGCTACATGTGCAGTAACAGCATAGTGCCCAAGTAAGAAAGGGCACTATGGTGATGCTGCAAATGGGGCATAGGGGGCTGCAGGCGGGACATGCAGTGGGGGCAGCTGGGGCACAGGGTGGACTAGGCAGATGCCTAGGTAGCGCATAGGAACGCAGAAACTGGAAATCAGCAAGACAGCAACTGACCAAGGTCAAACATGCCCAGGAGTCTGTGTCCCACAGAGTCCCATCCAGGGGACATTACCCAGCAGGTACCCCAAAGGTCACACAGGTACCACAATGCCTGTAATAGGGCAATCAGTGCACATCTGGGGACCACTCAAACAAGGGTCTACAGACCTTCCCAAGGATGCATCCCAAACAAGTCGGAAACCCAGGTAAATGAACACCCTTTGCTGCAGCCCATAGGAAGGCATTGCAGGGTCTGACCACATGTAGTCTGAAACTATCTACACCCAGTAGGCCAAACCGGGTATACTGTACTGGAGTTGCATGCTCTAGCCTGCTGGCATAACACAATCTACGTACATTTACCAGGTCCACCCTAGACAATAGTGGCTAGATCACCAACCTGACAGCCCCGAGCCGTGTCCTCCCGGAATGGCAGGCACATAACATTGTCAGGAGGTGCTGGGGGGAAATGTGGATGTCTATGTAGGCACCCCTAACCCAGACCCCACACCCTAGGAATCTGCCTACCTGCACACTGGATGGCCTGGGACTGCGCACCACCAGCACCACCAGCATATGGGCATGTCAGCATGGTGGGGGAGGGGTGCTGGAGGGGGCAATGGCATCTGCCCACAGCAGACCAAGGCCAAGCCCTGTTCAGGTGGGTGGCATGCAGTGCAACAGACAAGGTCTGTCTGATGAACAGTCATGGTATTCCCAGGGACTGACCTGCCACTCTGGCAACAGTATAGTGCAGTACAAGCAGCCAGTGTGGCCTGGGGCAGAAGGTCACAGGTTCAGGTCCCAGCTGTGGCTCCTGCAGACCATGTCCTTACATAGCACATACAACAAAACATGTGCACTCCCTAGAGCAGGGGTGGGCAATTCTGGTCCTGGAGGATCGCAGACCAGTCAGGTTTTCATGATGTCCCTAATGAATATTCATGAGATCTATGTGCATCCACTGCCTTCCATTGTATGGAAATAAGTTCATGAATATTCATTAGGGGCATCATGAAAACCTGACTGGTCTGCAGCCCTCCAGGACTGGAATTACCCACCCCTGCCCTAGAACATAGGTTTTCAACCCTGTCCTTGGGGAACCCTAGGCCAGTCAGGTTTTCAGGATTCCCACAATGAATATGCATAAGATAGATTTGCATACAATGAAGGCAGAACATGCAAATCTTTCTCATGCATATTCATTCTGGGAATCCTGAAAACCTGACTGACCTAGAGTTCCCCGAGGACTGGGTTGAAAACCCCTGCCCTAGAGTATCGGCCAACAGGGGCACAAACACCCACGCCCACAGGCTCCACTATCCAAAGCCTCATGGAGAGTCAGGCTGTTGGGCCCGGCATGGAGCAGCAGTTACCACCAAAGCACTACTACTAGCACCTGCATACCTTAGCAATGCCTGCACTGTGCTCAGGACTAGTGTGGTGGGCAGGGCTGCCAATCACCCCTATCTTTGCACATTGCTGAAATAGGAGTGGGAGCGTGTGTATGTCTATCCATTGTTTTGTGGCTACCTACTCCTCACTGGGCCCACAATTCTTATACTGTTTCCAGGGTTAGCCTGCCAATGTGCATAATGAGGAGCAAGGTATTGTGGGTATGGCCCAGACAGGGCAGATTGGGCAGGATGCATCTGCACAGGGTGTAGGGCAATGGCTGGGACATTGTAGTGCCTGACCACCACCTGCATGGACAGGGTGGCCACAGCATGTCATGCTGGGAGGTCACTCTCACTCTGACTGAGCAGTGACCATGGCATGTCTAAGTTCCCACATAGTGCTGTACAGTGTTTCTCTCATGTGATATCTGTGTGTTCCCTGTTCTGGGGTCTACTCACTGAGATACCTGCTTGGTATCTGTGTTTACATCCCACTTCTGGGTGCACATAGTTTCTCTGGGAATGTGCACTATGGGCTGGCTAGTGGGCTGTCTGCAGTTAACAACACCTTGCTGGGTGCAGACTGACTGTGCCTTCTGCTTGTGAATGTCAGGTTATGGTGGGGGGCAGTTGAGCTTTTCCAGGCCTACTGCATGTTTGCTAGTACTCTTGTGACATATACAGATCTGCATTAACTGTCCTGGACAGCACCCTTTCACCAGCAGGACAGGGGGGTGCTGGTCCCACAGCCCTTCATCATGTCCCTCTACTGCCTCCTTTGCAAAGGTGTAGAATGTGGGTCTGTTGTGGGCAGATTCTGTCTACCACCCTGACCCAGAGAGGGTGGTGCTACATAATCTGCATGTGAGTCCAGAACCCCCCCCCCCCCGTGCTCTTATAACAAGTGACCATGACAACCACACTGGATATGCACTATTCTGAGTGCATCTTGGTCCACAAGGGCTAGATGTGATTGGGGAATACAGATGGACACAGGATTATCCTAAGTATGCCTACAAGGAATACCTGTCACACCCTGGCACTGATGGGGACCTACAACAAAGCCTATCTCAACCAACCCGGGTACTGCGGACCTGGTGCTAGGCGCCCCACCTCACCCTCAGGGTGAGCACAGAACCCACACAATGGCATGGTCTGTAGCTACTCTGTGCCAGTATCACACACGGTCAGTTCCTCCTACCAAGCTGAGATGCTGGAGAGGTGCATACCTCATCTGGTGATCAGATGTAGACTGCTGTTCTGCATGTGCATTGCATCATGGGTACTGGTGGGTTTACCCTATCCTGGTAAACACAGCAGACATTTTGTGCGGAGACTTGCAGTCTTTCTGTAGTCAGCCATTGCTGTGACAAAAGCCGTAAAGATATAGCCCACTGGTTAATACAATGACTTCCTAGGCAGAGGTCATGGGTTCAATCCCTCAGTGGTCTCATTTTATTAAGCCTGTCCGAGGCAAGTCCTTTTCATGCCTGTAAGTCAGACACATCTCTGCAATCTGCTGCCAGCACATAATACCCTCATCACAGTTGCCAGCCATCCTTCTGTCCGTCTATCTGCATCTGTCAGCTGTGTAGCATCCTGTCTTCATGTGCAGGCTGCTACCCCATGTCCTGCACTGGTACCCTTTTCTGCATTGCGGCTCTTCATGCTTGCCTCTCTTGTGTCTTCTCTGCATGGCACTACTACTCCTCTGTCCTCCTATCATTGAAAATATCTTGCCATCTCTACCTCCACTGGAGGACACGTATTCCCATCCTCTGCCACCCACTGTCATTGTAGCACTTTACATTGCCAACACCCTGTGCATCGGTACAGCTGCCTCCGATATGTTTGTCCATTTTACCGGCTGCCACATAGGCTGCACACAGATTTGGCAGGTCCATTAGCTCCCACCTCTCCTTCCTTCCATCACTTGTCCATTGCCTTCCCTTGGTGCTCTGTGCAGTGTTAGGGTTACTGTTGACTCTCACACTCCCTCTTGTCTACAGTTACATCTGTTTTTTGGCCTTACATTTCATGCTTGTCAACTTGGGGCACCTTACTGCCCTTAGGGCACCATATCTTGGGTCACCTTAACATCCTTAGGGCTCCTTAACCTAGGGCACCTTATACGGCACCTTAAGTTAAGGCACCTAACCTAAGGTGCCTTATAAGGCACCTTATTGGGTGCCTTGTTTGTCAGCTTTAACATGCAATGTCCCGTTAACATGCGATAACTGGCCAAGGTGCCTTTTACTACGCGTTAAACAGCCATTGCTACCTAAACGCCGGTACGCCCACTTCCTTATATGACGTTGGTAACGTTACCGCTGCACTTAACGATGGTAACGTTACTGCGCCTTAGTAAACATACCCCTTTATCTCCCTAGCATGTCCTGCCATGACACTGACTCGGTCAATACCGGGGTAATTGATATCACCCATTATTATTACTGTGCTGTAACTTTTGTTAGCTTCCCTGATTTCTTTGAGCATTTCATCATCCATTTGTTCATTCTACCCTGGCGATTGATAGTACACCCCCACTGCCATCGCTTTCCCCTTTTTACATGGAATTTCAATCCACAGAGATTTTACAGCAAATTTTGTTTCCTGCAAAACTTTAATCCTTTGTGACTCAATGCCCTCTTTAACACCCCTTATCGCTGCCATTAACGCCTGTTACTTTAGCTCCCTTTAGTAAACATACCCCCAAGTGACCTAACCCCGTACCCAGATGATGAAAATTAAGAAAGTAAATTTCCTCATATGAAAGTTGATTGGGTTTAGGCTACTGTCCAGCAACACAACCAATATGTGTGGTGAGGATACTATGGGGTATGTTTACTAAACCGTCCTAATGTTACCGGCGCTAGTTGCAGCGTTAATGTGAGGAATGCCATATAAGGTAGTGGGCGTTACGGAGGGAAGGTAGCAAGGAATCTGTATTGCGCGATAGAGGGCGCCTTGGCTCGTTAACGCACATTAACCTTAAGTTAATGCCAGCACCGTATTAGAAGCCATAAAGATGTAGCCCACTGGTTACAACAATGACTGTGGAGGCAAAGGTCATGGGTTCAATCCTGCAGTGGTGTAACTTAATAAGGCTGTCTGAGGCATTTCCTTTTAATTTAAATCTGTGCTGCCAACAAAAACACCCTCACAGTGCCGTAACCTAAGGTGCCTCATAAGGCGCCCTATAAAGTGCCCTATAGGGCACATTATAAGGTGCCTTGGCGGACAGGCATCCTGCCCAGACTGCCATGTCCGGGCCATACCGAGGGAGGAGTGGTCTAGTGGTTAGGACAAGGTACTTCAGGCCGGAGGGCTGGGGGTTCAAATCCCACCTGGGGACAGCAATCTCAGGCCGGAGGGACTGGGATTTCTAGTCCTATAGGCACTCCTTGTGGTCTTGGGCAAGCCACTTAACCCTCCATTGCCCATGTTCCCTGTAAGTATTAGCATATGTGTCTCATATCCCCTCGTGTTAAATGTATCCCCCAATTGACCGCTTTGACCTGGTGAAAAGCGGGATATAAATACAGCTATATAAATAAATACCCACAATACCTTGCTCCTCATTATGCACATTGGCAGGCTAACACGGGAGACAGTGCAAGCATTGGGGGCTCAGTAAGGTGTAGGCAGCCACGAAACACTGGATAGACATACACACACTCCCACACCTATTTCAGCATTGTGCAAAGATAGAGGTGGTTGGCAGCCCTGGCCACCACACCAGTCCTGGGCACAGTGCAGGCATTGCTAAGGTATGCAGGTGCTAGTATTTGTAGCTGCTGCTCCACGCAGTGCCCAACAGTCTGACTCTCCATGAGGCTTTGGATAGTGGAGCCCGTGGGTCTGGGTGTTTGTTCCCCTGTTGGCCGATGCTCTAGGGCAGAGATTCCCAACTCTGGTCCTGGTGGGCCAAACACGATTCAGGTTTTCAGGCTGTCCCTAATGAATATGCATGAGATACATTTGCATACAATGGGGGCACTGCAAACCAATGCATCTCATGCATATTTAGTAGGGACAGCATGAAATCCTGAAGGGTGTTTGGCCCTCCAGGACTGCAGTTGGGAACCTCTGCTCTAGGGACTGCACATGTTTATGGTGTATGTGCGCTGTAGGGTAAAATATAGGGACATGGTCTGCAGGAGCCACAGCTGGAACTTGAACCTGTGACCTTCTGCCCCTGGACACACTGGCTGTGTGTACTGCACCAAACTGTTGCCACAGAGGCAGGTCATTCCCTGGGTATACCATTACTGTTCATCAGACAGACCTTGTCTGTTGCACTGTACGCCACCCACCTGAACAGGGCTTGGCCTTGGTGTGCTGTGGGCAGATGCCACTGCCCCCTCCACCACCAGCACCCCTCTGCCACTTTATGACATGCCCTTATGCCAGTGGTGCTTGTGGTATGCAGTTCCAGGCCATCCAGTGTGCCGGTAGGCGGCTGCCTATGGTGTGGGATCTGGGGTAGGGGTGCCTACATAGACATCCGTGCTTCCTCCCGGCACCACCTGTCACTGTTATGTGCCCTTTGGGGTACCTGCTGGGTGATGCCCCCTGGGACGCTGTGGGACACACACTCATGGGCATGTTTGACCTTGGTCAGTTGCTGGCTTGCTGATTTGCAGTTTCTGCATTCCTATGTGCCACCTAGGCATCTGCCTAGTCCTCCCTGTGCCCCAGCTTCCCCACTGCATGTCCCGCCTTCAGCCCCCTGTACCCCATTTGCAGCCACACCATAGTGCCCTTTCGTACTAGGGCACTATGCTGTTGCTGCACATGTATCACTACTATCACTTTTCTTGGTTTCCCTGCCTTTGCTGTACATTGCTGACTGAAATGGTTTCTCTCTCCTGCAAATGTGCCTCTAATGCGAGGTTTTCACTGGCGTTAATTTTCAGACCTTCATTTCACAGTGTTAGTGTGCCTGGAGCCTCTCTCCGTCCACTCTCCACCTATTGACCCCTTCTCTCTGCTCTCTGGGGAGCCTTACTCCACCCTCTGTGTGCCTTAACTCCGCCGGAGACATTATCGCGCGGAACCTCACGCTATCACTCGATAATGTTACTTTATTGCACGGTAATGTTACGTATCATGCGCTAACTGTGCCGCTGCAACGTTATCGCTGTTTAGCAAACATCCCCCTATGTATTACAGATGTCCTAAAATCCAGACTGAGTAGGTGTGTTCAGAGGATTGCGTCGGAAATCACTTCTCTGGAGGATGTTTTTCTAGGGTTCTGTAATTCTGGAGGAGGGAAATGAATAGCAAACACCTATTCTGCACAACTCCTGTTAACAATATAGAAAAATTCAGTATCTCTGCAGGCATCTAGTCTGGGCTTCTCAAATGGCCCTGGGTCATTCATGCAAATCAACCTGGGTGATTTTCTTCCTTTCTGCAATCATCTCTGGCTTGTGTGCTTTGAGGATTTCGAGTGACCAATCTTTCTTAAATGGGATACTGAGATGGTCAGGATCCCCTATAATAGTGGTAGTCCCTGGCAGTCTTTGAGAGTTGCAAACAAGTCAGTTTTTTCAGGATAATCTAACAAATATAATGAGATATTTTTTCATGCATACTACTTCCATTATATGCAAATCTGCCCCAGCATGTTAATCCTGAAAACTTGACCTGTTTGCGGCCCTCAAGGACTGGAAGCGAATACCACTGCCCTAGAAGTTTATCTTTCTTGGACATGGAGGGGATGCTACTTCCCTCTTTCAGTCTGCACCAGCCAATGTTCATGGATTTTTCTGCACACAAAAGATAACATTCTGTGTAAATTCTGCATTGTGCAGGATTTCCCAGCAATAACACAGTATCTTTTCACAGGCTTTCCTACCATGTCTTATTTCACATTATGCACCTATGTTAGACTCTGTTTCATGTCTGGCCTTTGCCTTAACTCTCTTTATTTTTGTTTCCAGGCATAGACAAGGGTGATCAGGACACTCAGGCCTCCAACTATTAGCGGTCCTCTTCCTCTCCCAGCAGAGAAGGGACCCAGTTTCCCAATTCATCAGTTGACCAGTGCTCTTTTTCACAAACGAGAACTTGTCACTACTGGCTCATTAATGCTGATTGGCATGGGACATCCTGGGGGGGCAGTTTGCAGGGTGGGGGGGACAACATTTGAAGAAGGACAGTATATGAGGCAGCTACTGCTTCTGCCTCCATCACTTTTCAACTGACTGAAAATGGCTGTTTTTCTGCAGAACATACTCCAATCGCCCCCCCCCCCTCTTCCCATAGAGTGCAGTTGCTAGACAGCTGATATCAGAGCAGAAACACAAGCCTCTGTGGAGACTTTATTCATGCCATTTAGCATATGTCCCTTTACAAGTTTTGCAATAGTCAATTGCTGTGCATCTCTTAAGGGGAGAGAACAAAGTTTCCTCCTCAAGTCTTATGGCATTATATAAAATCTGTAGCAAATCTCAGCAAGGCAACGTTATAATTGAAGTACAGTAGGAAAGAAGAAAAAGTATATACTGGCCGCCCATCACCCATGTGCCGATCCGTAGCTTACGCACTAGGGCTAAGGATGGTGATAACAAAAGTTCAGACACTGCAGACGAAGATAACATCCCTACTGCAGATGAAGGTAATGGTGGACTTGTTCATGGACCCACTGTGCCAGAAAATAAACCTCAGAAGTTAATGACAACATTAAGAGAATTAACTACAATAAGTGGACCCTGCAGATAAAAGAGGAGATAATGTACTGCTACCTGTATGTTACAGAGCTTATATTTAAACCAAGAAGGTATACAGTACAAAGAGATTCTACCAAAAACTGGAAAAAAGAGGTTTACTACGACTAGAAAAGCTGTGAAAAGCAACCAATGCAAATTTATACATGTCATATCTTATGAACACCAGAAGGAGGCTCTCCGTAGTGCAATGCAAGTACTACAGCGAGCATTAGCAGTAGACTGAGATTATACTCCACATACCCAGGCTTAGGAGTAGAGTTCATGACTGTCATGGCATGCACAAAATTAAACCATTTGGAGAAATTGCCCTCAAAAGAATGCCAAAATGGAGACAGATAATTCATTCAGACACATTGACAGACACACATGCTGGACTCTTCTGGACAACAGGTGTGTAAAGGTCTCTCCCCGTCCCCTCCAAATATCCACATCCACCCACCCACTAACCTCAACTGGTCTTTCAGATCACTGAACTCTTGAATGTCTTTCATTAACCTCAGGATGACCTTTTACTATTTCACATCTGTCTTTCAGTATCTTGGACCAGCAACAGGTGCCTGATGGGATCTGAGATGGTATGAAACCATTCTTTTGTAACACTCTTTAGTGAACAGAGTCCACCAAGTGAAAACCAACATATTAGTATGGAGCAAGGCTACCCAAATCTGTCCAGGAGTCCCCACGACTGATTGGGTTTTCAGAATATCCACAATGAATATTGTTGTTGTTTATAAGTTCCATTGAGTCATTGGTGACTAACGGTGACCCTGTGACTAGTTGTCCTAAACTATGTTTGGTCTTCAGTCAGGTGGCTAATTGTTCATAGAGTGGCATCCATAGCTGTTATTATTGTATCGATCCATTACATTGCAGGCTTTCCTCTTTTGTGCTGACTTCTAATCTTGCCAAGCATGATGTCTTTCTCTAATGATCTCTCTATTCACATGTATCCAAAGTATGAAAGTCAAAGTCTTGTCATTTGAGCTTCTAAAGAAAGATTAGATTTGATCTTCTCTATTACTGACTAATTTGTTCTTTGGGCAGTCCATGGCATACACAGTATTTGTTGCCAACACCATAATTTGAAGTAATTGATTTTCTTCTTGTCTTTCTTCTTTGCTGTCCAATGTTCACAACCATATGACATTATTGCAAATACCATGGCTCAGACAAGTTGAATCTTTGTATGCAAAATTACATATCTGCACTTGAGAATCTTGTCTAAGTCCTTCATAGCCATTCTGCCAAGGACAATAAGTAATTGGATTTCTTGACTGCTTGTTTCTTTATTGATTATTGATTATAGTTGTCTACTATTTCTTTTTCTTCTCCATCCAGAATGGATCATTGATTCCTTCAAATGTGCAAATGGAAAGTGAAGATACAGAATCTATTCTTGATTGAGTGTACCCTATAGCAGAATTTTATTCAGATAAGTTCAAAGCGCGTCAGTATTGTGGGGTTGGATGGACTTTGCACTGTAAGATTACATTTTAAAGAGAAAAATGGACTTCTTGGGGGAAGCTGTTTAATAGCGACCTCATTTACATGTCCGACAAAAATATTACTTTTCCTGAGCCAGATAAATTCCTGGAGTAGTATCTGTTATAGGATTTTAGATTACCCAGAGTGGCACAAGAACATGGCAATAAATTTCTTTGGAGTAAATGCCTACAGTAGGAATCAGCAGTTTCACAAAGCTAAAAATGCAATTAGAATTTTCCATAGAGCTTCAGTGCAGACCAGACAAATTTTGGGCCATTCAGGAAACAGGAAGGAAGATAATCATTGTTAAGAGCTGTCTAGCTAACGCCAGCCCTTAGGGATACAATGGCTCAGCTGGCAAGATGCCTGACTTCTAACACACAGATCTGTGGGTTGAGACAAGCCTCTGATGTAAAAGAAAAAAAAGACAGCAGGGATCTGTATTTGCCTGAAACCTCTAGTAGCCTTTCAGCCATGTTTTTTTTTAGATAGCAGCAACAGCTACCTATTTAATTAACAAAATTACCTTGACATTAACATTTATAAAAACAAAAAGAAACAAAATGACAATGTATTAAAATAAAACAAAATAAACTGAAAAAACCTGCAAAGGAAACGTGAAGAAAATGAAACAGAATTTTTTGGCCTGCACACCCTGCTTCTTCATAGAACCAATCAACTTCTTCCTCTTCTGCAAGTGTTGTGTGTGAATCGGCCACATGATCTATGTTGTGGTCTGCCTCTGTAATTTACTGTATGTAGGAAAGACGATATGCAGCAAATGTATTCGTATGGTTGAGCATGGGAGCTGCCTGAAGAGGCGGGTTGAGGACAAACCTCTTGTTGCACACTGGGTCTCAACACAACATTCCTTATCTGATCTCAAGTTCCATTGGAGAGGAGGTGACATATACAGAATTTTATTACAACTGGAACAAAAATACTTTTTTTGTGACTGTGCTACTCAGATAATTTTCATGCCTGTAAAGTCAGGGCTCTGTAGATCTATGCTGCCAGCCCATACCACCCTCTTCCCAGCCACCATCCATCCTTCAACCCATCTATCTGCCTCTGTTGGCCCATGGGTTAAATATGGACCAAGACCTCTCTGTTTTCCTTTAATCTTCTAAGGGAATGTTTACTAAACTGCAGTAAAATCACCGGTGGTAAGGGCAGCGTTAAGATGCCTGAAGCCATATAAGGCATTGGGCAGGTAAGGGGCGTTCCAGTGTAAAGGGAGCAATGGGCCATTTAATGTGTGTTAACAGGGCACCTTGGCCATTTAACGCGCGTTAATGGGACATCACACGTTACACGGAATCCAACATTCATACCCCCCGCCTCATTACAAGTAAACAACATTGAGCTGAAGGCACAACCAACAATCCGATACCTAGGGATTACATTAGATCAGCGGCTTGATATGTCAGCACACATCAAGAAAGCAACAAACACAATTTACCAAAAGATTTGATCCCTTCGGAATCTCCGTCCTCTTCTTGACTACTCCGACTTCCGCACTATCTTCCAAGCCTTGGTATTACCACATTTGGATTTTGCCAATATCATACTACACGGTCTCCCACAATCTACTCTAAATCCCCTCCGTATGGCCATGAATGCGGCCGCGAGAATTCTCGTAGGTGCTCCACGCTCAGAGCATATAACTCCAATATTGATGAGTTTACACTGGTTACCCCTCCAGGCCAGAACCCTATATAAAACCCTTGTCATGACTTTTAAAGCCGCAAAGAGCCCATCTCTATCACCTATCAGCAACTTGATACATGTCACTCCAACTAACAGATCCAGGAGATCGGTTGCATTAAACTCCATAGACCTTCCGAAACTCCTTACGAAATGCTCTAAATCAACAGCCTCTAGAGCCTTCTCACTGTTTGCACCCAGAGCCTGGAATGCCCTCCCACCTGAAATTAGAGCCATCACAAGTCTCATGGCATTCAGAAAGGCCTTAAAATATCACTTGTTCCTATTATACTACCCGGAAGCGACTCCGATTGAACATAGCCCTCATGTTAGTCTTTCCCACTTGACCCCAGTGGAAAAGGGCTAATCATGATGGCTCATACTTGTCCACACTATCCATATCGTATTTATACTGTATTTTTGTAATTTTATCTATTTACCACTACCTTGTTAATCAAAAAAAAATGCCATAGTTAACCCTATTTTCCGCCACTTGTCTGTATATAGTTAACCCTGTTTTACCGCCAAGTTTGCGCTCCCTGTTCATTGTAAAAAAACAATGCTGACTGTGTCATTGTGTTTAAATTTTGTTCATTTGTAAACCGCACTGATTAAAAGAGCGCGGTATATAAGAAATAAAAATAAATAAATAATAATAAATAAGGTGACAAGCATGCACTTTAGGGCACGTTAAGGCTGACAATGTGCTTTAAGGTGCTCTAAGGGCTTTAAGGTGCTTTAACTTAAGATGCCTTAAGGGCTGTAAGGTGCTTTAAATTGACAAGCATGCACTGTAAGGCACAAAAGCAGCTGTAACCCTAACGCTGGATAGAGCATCAGGAAAGGCAATGTCAGGTGATGGAAGGAAGGAGAGGTGGGAGATGATGGACCTGCCATATCCGTGGGCACCCTATGTAGCAGCCGGTAAAGCGGACAAACATATTGGAGGCAGCT
Source organism: Ichthyophis bannanicus (assembly GCA_033557465.1). Lineage (NCBI taxonomy): Eukaryota > Metazoa > Chordata > Amphibia > Gymnophiona > Ichthyophiidae > Ichthyophis > Ichthyophis bannanicus. The sequence goes on from CM066033.1 coordinate 679,810,591, forward strand.
GTACCGATGCACAGGGTAGTGCCAATGTAAAGTGCTGCAATGACAGTGTGTGGTATAGAATGGGGAAAACGTGTCCCCCAGCAGAGGTAGAAGTGGCAGGATGTTTGCAGTGACAGGAAAACAGAGTAGTAGTGGTGACGTGCAGACCAGGCACAGGAGAGGCGAGTGCAGAGTTGAAATGCGGAAAAGAGTACTAGGGTAGGTCATGGAGTAGCAGCCTGCATAAGAAGACAGGACTGTACACAGCCAACAGAGGCAGATTAGATGGCCTGAAGGACCCTGTTTAGGGCCATATCCACAGGGGCGGCCCAAGGGGGGTGCGGGGCCATGTGCGGAGACTTGGTGCGGGGCCTCATTTGCATAAGGGGCCTCATTTGCATAAATATTTGCATAATGTTACCATATACTAACTTTTAGTAAACGCGCCTCTTAATGAGTGTATGGATAAAGAAAGACTAAAAGATTTCTACATTACTATAATCCAGTGCCAACTGCCACACACATTAGGAACTACTACAAACACTGCCCATTTAGAACCCATAGCAAACCCGCCGTATCCTAACAGCACTACCAGGACTCGCAAAGCACCATACTCTACCAATCAAAAGGCAACACTGCAAATATTAAACCAATACATTTCAGAGAACAAGAATACATGACCTACTGGGGAAAGAGAACAAGTGGCAATGTCAAATAGGAATTATATAAACAGAACACCTCAGCTCAGTTACACATGCAGAACATAGACCATCACCAAACAAGTAATCACAATTTAGAAACAGGAAGACAATAATTAAACTGGGAATCCCAAAAGCCAAACTTGGAATGTACAACACTGTAGAAATAAAACTATACATTAATTTGCTCTTGTACTAAACAAAGCGCAGACGTTAATGATGCACATTTACCAGAGCTGAGATATTCCAATTAATAAATTCAAAATAAAGAGACATTTTTCTAACTTTTGTGCATTTTTTTTCAGCTGCAATTGCTCCAGCCACTTTCTTCTGGTTTCTTCGTGTCTTCTGCTAACTCTCCATCGTCTGCTGTCCATTTGTCCTTTCTTCTCTCTTCTAGTTTTTTTCCATTCTCTCTCTTCATCTGCTTTAACATACTAATCTTTCTCCTTTTGCTCTTTCCTCATTCCTATTTCATCCACTCAAATTTTACCCCTCCATCCTCAATCCCCACTTACTCTCCCAATACCCGGCCAATTGTAGATTTTTTATCCCTCCCACACAAAATATTTTTCCCTTCTCCATTTTACTCTCCCAGCCCCCATCCCATTCTAATCCTCCCCCAACATCAGCTCCCTTCTAGTTCCAGCCTCACCCAGCATCCATTCCCTTCTAGTCCCTGCATCAGCCCATTTCCAGTCCTAGCCACCCATCAGCCCATTTCCAGTCCTAGCAACCCCCCAACCCAATACCAGTCCTAGCCCCCCATCAACCCACTTCCAGTCCTAACCCCCTATCACCCCATTTTCAGTTTAAGCCCCCCCTATAACCCATTACCAGTCCTAAGCCCCCATCAGCCCACTTCCAGTCCTAACCCCATCAACCCATTCCAGTCAGCCCCCCATAGCCCATTGCCAGTCCTAACCCCCCTCCCCATCAGCCCACAGCCTATTACCAGTCCTAACCCCATCAGCCCACCTCAAGTCCTAACCCCTCCCCATCAGCCCATTTCCTGTCCTAGCCCCCCCATAGCCCATTATCAGTCCTAACCCCCCGATAGCAGTTTACCTGACAGCCCCCATCAGCCCACAGCCCATTACCAGTCTTAACCCCCCCATAGCCCATTACCAGTTCTAACCCCATCAGCCCACCTCAAGTCCTAACCCCTCCCCATCAGCCCATTTCCTGTCCCAGCCCCCCCATAGCCCATTATCAGTCCTAACCCCCCATCAGCCCAAGCCCATTACCAGTCCTAACCCCATCAGCCCACCTCCAGTCTTAAGCCCCCCAGCCCATTTCCAGTCCTAGCCCCCCCATAGCCCATTACCAGACAGCCCCCATCAGCCCACAGCCCATTACCAGCCCTAACCCCATCAGCCCACCTCCAGTCTTAAACCCCCCAGCCCAGTACCAGTCCGAACCCCTCCCCCCCTCGGCTCAAGTAAAATTAAAATTAAAAAAAAAAATCTGGCTGCTACCGCTGCCGCTGCCGCCGCAGCAGCGGTAGAATGGACTCTCCCGCGGGGCCCCCTCTGCCCAGCTGAATCCCTCCCTCCCTCCACGACGGCTCAGCCCCTCCGTGCCGGCTTTGAGAGTCGCGAAGGGAGAGTGTCTCCCTCGCGTCTCTGTTAAGCCCGCAGGGGCTGATAGGAAATTTCCCATCTGCCCCTGCAGGCTTAACAGAGACGCGAGGGAGACACTCTCCCTTTGCGACTCTCAAAGCCGGCACGGAGGGGCTCAGCCATCACGGAGGGAGGGAGGGATTCAGCCGGGCAGAGGGGGCCCCGCGGGACAGTCCATTCTGCTGCAGCGGCAGCGGCAACGGTAGCAGCCAGCGTTTTTTTTTTTAAATTTAATTTTGAAAAAAGCAGAATGTCCTTTGCACGGGGCCCCCTGAAACGTGGGGCCCTGTGCAAAAAACATTCTTGCTCAATGGACGGGCCAGCCCTGCATATCCACAATACCTTGCTCCTCATCATGCACATTTGCAGGCTAACACTGGAAACAGCTTAGGCACTGTGAAGCTCAGAGAGTAGTAGAAAGCCACAAAACAATGGATACACAGACTGTAATGTCGCTATTACCCCATAGCTTGTGCTTGTAGAGTTAAGCGGCCTGATCCCTTCTTCCGGTAGGAAATAGTGCTTGGGGAAAGCACTGCCTCCTGGGAGTTGTAGTTTTCACCAACTGAAATAAAGAGAGTAGTGGAGCTCGAGTGTTTCAGGCAAATAACAGGATTTTAATTCCCCTCCCAAACGGCTTTTACATAACAGAAAATAAAGAACAATTGGCCATGTATCTTCTGGCAGGAAATAATATAATAATGGAGCATAAACAGCTTCCTATATCAGCATCACAGTAATCCAACTTAAAGAGCAATTCTCTGTTCCAAAACCTTTGGTGCTTTTTCTTCTAGCTGTTACCTGCAGTTCTCTCTCTGCACAGCTTAATCCTAGCACACAGGTTTTATCTTCTCAGACACAGATATTGTACAGTCCATTGACTCAACAGGCAGGTATTCTAAAGATGGTTCTGTTTCCATCGGTTCATATTGGTTCTCAGCAGGAAATGTCTGTAATTGACTACAGGGTGTTTCCAAGCACACACCTATTTCTTCAGCGTGAGACTTTTCCCTGCAGCCTTCTGCTACACAAGTTTGGGAATGGTCACAGTATTCAGCACAAGTAAAGCCCTACTCTTCTGGGCTAATATCAGAGCACTTCTTAAAAACAGCTTTACTTTTATACCAGTCACACAGCCTACCTTTTGGTCTTCTTATGGGAGATTCCTTCTGACCTCTAGGATCAGCTACAGATACAAGCCTTGGAGTTTCTACGTGCACACAAGTCTGCCTTCTTGGTACACTTCCCTTCTGGCTGCCTTTTATATACGGCACCAAACCTGGGCTGCTTGTACCTGGCTCCTTTGCACTGGTTCTCTGATAGTTTCTTCTGCTGATTTCCCTTTCTGAGTCAAAGGTCAGAGAATCTTCAGTTACCATTAGTTCCTCTGAATCCTCACTCCCAAGCCAATCCTCTGCTTCTCGTGACTGCTCTCTTGCTTGCACTCGTGGCTGTTCTAACGGCTGCTTTCCCAGCTGTGCTCCCGGCTGTGCTAACTTCCTTCCTAATGAGCTTCCCTTATATCTCTGGCTTTCTGGGTTTAATCTGACCCCTCCCTCCAGCAGGTGTTCTGTCTCAGCTCGTGACCGATGAGCTGAACTGCAGCAGGGGTGTGTTTTCCTCTCCACTGATCTGCTCTGTTTGTGGTTTCCCTGGAAACCAGGAGCCATGTGCATTTGTTTTCTTTCTTCAACTGAAGCTAAATCCTGCGTTTTATCCCTCTCTAAGGGATCTGAGGGACCTTCTACACCACAACACACACACACACACACACACACACACATACGTACGTATGTACATATACATATTGATGCACAGTGCAAAAATGGGGATGGTTTGCATTGTTGCCTGCCATTCTGGTCCCAAACTCAGCTCTGTCATTGTTAGGTGTGGTCATTGTGCAGGAGCTAGTAGTAGTGCTCTTGTGTTAGCAGCCGCTCCTTGTGCCAGTGCTGTCAGCCTGACTCTCCATCCAGCTGAGAATAATGGAGCCTGTCTGTGTGGTGTTTGTAACCTTGCTGGCCAATTATTTGGGGGTTGCACATGTTGGTGTTGTACCTGCACTGTGAGATAAAATCTAGGGACAGGCACTGCATGATCCACAACCAGCACCTGAGCCTGTGACCCTTTGCTCCAATGCACACCAACTGTGTGAAGTGCACCACAATGCTGCCACATATGTGCATCAGTCCCTGAAGTTGACATGCTTCCAATCAGACAGACTTTGAAATGTTGCACTGCGCACAGCATAATGGAGCAGGGCATGGCTTGGTCTGCTGCAGGCGGGTGCCGCTGTCCCCTCCACCAACACCCCCTATGCCATGCTGACATCCCATGTGCTGCCAGTGTTGATGATGCACAGTCCCAGGCCAGCCAATATGCGGGAAGGCGGATGCCTAGGGCACAGTGTCCGGGGGGCAGAGGCATACATGGATGGCCACACATCCCCCCCCCCCCCACCACAACCATCTGCCTCTCCAGGGACCCCATCGTTGCCTGCCAAAGTTATGTCTCTTCAACCTGGGGAAGAGACGGTTGAGTGGTGTTATGTTAGAGGTCTAGAAAATATTGCCTGGAGTGGAATGGGTAAACGTTGATTGAGTGTTTATGCCATCAGAATGTAGAAAGACTAGGGGACTTGCAATGTGGCTACAATGTAATCCATTTAGGACTACTAGGTGAAAATATCTTTTTTTTTTCCTTTTTTTTATAAGACTTTATTTCATAATAATGAAACATTGTTACAGAAGCAACATTACAGCAAAGCGTAATCACTAGTCCACATCAAGGAGCTACTTTATACAAACAGTAAATAACCGAGAACAAACAAAAAACCCAATTTATACAAAGTCAAGAGAACAATTAATGTAAAGAACAAAAACATTCTGAAATGTTCAAACATGTTCCCTCTGATCCAGAAAATTTACCAATTGGTCTACTTCACAAAACAAATAAAGTTTACCCTGATATTTAACCTGACATTTACAGGGAAATTTAAGATGAAATAAAGCACCAATGGCTAGAACACGTGGACGAACCTCCAGGAAAGCTTTACGGCGTTCCTGTGTGACCTTTGCCATGCCCGAAAATATCTGGATACTCTGACCACAAAATTTTTCAGACTTCTTTTGAAAATAAGCCTGCAAAATCCTATCTTTATCCATCTCCCGAACAAGGGAGACTAATAGTGTATCTCTAGTGGCTATATCGTCAGAAGAAGACTCAAGAAAACCAGATAGATCCAGCGTGGAAGAAGCCAACTGATCATATTGACCTCCTAGAGATGCAGAATCACCTTTAATCACCTTGCCTTTAGGCAGATAATACAATCGTGAAATTAAGACATCCGCCACATCCTTAAATAATAAAACTTCCTTAAAATATTTTTGTAACAACAGCAAAGGAGAAAGATAATGTGTCCTCGGAAAGTTTAAGAATCGCAAATTTTTAGATCGTGCAATATTTTCCCTAAACTCATCTTGACGATGTAAAAACCCTAAATCCTGCGTAAATTTAACAGAAAGAGACTGCTGAGAAGAACTCAATTCCTCATTAGATATATTGGCCCTCTCCAAAGCGGACACACGGGCCTCATGATCAGATAACTTCCCAACAGTCTCCTTGGAAAATACAGAGACCTTTTGCAATGAAGTTGTTAAAGCTGATTCCATTCGAGAAACAATAAGCCAGACATCTTTTAAAGAAACATTCTCAGGAGGCAGCAATCTATCACCAGAAGAAGGAAAAGAAATGACTGAGGGAAGAGAAGATGGTAAAGGCATAGAAATAGGATCTATCTTCAAAAATGAATCAGGAAGTAACTCCACATCAGGGCAGTCCACATGTTCCAAATCTGAAGGAGAGGGCGCGGCAGAGCCGCCAGAAACAGTTAACCCTTGACTGGGCTGAGTTAAACCCTTAGCGTCAGCAGAGGTGGATGGGGAAACAGTACTCACAGTTGACGTTTCCATTGAATCTGATAATAAAGATCCCGACAAGGCTATAGGGACCCCAACACGAACATGGGCGTCCATCGGGCCAGTCATTTTGGTCGCTTTCAAATGCGCAGGAGATGGATGGTGTTTCCGCCTCTTCCCCATAACAGGGACCCACCTATGCACATAGTGCACTGAAGGGGCACCAAAGGGGCGGTACCTGCCCCTTTGGACACGCCCCTTTGGACACACTACTGCGGACACGTGCCCGCTAAAACGCGTCCCGTGTAGGAGCCGGTCTTATATGGCCCTCCTCCAAACCAGCACCCCAATGAGAGCTAGGCAGGCAGGAATGGAGCAACTCGATAAGCAGAGGCAATGGCAAAATAAAGCAGCTCTAACGTCCCGCGTAGCTGCTTTGGGGTCCTGGTTTGGAGGAGGGCCATATAAGACCGGCTCCTACGCGGGACGTTTGAACTGCTTTATTTTGCCATTGCCTCTGCTTATCGAGTTGCTCCATTCCTGCCTGCCTAGCTCTCATTGGGGTGCTGGTTTGGAGGAGGGCCATATAAGACCGGCTCCTACGCGGGACGTTTGAGCTGCTTTATTTTGCCATTGCCTCTGCTTATCGAGTTGCTCCGTTTCTGCCTGCCTAGCTCTCATTGGGGTGCTGGTTTGGAGAAAATATCTTTTCTGTCAACACATATTCAAACCCTGCAATTCATTAAGGATGGTGTAGTAAAGGCTGTTAGTGTAGCAGGGTTTAAAAAATGTTTAGACAGGTTCCTGGGAAAGGTCAATAAGCCATTATTAAAGGGGGCGCAGGATTTGCACAGCTTTGCCCATTACAAGCATTGTGGATCCTGTGTGTCTTTTGGGGAAACTGCTAGGTATTGTGGTGGCGCAGAGGAGAGAGAGCCTGGGAAAGAAGGGAGAAATCAGGCATTTTTCTCAGAGAAGAGAAACAAAACCAGAGGTTCAGGGGTTAAAACTCCTGGTTTAGAAAAAAACTCCTCACAGAATACTTGTTGTCAAGGGACACGCCCTAGCTCCCTAGTTACCAGCCCTGCTCACCAGAGACAGCTAGGGGAGGAGCTAGCAAGTAGGAAGGGGAAACACAGATATAAACGCCAGGAATCTGGAGAGAGAGGCAGAAGAGAGAGAGGGAACAGACAAAGAGCAGCAGAGAAAGGACAAGCAGGACGTGCAGGAAGTGCAGAGAACTCGAGGAGTCCGGGAAGTGCAGGACATGCTCAGAGTGCAGGTGTGAGGTACACTGCAAGAGAAAGCAGCCTTAGAGGAAGGTGCTTTGGGAGCCAGACTTCCAGTGAAGGAGAATCTTCTTCTGAGAGAGAGAGAAGAAGGAGGAGTTCCAGTTCTGAGTCCAATGCTGAGGTGAATGGGTCTGAGAGTCCTAGAAGGGAAAGAGGCTCTAGGAGCTCAGCAGAATTACCCAAGAGAGGCTTGCAGAGAGTGAAGGAAGCTTTACCAAAAGCTCCGTGGAGAAAGACAAAACCAGCCAGAGGTTTTAAAGCTTATCCAGGGGAATTTCCAAGCCATGTGAGTAACCTGAAACATGCTCCAAAGGTTTATATGGAAACAGAGCAGTTAGCTGTAGAGCCGGCTAAATCCTTATTTCCTCAGACTAAAGTGAGCAGTGTTAAACCCTCTAACAAACTTGTGAAAGTTAAAGAATTACCTAAAAGTAAAGACATCTCTCAGAGGAGAGGAGAATCTGCTTTAAATAAGGTTTTACAAATCTTAAAAAGTTTAAAGCAAGACAATTCTGAATTCATGAATAATGCTTCTCTAGCAAACTCAGATGTTGAGAGCATGGAATTTGAATCTTCTATGACACAGGAACCTGACCCTGTTGAAGAAATGGAATGTTCTTTAGTCTCTAGGAAGTAGCTGAAAGCTAGAGTGTGTTACAAGGCTAGCAGCCGTTTCAAAGACGCAGAGCTGAGAAGAATATGCTAATTAGGAGAGCTGTGATTCTGTAAGCTTAAACCTTTCTTTGAAAGACTGCTTATACAAAGTATAGAGCCTGGCAGATAACAGGTGAAGAAACCATTGTATGTGAGAAGAGAGAAAACAGTGTGCAGTGAAGTTTTACTTTGTGGGATTACTTGAAGCTGTACATGTTTTAAAAGTCACATTCTGGAGAAGAAGGTTTTTGCACCAAAGTTCTTTTGCTATGATTTTGGTATGAAGAAATACTTTGTTTAAGTTTGCTGATAAGCTGAATACAAAGCCTTTTACCTTGTTGTTTTTCTCTGGAAGTTTCCATACCTTATGTTGATATTTGGAACTGTTTAAGAAGTTCCTCTGGCCTAAAGAAATAATAAAAATCCTGCGTGCCTATTTTCCCTCTTGGCTGAAGTTATTTCAACTACACAACTACAACTATAGGCATGTTTAAAATAAATAAAGACTATCATCACTCCCAGCACCTAGGCAACCGCCTAGGGTAAAGGGCGTGGTGACAGTATTTGTGACCTAGATTGGCCACTGTTGGGCACAGGCTACTGGGCATGATGGACCTTGGTCCGACACATTCTGGCATATTTTCTAATCCTATGTTCTTATGTGCCCCCTAGGTAGCCACCTGGTCCGCCCTGTGCACCAGCAGCCCCCACTGCATCATCCACATGCACCCTCCTTTGCCCCATTTGCACCATCAACATAGTGATCTTTCATACTTGGGCACTATGCTGTTGCTGCTAATGGAGCACTACTATCACTTTGTTGGGCTCACCTGTCTGTGCTCACATTGAAGACATTTAAATAGGCTCTCTCTCCTCAAAATGTACCCTTACTGACAGGTTTTGATATGCAGTAAGGTTCCTGGTGTTAAGGTGCCATCGTCAAGGGAGCAGGGCCTTGTTCCCGCCCACTCCATGTCCTTTGACCCCTACTCTCTGCCTACTCTCCGCCCATAGGGCGCTTTAAGCTGCCGGTCCTGTTAGTGTGCGCTAAGACAGCATTTTATGCGCATTAAGAGTACAATTGCACTGTTAGTGCATGCTAATGACACACTTGCTCCTTTAGCACAGTTTAGTAAACATCCCCCTAAGAATATTAGGGATATGTTTACTAAACCGTAGTAAAAGAGCAGTCTTTTCCATGTGTTAACAGCAGCAATAAGGGATTGGGGCTCATCAACCTGGGGAAGAGACAGCTGAGGGGGGATATGATAGAGGTCTATAGATTATTGACTAGAGTGGGAAAAGGTAAACATAGGTCACTTTTTTATGCCATCAGACTGTGGACAGACTAAGGGACCTGCAATGCGGCTACAGTGTAACCCATTTGGGTCTTCTAGGTGAAAATGTTTTTTCAGTCAACGCATAATCAAACCCTGCAATCCATTACCGGTTGATGTGGTAAAAGCTGTCAGTGTAGCTGGGTTTAAAAACATGTGGACGAGTTCCTGGGTAATGGTCCATAAACCATTGCTAAACAGGATCCAAGCTATGCACTGCTTGCCCCATTACAGTTATTTGGTATCCTGTGTATCTTTTGGGGAAACTGCTACTGTAGGTACTTGTGACCTAGCTTGTGCACTGTTGGGCACAGGATACTGGGCATGATGGACCTTGGTCTGACACAGTTTGACATATTTTGTAGTCTTATGTTCCTATGTGCCATATAGGCAGCTGCCTGGTCCCCCCTGTGTACCAGCAGCTCCCATGCATAATCCATGTGCCACCTCCTTTGCCCCCATTTGACCTTTCATACTTGAGCACTATGCTGTTGCTGCTAATGGAGCACTACTATCACTCTTTTGAGCTCCCCTCTCTGTGCATCACATTGCAGATGTAAAATAGGCTCTCTCCTCAAAGAAACATGCTTTCTGACAGGTTTTGAATTGCGTTAGGGTTTCTGCCATTAAGGTGCCTGTGTTAAGGGAGCAAGCCTTGTTCCCACCCACTCCCCGCCCATTGACCCCACTCTCCGCCCCGTGCATGCATTCTCTCCAGCCACAGTTACCGTTAGCATGTGATAATGTGGATGGTCCCGTTAGCACGCGCTAAAATGGATTTTTGCATGCGCTAAGTGTGCAGATGCACAGTTAGCACATTCTAATGGCACACTTACTCCTTTACCATGGTTTAGTAAACATACCCTTTAGTTTTACTATCAGTATCTTTTATCATTATTTTATTTTTAAATTGACTATTAGTATCTTTTAATATTATTTTAGTTTTAAGAACATAAGATATGCCATACTGGGTCAGACCAAGGTCCATCAAGCCCAGTATCCTGTTTCCAACAGTGGCCAATCTAGATCATACGTACCTAGCAGTATCCCCAAGAGACACAGGTTCCACAATGCTTGTATTGGGTCAAGCATTGATATCCTGGGTCCCTTTTTAATAATGGTTTATGGATCTTTCCTCCAGGAACTTGTCCAAACCTTTTTTAAACCCAGCTACACTAACAGCTCTTACTACATCCTCCGGCAACAAATTCCAGAGTTTGATTACACGTTGAGTGAAAAAATATTTTCTCTTATTTGTCTTAAATAGATCACCTTGTAGCTTCATTACATGTCCTCTAGTCTTTCTATATTTAAATCTATCCAGCACATGTACTGCCTCCTTCCCCTTCATTCCCTCCCCCCTCCCCCACCCCTTTTCTCCCCCATCTCCCTTTCCCCCCTTTTTCATTGCATTTATTTTATCTTATCCTGTTATCTTATTTGATCTTATATTTGCTTGTATTATCTTTTTTTATCCTTTAACTTTAATTGATGCTATTTATGATGTTTTTATTCAGTATTATCCTTTTATTTATTTATTTAATTGGTTCTTTGATCAAATAGATTGACATTGATCTTTTAGTACCTGCTCTTATTGTGTTTCTGGTAAATGAGGTGTCACATAGGTGATGCAGGTGGCCTTATTGAGTTTGCACACATGCAGCTAGGCACACCTTGACACTCCTGCCCTCCTCCACCAGGAGATGTGGACACGCATGCTGCTGCCTTCGAACACGGTAGGGAGGGATCACCATATGCTCCGTTTTACCTGCCGCTGACATGCTTGCCATCCAACTGACTGGCAACTGCAGCATTGCACTGGACACACAGATCCTGGGCAAAATTTTGTCTGCAGTAAGCCACAGCCACTGCGACCACCACCGCCACCCTCACACAATGCTGACATGGCAGCATGGTGGCAGTGGGGGTGGCGCAACCTTTTTTTGACTGTGACAGCATATATGTGTGCTGCCACTGTCACAGTGGAGTCATACTAGACATTACAGATGTACACCCTTGGCAGCGGCCTTGTCAGCCTAGTGGCCAGCCAACCCCACTGCATTACCCATGTGATACCTCCTTTGCCAATTTGGCAATAACAACATAGTGCCCTTTCTTAACAGGGCACCATGCTGTTGCTGTAAATAGAGCGCTATCACATATTTGGGAATGCCAGTGGATGGAGCACATTGTATACATTTAAATGGCCTCTCTCCCCTCAGAAGTAGCCCTTTCTGCAAGTTTTCAGATGGCATTAGGGTTCCCAGCACTGGGGGCTCTAACGTACGGTAACACAACCCTATGTTAAAGGAGCACACGCTATCTCTGCCCACTCTCTGCTTCATTGAAGCCCACTCTCCACCTCCTTTCACCTTAACACTATGGGCCCAGCTTCTGCACATTAATCCATCTTTATTGGCGCTTTATTCAGTGTTAACCACTCATGGGTGCCAATAACACGCATTAACGGCACACTTGATTCCTTACCGCCCTTTAGTAAACATGCCTCTAAGAATGGATGTGCTTGGGCCGCAAAGCAGCTAGTTGAAGCGGGGCGTCAGGATGCCAAAAATAGTAAATAAATTCCAGTAAAACATACAATGGTTAATATTTCTCATGAAAGGTGACTGCACGAGTGGGTGAATATCAAGCAAGTAAAAACTGTGATCAAAGCACTCCTAACCTTTAAAGCAATTAACCGGTTATCTCCTTCATCCCTCACCGCACTCCTCACCATCACCCCCAACAACAGGCTGAGAAGGTCAGCAGCCACCAACACGCTAACTGTACCTCCGGAATCTACAAAATGCAATCAAACAATTAGGAACAGGTCCTTTGCATTCTACTCCCCAAGATGCTGGAATAACCTCCCCCCACATATCCGATCAATTAGAGACCTTTCACAATTTAGAAAAGCCCTAAAACATCACCTATTTCTCCTTCATTTTGCCCACCCTAACCCTACACAACCACCCACCACACCTCAACTCATTCACCCAAACATCTCTCCCACAACCTGACCTATGATGAAGCTCACAACAGCTCACCATGTCAGGTACATTTCACAGCCTTCTTAAACTAATAACCAATGCATTATGAATACCAGCTTGTAAAAGAATCTGTAAATAGTTTTCAATAACCTTGTTATTGACTTGTATATAGTCTCCCTAATTTTTCAGCCCCAAGTCTCTTTTTCCTGTTATGATGTAAGCATTGAGATCACTTGTTCTGATGCAAAAGTTTTTTGTTATTTGTAAACTGCACTGATACTGAAAAGCGCAGTATATAAGAATGAATAAATAAATAAATAAATGCTGGCTGTCAGAAAAGCCGAAGGTAAATAAATAAAAAATATGTGCAAAAAGCCAAATTAAACCTAAAATGATAAAAACAAATTAAGTTTAAAACAATCAAAAAAGGGGTTGGGGAATGTCTAAAAACAAAGCGGATAACCAGTAAAAAGGAGAATTAAAAGTCATCCTCATAGAAGGGAGAATTGTCAGAATAGTACCTAACCTGTGTGACAGCCTAGCTGGCCTTACAACGTATAGCCACATAGCCCTATCAGGACACATGAGCATAAATATCGGAACATGCAATCAACCTAGTGAATGAAAGGTAGAGGACATATCACACAAATAATAAAATAATATAATAACATCTAAAAGGCAATCCATACTACTCATCTATGCTCAAATGCTAAAGGATGGAAAAGGTCCCAGGATACCAGAATATGTAATGTTAGATCGGGGGTTAAAAGTAACAAAATAAATAGCTAAAACCTATACAGAAAGCAGCAGCGCCACGATAGCAGGGAGAGAGGGAGAGAATGACCAGCATGTTGTCCACCCACCCCCATCCCATCCCATCAACACTTATTGCATTTGGATTCCTTGTCAATAAGAACTGACATGAGATATTATAGGAGAGCCCCTGGTCAACAGGAACAGGACACAAAGTCCAGATAAGACAGACCACGCCATCATACTGCAATTGTACACCATACCAAGAGACTAGTATTATTATGGAGGGGCTCACCGATACCAGCACCCAGGACCCCAATTGCAACCATAGTGGTGACTGTGATCACCGGATCATTGCTCAGTACCTGCTTGTCCTCTATGATGTGCATGCCCCCCCCCCCGCCCCACCCCAAGGAGGACAGGATGATCAGTGGTGGAACGCAGGGATTATGAATGTGGTTTGAAGTAGGTGTATGTGCAGGTGTACCTTTCTTGCAGTGTACAGCAGGTGACAACGTACTGCATGCACTGCACATCTGCTGCCTCGGGGGTTAGCACCACACTGTGGCACAGCAGACCTCTGCGTGCAACTGTTGTTTGGCATTGGAGGTACAGTGAAGGGACAGGCATCTTAACCATACATTTGCATAGGCCTTTGGCCAAGAGATTAATTCTGCAGCTGTGTGTCTGTTATGCAGCTAGTGTACTGAGTGTGCAGTACAGTACGTACATCATGTGTGCTGCTGTATGCAGGCCCTAGGTGTGATGTACCACTGTCTCAGACTGTGCCAGCCACGTTGTTTTATGTCCTGGGTTTCGCCCATTGCAAGCAGGAGCCAGCAATAACTTTGATTCCAAGTTGCATTTCCTGTTTAATGTAATGACCAGACATATTTAAGTTGTCAGATGTTTCTGTTCCATGTGAACCGCGCTGATTGCAAATAGTGCGGTATATAAGAAATATAAATAAATAAATAAATAAGTACTATGGAGAAGAGTTTAGAGAGGTGGCCTAATGGTTCAGGCACTGACTCAGTAAGCAACAGACCAGCATTTGACTCCCACTCGCTCTCTTTTTGGCTTTGGGAAACTCACTTCAATATACTGCCAGAAACAGTCTGGGGTCTGCATTGACTGAAGGACACACATTCTTATACCATTTTATGTGTTACGATAGCACATTGGGTCTGCAAACATGAACATTGCAATCATGCCCATTTGACAGCATGATATTATTGGCTCTCCTGTAGTCTACTGCGAAGACTCAGTCATGTTCACCCTGCAGATATATGACACATGAGTTGTACATGATTGGAATATTTCATCATAACTGTGACTGAACATCTTTGGTTTTATCACATGTATGCAATACATGCAGGCACATCCTACTCCTGGGATGGCCACCTGCAGGGAACATCACACATCCCTACTTGTTCCATATGGACAATATGAGGGACACTTGTCCAGTTGTTATATGCATATGTGTCAGGAGGATTGTATGATGGTAAGAAAAGCTGACACAGATGTCATACCCAAATTTCTGGTTTTGGGACTTCCCGGTGGCACAGCTACACTTTTGTCACATGCACTACAACTGCATTAGTGCAGTCACATCAGGTACATCAGGGCAGCAAGGCCATACTGCACTCTCATCTACCATCATCCGTCCTTCAGCCCATCTATCAGCATATGCCCGTTTTGTACAGTCATGAATTCTCCTGCCAGCTGCTACACCATGGCCCACACAGGAACAGTTTAATCATTTGGATGTATCACTCACACTTCTCCTGTGAATGATCTGCACGTCACCACTCCTGCTCAGTCATTTTTTTGCTGCCCACATCATGGCGATGCTAGCTCCACCAGGGGGACATGTCTTTCCAATCCTATGCCACGCACAGACATTACAGAATATTACATGGGTACCCCTCACTGATATGGTACAGCTGCCTCCCACATGCTCATTCCACCTACTGATTGACACATAGGATGCATAGGGATCTGACAGGTCTATCAGCTCTTCCCTTTCCTTCCATCCATCACCTAAAATGTTACTTTCACATGGGCTCCCTTATCCTACGTTAAGGTGGCTGCCATTTTTGACATTAAGGTGGATGCTTGACACTTTAACACCCAATGTCCTGTTAGTGCCCAAAACATGGAGCCAAGCGCCCTTACCACTGGATCGCCTACTGCCCGCCCCAGCCTTTATCACATGATGATACCCTTATTGCTTTCTAACCGGTGCACCCTTAACATTCTTTAGTAAGCATACCCCTTAGGTCTCCTGTTATAAAATCACTCCCTAAATGACTAATAATGGTTTATGGATTTGCCTCCCAGGAACTTGTCTAAACCCTTTATAAATTCAATTATGCTAACCACCTTGACCACCTGTGAACAAAGTCCACAGATTAATTGTATGTTGAGTGAAAGCCAAACCTTCTTTGGATTGTTTTAAATGTGCTACCCAGGGCTGCCGCTACTATTAGATAAGCTAGGCGCCTAGCATGCCAATGGTTGGAGGATGGTCCATTGCCGCCACTTCTGCCCCTCTCTGGGACTTGCAGTGGCAGCAATTATTTCTAATCAGCAATTCAGTACTTACTATAAATTCTGGTGCTCCATCGCTGTTCCTGCTTCTGCCACCATGCAAACAGGAAGTCTGCATCAGGGACGGAAGTAGGAACAATGAGACAGCACCAGAGTTTATGATAAGCACCACATCACTGTTTAGTAATAATTTCTGCCATTGCTGGTCCTGGAAAGGTGCAGCGGTGGTGGCAATGGGGGCAGGGCAGGAACAGGGGGCAGGGGGGCAGCAGGAATGAGGTTCACTTAAAGTGCCTCATATCATTGTACCGGCCTTAGTACTACCTATTCATTTCATGAAGTATCCCCTCATCTTAGGATTGTTTAAGCTTTCAAATAATACTATTTAATCATTCTACCCCACTCATGATTTTATAGACCTTTCTTATAGCCCGTCTCAGTCATCATTTCTCCAAGCTGAAGAGCCCTAACATGTATAGCCTTTTTCCTTAGAGAAGCTGTTCCATGCCATTTCTTATCTTGGCTGTCCTTCTCTGTACTTTTTCTAGTTCTGCTATATTATTTTGAGATGTGGCTACCATCACTTCACACAATACTCAAGCTGCAGTCACACTATGGTTTAATACAGAGGCATTATGAATAGAGCGGTGCTTCCCTTAGGCAAACTAGATGGACATCTAGAGCACCTAGAATCCGGGTCCGGAAAAGAGTCATACTGGCCAGAACTCCCCATTCCCCAGTGGCCGTATCCTTAGCACAGAATTCATCTGGGTTCCCCCATGGCTGGCAGGAAGAATGATATCTAATAGCTTCACAGTTCCCTTTGCTTCCTGGGGTCAGTCTCATAATATGAGCCATGCAATACCGTGGAGGAGTGGCCTAGTGGTTGGGGCAAGGTACTTCAGGCTGGAAGGTCCAGGGTTCAAATCCCACTAGAGGACAGCAAACTTGGGCTGGAAGGACTGTGGTTTCTAGTCCCATGGGGGCTCCTTGTGGCCTTGGGCAAGCCACTTAACCCTCCATAGCCCATGTTCCCTGTAAAATAGTTATCTCTAAGTTATAATGCCCTGTTCAATGTAATTTCAGTTTGTTCAATGTAAACCGCACTGATGCAGAATAGCACAGTATATAAGAGAATGTAAATAAAATAAATAAATAATCTTGCAACTCACACCACCAGGCTAGCTCGCATGTCAGATGGAACTTATATACTATTAAGTTCTGTTCTTTCTGCTGGCCACAGAGGTGCATGACTAAGTGCTGGGGGAAGAATATGGCAGCCAGGGATTGGGAGAAGAAAAATAATTAACGTACTGGGAATTGGGAAGGAGGTGGCTAGAAAAGATCTTCATGGGGGCATGTTATTGCTCCAGGGCATGAATTGGCATCAGAAAAGCTCTCATTCTGTCATCCGGAAACCTGGAGGGCATAAAAAGGAAGGTACTTTGATATCTCCTATATTTTCTATGATGATAATGAAAACTGAAGGGAAACAAGGGCACTTGCAAAGGTGAGTCGGTTGATATAGTGTATCTGGACTTTCAGAAAACCTTTGACAAGGTCCCTCATCAGAGACTTTTGGCAAAACTAAAGAGTCATGGGATAGGAGGCAGTGTACTACTGTGGATCAGGAACTGGTTAAAAGATAGAAAGCAGAGGGTTGGGCTAAATGGTCAAATTTCCCAATGGAGAAAGGTGAATAGTGGTGTACCCCAGGGATCTGTGCTGGGTCTGCTGCTTTTTGACATATTCATAAATGACCTGGAAAGTGGAATAACGAGTGAGGTTATCAAATTTGCAGATGACACAGAACTATTTAAAGTTGTTAAAACCCAAGAGGATTGTGGAAAATTGCAAGAGGATCTTGATAAATTGGAAGACTGGGCATCAAAATGGCAGATGAAATTTAATGTGGACAAGTGCAAAGTTATGCACCAAGGGAAGAACAACCCAAACTATGGTTACACAATCCAAGGTTCCACATTAGGAACCACCACCCAGGAAAAAGATTTAGGCGTCATTGTGGATAACATGTTAAAACCCTCGGCCCAGTTTGCAGCGACAGCCAAGAGAGCAAATAGAATGCTAGGTATCATAAGGAAAGGAATGGAAAATAAAACAAAAGATATTATAATGCCTCTATATCGTTCCATGGTGAGACCGCACCTTGAATATTGTGTGCAATTCTGGTCGCCGTATCTTAAAAAGGATATAGCGTTATTAGAAAAGGTGCAGAGAAGAGCCACCAAAATGGTAAAGGGGATGGAAGGATACTCCTATAAAGAGAGGCTAAAAAGGTTAGTGCTCTTTAACCTGGAAAAGAGACGGCTGAGTTGAGATATGATAGAAGTCTATAAATTAATGAATGGAGTGGAACGGGTAAACGTAGATCAATTGTTTACGTTATCAGAATATAGAAAGACTAGGGGACATGCAATGAACTACAGGGTAAACTATTTAAGACTAATAAAAGAAAATATTTTTTCACTCAATGTGTAATCAAACTCTGGAATTTGTTACCGGAGGATGTAGTAAAGGCTGTTAGTGTAGCTGGGTTTAAAAAAGGTTTGGACAAGTTCCTGGAGGAAAGGTCCATAAACCATTATTAAGAAGGGACCCAGGATATCACTGCTTGACCCAGTGCAAGCATTGTGGAACCTGTGTCTTTTGGGGAAACTGCTAGGTATGTATGAGCTAGATTGGCCACTGTTGGAAACAGGATACTGGGCTTGATGGACCTTGGTCTGACCCAGTATGACATATCTTATGTTCTTATATTATGTTCTTATCTGGCCAAGTCTGTCCCTGATGACGTGGAACAGGACTTCCCAAACGTGTTCTAAGGATATCTGCAATAAACCTGCATGCACGACATTTCCAGTGCCAGAGAACTGTAGCAGTTTGTTAGAAGTCATCTGCTGCCGAGGAAGCCAATGAATTAATTGTATAATCTCTATCCTTCATACTGCTCACAGGGGAGGGAGTGCATCACACCATTACAGAAGGTTTCTCCTCTGAGACTGCTTCCAAGCTTCAGAGGTATATCACTCATCACGAGACCCTGACAGAAAGTACGATGAGGACCAGCCCCAGAGTTTCAAGGTATTGGCACCTCAGACAAACCTTAAGCTATAAGCCCCCACCCCCTAGCCGTCAGAATCCATTATGCAGATCTGAATATCTTGCTCTTTGCCGCCGCCCCCCCCCCTTGAAGTTGCCATCCTAGCTATCGCCTAGTTTGTCTACTGGTTCACCCAGCCCCGAGTAAGATGGAAGCATCCTAATGGTGTTGCATTACAGAAGATTGCATTGGGCTTATCAGAGTCATAGTTCATAGCATTTCCAAAGCTGCTATCCTGGCACTTTGAATAGGCACTTTTGGGTCAGTTTGGCAAAACTAAAGAGTCATGGGATAGGAGGCAGTGTACTACTGTGGATCAGGAACTGGTTAAAAGATAGAAAGCAGAGGGTTGGGCTAAATGGCCAATTTTCCCAAAGGAAAAAGGTGAATAGTGGAGTACCCCAGGGATCTGTGCTGGGTCCGCTGCTTTTTGACATATTCATAAATGACCTGGAAAGTGGAATAACGAGTGAGGTTACCAAATTTGCAGATGACACAAAACTATTTAAAGTTGTTAAAACTCAAGAGGATTGTGGAAAATTGCAAGAGGATTTTGATAAATTGGAAGAATGGGCATCCAAATGGCAGATGAAATTTAATGTGGACAAGTGCCAAATTGTGCACCTAGCAAAGAACAACCCAAACTATGGTTACATGATGCAAGGTTCCACTTTGGGAACCACTACCCAGGAAAAAGATTTAGGCGTCATCGTGGATAACATTTTGAAACCCTCCACCCAGTGTGCAGCGGCGGCAAAGAGAGCAAATAAAATGCTAGGTATCATAAGGAAAGGAATAGAAAATATAACAAAAGAAATTATAATGCCTCTGTATCGTTCCATGGTACGACTGCACCTTGAATATTGTGTGCAATTCTGGTCGCCGTATCTTAAAAAGGATATAGCGTTATTAGAAAAGGTGCAGAGAAGAGCCACCAAAATGGTAAAGGGGATGGAAGGATACTCCTATAAAGAGAGGCTTAGAAGGTTGGGGCTCTTCAATCTGGAAAAGAGGCGGCTGAGGGGAGATATGATAGAGGTCTATAAATTAATGAATGGAGTAGAACGGGTAAACACAGATTGATTGTTTACGCTATCAGAATATAGAAAAACTAGGGGGCATGCAATGAAGTTACAGGGTAACCTATTTAAGACTAATAAAAGAAAATATTTTTTCACTCAACATGTAATCAAACTCAGGAATTTGTTACCGGAGGATATAGTAAAAGCTGCTAGTGTAGCTGGGTTTAAAAAAGGTTTTGACAAGTTCCTGGAGGAAAGGTCCATAAACCATAATTAAAAGGGACCCAGGATATCACTGCTTGACCCTATACAAGCATTGAGGAGCCTGTGTCTTTTGGGGAGACTGCTAGGTACTTATGACCTAGATTGGCCACTGTTGGAAACAGGATACTGGGCTTGATGGACCTTGGTCTGACCCAGTATGGCATATCTTATGTTCTTATGCTCTTTCTCCCTTCTGCAGGGCCAGTCTGCTGCTACAATTGCAGCCTTGTATTTTTTTGTGTTTGCAGCTGCTTCTACTCTGACTCCTTTTCTGGCAGCCAACTGGCCCACTTCTGAATTTGAGCCCAGGCCCATCCTGTGAGGGAAATGTTGCACAGTCCCTGCTAAACACAGGGCTGCATGGGGTTTTATTCTAGTTGTTTAGACTAATGAGGTATTTTACTATCACTTAGTTTGTGTGTAGAGATCTTTCCCAGTTTGACTTGTTCTTTTTTTCCAGTAGGCGGTGTATTGGTATTCTAGAATCTGTTGTAACAGTAGTTTTGGTATATAAGTCCTGAAGCTTTTGCTCTATACTGTAGGTTTAGAAAGTGAGGTTACTTACCCTAACAGGGGTTCTCCGTGGACAGCAGTTTGAGTCAGCCACGCATAGGTGTGTTACCCACTGGGACCGGAGTAGCTCTCCAATATCTCAGAGGAATTCAAATTCTTTGTTTTTAAAATTCCTCTGAGCTTCCTGTCCTTCCTCTTCCTGTGCCGGGTCCCAGCACATTCCTGCCTCAGTGGTTTTCCAGCCAAGAGGGCTCGATCCAGGGGAGGAGGGCGGGATGGCATGGCTGACTCATACTGCTTTCCATGGAGAACCTCACTTTCTCCATGGACAAGCCTTATGAGTCAGCCACGCATAGGTGACTCCCGAGCCAGGGTGTGGTGGGGAGGTAGTAGGTGTGCTGCTATGAGTAGAGGTTGCGTACTGCATCCGAGGATGCTGTGGAGAGGAGAGCCTGTGAAAGGAGTCCTGAAAAATCCAGAAACAGAGTCATGAAGCTGAAAGTTGTGCAAACTAAAACCACAATATTTATTTACTAACTTAACTGTGCAATATAAACAGTACAACAAGGACAACCCCATGGTCTCCAAAAGGGGGCTGCCACCTGATAACAGACAATAGTGCAAGTCAATAGCATAACTTAGCAGTGTGACAACAGTGCGGGTCAATATTAACAGTGTGACAACAGCTCAAGTCATTAGCAGTGTAACAAAGCAAGTCAATATTGCAACTCAGTCAGTGCAAGTGTCCGCAATGGTGCAAATCAGCATTAGTGCAAGTGTACGCAATGGTGAAAATCAGCATTAGTGCAGGTCAGCAACATTGCAAATCAATAGCATATAGTCCAAGACAGTGACGGAGTGTCAGAGGTCGAGTTCTGAGGTAGCAATGGCCCCGGGGGAGGGGTGGGGGGGGACTCTGTCTGGAATTCTGCTGTGCGCAGGACTGCCTGGCCAAAAGTCCTGGAGGTGCCCAGGGGGCCATTGAGGCAGTAATGCTTGGTGAAGGTATGAATGGAGGTCCAAGTGGCCGCATTACAGAGGTCCGCCGGGGTTGCAGTGTGCAGGTGTGCCAGGGAGGCCACCACCTCCTGCAGTTGGTGTGTGTGCACCTTTTCCACCGGGTGGTGTCCACACGAATGTGGCAGTATGCAATGCAGTTGGAAAGCCACCTGGAAAGGGTACATTTCGTTACCATCGTTCCTGGTCTGTTAGGGTCGTAGGCAATGAACAGTTGTGATGCCTTGTGGGTGCCTTTTCTGTCAAGGTAGATCTGTAGGGCATGGGCACAGTCCAGCGTGTGGAGGTGGCATCCCTCCTGAGGATCATGTGGTTCCGGGTGGAAGATGGGTAGAATGATGGTCTGGTTAATTTGGAAAGCCGAGGCCACTTTGGGGAGGAACTTGGGGTGGGTTCAGAGGATGGCCCAGCCATGGTGGATCTGCATGTAGGGGGTGGTAGTTAACCAGGGCTTTCAGCTTGCTGATTCGCCACGCCGAGGTGTTGGTCACCAGAAAGAAGGTCTTCCATGTGAGGAACTTGAGGGTTTCCTGATCTAGGGGCTCGAACGGGTGCCCTGTAAGTTGATGCAGGACGATATTGAAGTCCCATCCTGGTGTCAGAGGCTTCGCTGAAGGGTATAGGTGGTTGAGGCTGCGCATAAAGCGGGTTACCAGCGGATGACCCAGATTGCCTTGTCATCGACCTTGTTGTGGTAGGCCACGATAGCGCTCAGGTGAGTCCTGTTTGAAGATGACTTTAACCCCCCCTCAAGAGAGGGAAAGGAGGTATTGCAGGAGCACTGGAGTAGGGCAGGAGAATGGGTTTTGCTGCTTAGCCTCACACTATGTGCTGAATTCGTCCCATTTGGCGGCATAGGACCTCTGGGTTGTGTGGCATCTGACTGCCAGGAGGACCTCTATGACATCCTGCAGTAGCTGGTGGGGTCTTAGGGATACCTGTTCAATATCATCAGTGAGTGCCAGCGACTTCAAGTTGGGGTGAAGTATCTGCCCATTGTCCTGGGTGATTAGGTCTGGGTGGATTGGTAGTTGAAGATACCTGCTGAATAGCTGTCAAAGCAATGGGAACCATGGTTGTCTGGGCCATAAGAGGGCTACGAAGATGACTTTCGTCTTGTCCAGCACGATCTTTTGGAGTGCTTTGGCGATGAGTGGAGTCGGTGGGTAGGCATAGCAGGTTTGCGATCCCTAGTTGACTGAGAAGGCGTCCGCTGTTGTCCTGCATTTGGACGGCTGCCTGGAGCAGCACGCATGACACTTGGAGTTGTCCTCACTGGCAAAAAGGTCCATTTCTGGGTGCCCTGTATTACTAATTAAAGATTTATATGGATTTTTGGATCAGCAAAGGATATTGTACTTTATCTGAGCCAACTTGCTCCAGAGATGAGAGATTTTTACACATCTAGCCTGGGGAGTGTTAAGAGATCAGAGAGGGAGACAGAATTCTTCCCTTGGCCTTTGAACAATTCTCTTGGACAGGATAAGAATTCATCAATTATAATGTAAAAGCTTTGAGATGCTTTTGGGTGTCTCCCTTGACAGAGACCCATTAATGATAACAAAAGAACACTTAGGCCATGGAGGATGTGTCCTTTGAGCATTCTCAGATGTCTGACCATGTCTGACTGTGTAAGTTTGAGCTTCTAACACCAAGGGGGGTAATCAAAAGCCTGCCCGGAAACCGAAGCAAAAAAGGTGGATGGGGTGGAGAGAAGCTCATGGGTGAGAGCTGGCTGCAACATATAAGTACAGAGAATATCCAGAACAGACAGAGCGTAGATCTGCTTGGCCAAGCATGAAGTATCCTAGACTGTCATCAGTTCCTCTCGCTGAGCGCTCCCAGCTGATGTGTAAAGGGCTTATGACAAGTTTGGTGAAGTATATTCTTTGTACATAGCTGCATTCTCTCATAATTCTTTCAGTACTGTAATTAAGTGTGCATTCTAGTTATCTTTTCTAACTACTCATGTGTAACTAAGAGAATTACTTGTCTTTCTAAATGTTTCCTTACTTTGTTTGTAAATAAACTGCACGTCTTCATTACAAGGTGTTAGCCTTTGTTGAAGTAAGACATTTGGTACCAGAAGTGGGGTACGGAAAAAAGGCTTGGACAATGTTGAAAAGAAAAGAAAATAGTGTAAATACTGTGAATATTGTAAATATTCATAGCGGGTATCAGGCTTTTTATGAAATATTAGCTAGAGAGTGTTATTATGGGTCAGGACTAAGTGAGAATTCGGAATCTGTTTTAAAAGATGATGAACCTGTTAATTCCCTTACATGCTTGCAAAAAATACCTGTTGAAAAAGGAACAGAATTGCATACCTTAGGGAGAAGGAGATTGCTTTTGTTGTCTGCATATTGTAAGATGCATCAGACAAATTCTAGCAAATTAGATTTGATTGCATGGACAGATAAAATAGACATTTATCAGCAAGTTGCTGAGAGGGTGGCTCAGTATAAATACCGTAGGAGACGGGGAAAAAGAAAAAAAAGAAAATGCACGTCTATTGCTAAGCAATTTATAGGAGGAAAGTGCTGAGTACTCCCCAAAATCCTGGAGGAGTTAATCTAGAAGATACTGTGGAGGATTTTAATCAACAAGAGATTAATGATAGATCATGGTGATAAGAAATTCTGTTTGATTAGTTCTGACCCACTGATACAAGATCAGGTATAATGCACTTGTAAGCTTTGATTTGTTCTGTATTCAAATGTTTGTAGTAAAAACTATTTTTCTTTCATTACTGGCTATTCCAGTAGATTTTATAGTCCCTGAATGCTGAAGGGACTAGCTCAAATAAACAAGGCAAACTTTTTTCCTCCAAAGTGGAGGTTGAGAATCCTGACAGGACGGTGGGGCATTGAATCCTGAGTAAGTGAGAGGGTGATCTTTATCATTAATATGTTATGCATCTGTTCTTTGTCTTTGACTGTATATGCTACCAGGCAAACCTAAAAGTTAAAGGAGGATTTTTTTTTTTAATTGTGGCAAGCACCCCAGGGGGCATAGTTAAACATAAACAGCTATAACTATAGGTTAATTGTTCAGTCACATCTGCCAGAAGGACAAAAGACAATGGTTTGTTCTACTGGCTGTGTTGAAGATAACATGTTAATTTAAATGTAACCAAGAACAATTTTCACCTCTTAGAAGTTTCACCTCACTTGAGCCTGAACTGTGAGCTTCAAGATAATTACTTTAAGCTTTGTGCTAACGACTGAGGGACACCTGTTTTCCTGTATTTGAATTTTAGAGAAAAAGTGTACTTTGTTCTAAAAGTTTATATTTCATTTTCAGTACAGTTCCTGAGAAAATAGATATAAAACAGATATATGTTGCAGCATTGTGAGATATTAAGTTGGTAGTTTATACACTTGCACTTATGACACTTGTGGTAATAGTACATTACGCAGAGGTCCAGTACACACACAGCAATTAAAATATTAATAAGTTTGATGAAATTTTAGACAGAGGCTGATATGAAATTGCTCTGTTCTCAAGCTATATAGAACAAATATAGATTAAAGATGGAACTGAGTTCCCAGAAAATGAGAACTTGAGTTGATTGGATAAAACCAAATCTTGCTTGTCAGCAATGATCCAGGAGAGGTTTGAGAAAAAGAATAAGAGAGAGAGAGAGAGAGGCAGAAAGGTGAGGCCACAGCCTAGGCTAAATGTGCTGCTTCCAGTGTGATGATCTGGGCTACCAAGCACTAAGACGCCTCGAGGACACAGAAGGCCTGAAGAACCGGAACCTTGCATATTTATGTCTCTGAAGAGACATGAATAGGCAGGGTGGAATCGGCCAAGAAGAACCCGAGGATCGTCATGAGGCCCAGCCACAAGCCTTGCAATCCAAGAAGAACCTGAAGATAAGGCCTAGCCACCAATGCCTTGTACCCTCTCGGATCTCTCACCTCAAAAGGATCTCTTTTTGACACCATAATTAATGAGTAGCTTATACAAATCCTTGTGAACACTGCAATTTTAAAATCAGTCTAACAGCACTCTCACTGAGGACAGGATATATGACAGATTCTAGTTATACGTGAGAGATGAGCCATATTTCTTTCTATTGGGGTTGATGTTATAGAATGCTGCAAAATAATAGTTTTATATTGTAAGGATTTTACCCAGATTGTTCCTATTTTAGAATGAGTATATGTCTACTTAGCACTGGACCAATTAAGTTGATGGGAAAGGGACACTGTTTACTCATACTGTTATCTTATTGAGAAGAATCTAAATTTAAGTTATTAACAATTGTTTGATATTCTTAGCAGCCTTGCCAAATAAGGATACAATAGTGTGGTATAAAAGAAACAGGAAAAGGACCTATGTAAGTAGTTGGTGGAATGATGCAGGTGATGAAAAAGTGTTGTGTTATGAGGGATGAAGTGGAATATTAAAGGGGAAACTGTGATAGACAAGAAACTGATGAAGGTAATTTGAAGTGATGTATCTGTCTAATGAATATGTAAACAAAAAAAATTATGAGCACTTTATTCAACTATGCCGTCTCCAGAAGCTTCAATTCAGGAAGTCATACTCAACAATTGGAAGAAATAGATATTTGGAGACAGGCTAGGTGCACCTTGCACCCTGATGAGCTTTGGAAAACCCACACTGGCCATGTGGTACTTCTGGATGCTTTGTGCCTCACTTTTCCTCTGTATGTCCTGGCCAGGCATGCAGAGGCAAAGGGGGATGATTTGATGACAAATTCTCACACAATTGGGTATAATTCTAAAACTTGTCAAAATTGCAGAACACGTATGTGCAGCTTGTCTGATCTGAAACATGTAAAGGTCATTCAAGGGCAAAATGGAATATTTCCTACAAGCAAAATGAATTTCCAGTGATAGAGAGACAAGGAGTTAATCAAACTGCGAGATAAGATTGACACCATACGAGATAGTTACTAATAGATCACTGAAAGTTTATAAAAGCAATATTTATTATCTGTAGGATATGATCTTAGTAAATATAGATGAAATTAAGTTTGTCTTATTGTAAAGTCTAACCTAGAATTTTTTTAGTCTTTTCATTTAATATTGGCGCTGCTCTTCTGAATGAGGCCTGGAGCCATGTCACCAACTGCAAGCCGGAGAGTCTAGCGGAGGGAATTGACCAGAGTCCAGATGGAGCAGACCATCCCGAGAGATCTGGACTACACACCGCAGAAACGTGTGAGGAAGTCCCTATCTACTTCAATGTGTCGCAATGAAAGAAAGGCCAAGATGTCCACCTACGAGAATGAGAGGTTCAACTGTTGAGAGAGGCCAAGTTTAAACTTCAGAGAAAGGTGAAAATGACGCTACGGAGTCCTGAAAAACTGCTGAGAAGCAGGCCAAATTATCTGAAAATAGGAAAAGGACTATTGGACTTTTGTGGACTTTTGTGAATGATTTTTTTTTTCTTATGTATTGTTATTGTTTCCTTGGAAAGTAACTGTAATTTTAGTATCTCAGATTTTTTCTGCTGAACATCATGTGCCCAATTGCTTATGTCACCTGTTCCCCAGATTTTAGTTATTAGAGTCTATGGGGCAGACGTACAGTGGGAAAAAGTTCTGAATGTGCAGGTGAAATGAGTCCCCCACTGCATGGGGAACTGATAAAGATAGCTGAGACCTACAAGCCATTTGGCTTTGACAATTGTAATGCTGAGGGGGGGGGGGAATGGGAAAATATCACCCAAATTACACTGAGGCTTGTCCCCTCCAGCGTTTGCCTTAATGCTATCCACTATGTTTAAGCCCATGTTGTTATTATTGTATTTCTAAATGAATTACAAATGCGATTCAGCCATTGCTTACGTACAATATCCTTGTTGATCCAAGGGTGGAATGTATTACTAATTAAAGATTTATATGGATTTTTGGATCAGCAAAGGATATTGTACTTTATCTGAGCCAACTTGCTCCAGAGATGAGAGATTTTTACACATCTAGCCTGGGGAGTGTTAAGAGATCAGAGAGGGAGACAGAATTCTTCCCTTGGCCTTTGAACAATTCTCTTGGACAGGATAAGAATTCATCAATTATAATGTAAAAGCTTTGAGATGCTTTTGGGTGTCTCCCTTGACAGAGACCCATTAATGATAACAAAAGAACACTTAGGCCATGGAGGATGTGTCCTTTGAGCATTCTCAGATGTCTGACCATGTCTGACTGTGTAAGTTTGAGCTTCTAACACCAAGGGGGGTAATCAAAAGCCTGCCCGGAAACCGAAGCAAAAAAGGTGGATGGGGTGGAGAGAAGCTCATGGGTGAGAGCTGGCTGCAACATATAAGTACAGAGAATATCCAGAACAGACAGAGCGTAGATCTGCTTGGCCAAGCATGAAGTATCCTAGACTGTCATCAGTTCCTCTCGCTGAGCGCTCCCAGCTGATGTGTAAAGGGCTTATGACAAGTTTGGTGAAGTATATTCTTTGTACATAGCTGCATTCTCTCATAATTCTTTCAGTACTGTAATTAAGTGTGCATTCTAGTTATCTTTTCTAACTACTCATGTGTAACTAAGAGAATTACTTGTCTTTCTAAATGTTTCCTTACTTTGTTTGTAAATAAACTGCATGTCTTCATTACAAGGTGTTAGCCTTTGTTGAAGTAAGACAGTGCCCCCAGAGACGGAAGAGGTGTGACGTGATCGAGGGTTTCAGAGACCACTCGTATGGCACAAGCTGTCAGCTGAAGTTGTCCGCCAGCGTGTTGTTGTCTCTGGGCAGGTAGGAGGCCTGTAGGTGTGCCCCTATGGAGATGGCAAAGGTCCAGATCTTGCAGGCCTCCCTGCACAAGGAGCATGAGCCCATGTCCCCCTGCTTGTTGATGTAGAACATGGCCACCTGGTTGTCAGTTTGAACCAGGATAGCTTTGCCTCGGATCCATGCTTGGAAGGTTCAGAGGGCGTTCCCGATGGCTCTGAATTCCAATAGGTTGATGTGGAGCTGAGACTCAGCCAAAGTCCAAGTCCCCTTGGTGCAAAGGTCGAGGAGGAGTGCCCCCCATCCCCTCTTTGATGCATCGGTGGTGAGG
Source organism: Ichthyophis bannanicus (assembly GCA_033557465.1). Lineage (NCBI taxonomy): Eukaryota > Metazoa > Chordata > Amphibia > Gymnophiona > Ichthyophiidae > Ichthyophis > Ichthyophis bannanicus. The sequence continues at coordinate 679,839,367 of CM066033.1, forward strand.
ACGATGTGCACCTGCGGGAGTTGCAGAGGCCATCTGTTGGTAAGTTTTGCCTTGTGCGCCACCAAAGGAGGGTTTTCTTGGTGTGGATGTCCAGGGGGATCCTGCATCACAGGGGCTGCCTGTGCTGGTCCCAGTGGCGGCGGAGGTGCCATTGTAGTTGGCACATGTGGAGATTGGCATGCATAATGATGTGGACCACTGCTGCCATATGTCTGAGGAGGCGTAGAATGGCACACGTCGAGGTCGTGCTTGCCCCTGTCATGTGGGCTGCAGAGAAATGATTTTGTCCACCCTTTGTGTCGGCAGAAAGGCTATGGCCTGTGCTATGTGGAACTGAGCACCTATGAACTCCAGTGTTTGGTTGGGTTCGAGCTGTGACTTCTTGTGATTGATGAGAAATCCCATGGATTGAAGGAGGTCCACTGTAGCACAGAGGTCTTCCCGTGCTCCCCTTTGAGAATGTGCTGCAATCAGCCAGTTGTCTAGGTATGGGAAGATGCGGATGCTGGCCTTATGCAGGTGCACAGCGGCAACCGCTATACACTTTGTGAAGACTCTGGGTGCAGAGGAAAGGCCGAAGGGGAGTGCCTTGTACTGGTAATACTGGTTGGCCACCACGAAGCATAGGAACCGCTTCTGGGAGGGGTGTAGGGGGATGTGAGTGTAGGCATCCTGAAGATCCAGGGATGTCAGCCAGTCGTTGTCTTGAATGAGAGGGAGGATGGTTCTGAGGGAGTGCATACAAAACTTCTCCTTGAGGACTTGTTTGTTGAGGCATCTGAGGTCAAGGATGGGGCGCCAGCCCCCTGTCTTTTCTGGCACAAGGAAATAGCTCAAGTAGAAGCCTTGGTTGATCTGGGATTTTGGGACCGGATCAATGGCTGCTATTTGTAGGAGGTGCCGAGTCCCGGTGCTACTCTCCTGGGTGGTACCAAGTGTGGATGGCTTAGGAAGCGGATGCGAAGTCCCTTGTGGATTATCTGGAGTACCCGGTGGTCAGTGAAGATGTCTGCCAGGCCTTCGCGAAGTGGGTGAGCCTGTCCCCCACCACGATTGCTGTCTTGCATGAATTGTCAAAAACCCAGGGTAGCTTTGGAAGCAGAGGAAGATTGAGGCTTCTGTTGTTTCTTCTCTTTTTGCTGCAACTTGTTCATATAGGGGTATTGGTAACACTGTTTTTTTTTGGTAGCCGTTGATGTGGCTGCAATAGGAATTGTACTTCTGAGCTTTGTAGTAGTGTTTTTGTGAGTTGTGCTGCTTAGGGGGATGCTGATGGGTGAGTCCCTCGTTGGACAGGGTCTGGAGGGTGGTACAGTCTTCCTTTAGGCCGTCCACTGTCTCCCTGACCTTGCTGCCGAAGAGGCTGTCCGCCATGCAGGGCGCGTTCACTATGCGTTCATGTATGTCCTTGTGGAGGTCCGATGCTCTCAGTCACGCCACCCGCCTCATGGATATCACTGTTCCTGTGGTCCTGGAGGCAATTTTGAATGCATCAAAAGAAGATCTGGTGAGATGCTTTCTGTAGTCCCCGAGGTCTTGAAAGATGGACCATAGGGTGTCGCGAGGGTAAGGGGGAAAGGAGGCCACAGCGTCTCTGGCCTTGGTGCGGAGGGCACATGGTACATCATGATCTGGAATTGATGGGGGGCGATTCTTGCATTGAGCATGGCCTCCTGGTAGAATTTTTTTCCCCATCCCGTCAAGAGTGCAGGGGTCCTTTGTCAGTGGTGCGCTGATTTGAGCGCATGAATTCTTGTTATGCTTCAGAGTGGATTGAACCACAATGGACTGATGGGATCTCTGTGCTTTGTCAAAGCCAGGTATGGATTGGACCTAGTACTTCAGGTGAAGACGTTTGGTGGTGTCCAGAGTTGTTGCAGGTGTCTGCCAGAGGCGTTCTCTGCAGTCCAGGAGCACCTGCTGAACAGGGACTGCCACCAAGGCCTTGGGGGCTTTCAGAAACTTGAGGATCCCCAGTACCTCACTTCTTGGGTCGGGGATGTCTTCTGGTGAAAGCCCAAGGTGCGCTGCGATCTTTTGTAGAAATTTGGGATATGTCATAAGAACATAAGAACATAAGATATGCCATACTGGGTCAGACCAAGATCCATCAAGCCCAGTATCCTGTTTCCAACAGTGGCCAATCTAGGTCATACGTACCTAGCAGTTTCCCCAAAAGACACAGGTTCCGCAATGCTTGTACTGGGTCAAGCATTGATATCCTGGGTCCCTTCTTAATAATGGTTTATGGACCTTTCCTCCAGGAACTTGTCCAAACCTTTTTTAAACCCAGCTACACTAACAGCCTTTACTACATCCTCCGGTAACAAATTCCAGAGTTTGATTACACGTTGAGTGAAAAAATATTTTCTTTTATTAGTCCTAAATAGTTTACCCTGTAGCTTCATTGCATGTCCCCTAGTCTTTCTATATTCTAATAACGTAAACAATCGATCTACGTTTACCTGTTCCACTCCATTCATTAATTTATAGACTTCTATTATATCTCCCCTCAGCCGTCTCTTTTCCAGGTTAAAAAGCCCAAAACATTTTAGCCTTTCTTCCATCCCCTTTACATTTTGGTGGCTCTTCTCTGAACCTTTTCTAATAATGCTATATCCTTTTTAAGATACGGCGACCAGAATTGCACACAATATTCAAGGTGCGGTCTCACCATGGAACGATATAGAGGCATTATAATATCTTTTATTTTATTTTCCATTCCTTTCCTTATGATACCTAGCATTCTATTTGCTCTCTTGGCCGCCGCTGCACACTGGGCCGAGGGTTTTAACATGTTATCCACAATGACGCCTAAATCTTTTTCCTGGGTGGTGGTTTCTAATGTGGAACCTTGCATCGTGTAACCATAGTTTGGGTTGTTCTTCCCTAGGTGCATAACTTTGCACTTGTCCACATTAAATTTCATCTGCCATTTTGATGCCCAGTCTTCCAATTTATCAAGATCCTCTTGCAATTTTCCACAATCCTCTTGGGTTTTAACAACTTTAAATAGTTTTGTGTCATCTGCAAATTTGATAACCTCACTCGTTATTCCACTTTCCAGGTCATTTATGAATATGTCAAAAAGCAGCGGACCCAGCATAGATCCCTGGGGTACACCACTATTCATTTTCTCCATTGGGAAAATTGGCCATTTAGCCCAACCCTCTGCTTTCTATCTTTTAACCAGTTCCTGATCCACAGTAGTACACTGCCTCCTATCCCATGACTCTTTAGTTTTGCCAAAAGTCTCTGATGAGGGACCTTGTCAAAGGCTTTCTGAAAGTCCAGATACACTATATTAACCGATTCACCTTTGTCCAGCTGTTTATTCACACCTTCAAAAAAAACATATCAGATTAGTAAGACAAGATCTTCCTTGTCTAAGGCCATGTTGGCTGTCTCCCATTAGGCCATGACTATCTACTGTCATGGCGCCAGGCAGATAGCGCCTGTAAAAGTGGAGAAAAACACTCAGGGCAGTTTTAAAATCAGCATTGCAGAGCACATGGCTAGGGGTTGTCAGGGGCAACCAAGCAAAACAAAAGCACAGGCTGTAGAGAAACGCCCAGAGTTACCATTACATCATAGCTCATCAGGAAAGCAGAGACAGCTGCAGAGAGTTGAGCTAACTCAAGTCTCAAGGAATGACGCAGATAAAAAAAGGTCGGCCTTGAGACGAGCAGAGACACGTGCAGATTCAGGCACAGGGATACGAGCAGAAGGAAACACAGAGACGCAAGCCAGGAGTCAGACTCGGTCTCTGTGGCAGAGAGAGAAGGAGACATTGAGAGGACTCAAGGGAAAGGAAAGTAGAGCGCTCAGAAAAACCAGGAGCCATACCTGTTAGTAGGTAGATGTGTAATTTGTGGGGGGGGGGGGCGGCGAAGGGGGGAGGGAGGAAGCTAGGATGAAGGTTTGCCTAGGGCAGTGATGGCTAACCTTTTTGAGCCCGAGTGCCCAAACTGCCGCACAAAACCAAAGAATTTCCTCAAAGTGCCAGCACGTCAATTTGCATAAATATTTGCATAATGCTAACATACACTAACTTTTAGTAAACATGTCTCTTAATGAGTGTATGGATAAAGACAGACTAAAAGATTTCTACATTACTATAATCCAGTGCCAACCGCCAGGCACATTAGGAACTACTACAAACACTGCCCATTTAGAACCAATAGCAAACCCGCCGTATCCTAATAGCACTACCAGGACTCACAAAGCACCACATCATACCTATCAAAAGGCAACACTGCAAATATTAAACCAATACATTTCAGACAATAACAATACATGACCTACTGGGGAAAGAGAACAAGTGGCAATGTCAAAAAGGAATTACATAAACAGAATACCTCAGCTCAGTTACACAGTTGCAATTGCTCCAGCCACTTTCTTCTGGTTTCTTCATGTTTTCTGCTAACTCTCCATCATCTGCTGTCCATTTGTCCTTTCTTCTCTCTTCTAGTTTTTTTTTCCATTCTCTCTCTCTACATCCGCTTTAACATACTAATCTTTCTCCTTTTGCTCTTTCCTCATTCCTATTTCATCCACTCAAATTTTACCCCTCCATCCTCAATCCCCACTTACTCTCCCAATACCCGGCCAATTGTAGATTTTTTATCCCTCCCACACAAAATATTTTCCCCTCTCCATTTTACTCTCCCAGCCCCATCCCATTCTAATCCTCCCCCAACATCAGCTCCCTTCTAGTTCCAGCCTCACCCAGCATCCATTCCCTTCTAGTCCCTGCATCAGCCCATTTCCAGTCCTAGCCCCCCATCAGCCCATTTCCAGTCCTAGCAACCCCCCAACCCAATACCAGTCCTAGCCCCCCCATCAACCCACTTCCAGTCCTAAACCCCCATCACCCCATTTTCAGTTTAAGCCCCCCTATAACCCATTACCAGTCCTAACCCCCATCACCCCATTTCCAGACAGCCCCCATCAGCCCACAGCCCATTAGCAGTCCTACCCCCCCAGCCCATTAGCAGTCCTACCCCCCCGCCCGCTCGTCCATTAGCAGTCCTACCCCCCCCGCCCGCCCGCCCACCCACCCACCCATTAGCAGTCCTAACCCCCCCTGCCCATTAGCAGTCCTAACCCCCCCGCCCGCCCGCCCGCCCATTAGCAGTCCTAACCCCCCCCCTGCCCATTAGCAGTCCTAACCCCCCCTAGCCCATTAGAAGTCCTAACCCCCCCCCCAGCCCATTGGAAGTCCTAACCCCCCCCCCCCTGGCAAATTTTTTAAAAAAAAAAAAGCAGGCTCTGGCTGCTGCCGCGGCAGATTGCAATGTCCCGCGGGGCCCCCTCCGCCCGCTAAGCCCCTCTGCAAGGGCTTTCAGATTCGCGAGGGAGAGCATCTCCCTCGCGTCTCTGTTAAGCCCGCAGGGGCTAATGGGAAATTTCCCATCAGTCCCTCGCGTCTAAAGGGGCTGATGGGAAATTTCCCATTAGCCCCTGCGGGCTTAACAGAGACGCGAGGGAGACGCTCTCCCTCGCGAATCTGAAAGCTCTTGCAGAGGGGCTTAGCGGGCGGAGGGGGCCCTGCGGGACGCTGCATTCTGCCCTTGCCGCGTCCGCGGCAGCAGTCAGAGCCAGCTTTTTCTTTTTTTGCGGACCTTCCCGCGTGCCAGCTGCAAGGCCTTCGCGTGCCACAGCTGGCACGCGTGCCATAGGTTCGCCATCGCTGGCCTAGGGTGACCAGTATCCTTTCTTTTTTAATTTATTATTTATTGAATTTAATCAATACATTCAAGCAAATGAATTTATTTATTTAGCTGTATTTATATCCTGCTTTTCACCAGGTCAAAGCAGTCAATTGGGGGATACATTTAACACGAGGGGATATGAGACACATACGCTAATACTTACAGGGAACATGGGCAATGGAGGGTTAAGTGGCTTGCCCAAGACCACAAGGAGTGCCTATAGGACTAGAAATCCCAGTCCCTCCGGCCTGAAATTGCTGTCCCCAGGTGGGACTTGAACCCCCAGCCCTCTGGCCTGAAGTACCTTGTCCTAACCACTAGACCACTCCTCCTGCAATGAATGAAAGCAAATCGGTAAAAAGGAGAACAGAGATACAAGCAAAACAAATACAAGGAAAATATACATTAACCAAAGTCAGCTCACAAAATCTAAAAAGAAGAGGCAACAGGAAAATATAAAACTACCTAATAGGAAATTATGAAATAACATGGCAATGTGAGACTTATGCGTCAACCGTATGAGATGCAGTAACAGCAGCTGATTCCTCCCTAGCAACCAGAAACTCCAGCAGCTGGCAGGGCTCAAAAAACAGAAATAATTTCTCTTTGTAGGAAACATGACATCTAGCAGGAAATTTCAACAAAAAAGTCACGCCGAGGGCTTAAAACCCAGGAACTCCTTTCTCCTCAGCTGGGTATCCCTAGCAAGATCAGGGAAAATGCGGACATGAGAGCCCATAAACTGCTCACTGAAATTTCTAAAATAGGAATGAAGAATTAGTGCTTTATCAGATTCAAGATCCAAAGTAATAAGGAGAGTAGTACGGGCAGTGATCAACTCCACAGAGCTCTCCAGAAACTCCGTGAGGTCTCCGGGAACCCCTGGAGCTCCACCGCTAGCTCCCTGGTTACCCTGGCCCACAGACAAATACTGAGCCCTAGTCAATGGTGGGAGATCCTCCCTGGACATCTTTAAGACCTCCTGGAAGCAAAGTTCCCTCTAATTTTCTGTAGGCTGTGTGTGCATAAAATATCAGCTGTGCAGCTTTTGAAGGAAGGTTAAATTTTTGTGCGCCACATAACGACACTCGGAGTTATATACTTTAAAATTTGACTACACGTCAGAATACAGTATGTACACCACATTGATTTTAATCAAATTAAATGAAAATAGACGATTACTAAATGAAGCGGAAAATTTCTAGTAATTACAATAACAACTTTTAAATTTTAAGACGTCTGTGCTGTTCTCTATCAGAATTAGAACCGTAATTTTTGTGCGCTCTGTTGTAAAGTATGTGCGCTCGCTCGGCGAGGTGTGCGCGCGCGCACACGCGCACAGCTTAGAGGGAACCGTGCCTGGAAGTACCTACGGACCATTTCCAAGGGCGATTGTAATGGAGATCTAGGAAAATTAATCAGTCTTAAATTGTTCTTCTGGACTTGATTCTCAAGGTATTCCATTCTCCTGGATGTCACACTCTGATCTTTAATGTGGGCATGATGGAGATTTATTTAGCTGCATTTATATCCTGCTTTTCACTGGATCAAGGTGGTTGGGGGATATGTGACACATATATTGATACTTACAGGGAACATGGGCAATGGGCAAGGGAACAAGGGGCACCTGTGGGACTAGAAACCCCAGTCCTTCTGGCCCAAGGTTGCTGTCCTCTGGTGGGATTTGAGCCACTGACCTTCCAGCCTGTGGTACCTTGCCCCAACCACTAGGCCACTCCTCCCTCCCAGATCCTGAAGTTGCTCAATTTCTCCATTCAGCTGAGCCAACTTCTCTTCCTGTTCCTTTTGAACTCTGGAAACGTCTTGAAAATCCTTACATAAGGTATTAGTTTCAGTACTTACAAATGTAGCAATAGTCATGAGAGAAGAATTCATTGTTGAAATAGCGTCCCACAGCACCTCTAATGTAACTTTAGGGGGCCTCTCCAACACACCAGCACCTGCAGTAACCAACGGGTAAAGCACCTCCTGGGTAGGGCTGTCCTCTGGCAAAGACACAGCCTCAGGTCTCACTTCATCCCCAGGAGCCCCACACGGATAAGCAAAGCCGACACCGGAGCCCTCTTCACTTCCCTGCACTGGCATGCTAGTCTTCACGCCGGAGGGAAGCACTCCTCTGTCAGCTGCAATGCTTCTGGGGCATGGTGGGGGGGCCCGCTGTTCAGGGGATAAGAAACCCCCGACGTGCTCAGGTCCGGCAAAAACACCGTACCTTCCGAAAACACTGCTCCCCCTCCTGGAAGAGAGAATCCACACATCGGCAGCGTTTTCTGAGCGGCGCAGCTAGAAGTAGCTTCACCCGAGGGTAGGTAAGCTTGCTTGTGCTTTCTTCTGCCCATAGCAGCCCACAAAGCCGCTCACCAGAAGCGAATCACCGCTGCCATCTTGCCCAATATCCTTGAACCAGCCCTGGTTATGATATTCTTCTTTGCATTCTCAATCCTTTTCCAAATAATTCCTATTTGACTTTTTGACTGCCACTGCACACTGAGTATAGGATTTCAACACATGTCCGCAGTCACTCCAAGGTCATTCTCCTGGTGGTTAATTCTAATATGGAACCCAGCATGATGTACCAATAGTTAGGATTATTTTCCCTATATGCATCACTGTGCACTTTGTCCACATTAAATTTAATCTGCCATTTAGATGCTCAAAGCCCCCAGTCTCTCTAGGTCCTCCTGCAGCTCTTCAGAATTTGCTCATGATTCAATAACGTAGAATAATTTTGTGTAACATTCACTACAATAAAGGCTGCGGCATTGTATCTACATTTTTTCCATTTTATAAAATGAACCCCCCTCCCCCAACAACAAAAAGAGCCCAGGACTTTGGCGTCATTACAATAAGTTATAAAAAAAGACGCTGAAACATTAGTGAAAGGCAAATTCAATTTGTTAAATAAAATTGTATTTCACCTCAGGGGCTGATTTACATTGTAGCTCACAAAAGTGTTATGGAAACAGCTTGAGCTGGGTCTCTTATTCCTCCTCTTTTGAATGATCCAAGCAGTAAAACTGCAATCGATTAGCTAACAAAAAGAAAAAATATATACAAGAATTAAAACCTCTATTGACTGCCTGCATCCTGGGACGAGAGCAAAGGACAGCGCTTAAAGATATCTCACGTAGTGGGACATTTACTAAGAGTTAGCGTGTGCTATCTGCTGCAGAATCTATTTTATTGCTAAAGGACCTGCGGCAGATAGATCATGTGAACCCTTAGTGAATAACTCCCATACTGAAGTTGGTGGTGACTTGATTTTCTTTTATTGCTTTCTATCCTTTATAGAAACATAAAAACAAAGAACATGACAACATGACATCAGAGAAGACCATATGGCCTGTCCAGTCTGCCCATCCAAACCAACAGCCACGTTTCTATTATTATTACTATTATTATTATTAATTATAGCAGTATTATTATGACATTTGATTACCCAGCGCTATCAATAGACAGCAAAGCGAGGTACAGTAAAATAGTAAAAGAATATACAAAGAAAAATCATAAATGGGGTAATTTTATAAAGTTTTATTCTTTTGCAAAGCATGTTTATAGCAGGAGAGGGCTCATGTAAAATTCCTCGGGGGTATATGTGGATATGACGTGGCTGCATGGAAAGAGCATTCCTGCTTTTATGCAATCTGTGTGTAAGCTTACCAGAGGTTTTACTTGAGTGGAGATAGGGACAGAATTGAGTTGTGTGCATGCATTTAATAAAATATGCATGTACACGCACACATTCCGACCTGCCTCGGAGCAAGTGTACATTTTTACAAGAGCGTTTGTGTGCTCCTGGGGATAGTTCTGGGTGTCTATTATAAAATAGGTACCTTTATAAAATAGGTACTTTTTGGACTTTTTACATGGAAATCCTGTTAAAAAATGAAATCAAAAATCTCTTCAACTTCCCCCCACCCCATAATTTAGCATGAGACATTTGCTGACCAAAGAACTTGATGTTGTTCTTAGTTCTCCCTCCTCCCTCTACGTCCCCTGTCTCAATCCCACCCCCTACCCCTCTTCTCCCTCCACCCTTTCCCTTTAGTTTAGATTGACCATTTGCATGTTAATTAGCTCCCTGCCTTTGTTACCAAGAATTGCTGCTCTTGCCTGTTAATGTAAAGTTGCTTGGTCTGATGTTTTATGCCTGTTCTTTATATGTTCTCTGTAAAGTTGCTTGACTGTTAATGTTCCTTGCTCTGATACTGAATAGTGCGGTATATAAAAACTAATAAATAAATAAAGACTACCTCAAACCGTCATGTCTTCACAGCTTTATGAAGCCTTAGATACTCTCTTTCTTCTGAAAGGGCAGTGGGGAGCAGATTCCAGTACGGGTGCAGAACAGCTAAAAGCCATCTGCACACTACTAGCTATTGAACAAACCTATAACTTCTGTTGTGAGGATCCTAAATTGTTTTTTTTGGGACATACCATGCTAACAGCTCAGTCATGTAAGAAGGACCCCTGCCAGAGCAATTAAAGATAAGCATCAGAAGCCTAAAACATATCCTAAAGTATACTGATAACTGCTGGAGTTCCATTCTCAACCCCAACAACAATCTTGCCACAGTGCTCTATACTCGTAGAAGTCTTAAGCGTTCTTTGATAGTACCATAAGGATTGCAATAATTTATAGTCCCTTCTTCTCCCTCAGAGACCCCATCTACTTGCCACATGCTTTCTTAAATTCAGATACGGCTCGATTCTGTCCTGCACGAGCCAGACGTACAAAGGGGATTGCGATTCTGATCCTGCAGCCACAGTCCAGCTAACTCAAATGTCCAGGGAAGTTATTCCACCCCGGGGGTGGAATAACTTCCCCGGACATTTCACCGGCCCTGGACATACAGGGCCAACATTACATTTTGGCCCTCTACGTCCAGGACTGGCGCCTGTCCACTCTCCACCCCGGGCCATCTCTTTCCTGCCCCCCTACTAACTTCCCCGCACAACTGGTGGGGACGTTCGTTGGGGGGGCAGCAGCCGCCACGAATAGCGGGGATGGACGTCTCCACTATTTGTGGCTCGGAATAACCCCCATAGTGTCCTTGTCTTTACCACCTCCACTGGGAGCCTGATTTATGTATCTACAGTATCTACTGCCCTTTCGGTACAGAAATATTTCCTTAGATTACTCCTGAGATAACCCCCTTTCGCCCTACTCCTATGACTCCCTTGCTCCAGTGCCTCCTTTCTGTTGAAAGAGGCCCAACTCCTTTGTGTTTATACCTTGGACGTATTTGTTTTTTTATTATTCTTTTTCTTTATTGAAATTTTTAACGTATCATTTGTGTATGGGCATTAGAGATACCACTACTGGAAGTTTAATTTTCATATGGAGGTATTTAAATGTCTCTGTTATATCTCCCCATCCCATTTTCAGGTTGTTGGGGTTTTTTTGCAAAGTATATATTAGATCTTTAAGCTTGTCCCCATATCCTTTATGAAGAACACTAACCATTTTAGTAGCTTCCCTCTGTAGCAACTCTATTCAGTTTGAGGGTCATTCTGCACCATGAACAGCAGGGATAACGTCCTGCCTGAACGTACATCCCCACTATTTGCCCCCCTACTGCTCCTGGTGTAAAAGCTCCCTGTATGAACAGTACTATTGTACAGGGAACCTTTCATGGGGCGGGGCGGGGCATGGGCGGGTCGTGATTCTGGACATAGAGGGCTGATTCTGAAGTCAGTCCTGCATGTCCGGGCTCAGCCTGTTAGATGGGGGACTTCTTCTACCTCAGAGGTGGAATAAGTCCCCTTGGACATGGGGTGACAGCAGTGGCCGGCAGTGACTGACAGGTGAGGGGTGCAGGAGCATCCCCGTAGCCTGACCCTGGCCATGGGAGGCTGCATCGAGGGTTGGGCTGTGGGGAAAGGAGGTTTTCAGCAGTAGCCAGCGATCACTACTCCTGAATGGAGCCTCAGTGCCATTGCAATGGGACACCATGGCACTGCGGCTCCATTCAGGAGCATGGCTGAGTTAGCCAGGTATGTGGCTGGGTGTGCAGCCGATCAGAATTGGGGCCTGGCCTGCACGTCCAGGCCGTAGACCTGATTCTGATCCCATGGGCATGTCTAGCCCCCGTGGGATCAGAATCAGGTGCTACCGCTGCACACCCCAATTTTGACCAGCCGTAGAGGAGCAGGATGTCTACAACAGAATTGGCCCCTTTATGTCCATTTCAAGGAATTACACACAGTATTCTAAATGAGATCTTATCAGAGATTTATACAGAGGCACTATTGCCTCCTTTTACCTGCTGGTCATTCCTCTCTCTATGCATCCAAACATCCATCTGGCTTTTGCCATCGCCTTTTCTAACTGTTAGGCCACCATAAGATCCATAGGTGGTCAGTGACCTAGCTGTTTGTGGGGCAGCGCGGGAATATTTATTTATTTAGCTATTTTTATATACCGCTTAATCTGAAAGTTAAAGCGGTTTACAGATCAGCTCAATGTAATACTTTTACATAGAATGAGAAATACAGAGAACTTCAAACTTCTTATATAGCACTTGTAACAGCAGGACTAACTCTAGGGAAACAATTCAGCAGCTATAAAGAACTTTGGTAGAAGAGGAAGATTATGGGTAGTGGAGCGGGACCTTTTAGGCTACGCTACCAAAGTGCTGAAAGAAGAGAAGGGTCTTGAGCTTCTTTTGTAATTCTGTGAGGTCAGCAATAGCTTGAATGTTCTCAGGGAGTGTATTCCATATGCTTGGTGAATAGAAAGGAAAGACTCAATTAGAGGCAGCCTGGCTGCTTTTCACTTTTTGATTAGGATGGCGGGTTTGTTTTGTGCATTGATTCTTCTGGTTCTGTTGTCTGGTCTTCTGTATAATAGAAATTGAAGGTAGACCAATGATAGGTTGTGGGAAACTTTGAAGATGGTAAGTATGGCTTTATATCTTGCTCAGCTTATTATGGGAAGCCAGTGTAGCTGGTTCAGCACTGATGTGATGTGCTTGGCTCTGGCAGCACTGGAAAGGATACAGGCGACAGAGTTCTGTGCCATTTGTAAAGGGTAAATTGCCTGTTTTGGTATACCTTGGGGGATTATATTACAGTAGTCAAAATGTGAGAACACCAAGGCCTGAAAGATTGCTTGTAAGTCATAAGAACATAAGATATGTTTATTATTTATTAAAAACTTATTATACCGCCCATCACAAAAGCATCTGAGCGGTTTACAAACGTATCAAAGGCTGCTGGAAAGAGACAAGAACGCCAATTCAAATGGAAAGGAAAGGAAAGAGTAGAGGTAAAGAATAGAAGGGGGCTAAATGATCAGAGAGCAAGTGAAGGAGTAGGCTGGTAAGTGCACTTCAGCGTGGGGGGGGGGAAGGGGGACAGTGGGAGGGGGAAGGTTGAAGGCGGAGCAGAAAAGGTGGATTTTTAGTTTGGCCTTAAAGGTTTTGATTGAAGATTCCAGGCGGAGGGTTGTGGGGAGCGAGTTCCAGAGAAAGGGCCGAGGAAATAGAAGGCAGAGGAATGGGTAGATTCCAGATGGGCCTGGGAAGGGGAAGGGAGAGGCATGCGATTTACATGAAAGCAACGGAGAGGACAATGGGAGGAGTGAAGGCGGACCAGATCAGCGCGGAAAATGGGGATACCAGTGTGGATCGACCTATGAACAAAAATGAGAAACTTGAATTGAATCCGGTAGGGTACGGGGATCCAGTGTAGGCGGATAAGAAGAGGGGTGATGTTGTCAAAGTGGGAGACGTGGGTAAGAAGGCGGGCGACGGTGTTTTGGACGCGTTGCAGGTGATGTAGTTGCAACTGGGGAAGACCGGCTAGAGAGATGTTACAGTAATCCAAGCGTGATATGACAAGGGAAAGGAGCAGAGTGGTCATAGAAGAGGGATTGAGAAAGGGATGGACAGCGCAAAGTTGCTTTAGGGTGAAAAAAGAGCGCTGAACCACAGAGGAGATGTGATCTTTAAAGGAAAGAGAAGAGTCAATGGTGACACCAAGATAGCGTATGGGAGTGACGACAGGAATAGGAGAAGAGGAAAGCAGAAGGACCAAGGGGGGGGGGGGGAGACAGGACTTCCTGAGGTGAACCAGATAGCTGAGGTCTTAGAAGGGTTGACATGGAGGAAGTTAGAGGAGAGCTAAGATGTCATGGAGGAGAGACAGTTGTTGAGAGGGGTGATATCAGGGGCAGTGGAATCAGTGTGATGGAGAAGGAGGATATCGTCCACGTAGTAATAGGCAGAAGCACCGTGTTGTTGGATCAGGAGAGCGAGGGGGGCGAGGAAGACATTGAACAGGAGGGGTGCAAGAACAGACCCTTGGGGAATGTCGCATGGGAGACAGGTAGAGGGGGAGAAGGTAGACCCTGAGAGAACTGAAAAGGATTGACAGGAGTGGAAAGAGCGAAACCAGTGAAGAACGGAGCCGGCAAGTCTAGCATCATGCAAACGTGAGATAAGGGTGCGGTGATCTACCAGGTCAAAGGTGGCAGAAAGATCGAGGGAGACTGTGAGAGAGAAAGAACCGTGATCGTGAGCAGCGTGAAGTTCGTTGAGGAAAGAGAGAAGAATAGACTCTGTGCTGTGGTCGGGGCGAAAACCTGATTGCCGGGGGTGTAGGGTGAGGGAGGATTCGAGGTGAGAAGACATTTTTTTATGCCATACTGGGTCAGACTAAGGGTCCATCAAGCCCAGTATCTTGTTTCCAGCAGTGGCCATTCCAGGTCTCAAGTACCTGGCAGGTTCCCAAAAGGCACACAGATTCCATGCTGCTTGTCCCAGGATTAAGCAGTGGATTCCCCCAGTCCTCTTTAATAATAGTTTATAGACTTCCTCCAGGAACTCATTCAAATCTGTTATGAGCCCAGCTATACTAACAGCTTTTACTACATCCTTCAGTAATGAATTTCAGAGTTTGATTATGCACTGAGTGAAAAAATATTTTCTCTGATTAGTCTTAAATGTGCCACATTGTAGCTTCATTGCATGTCCCCTAATCTTTCTGCTTTTTGAAGGAGTAAACAACCAATCTATGTTTATCCGTTCCACTCCTTCATTATTTTATAGACTTCTATCATATCTCTCCTAAGCTGTCTCTTTTCCAAGTTGAAGACCCCTAACCATCCCCTTTACCATTTTGGTGGCTCTTCTCTGTACCTTTTCCAGTTCTGCTATATCCTTTTTAAGATATGGTGACCAGAATTGCACACAATATCCAAAGTGCGGTCACACCATGGAGCGATACAGACAGTATAATTTTCTATTCCTTGCCTTATGATTCCTAGCATTCTATTTGCTTTCTTGGCCACAGCTGCACACTGGGCAGAGGGTTTCAATGTATTATCTACAATGACACCTAAATCTTTTTCCTGGGTGGTGATTCCTAATGTGGAATCTTGCATTTTGCAACTCTAGTTTGTGTTGTTCTTCCCTTACAGGCCGATGCAGAAAGCCGGTGCTGAAGTCGTGCACTATTAGCTGTGTATGCATTTTCATAATGTGCCGATAGCACGAGACTTCAGCACTGGTATGCAGCAAAGGGCATGTCTGCAAATGAGCTGTACACAAACCTTCAGCAGAAAGTTGCAAGGAGGGGAGCCAATGCATGTGCAAGCAGTAGATGTGCTACAAGTGGTTGTGTATGCATGCATGTAAATGTCAAATGCTCACGTTATGCGTACAGGACACATAGCTTCATTTGGCACTCGCCCCATAATAATCAACACTATTTCGCCCAAAAACATTTTTTTATGAAATCACAAAAAAGAGCCCTAAAATAAAAAATAAATAATATAAATGCGTCCAAAAAACACACAAGGATAAGAAGCAAAAAACATTTCTTCTTGAATGCTAACAACCAACCACCAACCCCTCAAGTGGCTGGCTCGACATAAGGAGTCGAATGGCCATATTATGCAGTAGTTTTTGAGTCTTCAACCCTACCAGTTTCAGGTCAGCCATAGGGCTAATCGGACTCACCTGAATGCAGATGTCCTTTCCCAGGTGGGAGTCCCAGGTGATGACCTTTCACACTGGGTAAATTGTTGCTCAGATGCCCTGGCCAGAGCATCAGGGTACAAGGGTTGCCAATGGGTAGTGGATAGCTGAATTGCTAAGGTAGTTGAGGTCTGGAAATCATCAGAAGTTGGAGATCATATGTAACAAACTATAGATGATCAGGCTATATGTGTGTGATAACCTTGATGATACACTCTGTAGAGGGACAAACACGTGGAGAAACCACTGTTGGTCAAGAAGGTGGTGATGAGCTTGGTGCAGGGCACAATATGGAGCATACAGATCTGACATAAAGAATACTGCTCTCCAACTCTCATAGCAGCAGGGCAGAGCTTGCCCTAACTGTCCTACTAAGCACCCTTCCCAATCAGTAACTGCATCACTATTGGTTGTAGGATGCTGTCTAGAGAATAGACTCACCACTGGGCACATCAGTGTGGGTCGCTACCTCTGCACACATAGTGTCAAATGGAGAGGGCATTGGCTTAGCAGCAGCCACACTATTTTAGCATTACAGCTGCTGGGAGATGAGACTATACAACACCAGGGCAGTAAAACACCTTTGAGGAATGGAGAACACCTCTCTCCATGAAGCATTACTTTCCACCATGGATGAAGGCAGTAAGGCTAGGGTGATTGATGACTGCATGCCCCACCACTAGGGCTAGGTATAGGGTAATTCTCAACAATAGGTGGGAGAGCATGCATGGAAAGGATGGAATGGAGTGCAAGGTATGCTAGAGTTACCTATAGTGTTCTAGCAATACTTTTGAGGACTCTAGCTTTTCTACTTGTCTTGCTGACTCCTCATCTATGGTTTCTAGCAGCTGTTGCTCAAAGTCACTGAGGAGCTTTGACTGCCCATCTGGACTGGTCTCCATGGCCTTCTTCTTGGTCTTGCGCTTTGCCACCCTCCACTTCCTTTTCAGTTCCTCTGTATGTCTATTTCTGTAGTATATGGCATTCACGCGTTGACATGTGCCCAGTCAATTTTTTACTTCTGGTAGGCATATACAGGGGCACTGGCATGGTGCAGGAGAGCATGCTGGTGCTTGAGCACCTCCCTCAGCATGAGTTCCAGCTTTCCTTGGCAGAAATAGTCTTTTCTGATAAGCTCCTTATGCTTGAGAACCATGATCTGCTCAGAATCAAGACAAATCACAGCATTTCTAAAATGGATTGCATATTTGTATGTACCAGTTTTATAGATATTATAGGGACGGGACCTTCATGCCACTAGTTTTATATGTGGTTTTGTTCTGAAATGACCTGCAGATGGGCACATGTATGGGGGATAAATAAGTGTAATAGTCATTTTACAAGCAGTTGAAGCCCATGAGACTGATTGTAAAATTGCTAGCTCATGGATGGTAATCGTACTGAGACTTCCATTGCCTGAGGTGGTCCCGATGCATTTGTAGGAGTTCCCTGAAGAGTACAGGCTCAGCCAAAGGTACACATATATGAGAGGTGCATTCTGTATGTCAAGGGCTGGTTGTTCACCTAAATGGGTCTCACCTGCATGTGTCAGTATGGACTTGACTTGCGTGCATCGCTCCCTTCTTGTTCCCCTCCCCTATCTCCTCTCCCTCCCCCCTCTCACTCTCCATCTCCCTCTGCTGTACCTACTCTATCCCATTTTTGGTCCTCCTTCCACCTCATCACCACTCCTGAACTAATCATTTCCATTTCTACAGCCCGGAAAACAGTTTGTCCTCTCGATCCCATCCATTCTAGTTGGCTTCTTGAACCCTCCCTGGCTTTAATCCCTCCCATTTTGTCCATGATTAATTCCCGTCTCTCTGCTGGAACCTTCCCCTCTTTATGGAAACATGACATAGTTCGCCCCCTTCTGAAAGGATCCTCCCTAGACTCTTTAATCCCAGCATGCTACCGTCCAGTTTCAAACCTCCCCTTCCTTGCAAAGATCCTCAAAAAAATTGTTTTCTCCCAACTGTCACAGCATCTCACTTCTATCAATTTCCTTCACCCCCACCAATCTGGATTTCGAAAAGGTCATAGCATTGAAGCAGTTCTCTTAGCTTTTTTGAACGAACTTCACTCCTCTCACGATAGGGGTGATATCTCGGTGGTGGTTTCATTAGATCTCTCTGTAGCTTTTGATCTTGTTGCCTATCTTTAAGGCACAGAGGGCTAAGCGGATAGCATCGAAAATCGCTGCTACCTGGTTAGCCCTTTCCTACGCCCTCGCTCTGCCCTGGAATGCCACCAACACTCCCCAATACTAACCGCATAGCATCTGGGCATGTTAGGGTCTTATCCGGGATTTTCGAAAGGCATTAAGTCCCTAATTTATTTATTTTATTTATTTATTTAAAGTCTCTTATATACCGCACTATTCGGCATCAGCGCGGTTTACATGGAACAGAAATGCTCAGTACAGTTAACACGTATGAGTTCACAGATAACAGGGCAAATAACTTGGATAACAGGGGTAACTATTTACAAACTAATGCGCCAGATGCTATGCGTTTAACATTGAGGCATGTTAGGGGCGCTCTGGGGCAGAGTGGGGGCAGAGGAAAGGACTAACCAGGTAGCAGCAATTTTTGATGCTACCCGTTTAGCCCTCTGTGCTTTAAAAATAGACAAGGCTTTTCCTCGCCTATCTTTCAGGTGCAGGGGCTAAGTGGGGAACATTGAAAATCACTGCTACCCAGCTAGCTCCTGCGGCTTCCGGGTTGTGCAGTGCAAACCGGATTTTCAATGCCGAGGCCAATATGACCCATGCATTGAAAATCTGGGTTAGATGGATGGCGGACAGGCTATTCGCCGACGCAGCACATAGCACCGCCCAAATGAAAATTGGGCCCTATATCTTTAGGGCTGGATTATTTATTTAATTTATTGCTCAACTTCTCTATCACTTTAGCATTTTTAACACATTTTATCCTCCTCTCCACAATATATTTTATCAAAGTTCTTTAAGTTCATTCAGTTTATGCTATTTTTATGTGTTCCTTGCTTCACATCATTTACCTTTTATGTTTTATATCCTTAATGTTTTCATCAACGTATTATTACATCTTTATGTATGCTCATTTTATATGTACATATTATTTGTAGCTTTTACCCCTTACAGAGGTTCTGCAGAAACACGACCGTGTCGGGTTGGTTGAATATTCCTGTGTGCCCAATAAAATTTGGTTTGATACCTCTCCTTGGACTTATTTCTTGACTTCTGCGAGTATGAGTGCACTTTTGGTTGGACTATACCTGGCATCATAGGCCATGCAGACATTCTATGTTCATGGGCCTCCATGTCCAGTGGTACATATCTCTGGGGCTCTCATAACCCTTGTCTGACAGCCAGGTGCAGCCATTCTAACCTATTGACTTGTCTAGAGAGCTATGATGTCTGCTACTCTGCTGTGAACATAAGAACATAAGAACATAAGATATGCCATACTGGGTCAGACCAAGGTCCATCAAGCCCAGTATCCTGTTTCCAACAGTGGCCAATCTAGGTCATACGTACCTAGCAGAATCCCCAAAAGACAAAGGTTCCACAATGCTTATATTGGGTCAGGCATTGATATCCTGGGTCCCTTTTTAATAATGGTTTATGGACCTTTCCTCCAGGAACTTGTCCAAACCTTTTTTAAACCCAGCTACACTAACAGTTCTTACTACATCCTCTGGTAACAAATTCCAGAGTTTGATTACACGTTGAGTGAAAAAATATTTTCTCTTATTTGTCTTAAATAGTTTACCCTGTAGCTTCATTGCATGTCCCCTAGTCTTTCTATATTCTGATAGCGTAAACAATTGATCTACATTTACCCGTTCCACTCCATTCATTAATTTATAGACCTCTATCATATCTCCCCTCAGCCATCCCTTTTCCAGGTTGAAGAGCCCTAACCTTTGTAGCCTCTCTTCATAGGAGTAGCCTTCCATCCCCTTTGCCATTTTGGTGGCTCTTTTCTGTACCTTTTCTAATAACGCTATATCCTTTTTAAGATACGGTGACCAGAATTGCACACAATATTCAAGGTGCGGTCGTACCATGGAACGATACAGAGGCATTATAATATCCTTTGTTTTATTTTCCATTCCTTTCCTTATGATACCTAGCATTCTATTTGCTTTCTTGGCCGCCGCTGCACACTGCGCGGAGGGTTTTAACATATTATCCACGATGACTCCTAAATCTTTTTCCTGGGTGGTGGCTCCTAATGTGGAACCCTGCATCGTGTAACCATAGTGTGGGTTGTTCTTTCCTAGGTGCATAACTTTGCACTTGTCCACATTAAATTTCATCTGCCATTTGGATGCCCAGTCTTCCAATTTATCCAGATCCTCCTGCAGTTTTCCACAGTCCTCTTGGGTTTTAACAACTTTAAACAGTTTTGTGTCGTCTGCAAATTTGATAACCTCACTCGTTATTCCCTTTTCCAGGTCATTTATGAATATGTCAAAAAGTAGCGGACCCAGTACAGATCCCTGGGGTACTCCACTAGTCGCCTTTTTCCATTGGGAAAATTGGCCATTTAGCCCTACCCTCTGCTTTCTATCTTTTAACCAGTTCCCGAGCCACAATAGTACACTGCCTCCTATCCCATGACATTGTAGTTTTGCCAAAAGTCTCTGATGAGGGACCTTGTCAAAGGCTTTCTGAAAGTATGTGGCACTCCATACTGTAGATACATGGTGCTAGCATGCTTCTCATGGCCTGGTAAGATATAGGTGGTCTTCCCTGGAGCCTATCATGTGCTTGCCATGTATGCCAAATGTGCCATTTATTACCCTCTGGCTGCTGCAGATCCTCTTATATTTTCTGCAGCAGTAATGCATTACGTAAAAGTGTCTATAGAAGAAGAATGGGGTGCACATGATTAGAGGTCCACTCAGTTTTTGTGATACATCCCATACTCCTCACAAGTGCTTTCTCTGTTAGTCTACCAGGATGAAAGGTCTTCATCTGAGGGGTCAGTGCTGTCCAGGTCAGTGGGAACTGCAGCATGTGGACATACTGGAAACATGCAATCAGTTGCCAAGCACAAAAGTGCTCCTGCACTTGTTATGTCCTACTGCCCAGTACAACTTGTGTGTCTCTGTCTTGTGGGTGAGTGCCATATAGACCCTTTATGGTTAGGATACTTATGGTGTGGCTTCTAGATTAAGGGCCCGATTCTGAGATGTGCCTTGTGGGGCTGCATGTCCCAGTGGGATGTGCAGCCCTGCAAGCCATCCTTCCCCTAGCCCCCCTCTGACTCTCCCCACATGACTAGAGCAGCAGGATGGGGAGAGCTGGTGAGGAGCAGGAGGGGATGGAGTCTGGGCAGAGCAGAGCTGAGCTAAGGTGGCAGGACATACAGGTAGAATAAGCAGCACAAATGGAGTGATTGGGGCCGAAACCCCCCTGGGTGCCAGGGCCAGATGTGTGCATGTCCCCGCTGCCTGATTCAGGCCACAGCTTCCCAGCCGTGGGTCGGGTGGTGGGGATGAAGATGGTTGGTGGCACGGGAGCCAGGGGAGCCTACAGGGAGGATGTTCCTGCAAGCATGCACGGGCACACTTGGCCGTCCTCGGGTCTGATTCTGTATGCAACAGGAACATTTTGCTCCCATGGTACAGAATCTGATCCTAACTGGCCCATTCTGCTTGGGGCTGTCCAGATATCCCGGGTGTGCCCCTTTCAGAATTGGGCTCTATGTATGCTTACACACCTGCCTTGGTTAAGTATAGCAGGGAGGTACCCTGTCTGCCTAGATGCCTGCATGCATGCATTGCCTTGCCACTATGTGTTTACAGTCGCATGGCATCTCCACATATCTCCATATGGTACCACCTGGGATACATTCCCTCTCACTATGTGGCATCCCCATTCAGGTGGTATTTATCACAGATTGGTTGACCATGCTATAGCATGTGCCAATGCAACTATGAAAGTGTGGTTATGAATTTGTGTGTTTGCTGTGGGAAGGGGGCCTGTTCTCTGACAGGCAGGATAAGAGCTTGTGGCAGTTCCATAAGAGTTGGTGCTGGGGGATTGGGCACCCATAGACAGTCCTTGATAGGATGTTAAGGTAGCAGGCATTAGTGAGGAATAACTGCAGCATTAAGGGGTTTACAAGCAAAAAAGGCACTGGGCGGGTAGGAAACATTCCAGTGGTAAGGACGTAATGGCCTATTTAACTTGTGTTAAGAGGATAATGGGTATTAAGGTGTCAAGAGTTCACCTTAACATCTTAAAATGGCTGGAGAAGGTAGCAGCAAGGAAAATCAATTTAAAGGTGAGGGATGGAAGGACAGGTGGGAGCTGATGGACTTGTCTGATCCATGGGCAATAAATTAATGAA
This sequence comes from Ichthyophis bannanicus, assembly GCA_033557465.1. NCBI lineage: Eukaryota > Metazoa > Chordata > Amphibia > Gymnophiona > Ichthyophiidae > Ichthyophis > Ichthyophis bannanicus. Next base: position 679,861,432 of record CM066033.1, read on the forward strand.
TGAAGTGGAACAGGTAAACATAGATTGATTATCCTCGTCCTGCGACAGCTGTACTGGCTCCCAATAATTGCAAAGGCAAAATTAAAATCAATCCTGAACATTTTCAAAATCTTCCACCACTGCTCTGCAGATGCGATCCAGGATGTAATAACCAAGGATGTCAGTAACAGGCCTAGAAGAACCAACAATGACAACAGGATCACCTTACCCACAGGTTATCACAAGACTAAGCAAGTAACATCTAAGAGAGCTCCCTAGCTACTGGCGCCTGCATTATGGAACTCCCTCCCCATGGACATAAGGACCCTAAATGATACCAAGGACTTCTGCAAAGCTCTCAAGACCCATCTCTTCACCGAGGCCTATGTGCAACCACCTTAGGTTGCCAAGCACTAGATACCACCAATGTGGCCCACTAGTTACCCTCACCACTTAGCCCCAACCGCCCATCCCCATTTAGATGTACAGTATAAGTAGATAGCTTTTTACGTATGTGAATTGTATCTCCTCCTGTTGAATGTATGCCTCCCAATGTCTTGTTGACCACTTTGATTGAAGGATAAAGTGGTATACAAAACTGTCTAAATAAATAAAATAAATAAATAAAAATGATTTACATCATCAAAATACAGAAAGACTAGGGAGACCCCTGCCTTACACCTCCGTCATTTAAGATTGTGAGTGGGCAAGGTGCAAATGTCCAAGACATCAAAAAGGTTAGATAGAATTTGTCACAGTCCTCCTCACTTCTCATCACCACCAAAAAATTGTCTATTAGACAACTTTTTGGTGGTGGTGAGAATCGAGAAGGAATGTGACACATTCTATATACCCTTTTGATGTCTAGGACATCTGTACCTTGCCCACTCACAATCTTAAATGACAGAGGTGTAAGGCAGGGGTCTCCAAATCCAGTCCTGGAGGGCCACAAACCAGTCAGGTTGGCAGGATATCTCTAATGCATATATATCTCATGCATAGTCATTAGGGATATCCCGAAAACCTGACTGGCTGGTGGGCCCCATAGGACTGGGTTGGGGACCACTGCTTTAGGGTGTCTTGCACCTATGCATTATGCTAACAGATGTACGTGTGATGGCCTATGGTTTATCAGAACTTATGAGCAGGTGCTGGATTTTCCCAGGGTTGGATTGTGCCAGTCACACCCATGATGCACTGCACATGCAAATCAGCTGTCCACAGATACACACCATGGGGAATGCACCCCCACAGCACCTCGGCCTGGTAGGGGGAAGTGACCATGTGCAACCCCACAGCACCTCGGCCTTGTGGGGGGTACTGACCGTGTGTTGTACTGGTACAGAGTAGCTACACACCGTCACATTGTGCGGGTACTGTGCTCACCCTGAGGGTGCAGTGAGGCGCCCAGCACCAGGTCCACAGCACCGTCCATGGCTGAAAGAGGCCATAGTGCAGGTCCAAAGCAGTGTTAATGTGTGAGATAGGTAGTTTCTGCAGACACACCTTGGATATCTCTGTCTGTTTCAGTCAGATGTAGCCCCCATGGACCCCCAGGTGGCCCATGCACCACCCCCACCCCCCAGGGCTGAGGGTGGCAAACAGGTCTCCCAACAATAGATCCACATTCTACCTCCCTGCAAAGGTGGCAGTAGAGGGGAACATCAACCCCAGTCCTGCTGAGGAACAGATACCCCACAGGGCAGTCAATGCAGCTCTGTACACATCCATAACACAATAGCAGACAGACATTAGGCCTGGATATGGTAAGCTGCACCCCACCACTATCTGACATGCTCCTGCTGCAAGCCATTAGCCATTGCACCCTGCAAGCCTCTCCATCAAGACACATACCAGCTGCAAACAGCCTGCTAGTTAGTCCATAGTGCATGCACCCAGAACCGGGATGTCAGCATACACAGAAAGCAGATAAATTAGTGACTGGGCCCCAAAAGGAAACCCATATCTATCACATGAGAGAAATACTATATAGCACTATGGGGTGCCTAGCCATGCTGTGATCACTGCACAGTCAGGGTGAGAGTGATCTCTCAGCAGGACATACTGAGGTCACCCTGTCTGTGTAGGTGGTGGCCGGGCACTAAAATGTCCCAGTCAGTGCCCTATGCCCTGTGCAGATGCACCATGGCCAGGCCACCCTGTCCGGCCTATACCCATGGTACCTTGCTCCTCATTATTCACATTGGCAGCCCAATACTGGCAACATTGCTGGCAGTGTGGGCTGTGGAAGGTGTTTGCAGCCACCACACACTGGATAGACAGACAGTCACCCCCACACCTATGCCAGCATTGTGCTACTATAGAGGTGTTCAGCAGCCATACCCACCACACCAGTCCTGGGCACAGTACAGGCATGGATATGGTACGCAATACTGTTGGGGGTCACTCCCCAGGGTGGTAAACACTATCAGAGACCAGACCTGCAGCACACACCGCAGACATCAGAATGATTGTTATGGTGGAGCTCAATGAGCAAAATGTGCTTAACGTAGAAATTGATATCTGCCAGTTATCATAGGAAACGTTTGATAGCTGTATGCCATATACCCAGGTGTAGGGTGGCATTGCTAAGGTATGCAACTGCTAGTATTGGGAGATACAGGCAGGGCCCAATGTCCTGCCTCTCCAGGAGGCATTGGCCAATGGGGCCTGTGGGTGTGTGTGTGGGTGTGTCTGCCCCTGTTGGCTGCTGCTTTACGGCAGAGTTTCCCAACTCCAGTCCTGGTGTTCCAAACACTGTTCATGTTTTCATGCTGTCCCTCATAAATATGCATGAGCTACATCTGCATACCATGGGAGTGGTGCATAGATATGCAGCACAGGCATCTTTATTAGAGGCAGCATGGAACCTGAATGGTGTGGGGCCCTCCAGGACTGCAATTGCGGGACTCTGCTCCAGGTAATGCGCCTGTTTATGGTGTCTGTGTTTGGTGTGGTAAAATATAGGCGTATTAACCATGCATAAGTTCTCTGCAATAAAGGAGTATCTTTACTATCACTGTTTAGTGGTGGGTAAAACTATGTGGACTGGGTTGGCAGGAGCCCCAGCTGGGATTTGAACCTATGGTCTTATAGGCACTGGCTGTGTCCGTTGCACCACACTGTGGCCACAGAAACAGTGCAGTCCCTGGAGATAGGAAAACTGGCCTGACGAGTCAGAAACCCTGCTCTGTCTGCACAATTGTACTGTGGGCTCATTTACCTTGTATGGAGACAAAAGTGCACATAAACCTCAAAAAAGACCTCGAAAAAAGGGGCAAACACCCATAACCAAGCTGGGCAACAATGATAACATTGGGCAACCTTAACAAACACTCCCAGGAAAGCTCCAATAAAATGAACTGACTTTTGAAAGGGTCTACGGCACGTAGACCCTTCCAAACATCATTTCTTTTTTTTGGAGCTTTCCTGGGAGTGTTTTTTATTGTTGCCCATTGCTATCACTGTTGCCCAGCTGAATTATAATTTTTACACTGTTTCTTGTGGTCATTTTAAAGTTTTATTTGAAATTTTGTTCTGTGCACATGTATCACACAGCTCACGTTTTTTAGGTTTCCCCGGTTTTGCTGTACATTACTGATGGAAATGGTTTCTCTTCCCTTTAATATGCCTTTAACGACAGGTTTTCATTCGCGTTGGAATTGAGCTCAGAAATTCAGCGCGTTAGTGTGGGGGGAGCCTCTCCCCGCCCACTCTCTGCCCATTGACCCCTTCTCTCCGCCCACTCTCCACCTTCTGCGGTGTTTTAACGCGCCGCGGGGGTTTACGATCGTTAACTGCGGTTAACGCGCGTAACGTACACTTAACGATCATTCGCACGTCAGAACGCGCGTTATGATGTGCGAACGATCGTTACGTGTACGTTACGTGCGTTATTCACGATTACCGCAGTTTAGTAAACATACCCCTTAGTGATATTTTGTGATGTTTTTAATTATTTAATTATTTAATTATATTTTTGGTTTATCTTATAGTTTTTATGTGGTATTGAGAGGGATAGTTTAGCAGTTTAAAAGTAGCGGTTTCTTGGGATATATGTAGTTTGTGATTTGTATGGTGGTTAGGTTACAGAATAATAGGTTTAATTTTAAGTAATTTTTAATATTTGTTTAACCTCATGTTTTAGATTTTAGGGTTGTTGCAATATATCGGTCATACGGTCTGTTGGAAGGATACAGATTAACGTTTATGCGGAAAAGGGATTGGCGATTGTAGTATCGTTATGTATTTATTTGCCATCATTATAGTTGATATTTATGGTGGTCGCAGATGTTATGCATATTTAAAGAATTGTAGTAATCGTTTATTTTTAGTAGTTGTTTTAAGTATGGTATACGCGGTGGCTGTTTACCCCTATTTAAGATCATGACATCATTAGTATGATGCGAGTCTTTTAAGCGCATGCTCCGGCGTCTTTTTACAATCAGTAGTGGATTTGGAAGCGTTTAATGTGTGCGGTGCAAAGGCGTTGAAAAGTGAGTTTTTGTATAATAATTGAAATTTTCCTTTATATGCGTTTCAATGGGCAGTGAAGGAGGGAGCTTATATGATATAGTATTGAGAGTTAATGGGCAACTTTTAAAAGCACTGCCTGTAGTTTCACCGCAGTACGCGTTTTTCAAAACCGTCCCGAGGTATAAGATATCGGGTTAAGTTTTCAACCCCCTCGTTTGCAATGCGTTCACAATGTTGAAATAGCACTTTTATGAGTAGGGGTATGCCACGGTAGTGAGCCCTCGTTAGGTATGTTTTTTTAATATAGATGAGAAGGGTGGGGGCTATATGAACTGATGGAAATTGGCGTTAAAATACCTTTTGTTTTCTAAGTTTTTAGCATCAGCCACCACGACATCTTTTATTCCAAGTGGAAGTGAATGACGTTCCAGGTAGCATGATTTTTATATGTCCATTCAAAATTTCTTTTTATCACACGACATTACAATGCAAATTTCTTTTTATCACACGACATTACAATGGTGGTTACTCTCTATGGTGGGTTCATTTACCTATAGATTTTCCTCCTTGTCCCCCTTTTTTTAGCAATCACAGTGCGTTGGAAGGTTAAGCAGTTGATAAGGTATGGGTAGTATATGAATGGTGGTTTCTTATTTATATGTTGGTTTGTCATTTTAATTAATTTATGTATATTAATTATTCATTTGATATTATTTATTATCTTTTAGATATTAATGTATATAAGTTTAAATGATGATCTTTTATATATATGTCAATTTTATTATGGGCTAATTTAGGATTGGTGGGATATGTTCTTTTAATGGATCATTATGGTTGAATCATCTTTGTTTGCTGTGCTGATTTCTGGTTTTAGCTCTGGTTGTATTTAATCAGGACCTTTTATTATTTTTTATATTTATTTTTAGGCCTCTGGTTATAATTAATGATCTTTACATGTGTTCGTATTTATTATTGTTTTTATGCATTTTATAGCCTGCCCCTGAAGAAGGCAATGAAACACGGCCTGTGTCGGGCCATAGGCTTTTTAGATTAATAAAGTAAGTCCTTCAACTGCTGTCCACGTCTCAGACGACAAGTCCATGACATTGACAAACCGAGCTACAGAGCAGTTTCAGTGGTCACCCTGAGGGTGAGGATGGGCGCCCAGAACCTGGTCCCCAGAACGTGCACTGCTAGAGATGGTCTCTCTGTCCTGTACTGTATAGGTCTACATCATTGCCATTGTGTGTCAGATATTATCTGTAGTGTTTTAGGCTAATTACCTTGTTTTATGTACAATTGCAGCATGCTGTAGGTGCCTATCACATCTGGGCTCTGTTGGACAGGGACTCCTTCTGAGAATAGTGCATATCTCTGGTCAGTGTTACAGTAGCTGATGCCATGCATGCTAAATGCCATGGGTTCTTCTAGGCTTGTGTGGGACTGCTGCTATTGTCCTGCTGGCCCTGCCATGAACATAGTGAGCAGGGCAGGAACAACTACTGTCCCAACCATCAGGGCTTACCAATCTTGCACAACAAGCACAGTCAGACTGTATCTGATGCCCTTCACAAGGCTATTACAGCCACGCACATTCCAGCTGTGACCAGCCCACTGGTCTACACACAATGCATGTGTACAGAGTGACCTTGCACACCCAGCATTTGTCTCAGAAATTGGGTTCCCAGGATGGGGAGAGAAACCACATCACCAGAGCCTGACACTATACACCACCCAGGCCATGCATGAGGCAGATGGACACTATAAAGTGTCAGCCATTTGTCCTACCTCCAATGCAGACACCTCCTGGGCAAACTGCTCAATTTCAGGACATACCCACAATCCTCTGCACCTCATCATGTACATTTGCAGTCTAAGGCTGGTAACAGCCTAGGCAATGTGAGGCACAAAGGGCCACAGATCTCTGGAGAGACATACCCTCATATACACACACACTCACATTGCTGCACTGTGGATGGTTGGCATTTCTGCCTGCCATTTTGGTCTCCATATCCTCTCAGGTTTGTTAACTTGTGCAGGCACTAGTAATGTGCTCTGACAGTAATGCCCATTAGCATGCCTTTGTTATCAGCCTGCCTTTCTATCCATCTGTGGATAGTGGTGCCTGTCTGTATGAGTGATGGGTGCTTGCTGGCCGATCCATTGGGGGTGGCAAATGCTGGTGCTGTACCTGCACTGTAGGCTAAAGTGTGCCCATAGGGATATGTAAGATATGACCCACAGCCAGGTCTTGAACCTGTGACTCTCTGCTCATGGACACACTGGCTTTGTGTGTTGCACTACAAAGCTGCCATATGGATACAATAGTCCATGGGGCTGACATGTTTCCCATCAGATAGACCTTGGCGCATGTTGCAATATTCAAGGCACAAAGGATCAGGACATGGCTCTGGTCTGGTCTGGTGCAGGTAGGTTCTGTTGAACCTGCCACCAACACACCCACACCATGCAGACATGATCGCATGCTGTCAGTGGTATAGTGCGCAGTCCCAGCCCATCCAACATGTGTGTTTGACAGGTGCCTCTGCACCAGATCCAGATGGGGGGGGGGGGGCAGAGGCACACATGGACTGCCACGCTGCCCCCTCAAACATCTGCCTTTGCAGGGACCCTATCCCCACTTGACACTGATGTGTCTCAGGGCAAGGATGAGAAACTCATCTGTGGTGTTTTCCTGGGCAGCTGCATTTTGCAGCTACCTGTAGGGCTACACAAAACAAAAAATCCCCACAACCAGGTATTCCAATAGACATCAATAAAACAAAAGAATACCCAAACTCCCAACTGCAATCACCAAAAGTTCTTTTGTCGGGCATAAACCGCAAGGCGAGGAGGACACACCTCAACACCTCACACAGTACATACCCCTTTTTTATTTTTTATATATGTATCTCATATCTTTGTTGTATTATTTCTTAAAAACCAGAAAAAAGGCTTCACACTTATCTGCTCAAGCACGACGTGCACGTTTCGAAGCAACCTGCTTCTGTTTCAAGTGTCCCCAAAGCAAAAATAGTGTGTCCATCGCTCACAAATCCAAGAAACGCCGAAATTTTTTGGCGGGTGACGTCAGAAGGCCAATCAGACAGGCCAATTATATAACCGCCTACTAAAGGATAGCCAATCACAAACAGCAGGGAAACCCCACCACAGGGGAACCCCTACCTCGATTGGTCCAAATGTCACAATGTCAGCCAATCAATGTCCTTGTTTAATCCTGCAGGAGTCATGGAGTTTAATAGGAAAATCCATCGTTGCTCGAGAGTTCTTAAACGAGCCAATCGATCTCCTCCCCTCAGATCACATGGCACAAAATCAATGACAGTCCATTTTAAATGATCAAACTGGTGATGAAAATCTAAACAATGTTGTACCATCGGGGCTGTCAGTACAGAATGTCGCAATCAGGACGCATGTTCACCCAATCGTGTCTGCACCACGCGACTAGTGCTACCTACATAGTATTGGGTACAAGGGCAGATAAAAATGTATACAACAAAAGCTGATGCACAAGTAGTGTGCCAACGACGATGAAAAACCTTTCCCGTGATCGAATCAGTCCAAGTCGTACCTGATATAGCTAAAGGACAATAGCTGCAATTCCCGCATATCTCATGAGCGCCCAATCTACCATCAGGCGCAAGCGGCTGATCAGTACAGGTAGCAGATCTTACCAGCCAATCTCGAAAGTTACGACCTCTCGAGTATGCAATTTGCAGCGGCTTATTTAAACTTGAACAAAGAGAGAGTACTGACCAATGCTTCCTCAATATTGAAGCCACCTTGCCAGAATGACTCATATAGGGCAATACTCCAGTCACCCGGGAAGGAGTCCCGTCCCCAGAAGGGGGAGGCACATCATTGTCGAGATACCACTCCCGATGTGAATACAAAGCCCTCCTATATGCCCTTGAAATGATCACCTTAGGGTAGCCTTTTACTGACAGCCGTTGCCACAAATCCATGGCATGATGTTTATACTGGGCCGTAGTAGAACATAGACGACGAATTCTCAAAAACTGTCCAAAGGGCAGTCCACGACGTAGAGGTTCTGGATGAAAGCTGCCAAAATTCAACAGACCATTTCTTTGTACCGGCTTCCTGTACAGCGTGGTTAACAATGTTGATCCCTCACGGTAAACAAGCATATCTAAAAACTCAAGTTTATTTATTTATTTATTTTATTTTATTTATTTATTTAACATTTCTTATATACCGCGCTATTTGTCATCAGCGCGGTTTACATCAAAACAATAGAACACTTGACCAGATACATTGGCCGTCGTTTACATAAAACGGGGAGTTAACATGGAGGAGAACTTGGGGAACTATTTACATTCAAGTTTATAGCAAACTTAGGAAACTATGTACAAATCGGTTGTATTACATATTAGGTATGATTACAGTGTTTTACATCATGTAGCGGCTGTATGATATAGTGGGGGTGTGTGGGAGGTAATGGGGTATCGGGATGGGTATAATGTAAGAGAAAAAGGTGGTGTTTGAGGGCTTTTCTAAATTGAATAAGGTCTCTAATAGCTCTAATGTGTGGGGGGAGTTTGTTCCAGCATACGGGGGCATAGTTCCTGAAAGCCCTATTGGTGGTGATCTGGTTGAGTTTTGCGGATTCAATTGGTATAAGTAGCATGTTGGCAGCCTGGGATCTCCTGTATCTGTTGTCTGGAGGACGCGTTATGAGGTCGGAAATGGATGGGGGAGCTATCATGTTGAAGGCCTTGAAGGTAATGAGGAGGGTTTTGTACAGGATTCTACTGCTTATGGGAAGCCAGTGTAGTTCCTTTAGAATGGGGGAGATGTGGTCGACCCTTGAGGTTCCGTAGAGCACACGGGCTGCCGCATTCATGGCTAGCTGTAATGGCTTGAGGGAGCTCTTTGGAAGGCCATGTAGAACTATGTTGGCATAGTCGAAGTGCGGTGTGACTAGTGCCTGGAAGATGGTGCGGAAATCCGCGGATTCCATCATGGGCCTAAGATGCCGTAGGGTTTTTATCTTGAAATAGATGGTCTTGACAGTGCGTTTGATATGTTCCTTGAAGTTGAGTTGTTGATCAAGAATTACCCCGAGATATCGTATGTTGGATTTGATTGGAAGTTCCGCGTCTCTGACTTTGAGTGTTGGTGGCGGAGAGAAGGCTTTATTCCTTGTGATCATTAGTACTTCCGTTTTCTTGAAGTTTATCCGGAGGTTCTGAGTGAGTAGCCAGTCAGTTATTGTGTTGAAGCAGTCAACTAGCACTGTATAGTCGGGACAATTGATGGCAATGGGTGTGAATAGCAGGACATCATCGGCATACATAAGACACGATATGCCAAATGAACGGGCGATGTCACAGATTGGTTGCATATAGATGTTAAAGAGCAACGCGGAGAGGGAGGATCCTTGGGGTACACCTTGGTGCTGTTGGAAAGGTTCGGAGGTGGTGCTTTGAATCCGGACTTGTTGATATCTGTCTTCGAGGTAGGATTTACACCAGTCCCACGCTTGATCTCGGATTCCCTTCTCATGTAGCCGGGTGAGAAGCTGCAGGTGGTCTACGGAGTCAAATGCTGCTGATATATCAAGGAAGATTAGTGCGAAGCCATTCTTTATAATGTCAATTCCATTGATCAGTGAACTGGTTAATGTTGTCAGTAGGGTTTCGATACCGTGTGCTTCTCTGAATCCATGTTGAGAGGGATCCAGTGGTGAGGAGGAGTCAACATGCTGCTGGATCTGTCTAAGGGTTATTTTCTCTAGGATCTTAGCCAGAAAAGGGATACTGGAGATTGGTCTGTAAGATTCCTCTTTCTTTGGATCAAGTTGATTGTTTTTTAGTAGTGGGCGGATGGATGTGTGCTTGAGCGCATCTGGGAAGACTCCTGTTTCGAATGACAACTTGGTGATGTTGGCTATGATAGGGCTGAACTCCGTGCGCATTGTCTTGATCCAGTGCGCTGGGCAGGGGTCGGTTGGTGCGGTCGTGGCGTTGATTGATGCAATTACTTCTTCAATGGTCTTTGTTGATGGCGGTGAGAGTTTGGTGAGTGTGGACTGGGAAAGAGTGGTTTTGGGATTTGTGGTATGGTTAAGATGAGGTGATGATGCCATTGTAGTTACCTTTATTGATTTTGATTGGATGTAATTCGCATATGCTTGTGGCTGAATACCTTCTTGTTGAGGAGGGGAAGGTTGGTTGGTAAGGGATTTCACCAGCTGGAAAAGGTCTCTTGGCTTATTTAGTGAGCGGCTGAGAATTTCTGCATGGAATTGTTTCCTTTTGGCCCACGTTGATTCGCGATGGGTCTTCAGATATTGTTGATAGATGGCTTGGTCTGAGGTATTTCTAGTAGCTCTCCATTTCCTTTCGAGTTTTCTGAGTCGGAGTAGGGACGCTCGTAGTTCCGGGGAAAACCATGGGGCGGCGTGTTTCTTGGTGTCTCTTCTGTCCGATGCGGTTTTTTTGTTGTTGGCAGGCTGTTGAGCGTAATGGGAGAGGGTCTCGTTCCAGTTGGACATCATGTCATTCAGGTTGGTTGCTGGTTGATCAAGTTTTGGGAGAACGTCACTAACGATTGTTTCCCTGTTGAGTTGCTTGAAGCGTGTGGTTCCTGATGTTTCCGTTGCACTTGGGCGGTGGCACGTAGAGTGTTGCGTTGGTAACTGGAATGTTATTAGATTGTGGTCTGACCAGGGGACTGGTGAGATAGTAAGGTCAAATTGGTTTGATGTACTCATAGCTGTATGTGGGATGAATATTAGGTCAAGGGGGTTTCCTCCTTGGTGGGTGGGATCAGTTATAGCCTGCTTGTAGTTGAGGTCAGCCATTGCTTCGAGGAAGGCTTTGGCTAGGGTGGGTTGAGTGGAAGCGAGATTAAGGTCTCCTAGTAGCCAGTTAGGTTTGGAGGGGTCTTCTGGATTACATGCTAGGTCAATGATGTCTGAGAGCTCATCTGATCCAATTCCTGGGGTTCTGTAAATGAGGTTAATAGTATTGTATTTGCTGGTGATGGTTAGTGTATTCAGGAGTTGCGTGCTCTTGGTAAGGCTAGTCCGGTATTGTAACAATGTTTTTGCAAGGATCAGTACACCTCCTCCTCTTTTGTTTTCCCTATTACAGGTATAGATCGAAAAGTTAGGTGGTGTAAGGTGATTCAATATGACATTGTCTGATTCAGAGATCCATGTTTCTGTGACCATTAGCATGTCTAGATTGTGCATAGTGATTAGGTCAGTGATTACCGGCCATTTATTACGGACAATGTGAGCAGTATATTTTATATGCGGTTTAATGGTATCTAGCCAGCCAATAAAATCTTGTAACGAGGCTAAATCAGAAAGCCAAATAAAAAAGATGTCATCAAGAAATCTTTTCCATAGTGCCACATTAACAAATCCTGCTGAAGAAAAAATGTATTGTTCCTCGATTGCCGCCATATATAGCGTTGCAAGAGAAGGGGCTACTGTTGCCCCCATTGCGATACCAAAAATTTGCTGAAAGAAGGCTCCTTCAAAGAGGAAATAATTTCGGGTCAATACTAAAGAGATCAGGGCAATCAAAAAATCTTTGGGTAGTCGAGATGGTGCCGAAGTAAATTTAGATTGCAAAAGATCAACCACCTCCCCTTGATCCACATTAGTATAGAGGGCCACCACATCTAGTGTAACAATATACCAAGTTGTAGATGGTAAACTAAGTGTATGCAGACAGCTCAAAAAATGTGTAGAATCCCGTATATACGATTGCACAGCAGCAGCCTCCACTTTGAGAAAAACATCACAGAATTTCGACAACGGTTCAAGAACCGACCCTCGACACGAAACTATTGGTCTGCCAGGGGGGTCAGATAAAGACTTGTGGATCTTGGGAACAAAATAAATCACCGGTATTTTTGGGCAAGAACAAGTAAGAAATCGCAATTCCCGAGATGTAATCCAATTTCGGCGTTTCTTGGATTTGTGAGCGATGGACACACTATTTTTGCTTTGGGGACACTTGAAACAGAAGCAGGTTGCTTCGAAACGTGCACGTCGTGCTTGAGCAGATAAGTGTGAAGCCTTTTTTCTGGTTTTTAAGAAATAATACAACAAAGATATGAGATACATATATAAAAAATAAAAAAAGGGGTATGTACTGTGTGAGGTGTTGAGGTGTGTCCTCCTCGCCTTGCGGTTTATGCCCGACAAAAGAACTTTTGGTGATTGCAGTTGGGAGTTTGGGTATTCTTTTGTTTTATTGACCTGTAGGGCTACAGCTGCTGGAGCTATCGACCTCTTCCTCCAGAGCTGGCTTCAGCAGAAGCAAGGGGGGCCAGATGGGATCTATGGCTAGGCTTCCAGGACCCTTGGACTGCCCGACATGACACACCACCTTACCGCAGCAGCAGCATGTTTGTGTACCACCACTGTCACTATGGGATGTTGACACACATCATAGATGTGCCTCTTGGGCATCTACCTGGTCTGCCATGTTCACTAGCAACCCACACTGCATGCCCCATATGCCACCTCCTTTGCCACATTTGTACCATCAACATAGTGCTCTTTCATGCTTGGCCACTATGCTGTTGCTGCTAATGGAGCACTACTATCACTACCTTGGGCTCCCCTGTCTGTGCATCACATTGCAGACGTTAAAATAGGTTTTCTCCCCTCCAAATAAACCTTTCCGTGAGGTTTTACTTGGCGTTAGGGCTCCCAGTGTTAAAGGGCTTTTACACATGTTGCGCAACAGGTGTTAAGGGAGCACATGCTGTTAACACCCACTCTCTGCACCGTTAATGCTCACTCTGCCTACTCCGCCCTTAGTACTGCAGGAACCTTTAACACCCATTAAAGCATTAGTAAACATACTCCCTTGTGTCTTATGCCCCTGCCCTGACATTTTGACAACTAGTCTTCTGTAATCTTGATCATGGTGACATCTGTATCATCAACCATATTATTTTCCTACGGCTGCATTTGCTTTGCATACTTTGACTCTGCTGATGGCTTTGTGAGTGAGTATGGCTGGCATGCTCTATTTTCTTACCTTTAATGCTGCTGCCCTTTTCTGGCCCACAGAATCTATTGCCCTAGGCGGCTATCTTGTCTTGACTAATGGTTGGAGTAGCCCTGATTCCTGTGTCTTCTAGCCTACATAAAGGGTGCCAGTGTACAGCTAAATGGCGCCAAGCAAGATGTGGGTAGAAGTGTGAGAAATGTTTTTTTTACCTGGCCAAAGCCATGCAGATCTTCTCTCCGACCCTCATGCTGCAATATAGGATGCCCTCAATGGCATAAATTCTGCCCAAGCAATCCTCGCAATGCGGGGGGGTGGGGGGGGCAGGCTAGAAGAAGTCCCCTTGGGCCCAGCAATTCCCATGCTATAGTGGCAGAGACAGAGCATGCAAACAACATTCTTACTCTAAAATAAGTTTGACATGCTGCCTCCCACTGTCTTGATCCCTATAAAGCACTGTTTTCTGATAGTCAGAGGCCAGAAAAGTACCTCCTACTGCAAGGCCGAAGTCTCGCGATACCAGAGACTTTAGTCCAGCAGTGGGATCTGCTTCTCCAATGTTTTACAGGGAGAGAGGCAGCGGGAAATGGTACGGCAAATTTCTTTTATATTAAGTATGATGTTTACACCCTCACTTGGTTTGCAGCTTGTCGTGCTGTGAGGGCTTGTGTGCATCAGTGATGCTGAGAGCTAAACTATCGGTAGTTTAACTACTGGCAGGGTCTCCCAAGATGGACAGGTCTAAGCTGAGGTGCCAGACCAAGACAAACCACCCATCTGGGCAGCAGCAGAATGGGATGGTGTTGACGGCGGAGGATCACATTTCTGTGACAACGGCAACAACACCAAACTTAAACTGCACGGAAGAAAGGCCTGGCAATCTACTTCTGTATCTTGCCATAAAAACCCAGTGGATAGTTACAACAGAACAAATTGTGCTGTAGTGCTGGAAGATGAGACCCCCCAGGTCAGAAGGCACTCAACTAGCTACTGGGGAAGAGCTGAAGACTTTTCAGAGTAAAGCCAGCATTTATGATGTGGTTGAATCAAAGCCCTTGGGACGTCTGACTGCTGATGTAGCTGCGCATGAAATGAGAGTCAGGAGCTGTAAAGATGTCTTCCACATTGGAACATGGAACGTACGAAGCATGAACCAAGGGAAGATGGAGGTGGTCAAGAATGAAATGGAACGTGTACAACTTGATCTGTTGGGTGTCAGCGAACTGAAATGGACTGGCATCGGGCACTTTGCATCAGATGATCACATGGTCTACTATGCTGGAAATGAAAGACAAAGAAGAAATGGTATTGCATTTATAATAAAGAAGAAACTTGCAAGAACTGTAATGAAATACAATGCAGTCAGTGAACACTTAATCTCTATTCGTCTACGAGGAATGCCTATCAACACAACTATAATTCAAGTATATGCCCCAACAACAGCTGCAGAAGAGAATGAAATTGAAGAGTTCTATGAACAAGTACAAGCTGAAATTGACAGAACATGCAAACAGGCTATCCTGATAGTCATGGGTGACTGGAACGCAAAAGTTGGCAACAAAGGAGAAGGCAAAGTAGTTGGAAAATATAGACTTGGCAACAGAAATGAAGCTGGAGAAAGACTGATATAATTCTGCAAGACCAACGATCTATTCATCTCAAACACCTTTTTCCAGCAACACAAGTGGTGACTGTACACATGGACTTCACCCAATGGATTGTATAAAAATCAAATTGACTACATCTATGGAAGTCAACGATGGAAAAGCTCTATAACATCATCAAAGACAAAACCTGGAGCTGACTGTGGTACAGATCATCAACTACTAGTATGCAAACTCAAGCTAAAGTTGAAAAAGAGCAAACCACTCATGAATGCAGCAAAATATGACCTTGAGAATATACCACTGGAATTTAAAGACTGCCTGCAAAATCGATTTGCTGCTTTAGATACAAATGACAGAGCTCCAGAAGAGTTATGGAATGACATCAAGAAGGTTGTGTTGGAAGAAAGCGAGAAGTCTCTACAAAATGTGAAAAAGAAAAAACGGCCCAAATGGATGATGGAAGAAACTCTGAAAATTGCCCAGAAACACAGAGAAGCTAAAGCCAGAGGAGAAAGAAAAACAATCACAGAACTCAACAGAGATTTCCAACGTGCAGCAAGACAGGACAAGGAAAAGTACTACAATGATGCATGCAAGGAAATAGAAGCAGAAACTATTAGAGGAAGAACAAGATCGGCTTTCCTAAAGCTACAAGAGTTAAAGAAAAAGTTCCAGCCTCGAACTGGAATGTTACAAGATGCTCAAGGTTCTATGTTGAATGATGCTGAGACAATCAAGAAAAGGTGGAAGGAATATACAGAGTTTTTATATGATAAAAATCAAGTGGACCAACAGCCATTTCAACCAGTACCTTATGATCGGGAACTATTGGTGATGAAAGAAGAAGTTGAAGCAGCATTGAAAGCCTTATCAAAGAACAAAGCACCAGGCATTGATAGCATTCCCATAGAAGTATTACAGCAATCTGATGCAGCTGTTATCATACTTACAAGGCTCTGCCAAGAAATATGGAAGACAACATCATGGCCAACTGATTGGAAAAGATCTGTGCTTATACCAATACTAAAGAAAGGTGATCCAACTGACTGTGGAAATTATCGCACAATCGCTCTGATCCCACATGCCAGCAAGATTCTACTAAAGATTATTCAAAAGAGACTACAACCATACCTGGAACAAGAACTACCTGAAGTGCAAGCAGGGTTCAGGAAAGGGTGAGGAATGAGAGACATCATTGCGGATGTGAGATGGATCCTTGAAAAGACTAAAGAATACCAAAAGGATATCTATCTGTGCTTTATCGACTATAGCAAATCTTTTGACTGTGTAAACCATGAGAAACTCTGGGCCACATTAAGAAGCATGGGTATACCAGAACACCTGATCGTACTCTTACACAATCTGTACATTGATCAAGAACAACAGTTCGAATGGAACAAGGAGAAACAGAATGGTTTAAAATAAGCAAAGATGTAAGACAAGGCTGCATACTTTCCCCCTACCTGTTTAATTTATATGCAGAACAAATCATCAGAGAAGCAGGATTGTATGAAGACAACAGAGGTGTGAAGACTGGTGGAAGACTCATCAACAACCTTCGCTATGCTGATGATACCACATTACTGGCTGAAAATGAAGTTCATCTGAAACATTTGCTTCTCACAATCAAAGAACATAGTCTCAAAATGGGCCTGCACCTTAATGTAAAGAAGACAAAGATCATGACAACTGGCATAATCAACAGGTTCATCATTGAAGGAGAAGAAATTGAAATCATGAACAACTTTAACCTACTTGGATCAACTATCAATAAAGAAGCAACAAGCAGTCAAGAAATCAGACGACGCATTGCTCTTGGCAGAATGGCTATGAAAGACCTAGATAAGATTCTCAAGAGCAGAGATGTCTCTCTCCATACAAAGATTCGACTTGTTCAAGCCATGGTATTTTCAATAACATCATATGGATGTGAAAGCTGGACAGTGAAAAAGATAGACAGGAAGAAAATTGATGCCTTTGAATTATGGTGCTGGTGGCGAATACTGTGTATACCATGGACTGCCCGAAGAACAATCCAGTTGGTACTAGAGGAGATCAAACCTAAGCTTTCTTTAGAAGCTCAGATGACAAGACTTTGACTTTCATACTTTGGACACATCATGCGAAGAGAGAGATCATTAGAGAAAAACATCATGCTTGGCAAGATAGAAGGTCAATGCAAAAGAGGAAGGCCAGCAATGAGATGGATCGATACAATAACAGCAGCTTCGGGTACCAGTCTGTCAACAATGAGCCGCCTGACTGAAGACCGAACACAATTTAGGATAGCTATCCAGAGGGTCGCCATAAGTCCACTCAGACTCGACGGCACTTAACAACAACAACAACATAATGTTTACTGGCTGCCATGCTTCTTTATAAAGTTTTCAGGGGGGAAAGGAGTGGAGAGAATAAGGGGAGAAGTGGTCCCCCACTCTTCTCATTGATGCCATCATTGACATGGGAGGGACTCAGAAAAGTTTTCTTGGGGGCTCCTCATTTGAACTTACTTCACTGGGTGCCCTGCACCCACCAAGGAGGTTGAGGACGTCATCATTGGCTATCATAAACCAGATCAGGAGCAGGGTTCTGGCCCATGAAAGTTGGGCTGTTGCTTGGTTGCTATAGCTGTGCTCTACTGCTTTAGGATATTATTTTGCATGGGCATGCATGTGCATCGGAGGTAGGTACAATTGATTCCCCAGGGGATTTGGCACCATGTGTGTATGTGCTCAGGCAGGCATGTGTGTTTTTTACAACCATGGCAGAATTTACACATGCATGGTAGTCATGTGGGGCCCAAAAATACACAGATATGCACAAACAGTTGCCCATCCGCCCCCATGATATTTTCTATGTCTGCATGCCATTTGCTGGTTTGAAATACTTTATCATCTATTTTCGGACGAAGCTGCATGTCTTTATTGAGAGTCTGCCTTCAATTTTTCGAAGTGTAGGACCTTCCATTTCACATCATGTGCATGTGGAGGTCACCATGAATGTTTTAAAAAAATATGTTGATGTCAAGGGGGCATGCACATGCATACCCTCTCTTCTAAAACTGACATGGATTTTCTACTGTTTTCACTTCCATGTCTTATCCACCCTCTAAACAGCCTTTCTATAATGTGCCTTAAAAGGAAGGGAATGCACAGAGTTCCTTTATGTTAAATGTCTTCCCCAGGGGGGTAACTGTAGGGTCCTGTGATATGTGGTGGCATAGTTTGCAGCGTAGTATATTGCAAGGACTTCTTCCATTTTCTTCTTTCTGAGTTTCTGGTAGAAGCTTGCTTTTAGCTGTGTGTTGCTTCAGATTAATTGGTTGTCAGAAGGCCAGTATCAGAGGAGTAGGGAATATCTCTTTCAGTGATTCATCCTCCAGAAATACAGTCTATAATTCTTTTATGGTTGTTCTCAGTTTTTCCAGTTTTGGATTGTACATCACTTTAAGGAGTACTTCTGTGGTTTTCTTTTCTTGATGGTGCAGAAGATTTGCCCTGGATGTTTTAAGTGAAGAAGCAATTTTCCTGGAGATGATTTTAGGGTTGTACCTATTTGTTCAAAAGAATCAGTCAGGACTTTGAGCCGTTTATGCCTGTCTCTTGGTTCAGAACACACACACAGTGATATGGTGTGCTTGGCTCTGTGTAATGGACTTTTGGGGGTTATTTTCATAAGGTGCGCTTATATTTACACTTGTAAATCATGTAGTGCATTTATACTTGTAAATCATGGTAGTTTAGTGGTTGTGAGCATAAATGTCCATTTACGTGCATAATGTAGATGGTCAATGTTCTTAAAGTCCGTGCATCAGATTGATGGTGTGCACTTTCATTATGGGCATGCAGAGGGGTGGGTTCTGGGTAGAGCATACATGGAGCAGAGATTTACATTGAGGATTATAAAATGCTAACATTTAATCATGTTCTTGCAAAATCTAGGTGCAGGCATTTTCACCCTCCATAGGACCGGCATTAAGGGGTATGTTTACTAAACTGCGTTAGTGCAAATCGCATTAGGAGCCGCGTTAGTGAAAGGAAAGTCAAAAAAGGACATGGGCGGGACATCGTAACGACTAACGCGCGTTCCAAAAACTAACGAGCGTTACAGGGCGCCGTGGCGCGTTAAGCATATGAAGGCATACAGACACAAATCATTGAAACAGAGCTGTAGCACAATGGTTAGTGTACTCATCGCTGTTACAGGCAGCACGGGTTCGAGTCCCCAGTGTGCCTAATGCAGAATGCTGTCCCAGGCAGCACCTTGTACATTACATAGGGAATGAGGAGGCATGTTTTTCTTTACGTTCAGTAGTTGTTAGTGAAACACACTCTCGCAGTGCGCATAGCCATGTACATTGGTACGTGCGTGGATGCATGCGTTGTTACGGGCGTAGCCCCGTGCGTTGGTACGTGCGTACAATCGTGCGTGGGTATGTGTGTTTTTACCAGCTTGGGCAACTTATAGTACAGACAATTTAGGGTGTCTTGCACTTATGCACTATGCTAACAGATGTACGTGTGATGGCCTATGGTTTATCAGAGCCTGAGAGCAGGCACTGGATCTTCCCAGGGTTGGATCGTGCCAGTCACACCCATGATGCACTGCACATGCAAATCAGCTGTCCACAGATACACACCATGGGGAATGCACCCCCACAGCACCTCGACCTGGTAGGGGGAAGTGACCATGTGCACCCCACAGCACCTCGGCCTGGTAGGGGGTACTGACCGTGTGTTGTACTGGCACAGAGTAGCTACACACCGTCACATTGTGCTGGTACTGTGCTCACCCTGAGGGTGCAGTGAGGCGCCCAGCACCAGGTCCACAGCACAATCCATGGCTGAAAGAGGCCATGGCGCCGATCCAAAGCAGTGTTAATGTGTGAGATAGGTAGTTTCTGCACAAACACCTTGCAGTCAGGTGTAGCCCCCATGGACTCCTTCCCCATGCCAAACAGGGTCTCCCAACAATAGATCCACCTTCTACCTCCCTGCAAAGGTGGCAGTAGAGAGGAACATCAACCCCAGTTCTGGTGGGGAACAGACACCCCACAGGGCAGGCACTGCAGCTCTGTACACAGACAGACATCAGGCCTGGATATAGTAAGCTGCACCCCACCACTATCTGATATACTCCTGCAGCAAGCCATCAGCCACTGCACCCTGCAAACCACTCCATCAAGACACATACCAGCTGCAAACAGTCTGCTAGTTAGTCCATTATGCATGTGTCCAGTGGATACACATGCACCCAGAACTGGGATGTCAGCATACACAGCAAGCAGATAAATTAGTGACTGGGCCCCAAAAAGAAACCCATATTTATCACATGAGAGAAATACTATATAGCACTATGGGGGTGCCTAGCCATGCTGTGGTCACTGCACAGTCAGGGTGAGAGTGATCTCTAAGCAGGACATACTGAGGTCACCCTGTCTGTGTAGGTGGTGGCCGGGCACTAAAATGTGCCTGTCACTGCCCTATGCCCTGTGCAGATGCACCCTGGCCAGGCCACCCTGTCCGCCTATACCCATGGTACCTTGCTCCTCATTATGCACATTGGCAGCTCAATACTGGCAACATTGCTGGCAGTGTGGGCTGTGGAAGGTGTTTGCAGCCACCACACACTGGATAGACAGACAGACACCCCCACACCTATGCCAGCATTGTGCAACTATAGAGGTGTTCAGCAGCCATACCCACCACACCAGTCCTGGGCACGGATATTGTACGCAAGACTGTTGGGGGTCACTCCCCATGGTGGTACGCACTGTCAGAGACCAGACCTGCAGCACACACCACAGACAGCAGAATGATTGTTATGGTGGAGCTCACTGAGCAAACTGTGCTTTATGTAGGAATTGATATCTGCCAGTTATCACAGGAAACGTTTGATAGCTGTGTACCATATACCCAGGTGTAGGGTGGCATTGCTATGGTATGCAACTGCTAGTATTGGGAGATACAGGCAGGGCCCAATGTCCTGCTTCTCCAGGACGCATTGGCCAATGGGGCCTGTGGGTGTGTCTGGCCCTGTTGGCTGCTGCTTTACGGCAGAGTTCCCCAACTCCAGTCCTGGTGTTCCAAACCTATTCGGGTTTTCATGCTGTCCCTCATAAATATGCATGAGCTACATCTGCATACCATGGGGGTGGTGCATAGATATGCAGCACAGGCATCTTTGTTAGAGGCAGCATGGAACCTGAATGGTGTGGGACCCTCCAGGACTGCAATTGTGAGACTCTGCTCTGGGTAATGCGCCTGTTTCTGATGTCTGTGTTTGGTGTGGTATAATATAGCTGTATTAACCATGCGTATGTTCTCTGCAATAAAGGGGTGTCTTTACTATCACTGTTTAGTGGTGGGTAAAAATATGGGGACTGGGTTGGCAGGAGCCCCAGCTGGGATTTGAACCTGTGACCCTCTGGTCTTACAGCCACTGGCTGTGTCTGTTGCACTACACTGTGGCCACAGAGATGGTGCAGTCCCTGGAGTTAGTTAAAGCGGCCTGACGAGTCACAAACCCTGCTCTGCACAGGTTTACTGTGGGCTCATTTACCTTGTATGGAGACAAAGGTGCACATAAACCTCAAAACAGACCTCAAAAAAAGGGGCAAACACCCATAACCAAGCTGGGCAACAATGATATCATTAGGCAACATTACACACCACTCCCAGGAAAGCTCCATCACAATAAAATGATCTTTGAAAGGGTCTACGGAGCGTAGACCCTTCCAAACATCATTTCTTTCTTTGGTGCTTTCCAGGGAGTGTTGTTCATTGTTGCCCATTGCTATCACTGTTGCCCAGCTGAATTGTGCTTTTTACAATGTTTCTTGTGGTCATTCTTAAGGTTTTATGTGAACTTTTGGTCTTTGCACATGTATCACACTGCTCACGTTTTGTAGGTTTCCCCGGTTTTGCTGTTCATTGCTGACGGAAATGGTTTCTCTTCCCTTTAATATGCCTTTAACGACAGGTTTTCATTCGCGTTGGAATTGAGCTCAGAAATTCAGCGCGTTAGTATGAGGGGAGCCTCTCCCCGCCCACTCTCCGCCCATTGACCCCTTCTCTCCGCCCACTCTCCACCTTCTGCGCTGTTTTAACGCGCCGCGGAGATTTACGATCGTTAACTGCGGTTAACGCGCGTAAAGTACGTTTAACGATTGTTAGCACGTCAGAACGCGCGTTCGGACGTGCTAACGATCGTTAAACGTACTTTACGCGCGTTAATCACGATTATCGCACTTTAGTAAATATCCCCCTAAGTGTTTACGCGTAGTTTGATGCAAATTTTTGACCACTTATGATCTTGTGTTATAAAATATATGTGGACCCTATTTTATAAAATAAGCATGAAATATGTGCATTAAAATGCATGGAAATCTAGATGACCCTTATAAGATCTTTTTGTATATGAAGGAGCTCATTCTGTTCCAACTCAAGGAAAGGAGTGGTAGCTCCTGAAAGCTAGCCAAGAAATATATTATCTTAGTCCAATAAAAACCTATTACCTTATTTTTTTTTTATTAATGCTTATTTCTGTAGGAGGACTAGCACAGCAACCACACACTCTTTTACCCTCGTTGTGAATTGTCATTCTCATGCTAGCTGCTATAAGAGGATCTCTTAGGGTTCACTTTGGTTTAAAAAGGCAGGCTGAGAGAATGGGAAGGAATGAAGGAACAGCAATTCACCATTAACACAGATAAGGAGGCATGCATCACTTCCCTTAATATTGGCAGGCATTTATTTTGCCATGAGCTGACTGGAAACATTGCAGAGAGGAGTGCACTTGCTGTGTTTAGTGTCTTATATAAATCTGTAGGTGATGGAGAGAGGATTATCATTCTCCTCTCCTCCTCACCAAAGTCAACCCCGACAGATTTTGCCCAGTTGTACCTATGGGCTCATAGTTCTTGCTTTCCTGGGTAATTTCAAACTATAGATGCAATTGATGCATAACAAAGACTGGATCAGCTTGTCAGGATTGGTCTAGGTGAGATGGAAAACCTGTTGTAAATCTTCCTATTCAACATGCAGCTACAGTCTGGAACCAGGCATTGATCTGCTAGAACATGAGCAGCTTCGCAGAAGGCTTTTAATTGAGACTGGATTAGTGATTGAGAATGGAGGCAGCCCCCTCACCATTCTCCCTACCCCATGGAGTATAGCTGATGATGTTTGACTGAAGGAGGAGGCAGGAAGAGGAGATACAGGGAAGGGGATATGTGTGCAGAACGTATATTTTGCAGGGCAGGTGTTAAAACATACTGGGGCCTAGGGCAGAATTGTGGGAAGAAGCTTCAAAGCTCAACAGCAGGATGTACCTTCTTCAGCTTTGGGCATACTTGGGACCTCCCTTGGCATGGGGGCACAAGCAATTCCCCTGGTTGTATTGCCACTCTCCCCCCCTCCATGCTGGCCGTGGCTCAATGTACAAAAATCATGTGATTGGGGGTCTTATAGAGGCAACATGAGAGGGGTGGAAAATACTTTCTCCCTGACAAGGTGGTGGATGTCTGGAATCAGCTACCAGCATAAGTAGGAGTATGCTGAGCCAGAACGTAAGCGTGTTTTGGACAGACAGAGGGGCATTGTGAGCCCATGAAGGAAGAAGTCCAGAAACTGAGGGTCTATAAGTGCTATAGCTGTCAGGGAGCAATTGGGATAACTAAGTGCACAAATAAGAACATAAGATATGTCATACTGGGTCAGACCAAGGTCCATCAAGCCCAGTATCCTGTTTCCAACAGTGGCCAATCTAGGTCATACGTACCTAGCAGTTTCCCCAAAAGACACAGGTTCCGCAATGCTTGTACTGGGTCAAGCATTGATATCCTGGGTCCCTTCTTAATAATGGTTTATGGACCTTTCCTCCAGGAACTTGTCCAAACCTTTTAAACCTAGCTACACTAACAGACTTTACTACATCCTCCGGTAACAAATTCCAGAGTTTGATTACACGTTGAGTGAAAAAATATTTTCTTTTATTACTCTTAAATAGTTTACCCTGTAGCTTCATTGTATGTCCCCTAGTCTTTCTATATTCTGATAACGTAAACAATCGATCTACGTTTACCCGTTCCACTCCGTTCATTAACTTTATAGACTTCAATCATATCTCCCCTTGGCCGTCTCTTTTCCAGGTTAAAGAGTCCTAACCTTTTTAGCCTTTCTTCATAGGAGTATCCTTCCATCCCCTTTACCATTTTGGTGGCTCTTCTCTGAACCTTTTCTAATAATGCTATATCCTTTTTAAGATACGGCAACCAGAATTGCACACAATATTCAAGGTGTGGTCTCACCATGGAACGGTATAGAGGCATTATAATATCTTTTGTTTTATTTTCCATTCCTTTCCTTATGATACCTAGCATTCTATTTGCTCTCTTGGCTGCCGCTGCACACTGGGCCGAGGGTTTTAACATGTTATCCACAATGACGCCTAAATCGTTTTCCTGGGTGGTGGTTCCTAATGTGGAACCTTGCATTGTGTAACCATAGTTTGGGTTGTTCTTCCCTAGGTGCATAACTTTGCACTTGTCCACATTAAATTTCATCTGCCATTTTGATGCACAGTCTTCCAATTTATCAAGATCCTCTTGCAATTTTCCACAATCCTCTTGGGTTTTAACAACTTTATATAGTTTTGTGTCATCTGCAAATTTGATAACCTCACTCGTTATTCCTCTTTCCAGGTCATTTATGAATATGTCAAAAAGCAGCGGACCCAGCACAGATCCCTGGGGTACACCACTATTCACCTTTCTCCATTCGGAAAATTGGCCATTTAGCCCAACCCTCTGCTTACTATCTTTTAACCAGTTCCTGATCCACAGTAGTACACTGCCTCCTATCCCATGACTCTTTAGTTTTGCCAAAAGTCTCTGATGAGGGACCTTGTCAAAGGCTTTCTGAAAGTCTAGATACACTATATCAACCGACTCACATTTGTCCACCTGTTTATTCACACTTTCAAAAAAACATAACAGATTAGTAAGACAAGATCTTCCTTGTCTAAAGCCATGTTGGCTGTCTCCCATTAGGCCATGACTATCTACATGCTGGGTAATTTTATTCTTTATGATGGTTTCTACCATTTTTCCCGGTACTGACGTCAGGCTCACTGGTCTGTAGTTTCCCGGATCACCCCTGGAACCCTTTTTAAAAATTGGTGTTACATTGGCGATCCTCTAATCTTCAGGTATTAGAGATGATTTTAATGATAGTTCACAGATTACTAATAGCAGGTCTGCAATCTCATATTTCAGTTCTTTCAACACCCTTGGATGTATACCATCCGGCCCAGGTGATTTGCTACTCTTATCTAATAGTTGTAAGACATCTTCCCGATGTATCGATATTTCCTTCAATTCTTCCGCACCTTTAAATACCACTTCAGTCATGGGTAACATCCCTACATCTTCCTCAGTAAAGACCGAAGCAAAGAATTCATTCAGACTCTCCGCTATCGCCTTGTCGCCTCTTAGTGCCCCTTTAACTCCTCTATCATCTAATGGACCAACTGACTCTCTCACAGGTTTTTTGCTACGAATGTACTTGAAAAAAATCTTTATTTCACGTTTTTGCTTCCGCAGCAAGCTTCTTCTCAAATTCTCTCTTTGCCTGCTTTATCAATGCCTTGCATTTGACCTGCCAGTGCTTGTGCTGTTTCCAGGTTTCATCGTTTGGCTCTTTTTTCCATTTCCTGAAAGATGTTTTTTTGGCAACAACAGCCTCTCTGACCTCACCTTTAAACCATGCTGGCAGTTTTTTGGACTTCCTTCCACTTTTCTTAAAGCGTGGAATACAGCTGGTCTGGGCTTCCAAGATAGTATTTTTCAACAACACCCAAGCTTGATGTAAGTCTTTAACCTTTGCAACTGCTCCTTTTAGTTTTTCTTAACTATTTCCTCATTTTATCATAGTCTCCCTTTTGAAAGTTAAAAGGTAGTACTGTGGATTTCCTTACTATCCCTCCTCCACTAATTAAATCAAAGGCGATCATGCTATGATCACTATTGCCAAGTGGTCCCAACACCCTTATCTCTTGCACTATATCTGGTGTTCCACTAAGGACTAGGTCTAATATGGCTTCCCCTCTGGTCGGTTCATGAACCAGCTGCTCCAAGAAGCAGTCATTTATTTCATCTAGGAACTTTATCTCCCTAGCATGTCCTGCCGTGACACTGACCCAGTCGATACCAGGGTAATTGAAATCACCCATTATTATTACCACGCTGTAACATTTTTTAGCTTCCTTGATTTCTTTGAGCATTTCATCATCCATTTGTTCATTCTGGCCAGGCGGTCGATAGTACACCCCCACTGCCAGCGCCTTCCCCTTCTTACATGGAATTTCAATCCATAGAGATTCTACAGCAAATTCTGTTTCCTGCAAAACTTTAATCCTTTCTGACTCAATGCCCTCTCTAACATAGAGCGCAACCCCTCCACCAATTTGATCAGCTCTATGATTACGATATAGTTTGTACCCAGGTATCACAGTGTCCCACTGGTTGTCCTCCTTCCACCATGTCTCTGATATTCCAATCATATCTAACCTCTCATTTAGTGCTATATATTCT
This sequence comes from Ichthyophis bannanicus, assembly GCA_033557465.1. Taxonomy (NCBI): domain Eukaryota; kingdom Metazoa; phylum Chordata; class Amphibia; order Gymnophiona; family Ichthyophiidae; genus Ichthyophis; species Ichthyophis bannanicus. Next base: position 679,888,107 of record CM066033.1, read on the forward strand.
AACTCTCCCATCTTATTTTTTAGACTTCTAGCATTTGCATACAAGTATTTTAGAGACTGTATTTTATTCATATTAATTTGGCTATTGGTAGACATGGGTAATTTGGGATCTTTAAGCTCTGTCTGCTCCTTACTCGAGGGCATTTGGGCTACTTTACTCTTTTTTGGAACCTCTCTGCTTTTGGTAGTATCCTTCAAGGATACATTCTTCCGAACCATCCGCTCTTGCGCGACTGTCGGCTTTCCCCTATTATCTAGTTTAAAAGCTGCTCTATCTCATTTTTAAAGGTTAATGCCAGCAGCCTGGTTCCATCCCGGTTAAGGTGAAGCCCATCCCTTCGGAAGAGCCCCTCCTTTCCCCAGAATGTTCCCCAGTTCGTAACAAATCCAAACCCCTCATCTCTGCACCATTGTCTCATCCACGCATTGAGACTCCGGAGCTCTGCCTGCCTTTTGGGCCCTGTACGTGGAACGGGAAGCATTTCGGAGAATGCTACCCTGGAAGTTCTGGATTTCAACTTCCTACCTAAAAGACTAAATTTAGCCTCCAGAACCTCCCTACCACATTTTCCTATGTCATTGGTACCGACATGTACCAAGACAGCAGACTCCTCCCCAGCACTATCTAAGACCTTATCTAGGTGGCGTGTGAGGTCCGCTACCTTCGCACCAGGCAGGCATGTTACCAGGTGATCCTCACGTCCACCAGCCACCCAGCTATCTACATGCCTAATGATCGAATCACCAACTATAACGGCTGTCCTAACCCTTCCCTCATGGGTACATGGCCCTGGAGAAACTTCCTCGGTGCGAGAGGGTTTTACATCACCTGGAGGACAGGTCCTAGTTACAGGATCACTTCCTGCCACACCAGGGTGATGCTCTTCTGTCACATGACCTCTCTCCTCCATGGCAACAGGGATGCTGCCAGACTGGAGGTGGGAATTCAGGACTATATCCCTGTAGGTCTCGTCTATGTACCTCTCTGTCTGTCTTATGTTTTCCAAGTCTGCTACTCTAGCCTCTAGAGAACGGACTCGTTCCCTGAGAGCAAGAGCTCCTTGCACCTAGTGCACACGTAAGACCTCTCACCAACTGGGAGAAAATCATACATGTGACACTCAATGCAAAAGACTGGAAAGCCCCCATCTTGCTGCTGGACTGCTGTCTGCATCTTAGTTTTTAGTTTTTGTTTAGATCTTTAAGTTCTTTACTTACTAAGGGTTGCTATGGATATTTATACCAATAAAACTGTACCTAATACATTTAATATACTTTGTTCACCTGAAGCTTAATTGATCTCAGGTCCTTAGTGTATGACTGATTTGGGTAATGAGCTTCACCTGAGAGCACCTCCTGTCTTTTAAGATGTGTAAGTACCTATAAAGCTACGATTATCCCAGGGGTGGGTGGGTGTGGGGAGGGAGGGAGAGAAATAACACTTATTAAAAGAGGGCTGCTACATAGTACCCTGTCCTGTGCTGTTGAGGTAAGCTATATTCTTATTTGATTTAAATTATAGCTCTTTGCTGCTGCTAGGCTTTAACTTATTATGAAATTTAAACTACAAGCTCTCTGCTGGGTTCTAAATTTAACCAGAAAGCTCTCTTCTGTGTTTTTAAATTTAAACTAAATTACTTTGCTGATGCTAGGCCCTGAGTGACTATTAAATGTAAACTACAGCTCTCTGCTGGGTTCCAAATTTAACCAGAAAGCTCTCTTCTGTGTTTTTAAATTTAAACTAAAAGTACTTTGCTGATTCTAGGCCCTGAGTGACTATTAAATTAAAACTACAAGCTCTCTGCTGGGTATTTAATGTAACCAGAAAGTTCTCTTCTGTGTTTTAAATTTAAACTTAAACTGCTGCTACTAGGCCCTGACTGATTTAACAAAAAATAGTGGGTTCACAGATTAAATAGCTTTAATAGAAAGAATTCCTTTCAGAAAATTCCCTGAAATATATACTCACAATTGCAGATCTCTTTCCAGAAGTAACAGTTCCCTTTTCTATTCTTTCAATATTTGTTTCAGATGCTAAGTTATACTGATGCCATATCTTACTCTTTTCCTTCTTTCTTTTTGTTGTCACCTTTGATCTTCTGATGTAATATATCATGGTTCTTTTGCTCCAGCTGCATTTAGTGTGTCTATTGTTAGCTCTGAAATATGGTGTCAGAAGATATTGAACTTGCACTGTTTTTCTGCCTGTGATGAAGAGTGTTTCTAGAGTGTGGTGGGTTGCAGAACTAGGCAAGCGCAGCGAAGTTTGCAGTGATATTTATCATCCTAAGATTGTATGCATTCTCCCTTTACACAGAAGCACAAAAGAAAAGCATTATGGCATCATGGCAGCTGCTAACACCTTTCCACCCCCAGAAGGCATAAAGGATAGTGGTGACCTATGTACCAACTAGGAAAATTTCAGAGCAGAGTTGGAAGACTACAATCTACAATAAGCTTACAAGAGAAGTCAAATGAACTGCAGGCAGCTATACTGAGAAAAGTAATGGGTGCTGAATGCTGCAATATTTATAAGAACAACTGGAGCTTCACAGAAGAGCAGAGGAAGGATACCAAAGGCAACATGGATACATTAGAAGCCTATTTAAAACAGGGCTGGTGTTAGAGGGTGGAAAACATGGTAATAACTCCATGCCACAGGTGGCTCTAAAACTTCCTTGAGCTGAAGGAGGCATAGCCTGTAGTTGGATTTTAGGGCCCTCTCATCAGTTTCTGCTTTGGGCCTCTGAGTGTCTAACATTGGTTCTGATTTCAACCTACTAAAAATGTAATGTATGAAAAATTAATGTTTGGCAGCTGCACACAAGAGGAAGGTGAATTCATTGCTAATACTGACGTGTTTGAGAGAGAAAGCAGCAACATGTGAGTATAGCCCACTGAAAGATGAACCTATTTAGGATAAAATAATTCTTGGTATTACCAATGAGAGTGCATCTTGCCATTTCTTAAGAAAATGTGATTTAACTCTGAATATATCCATTAGAACATGTTGTATTACAGAACTCATAGACTTGCATCTGGGAACTATAGAACAGGACCAGCATACGCCTGGAACAAACTACCTGTGTCGGTACACCAGGCACCTTCTCTAACCCTCTTCAAATCCAAGTTGAAAGCTCACCTCTTCGCTGCTACTGTTGGATCTTGACTCACCTGATCTCCTTTCTTTCCCCTAGTCTGTCCCTGCTTACACCTTCTGAGTTTTGTCTTGTGTTTTGTCATGACTAGATTGTAAGCTCTAGTGGGCAGGGACTGTCTCTTACATGTCTGTGCAGCGCTGCGTACGACTGGTAGCTCTTTACAAATGCTCAGTAGTAGTAGTAGTAGCATACCGACAGAGTTAATGCAACAGACAAACATCAGCGAGGTGTGCATACCTACTGCAACAAGCAACAGCCGAGTAACTCATCTGCAACCAAATCTGCTAAAAGGTAAATACTATGGTAATGCACATAAGTGAATGAAAGAACACTGTCCAGGATATTGGAGAATATGGTGGCTATGGGGTGGCACAAATCATTTTGCAAGGATATGCCTATCAGGCAGAAAGCAGAACACAGCAAGTAAGCTGCATAAATTGGAAAAAATATCAGTCAGATGATCCAGACTTGTTCAGTACTGATGTAATTTTCTCAAGAGTGCCCTGGCATTGTGCAAACAGAAGGACAAAAATAATTTGTGAATCTTAGACTGAATAATCTGATACAGAAATGTTGTTTTCTGTTAAAGTCCTTGAGACTACTCAGATATGAGGACTTGAGATGATGTCTTTATCTATAGAAATGGCCAAGGTAAAGACCAGGCTTGGAGTATTTGTTTTTATATCAGCCACCAACTCTGTGGAAAGTGGTTCAGGAATAATTGTTAACCAACATAGTGAGCCACACAATACAGTTTGAACGAGTATTTGGTGATGTAAATGTGCATCTGGAGGATTAAGATGATGCTTCTGCTTCCTTATTTTTGAATTGCCTTTGGGCGCTGAATTTGGTGCTCATGAATAGGGGCGTTACACATTCCCAGGGACATCAGCTTGATTTTATGTCTGTCTCGATAGAAGAATTTGTAGTGGGTAATTGTGATGCAATTCTGGTACTGTAGTCTGATCACTTCCTGCTAGAATTTAGTGTATTATGAGATCTGGTTGAAATTAAGAATGCTAGTCAGTTAACTAGCTATTACCCTCAAGATAAGTTGGAGGGCGATCAGATATGGGTCCTTATTGTTTTTAGATTAAAGGCTGCGAAATACTGTATGGTTCAGTATCAGAGAAGGTATGTAATTGGGACATGGTTACAAGTAACATTGTTGATTCAGTAGCGCCCTATAAATTGAGAAAGAGCAGGCGGGTGACTCTTGCCCCTCTTGGTTTTTGGAGTCTGTAAAAATTTAAATAAGAATGCAGTGATTGAGATGCTTGTGGTGCTTAGAAGGAAGTGGAGATGGAAGGCTGAAAATAGAAAGAAGTGGGGGGAGTAAAGTCAAATCTTATAAAGTGGTGATGGCAGATGCAATAAAGGCCTATTTTGCTCTGGCATCTTATTTTAGTAGAAAAATTGCTAATATTTGGGCATGGTTGTTGCTGAATCCTTTGACCACAGCAGAGCTTCTTTTTGAGAAGGCTGCTGTTGAGTCTGCAGAAGATATGGCTAGTGCAGCAGTAGACTGGAGGGCAGATTGCCTTTGGGATTGTTTTCTCTCTGTACTCCCACAGATGCTACATTTGCTAAAGAAATTTGTGAAAAATCATTGTTATTTAGGCTTCATACCAACATGTCTTTAGTCAGATGCTCCTATACAAATAGTTCATTGGCTAACTCTCTAAAACATTGAAAGATGGCTGTTTTCCTCAGCTGTTGGGATAGTGTTGACCCCTATACCTATATAGCCAAGGGTAGCGATCTTTCACAGCCCAGTAGCTATTGTCTGATAGCACGTTTTCCAGTGCCAGCTAAATTAATGGAAGCAGTGGCTGCTCAGTAGCTGGTCAGTGTCTAGAAGATTATGATCTACTGCATTTTGCCCAGTCAGGTTTTGCGTTGTTCTTGTTTGCAAACAGGAAGTCAGCATTGGGCGTCAGCCAGGGTGGAAGCCAAACAGCTCCGTGGCAACGAAGTTTTAAGGAATGTACCATGGGGCTGTTTGAGGCCACTGCTGCCACTGGAAGTCCCAGAGAGGAGCAGCAGAGGTGGCAATGGGGGCCAGAGAGAGGGAGGGGGCGCAAGGGATGAGGTTTGTCTAGGAGCAACAGCGACCATCACACGGTGTGGTTTGAGATAAAAGCCATGGTACAGGCCAATCATAGCAAGCTCAAAGTCCTAAACTTCAAAAACACTGACTTCAATAAAATGGCCGAGTACTTAAAGGAGGAGATGACGGGGTGGAAGGAGATAAGGGAAGTGGAATTGCAATGGACTAAACTAAAGGCGGCAATAAAAGGGGCAACAGATAAATATGTAAGAAAAATAAATAAAAACAAGAGGAGAAGGAAACCTATTTGGTTTTCCAAAGAGGTGGATGCGCAAATAAAGGCAAAAAACACAACTTTCGCAAAATTCAAAAGCTTGCAAACAGAAGAACACAGAAATGAAAGAGGATCCAACTCAAAGAGTCTAAAAGAGTAATAAGGATAGCAAAATCAAAGGCAGAAGAAAAGATGGCTAAAGATGTTAAGGGTGGCAACAAAACTTTCTTCAGGTATATTCAGGAAAGGAAGAAGATCAGAGTTGGAATTGCAGGACTCAGAAGTGTTGGGAAAGGACTCGTGGAAAGTGACACTGAAAAAGCGAAATTGCTAAACAAATACTTCTGCTCTGTTTTTACTAAATAAGATCCTGGAGATGGACCAGCTGTGACTCCCAAATATAAAAATAGGACTGAAGTAGATACCACACCATTCACAGAAGATGAGGTGTTAGAACAACTTGCTAAACTGAAAGTGGACAAAGCCATGGGACCAGATGGGAAACATCCCAGGATACTGAAAGAGCACAGAGAGGTTCTTGCAGGACCATTAAAGGATGTCTTCAACAGATCCTTGGAAACAGGAGTGGTTCCTCAGGACTGGAGAATGGCTAATGTTGTACCTTACACAAAAGTGGTGACAGGGAAGAAGTGTCAAATTACAAGCCCGTGAGCCTTACCTCGGTGGCAGGAAAAGTAATGGAGGCGCTCCTGAAAGAGCGAATAGTGAACTTTCTCAAAACCAACAGGTTGCAAGATCCAAGGCAACATGGTTTTACCGAAGGACAGTCTTGCCAAACAAATCTGATTGAGTTCTTTGATTGGGTGACCAAGGAACTAGATCTGGGGGCATGCAATGGATGTCATCTATCTGGATTTCAGCAAAGCCTTTGATACTGTTCCTCATAGGAGGCTTGTCAATAAACTCAGTAGCTTGGGGATGGGTCCCAAGATAGTAAACTGGATTAGAAATTGGTTGACTGACAGACAACAGAGGGTGACGGTACATGGAGCTCACTCGGATGAGAGGAAGGTGATTAGCGGGGTGCCTCAGGGTTCGGTCCTGGGCCCGGCACTGTTCAATATATTTGTGAGTGATATTGCTGAAGGACTGAATGGAAAAGTCTGTCTTTTTGCAGATGACACAAAAATTTGCAACAGAGTGGACTCCCCCGAGGGAATGGATAACATGAGGAAAGATCTACAAAAGCTGGAAGACTGGTCTAATGCTTGGCAACTATGATTTAATGTGAAAAAGTGCAGTGTCATGCACTTGGGTAGCAGAAATCCAAGGGAAAAGTACACAATAGGGGGTGAGAGGTTGGTATGCACGGTTCAGGAGAAAGACATTGGTGTGATTATCTCTGATGATCTCAAGGTGGCAAAACAGTGCAACAAGGCGGTGGCAAAAGCCAGGAGGATGTTGGGCTGCATACAAAGAGAGATTACCAGCAGAAAGGAAGAGGTACTTATGCCACTGTACAAGTCACTGGTAAGGCCTCACTTGGAATACTGTGTTCAGTTTTGGAGGCCATATCTTGCAAAAGATGTAAAAAGACTGGAAACTATTCAGAGAAAGGTGACCAAAATGATTTGGAGCCTGCGTCAGAAGCCTTATGAGAAGAGACTTGAAGACCTAAATATGTACACTTTGGAGGAGAGGAGGGACAGGGGAGATATGATTCAGACCTTTAAATACTTAAAGAGAAATGATGAACAAACAAACCTCTTCCAAAGACGGGGAAGCTGTAAACCTAGAGGGCATAACATGAAGCTGCAAGGTGGTAAATTGAAAGGCAATGTCAGGAAATATTTCTTCACTGAAAGGGTGGTGGATGCTAGGAATGCCCTCCCGATGGAAGTGGTGAGGGCAAACACGGTGATGGAATTCAAAACGGCATGGGACAAACACAGTGGATCCCTTTACAGCAACAGGATAAAAGCAAAATAAACGGTACCATCTAACTTCTGAACTATCTAGCGTCTGAACAAATAAGGGTGTCCTACATGGAGTGGTGGGTTCACCCCTAAACAGAAACAAAAACATGGGGAGGGGTGGCCTGCACAGAGCGACAGGTGCACCTACTCTTGCCATCTTGCTGGGCAGACTAGATGGACCATGCTGGTCTTTAGCTGCCGTCACTTACTATGTTACTATGTTACTATGACACCTCATCTTGTTGCATCAGCCCTGCCTGTAAAGAACATGTAGGGTGAGCTAATGTACGGGGAATGAATAAAGAATGCAAGTAGGCTGGACAGCCTGTTTTTAAAGCCTTATAGGTTAAGACGAGTATCTTGAGTTGGAAATGGCGATTCTATATTTGGGGGTGGGGGTGGGGGTGGGGGTGGGGGAAGAGTGGCATATTCAAAGGCATTTACATGGTTTGTAGACCTGTAAACCATGTAAATATTGCTCACTGGAATATTCAGCAGTTAGTGCCACTGAATATCCTGATGCTAAATGACTATTGCCAGGGCATTCCAGGGGTGGAGCAAGAAAGGCACCAGGAGTTAACTGGTCAGCGGTGATATTGAGCCACTGGGTGGTTAATCCATGCCCTCAACACAACAACCTGTGCACTTGACCCATATCCAGTATCATGGGTTAAAATTGCCCGTTCTCACCGAACTGAAGCAGGCACCAATCCAACCTCTCCTAAAAAACACCAAGCTTGATCCAGCCTGCCCAAAATCCTATAGATCTATATCAAGCATACCATTTGTCGCAAAGATCCTGGAGAAAATAGTACTCACACAACTCCAAGATCACCTTACAGAAATGCCCCACTCGACCCATTTCAACATGGATTCAGACAGCATCATGGGGTAGAAACTCTCATTATCTCTCTGCTAAATACACTCATAACAGGATCACGAAACCATGAGAACAGTTTCATCCTGCTATTCCTCGACATTGCCTCTCTCTACCTTTGACTCTATCCCTCATCACCAGCTACTTCAAGGGCTCGCAGAAATCAGCCTACAGTGGATCCCTTCATTCCACTTCTCCCTTGATTCTTGAAAGCAGCAAGTCAGAATCAAAGGAAAGACCTCTACCCCATTCACTCAACAAACAGGAATTCTTCAGGGCTCAAGTCTCTCAGCTCTCCTCTTTAATATTTTCATACAACCGGTCTGCCAGATCTTCCACAAACACGAAATCCAATACCAAATATATATGGATGATAGCCTCCAAAACTATTTCAAGGATGCAAAAGAATGACTCATATGACATTACTAACACATCAACAATGAAAAGACAGAAGCCTTATATATAACCATCGACTCAGCCTTCTGTTCACCACCGACATTGAGACTTGAGGACGCAGAAATCAAAGTCAAATCTGAAATAAAATTCCTGGGCATAACACTCAACCAGCACCTAACTTTTCAACCACATATTAAGAGAGCAACATCCAAGGTTTACCAAAAGCTGAAAACTCTGAAGAATCTCTGCTCCTTTCTCTCTGCAGACTTATTCCGTACCTTCTGCCAAGCCATAGTTACACCTGTTCTAGATTATTGTAACATCATTTACCACGGTCTCCCCAAGCACACCCTCCACCCACTGCAAATGGCCCAGAATATGGCTGCATGAATAATCACCAGAGCTCCTCGTCAAGACCACATCACCCCATTACTTATACAGCTCTACTGGCTCCTCATTACTGCAAGAATCAAATTCAAGGTCCTTACCATAACATTTAAAATCCTTCACAGAGAATCTGCACACTGCCTTCTGCCTCTCATCTCCAAATCCACAGTTGAGCATTCCCAAAGAACCTCCATTCCTAACCTCCTAAGGATCTCTATCCATTTGCAACTGAGCCTTCTCACTATTTGCCCCCATATTATGGAACTCCCTCCCGCCAACACTAACAGCAAACCCAGACTTGTTGGAATTCAGAAAAAGGCTAAAACAATACCTCCTTCAGAATGAATACAACATAGACACAAGCTCAAGGGCTCAACCACCTTAAAATATTCTCTAGCACACAACAGACAAATCCTCTAGTATATGGACAGAGTAGCCCAATCCAGCTAGTAGATACATAGCTGTAAATAGCTGATGTTAATTTATTGAACTACTGTTGTGCTCTGTTTACTGTTCCAGTTTCATGTAAAACAGTGTGCGGACCAGGCCCTGTTACACAATTGTTGATTGTAAACTGCTTTGAATTATAGAAGGGTGGTATAGAAATAAGTTTTGGTTTTTTTTTTATTATTTGTTTATGCAATTTACAATAAATTGGAGAAGGTGCTTAATAAAAAGCCTTACTCAAGAAACAGGGCTACAACTTGAAAATCAACATTTCACAAAAAAAAAAAAAGCTCATATATCAGGTAATAGGAACAAGCAAGGAAATACAGTGTTAACCCTCTCTAGTCCACAAAAAAGAGGTGCGAACATCACAGAGAAAAAGAAATTTAACATCAAAGCTTAGAAGAAATAGATCATAATCGCAAATCCAGAAATACTATTTAACAGGAGCACTAAGAGGAAACAATGGAAGCTTCCAGTCTGGCGTTAATAAAAGTAACCAATTGCGAGGGGTCAAAAAAACCCATAAGAAACTGAAGAATATTTGATCAGACATTTACAATTGTGCTTGAGAAAAAATAACCCCCCCAATTGCAAAATTCCAGGGCGCAGTAGTAAAAAATCTCTACAACGCTTTTGAGTCTCCCTAGAAAGATCAGGGTATATACGCACTGCCAAACCCCGGAATAAGAGCTTTCTCTTCCTAAAGAAGAGTTTCAATATCCACTCCTTGTCTGATATTAAAGCGAATGTTACTAACAAAGTTGAGGGCTCCTGAGACTCTAAACCAGAATTTTCAATTAAATCTGTAACATTAAGGGAATCCCCCTGCACATTACCATCCCCTAAATTTCCCAACATAGGGACACGCTTAGCCTTAGGAATATAGTAAACGTTAACCAAAGGTGGTATAAGATTAGGAGAAACCCCCAGGATATCAAGCAAATACTCTTTAAACATATCCCTAGGAGAAACAGATACTAATCTAGGGAAATTAATAACTCTAAGATTGTTGCCACGAGAAAAATTTTCTAATTGTTCCAATTTAGAGTGCACTATCAAAGCATTTTTTTGAGAAGTTTCTGCATATTCTTCCAAAACTTTAATTTTCTGCCGTTCTTCTTCCAACGCCGTGGAAAGATTAGACACCCTCTCCTCCAGAACCGCAATTGTCCCCGAAATCAAATTAACTTTAGATGATACAGATGTAATCTGTGGAAGCAATACTTCACCAAGAGAGACAACTGCGTTCCATATCGACTCCAGAGTGAAAGTCACAGGACGTTGAATAGCAAAAGTTCCATCCGGGGCAGCAGTTAGCGCATTCTCCATCCGCACAGCAGACTGCGATGATTCCAAGCGTGTAGGAGAAGGAACTTCTCCTACACACGATCCTCCAACAGACGATGAAGATGGCAAAAGACAGGAGGCTCCAATAGCCTCACTTCCAGGCTCCTTCGGCACACCTTTCCCTGGTAGAAATAAGTTTTAAATAAATAAATAACCCTAACCAACTAAAGTTAGATCAACTTAGCAGTTTAGTTATCCAGCCAGCGACTCAGTATCACCGCTAATCAGATGCCTAATCTACCATCCAGTCTACCAGATATTCAATGCAGGTGGCCGGATGTGGCCCGAAGATTGAATATCTGGGTCTAAATCAAAGTGACGAGGCTATCCACTTTACTCAGGCTGCCACAACCGCTGAATATTGGCCCCTTGGAATTTTAATATGGTTTGCTATCTGCTTTGAACTCTAGTGGGAAAGGTGGGTTATAAATAAATAAATAAAACCTAGTCAGCTGAACTCTTGGGCAATGTGTAATGTCATGTGTCTAAAAGACAAACTGAGGTTGGCACCAAGGGCGTCCCTGCAGCCAAGTGGCACCAAACTGAAACTATATTCAGGGAACTCGTGCCATCCTTGGGACTTTTTCACACGCAGTGGGCATACTGATAAGCTTGAATTTGAGATAGTGAAAGCAAATCAGACGCCATTGCTGTCTGGCTCACGATATGAGCACCTTGGGCTGAGTCAGTTCACCATTTCTGTAGAGATGGACAATATAGAACAACAGTGCACCACAACATTGTTGAGACAATAGCTGGTTACTGTCTATAATGATGTCTTTCATGACATAGTGGCATCTGTTCCAGAAGTTCATTTTGAACTCGATCCCAGTGTTTCGCCACTACAATGTGCTCCATTTATTTATTTTATTTATTATTTATTTAACATCTCTTATATACCGCGCTATTAAAAATCAGTGCGGTGTACATTGAACAAAATATACTGCAATGTGTACAGGTAACATCGAGTTTACAGAGAACAAGGGAATATAAAACATGGAATAACAGGGATAACTATGTACAGTCAACATTATACTATGAATATGCTTTTATTATATACCATATTTAAACTCGAGTGGATATTGTACGTGTATTCATGGGTGGCATGGGTCAATAGTAGTAAAGTGAAATATCGTGGGAACTAACCATTTTCAGGTTGGATAAAGGTGCTAAGGTGTTTGGTGTGAGTGGGAGGCCTGTTGGCTGTGTGAGTGTCTGTGGTCACTTCTGGGTAGTATTTTGTGAATAAGTGATGCTTTACGGCTTTGCGGAATTGTAATAGGCTTTTGATGCCGCGGATTTCATGGGGAAGTATATTCCAGTTCCTGGGTGCGATGTACCAGTTACCATAAAGCCAGAGGTGAAAGCCAGCTAGAAAACATGAAACTGATGGTCATATTGCACCTATGACTAAACCAATGGATTGGATCACCAGTATGGTCATAGTAAACAGCCTGAGATGAGAATTTGCATTGATCCAACGTTTCTAAGCCTTGCATTGAAGATATCACAACACTCGAAGATGTCTTATACAAACTGCCCAGGCTCGCTTATTTATACTTGTTGACGCACGGTGTAAAAATTAGATGAGAAAAGCAGTGATAGGACCACATTCTTGATACCCTGGGGCAGGGAAAGATGATTCAACCTACCATTTGGAATATTTGTAGTATCAGAGGTATATCAGAGAAAGTGGCATGAACTCTTGGCTGGGCTCCGTGGCATTGACTCAGTGGCATCCTTTTCATTGACTGTGGTGACTCTGATGAGGAGGCAGAGCATGGCCATGACAACAAACTCTTAGCCCTAATGAATCGCTGCAGGCAGGTGAATCTATGGCTTAATGTGAAGAAACTACAATTCAAGGTGAAGGAGCTTCGCTTCCATGGACAAATTTATAGGCAAATGTATCTTATGCATATTCATTGTGGCAGAGCTACCCAGTTACCCAGGAGGGAAACTTTTTGGCCAGTCCTGGTTTCAAACTTGCATCCTAAAGCAGTGTGGAATTTATAGGCCCTGATTCTACCCATTAAAATCGGTGCTGCAGGACCCATAATACAGTAGCACTAACCGTATTAGTGCTAACCACATTAATCACTTTGAATATTGGGCGCTTAGTGCTTATTGGTAGTAATTTTATCAAGCATTTTCTATGGCTCTTAAAAAACTGCATGAGGGTAAATGCACCAAAGGCAGCAGCTGCTTTTACTTAATATATGCATAGGCATTTCCAGAAATGTAGTTTGGGCAGAACGGGGCAGAGCTGCTGTATATGTACACACTTCATGCTTACGTGCAAGTTGCCTTTTAGAAAATGTTTATAGGCGTCCTGTTATAAAACTATATGCATATGCATAGATAGAGAGATATGAAACAAAGTTGAATTAATTTATTTATAAAACGTTTTATAACCTTTAGCAGAGACCCCTTGGATGCCAGTGCGTTAAGCATCAGAGACCTCCAGTGGCCCTACTAAATTGTTCCAATATAACCTGGAGATGACTTGGTAATTTTCTAGAACAGGAGAGGTTATCGTCTGCCCATTTACATCTTGTGGCTGGAGACTCCTCCCAGCTCATATGTAAACCATTCCCAAAGGCAGAACTCTGTCTGGCAGCCAGCCATTGCAGCATTCAGAAGTAAGGGTGTCTCTTCTTTAGATACAGGATTTTTGGCTGCAACCATTGCATCATGAGGAAATGAGCGGATCTGTCCTAGAGGGGTATTGGACTGTGGCCACTCCATCCCCTCAGACCATCTGGAGGGACCGATATACCCCCAGATTTTGCCATAGGCAACAAAGGTAACTGCCTCCAGTACCTAGGGTTGCCAACTGGCTCTAGATGCGCCCAACAAGCTTGATTCAGTCCTGGGTTTACCCTATTGCATGCAGGGACATATATTCTGATTTCTCTATTACACTTCATAAGAAAAGCAAGACTATAAGTCCCTGCATGCAATGGGATAAACCCAGGACTGGATCAAGCCTGTCGGGCACATCTGGAGCCAGTTGGCAACCCTACCAGTACCAAAGTTTGATAGGCACTGGAGTGTTGCTGCCGCCGACATGTTTAATTTAGGCTGAGGCCAAAGCAGGTGATCTTGAGCTGAAGCAGTGGCAAAAAACTTTATTTCGCAAAACTCAGCAAAGGGGCCTGCAAACTCTTCACTGCTGAGCCTGTGCCACCTCCTCAGTGTGCACGGGTTTCCATGGTAATAGGAAGCTTATGCAAGCTGGGGGAGGGGATGGCATCGCAGGCCCCATACTGAGTTTTGTGAAATAAAGTGTTTTGTTGCCACTGCTGCTCAGGATCATTCATAAGATGAGGGGAGGATCTAGATATGGGGAGGGGGGAGGAGGGAGGAGAAGAGGAGCACATGAGGTCTGCCCAGTTGCCTATAGGTGCCTTCAACTGAAATCCAGTCATGGACCCATTGGGCCAGAAGCTACAAGTAGGAGAGAGCAGAAGGGTTGAAATACTTTTGTGACTGTGTCTAGCACCCCCAGGAGCTCAGGAGGAGGAACTACAAGAACATCTATCAGCTCAGTGACCCAAGAACCAGGAGCACCTGCAGAGCACTTTCAGGGGCTTGTCTCTACAGAAGCCACCAGCTCTAAGGTATACTGTGGAGGAGAAAAGATTCCCCTGAGTGTAACCAAGCAGGAGTGACCAGAGAGAGATAGAGAGAGATGAGTAAATAACTGAAGCGGATTACAACTTCCAGCACTATATAGATGAGAATTTAAATAATGTTAGATGCTTCACTGGCTGAGTGGAAAAAGAAGGAGATACAATGCTTGTAATATAGTTACAATTTTATCTTTGCTTTACTGGTGATATAGTTGAAACTTCTTTCCTCTGCCTTCTTTGTTGTTGTTGTATCAGTGACCCTAAAGTTCTTTAGATAAACCCTTGGTTTAGAAGACACATACAGACCTGGACTCAATTATTCTGAGAAGGGTAGAGAAGTGAGTGAGGTTTAGGTGCCATAGGCCTCTCATTGTGTACTGATCCCATTCAAAGAACCCACTACATTTTCCCAAGAGCAGAGACTGAAAGCCTGCATTGCTCTTGGATGGTGGCGACCACTATCAGCCCTGAAAAACTACAGACAGATAGGGGGCTTCCACTCTCATAAACTGACGCAGGATCTCCTCCAAGAAATAGAGGGCTTACAGCTAGTCGGGTTTCAGGATATCCAAAGTTAAGATGTATGAGAATTTTGAATATACTAGTTTTTCAGCGTGGGTAATTTTATCTCATGCATATTCTTTGTGGATATCCTGAAAATCTGACTGACTGTGAGGTCCCCGTGACATGTTTGGAAAGACATGCCGCCAATAAACTAGTAGTCCCAAAAGAAATGACCAAGTGTTGCCAAAGGACAACGAACAGGGCTTTTAAGCTCGCCGCACCTAAATGCTGGAACACCCTTCCACACAGTATCCGTGATATCACCAATCTAACCCAGTTCAGAAAAGCCGTGAAACATTACCTCTTTCTCTTACATTACCCGGATGACAGCACCACTGATCACTCACCATCCAGCTAGGCAAATCTACGCAAATGTCCAATCAATTAGCATTGTACAGATGTAAATAGTTACCCCTGTTTCTTTCCAAGTTCCTATTCCTGTTATTTGTAAACACAAATCAAGTCACTTGAAATGTGTATGTAAAATGTTCCATGTAAACCGCACTGATGGAAAATAGCGCGGTATATAAGAAAATGTAAATAAATAAATAAGACTTACTGCAGGCTCTGCACTCTGTACCATTTACCTACTCATCTTTTGACCCTCTTTTGCTTCCTGCCTCCCCATTGCTGAGGTTCTTTAAGTCTGCCCCCTGTTCTGAGAATAAATACCTCCTCAGTTTTCAGGGTATAGCCATAAACAGGAAATTTGTCACCTATGGCCAAATAAAAAAATGGCATCTTAAGAACATAAGAACATAAGATATGCCATACTGGGTCAGACCAAGGTCCATCAAGCCCAGCATTCTGTTTTCAACAGTGGCCAATCTAGGTCATATGTACCTAGCAGTTTCCCCAAGAGACACAAGTTCCACAATGCTTGTACTGGGTCAAGCATTGATATCTTCGGTCACTTCTTAATAATGGTTTATGGACCTTTCCTCCAGGAACTTGTCCAAACCTTTTTTAAACCCAGCTACACTAACAGCCTTTACTACATCCTCCGGTAACAAATTCCAGAGTTTGATTACACGTTGAGTGAAAAAATATTTTCTTTTATTAGTCTTAAATAGTTTACCCTGTAGCTCCATTGCATGTCCCCTAGGGGCATGTTTACTAAAAACTGCACATTTACGCATCCGCACAATAGCGCACTAAAAGCGGTACTTAAGTGCTCTCAAGTGCCCCGCACACATGCGTGTCACCACCGCACAGGTGCGCGGCACACTAACGGGCCCCGCACAAGTACGGGCCCGCAAATGTCCGATAGAGGCGTGGAAAGGCTAACGGAGGGCGGAGGAAGGCTCCCGAGGGGCGGAGAGACGGGGTGAATGGGCGGGGAAGGGGAGGGGAGAGGCACCCCGCACATTATCGGGGCCGAATTTCAAAGCGAAAATACCGCGAGTGAAACACTCGCGGTAGAATGCATTTAAAGGTAAGAGAAACCATTTCCGTCAGCAATGTACAGCAAAACCTGGGAAACCTGAAAAACGTGAGCAGTGTGATACATGTGCACAGCCCAAAAGTGCAATTAAAAATAGAAAATGACCACACCAAAAATAGTAAAAATAGTAATTCAGCTGGGGAACAGTTATAGTAATGGGCAAAACTAAAAAACACACCCAGGAAAGCTCCAGAAAAAAGAAATGATTTTTGGAAAGGTGTACGGAGCGGAGACCCTTCCAAAAACAATTCCTGTTTTTTGGAGCTTTTCTGGGAGTTTTTCGTATGGTTGCCCATTAATATCACTGTTGCCCAGCGTGGTTATATTTTGTCCCCCATTTTCCGTGGTCATTTCCGGGGTTTATGTGCACGTTTGTCACCAGACAGGGTGAATGCGCCCACAGTAAAAATGCGCAGAGCAGGGTTTGCGACTCCATCCTGCCAGGTTTACTATCTCCAGGGACTGCACTGTCACTGTGGCCACAGTGTGGTGCAGCAGACAGAGTCAGTACCTCAAGGGTCAGAGGTTCAAATCCCAGCTGGGGCTCTTGCCAGCCCAGTCCCTATATTTTACCCACCACTAAACAAAGATTGCACAGACACCCCTGTATTGCAGGGAACATAAGCATGGTGCAAACACCCATATTTTACCGTACACCGCACACACACCATAACAATGGGCATTACCTACAGCCAAGTCCCCCAAATGCAGTCCCGGAGTGCCACAACGCAATCAGGTCATCTGCATTTCCTGAGAGAGGAACATGTTGGCAGACGAGTACAGGTGGTGGCGGGGGCAGTGGCTGCTAGCCACAGCAGACAGTGGCCTAGCCATGTGCAGGCTGGCACCGTCCACTGCAACAGACAGGCCCTGTCGGATCCATAGTCATGGACTGTCCAGGGAATTCAGCCAATCTGGGGCTACACGGTGGTGCAGTGCACACAAACAGTGCATGCAAGAACAGAAGGTCACAGGTTCAAAGCCCAGCTGGGGCTACTGCCAATCCTGTCCACATATTTTTCCCACAACTAAACAGTGATAGTAAGGACACGCCTTTCGTGCCGAGGACATATGCAATGGTAATACGTCTATCTTTTACCCCACTGAGCACAGACACCATGAACAGGGGCAGTACCTAGAGCAGAGTCCCCCAAATGCAGTCCTGGTGGGCCACACACCATTCAGGTTCCATGCTGCCACTCATACAAATGCCTGTGCTGTATATCTATGCACCACCCCCATGGCATGTAGATGTAGCTAATGCATATTCATGAGGGACAGCAGGAAAACCCGAACAGTGTGTTGCAAACCTGGACTGGAGTTGGGAACCTCTGCCGTAAAGCAGCAGCCAACAGGGGCAGACACACCCACACCCACAGGCCCCATTGGCCAATGCCTCCTGGAGAGGCAGGACATTGGGCCCTGTGTGCATCTCCCAATACTAGCACTTGCATACCTTAGCAATGTCACCCTACACCTGAGGTATACGGTACACAGCTCTGAAACGTTTGCTAGGGGTACTGGCAGATAGATATCCCTACGTTACGCACATACTGCTCTTTGACCCCCATCCGAACAATCTGTCTGGTGTCTGCGGTGCGGGCTCCAGGCCTGGCCTCCGACGGTGTTTACCACCCTGGGGAGTGACCCCCAGCAGTACTGTGTACCATATCCATGCCTGTACCGTGCGCAGGACCGGTGTGGTGGGCAAGGCTAATAACCTCTTCAATAGTAGCAAAATGCTGGCATAGGTGTGGGAGTGTGTGTCTGTCTATACAGTGTGTGTTGGCTGCAAACCCCTTCCACAGCCCACACTGCCAGCACTGTTGCCAGTATTGGCCTGCCAATGTGCATAATGAGTAGCAATGTGCTCGTGCTGTCCGTCCCACAGGAGAGAGACTTAACAACGTCAGCACTGAGTGTGAATAAACAGGTAGACAAAAATAATCCGGTTGATAGAGTGTATCTGGATTTTCAAGACCCCCTTCGACCGCAACGTGGTGGTGAACCTGGAGCTGCAGGAGCTGGTCTTTGACTACATCTTTCAGCACCTGGGAGTAGCCTCGCAGCCTCGTCAAACCTGCAAATGGGATGCCAGCAAGAACGGCTTAAACCGTCGCTTTGGGGGCGCACAGGAGAGCAGTCTTTACCACCGGAGCTGTGAGCAGGAGCCCCTCCTCCCTCCTAGTGCCTGCAAATGGGATGCCAGCAAGAACGGCTTAAACCGTTTATTTCCCTTTGGCGTGGCACTTAGGCGTTGGACCATGGCGTTTGCCCTGAAGTTAACATGGAAGATGTGATCTGGACTGTCATACGCATATATTATGGTAACCTGCTGTTCCCTTTCTTCTTTGTCTTATCTTTTTGACTGTTTCTGTCCTCTACTCTGTCCTATCTTACAAATGCCGTTCCTTTCATATTTCCTCAAATGATATATTATTGTAAACCGCTCTGATGCTTCGGCCTGAACGGTATATCAAATTTAATAAACATAAACATAAACATAAGGTATCATGTGTATAGCTCAGACAGGGTGGGCTGGCCAGGATGCATCAGCACAGGGCATAGGGCACTGGCTGGGACATTGTAGTGCCCGGCCACCACCTACACAGACAGGGTGACCTCTGTATGTGCTGCTGGGGGATCACTCTCACCCTAAGTGTGCAGTGATGACAGCATGGCTAGGCACCCCCATAGTGCTGTATAGTGTTTCTCTCATGTGATATATATGGGTTCTCTGTGGGGGGCCTAGTCACTGACTTATCTGCTTGTGTGTGCTGCCATCCCAGTTTTGGGTGCATGCATTTCCATCAGGGCTAACCAGCAGACTGTTCACAGCTGGTATGTGTCTTGATGGAGTGCCTTGCAGGGTGCAGCGGCTGATGGCTTGCTGCAGGAGAATATCAGATAGCGGTGGGGTGCACCTTTGAATATCCAGGCCTAATGTCTGTCTGATATTGTGTTATGGATGTGTGTGTGGAGCTGCTTTGACTGTCCTGTAGGGTGTCTGTTCCCTAGCAGGACTGGGGTTGATGGTGGGGACCCTGTTTGCCACCCTTGGCTGGGGGGGGGTTCTCTTGACTGAGATATCCAAGATGTTTCTGCAGCACCTACCTATCTCATGGGTTATTACTGCTTTGGAGCTCTAAGCATGGCCTCCTTCAGCCATGGAAGGTGTTGTGGACCTGGTCCTGGGTGCCACATCACACCCTCAGGGTGAGCACAGTACCCGCACAATGTGACAGTGTGTAGCTACTCTTTGCCGGTAGTCCACCCGCTCAGGACCCCCTACCAGGCCGAGGTGCTGTGTGGGTGCACACGGACACTCTCCCCTACCAGGCCGGGGAGCTTTTGGGGTGCATTCCCCATCTTGAGTGCATCTGTGGACAGCTGATTTGCATGTGCAGTGCATCATGGGTACGGGTGGCCTAACCCTATCCTGTTTACAACAGCAGACTGTCTGTGAGGTGACGTGCAGGCTCTCTGCAGCCAGCCAGGGGCTTGCTTACAGCTATAGAGCTGTAGCCCAATGGTTATGTCACTGCCTGTGCAGCCAGAGGTCATGGGTTCAAACCCACAGTGGGACCCTGTGATAGGGTTGTCCAGAGCATGATCTGTTTTTGATGTACATATGTTTATGCCAGCAAAAACAACCTTGGCGTACTGTACCCATAAGGTGCCTCTGAGGGTGCTTTATAGGGCGCCCATAGGCCACCTTATGGTTGCCATCCATATAGGGTGCACTATACATTATCCTGTGTCGCAACATACATGGTGCCCTATAGGGGACATTCTAGGGTGCCTTGGTGGACAGTGCACTGTAACATGTGCCTTATGGGCCGCCTTATGTTAACACGCTGTGAGAGTGTGTTTGCTAGTAGTGATAACAAAATAAAATTAAAAAGCCTCCTACAGCACTCCACACCATAATGCATACTGCCTCAGCTAGCCTTTTTCACTGGACATTGTGAGGGATTGAACCCCTGATCCCTGAACCATTGGTCAGTGTCTTAACCATTGTGCTATGGCTCTGTTCCTGTTCTTGCACATCAGCGCGCCACTTCTGCCGCCCACTATTAAACTGCCTCCTCACACATCAGCACGCAGCCTTATGCCCATCAGCGCGCCGCCTCCTGCTGCCCACAATTAACAGTGTGCTGCCTTCTGCCGCCCAAAATGAACAGTGTGCCGCCTTCTGCCACCCAAAATGAACAGTGCTCTGCCTTATGCCGTCCAAAATTAATTTGCCTCCTAAACCACTTTTACCCATTAAAGGTGGTGCTTCAGCTAGCCTTTTTTATTGTGCACAATGGGGGATTGAACCTGTGGCCCCTGCACCATTGGTTAGTGTCTTCACCATTGTGCTACAGCTCTGTTCCTATATGTGCCCAGCAGCGCCCCACTTAGCCTTCCCACGCGCTAATGTGGGCCCCACACATTAGCGCGACGCGCACACGTACGATCGTTTTTTTCGTTTTTCTGCCTGAACCTCCCACTCCTTATATGGCACACGCACACTAACGGGGACCCGCACAATTTCGGAGTTTAGTAAACATGCCCCCTAGTCTTTCTATATTCTGATGACGTAAACAATCGATCTACGTTTACCCGTTCCACTCCATTAATTTATAGACTTCTATCATATCTCCCCTCAGCCGTCTCTTTTCCAGGTTAAAGAGCCCTAACCTTTTTAGCCTTTCTTCATAGGAGTATCCTTCCATCCCCTTTACCATTTTGGTGGCTCTTCTCTGAACCTTTTCTAAAATCACTATATCCTTTTTAAGATACGCTATATCCTTTTTAAGATCCTTTTTAAGATCTTCACCCACATAAAATTCAGATGTTGGCATTTACACCTGCTCCTAGGCATTTATAACTGTCAACTAAGTACTCATTTGGACCTGGTGTTTGGAAGAGTGATAGTAGGACCAATAGTATTTACCTCCCTGGCACTGAAAGCAACCTCAAAACTGAAAAACTGAGGGGTATGTTTACTAAAGGGTGTTAAGGGAGCAGGCATTAGCAAGCATTAAGGGCAGCAATAAGGGGTTTTACATGTGAAAAGGGCTCTGGGCATGTAGGAAGCATTCCGGCATTAAGGACGTTATGGGCCATTTAACGGGACATCAGGTGTTAAGATGTCAAAAATGTACCTTAATGTCCAAAACCAGCTGTAACCCTAACGCTGGGTAAAGGAGCAGCAAGGAAAGTCAATCTGAAGGTGATGGATGGAAAGACAGGTGGGAGCTGATGGACCTATTAGATTTGTGGGCACCCTATGTGGCAGCCAGTAAAATGGACGAGCATGTCGGAGGCAGCTCTGCCGATGCACTGGGGGGTGCCAATGTAAAATGGCGCAATGTCAGTGTGTGTCATAGGATGGGGAAGACATGTCCCCCAGCAGAGTCAGAAGTGGCAGGATGTGTGCAGCGACAGGAGGATAGAATAGGAGTGATGACATGCAGATCCGGCACAGGAGATGCGTGAGTGAAGAGCCAAACTGCAGAAAACAGTAATAGTGCAAGCCATGGTGTAGCAGCTTGCACATGAAGACATGCTTGCACACGGCCAACAGAGATAGATGGATGGACTGAAGGAAGGATGGCGGCTGAGGAGAGGCGATATGGGCTGGCAGCACCGATGTGCCTTAGGTGCCATTGCCAACGTATTTGTACTTTGCGTGAAAATGCGTGCCAGTGCCACTTGAAAGGCCTGATACCAGACATGTGGGACTTACACCTGTCCTAGCCACACAGCCACCAGACGACACCTCAGACAAATGGGCAGATAACAACTGCACAGGTGTCATTCAAACTGGGCAAATGGGGCACGTACGGACATGGGGTGATACCTGCAGGTGGCTATTCAAGGGATAGGATGTGTCCGCATGTACTGCAGAGATGTAATGGTGCCAAAACTGTACAGTCACAATCATGATGTCACACATGACTCATGTTGGCCCAGTAGGTTACAGCTGTATGCATGTAACTGCCTGTTAGTATACTGCTGAAGCAGTGCAGTCACTTCAGGGTACATCTTACTGTCAATTGATAATGTCTGATGATGACCAGGGGTCTTTACGGACCTGCAGTCAGCTGAGCCATTGGGGATTAAGTGATCTGCTCAAGGTCACAAGGAGGTGTTATCAGTCGAAGAGGGTTGTGGTAGACATAAAATGCGACAGTAACACATTCTGAAATGTCACGTACAGAATGGTAGTAGGCTTCAAACCGTGGTATCTTGGCCCCCAAGCCAGTACCATGGCCATCATGCCATACCTCTCAGCAGGGGGCCTGACATCTGCAAGGTGAACATGTCTGACCTACTGCAATGGGCTGCAGCAGAGTCAATAAAGTCATGCTTTCAAAAGGCCAGGATGGGGGCTAACATGTTTGTCGACCCAAAGTGTAGCCAGAATGCATAAAAAGTAGAAGGAAGAGTGTCTGCAAGTCACAGCAGAGCCAGGACTGCTACAGGCAGGAAAATGATCTGAGTAGCACACAGGCACCAAATGAGCAAGTGGAAATCGAGCCCTCGACCCCTGCTTATGGGGACATTGCACTAACCAGCAGGCTACACCTCCACATCTTGCTACATCGTGATGTCTGGATTTAAAGAGCCTGCAGGTCTCTGCCTAAACTGTCTGCTTTGTGAGCTGGTATAGATTAGCCCCTCCAGTATCCATGAGGCACTGCACACGTGGAACAGCAGTCTGCAGCTGATCACCAAATGGAGAATTATTACTACTACTACTGAGCATTTGTATAATGCTACAAGACGTACACAGCGCTGCACAGACATTTAAGAGACAATCCCTGCTCATCAGAGCTTACAAGCTAGTCAAAACAGACAACACAAGGGAAACACAAGGAGATCAGGTGAATCAAGATCTGAAAGTGGCAGTGAAGAGGTGAATTTTCAGCCTGGATTTAAAAAGGGTCAGAGATGAAGCCTGACATACAGACTCAGGTAGTTTTTTCCAGGCGTAAGGAGCAGCAAGGTGAAAGGAGCAAAGTCTGGAGCTAGCAATAGAAGAGAAGAGCACAGATAGAAACAATTTGCAAGAAGAGTGAAGTTCCCGAGGAGGGGTGTAGGGAGAGGTAAGAGAGGAAAGGTAGTGAGGAGCTGCAGAGTGAATGCACTTATAGGTCAGCAGGAGAAATTTGAATGGGATGTGGAAATGGATAGGGAACCAATGAAGTGACTTGAGAAGAGGGGTATATTGAGCATGATGAGGATGGCGGAAGATTAGCCACACAGCAGAGTGTTGAACAGATTGAAGGAGAGACAGATGATTCAAAGGGAGACCAGCAAGGAGGAGGTTACCGTAGTCAAGACATGCACTGCTTCCATTGTATGCAGATCTATCTCATGCATATTCATTGTGGATACCCTGAAAACCTGACTGGCCTGGGGGTCCCAGAGAACTGGGTTGAGAACAACTGCTCTAGAGGCTTTTCCCTCTTTCATACCTGATCCCTCCTAATGCAGTCTCTCCCCATCAGCAGCAGGAGAAGTGTTAAGGAGATGTCAACTCCAGCTACCACAGAACCAAGCTTGCACTATGAGCTGTGAGATTTCATGGTCCCACCGCAGCAGGGGATGATATCACGTTAAATGCTTCGCCTGCTGCTGATTGTGGGAGGGGGGTAGTAAGACTTCAGATCAGGCAATAGATCGGGTTACCATGAGCCTAATTTTATGGTTGAAACTGGGGTAATAAGGAGGAGGCAAGCCTTTTTTGGAGTGGCATGTGCTACCCTATGCCACCCTATAGTGATGCCTATGGCTTGGAGATGGAGATGAAGAGACCTAAAGGACCAGGATTGGGACAGTTCAGAGAAGGAGGAGAAAAACAACACAAAAGTGGAGCTGCCTCAGCAGTGAGAAGGATGCAGTCCTGTTAGGGAGAGGTGATAGCTGGATGAGAAGAAGACCCAGGACAGTTAACCTTCTCTCATGCATATTCATTATGGATATCCTGGAAACCCGGCTGGCTGCAGGGTCACCAGGACAGGTTTGGGAAGCCCTAGAACTGACGGTCCTATTCTGACTGCTGATATTATTTTCACTAGCCCTTCAAGCGGCTGTAATTACAGTATCGTTATCAGAGGAGTAGATCGATGCGTGCAGTGAACATCAGTTACTCTATGGAGGAGAGAAGCGGTTGCTGCCCGTTAATTAAATCAAATCTGATAATTGTTTTCCCCTTGTCTTTCTCACTGCTGAGATTAACCCCAGCAGTGTCCTGGGGAGGTATTGATCACCCCTGAGCAAACACTCCTGATTAACAGCCAAATTCTGTCAATAAAGCAGCAACTAAAACAGTCCGCTTTTTCCATCTAGGGGAAGAGGGCACAGGACAAGCTAGTGGTAATTAGAATGAATTGGTTATTAGCTAGGAAGATAATTCCATTTAAAGCAGAGCCACCGACCCGTAACAAAATACTTAATCAAATGTTATAATGTTTTTTTTACAGGCCACATCTTGTTCTAGAAGTAGTTTGAATCCTGAATACATCTTAATATAATTTTCTGCCCATCATTTTAGGGCCATTTTCGAAGCCATTGTTAAGGATAAAACAGGGATCAGCATATTTTAACCTCACAGTCAGTGGAGGTGTTCCTGAGGGCAGCATTAGGGTAGAGATTGGAACAATACAGTATGTATTTCCAAAAATACCCAGGGGGGTTTCTTGGGGTGAATAAAGTGCCTGCAGAAAAAGGATGTGCCAAATGATAGAGACAAATAAATGTGGTATAAATGCAAGGGACAAGAGCCTCTGCAATGAGGGGGCATAGGATGAGGGTAAAAGAGGATAGACTCGGGAGTAAAATGCAGAAATAAATAATTTCATTTTCAGAAAGAGTGGTAGATGCATGGAGTAGTCTCCTAGTGAAGGTCTTGAAGGACTAGAAAAGGGGACTGTTACTTCTGGAGAGAGATCTGCAATTGTGAGTATATACTTCTGGGAATTTTCTGAAAGGAATTCTTTCTATTAAAGCTAATTAATCTGTGAACCCACTATGTTTTGTTAAATCAGTCAGGGCCTAGTAGCAGCAGTTTAAGTTTAAATTTAAAACACAGAAGAGAACTTTCTGGTTACATTTCATACCCAGAAGAGAGCTTGTAGTTTAAATTTAATAGTCACTCAGGGCCTAGTATCAGCAAAGTACTTTTAGTTTAAATTTAAAACACAGAAGAGAGCTTTCTGGTTAAATTTAGAGCCCAGCAGAGAGCTTGTAGTTTAAATTTCATAATAAGTTAGAGCCTAGCATCAGCAAAGCGCTATAATTTAAATCAAATCAGAATATAGCTTAGCACAAAAGGCAAAACAGGGTCAATACTCTTTGAGCAACAAATAAATCTTCTAGAGACCTTTACAAAGAGGCCTTCTACCTAGGGGGCAAGAGACCTGTGAAACCTTTTCAATAGGTGTTAACACCAGGTGGCAGGTCAAAAGGCCATTTTGAAAGACTCCTTCTATCCAAGCAAGGACTGTTAATCACCCAGGAAGTTGGTCACAGCTTACCTCAGCAGCACAGGCATAAATAGCTCAACCAGAGCTCTGTGATCCTCAGTCTTGAAGGACTAGAAAAGAGGATTGTTACTTCTGGAAAGAGATCTGCAATTGTGAGTATATACTTCTGGGAATTTTCTGAAAGGAATTCTTTCTATTAAAGCTAATTAATCTGTGAACCCACTATTTTTTGTTAAATCAGTCAGGGCCTAGTAGCAGCAGTTTAAGTTTAAATTTAAAACATAGAAGAAAACTTTCTGGTTACATTTCAAACCCAGCAGAGAGCTTGTAGTTTAAATTTAATAGTCACTCAGGGCCTAGTATCAGCAAAGTACTTTTAGTTTAAATTTAAAACACAGAAGAGCGCTTTCTGCTTAAATATGGAACCCAGCAGAGAGCTTGTAGTTTAAATTTAATAGTCACTCAGGGCCTAGCATCAGCAAAGTACTTTTAGTTTAAATTTAAAACACAGAAGAGATCTTTCTGGTTAAATTTAGAACCCAGCAGAGAGCTTGTAGTTTCAATTTCATAATAAGTTAGAGCTAAGCAGCAGCAAAGAGCTATAATTTAAATCAAATCAGAATATAGCTTACCTCAGCAGCAGAGCACAGGGTACTGTGTAGCAGCCCTCTTTTAATAAGTGCCTGGTGCGAAGGTAGCGGACCTCATGCGCCACCTAGATAAGGTCTTAGATAGTGCTGGGGAGGAGTCTGCTGTCTTGGTACATGTCGGTACCAATGACATAGGAAAATGTGCTAGGGAGGTTCTGGAGGCTAAATTTAGGCTTTTAGGTAGGAAGTTGAAATCCAGAACTTCCAGGGTAGGGTTCTCCAAAATGCTTCCCATTCCACACACAGGACCCAAAAGGCAGGCAGAGCTCCGGAGTCTCAATACGTGGAAGAGACAATGGTGCAGAGATGAGGGTTTTGGATTTGTTAGGAACTGGGGAACATTCTGTGGAAAGGAGGGGCTCTTCCGAAGGGATGGGCTTCACCTTAACCGGGATGGAACCAGGCTGCTGGCATTAACCTTTAAAAAGGAGATAGAACAGCTTTTAAACTAGATAATGGGAAAGCCGACAGTCGCCCAAGAGCGGATGGTTCGGAAGAATGTATCCTTGAAGGATACTACCAAAAGCAGAGAGGTTCCAAAAAAGAGTAAAGTAGCCCAAATGCCCTCGAGTATGGAGCAGACAGAGCTTAAAGATCCCAAATTACCCATGTCTACTACTAGTCAAATTAATATGAATAAAATACAGTCTCCACAATGCTTTCATGCAAATGCTAGAAGTCTAAAAAATAAGATGGGAGAGTTAGAATATACAGCACTAAATGAGAGGTTAGATATAATTGGAATATCAGAGACAAGGTGGAAGGAGGACAACCAGTGGGACACTGTGATACCTGGTTACAAACTATATCGTAATGATAGAGCTGATCAAATTGGTGGAGGGGTTGCGCTCTATGTTAGAGAGGGCATTGAGTCAGAAAGGATTAAATTTTTGCAGGAAACAAAATTTGCTGTAGAATCTCTATGGATTGAAATTCCATGTAAAAAGGGGAAGGCGATGGCAGTGGGGGTGTACTATCGACCGCCTGGCCAGAATGAACAAATGGATGATGAAATGCTCAAAGAAATCAAGGAAGCTAACAAAAGTTACAGCGCAGTAATAATAATGGGTGATTTCAATTACCCCGGTATCGATTGGGTCAGTGTCATGGCAGGACATGCTAGGGAGATAAAGTTCCTAGATGAAATTAATGACTGCTTCTTGGAGCAGCTGGTTCATGAACTGACCAGAGGGAAAGCCATATTAGACCTAGTCCTTAGTGGAACACCAGAACTAATGCAAGAGATAAGGGTGTTGGGGCCACTTGGCAATAGTGATCATAGCATGATCGCCTTGGTTTTAATAAGTGGAGGAGGGATAGTAAGCAAATCCACAGTACTACCTTTTAACTTTCAAAAGGGAGACTATGATAAAATGAGGAAAATAGTTAAGAAAAAACTAAAAGGAGCAGTTGCAAAGGTTAAAGACTTACATCAAGCTTGGGTGTTGTTGAAAAATACTATCTTGGAAGCCCAGACCAGCTGTATTCCACGCTTTAAGAAAAGAGGAAGGAAGTACAAAAAACTGCCAGCATGGTTTAAAGGTGAGGTCAGAGAGGCTGTTGTTGCCAATAAAGCATCTTTCAGGAAATGAAAAAAGCCAAACGACAAAACCTGGAAACAACACAAGCACTGGCAAGTCAAATGCAAGGCACTGATAAGGCAGGCAAAGGGAGAATTTGAGAAGAAGCTTGCTGCGGAAGCAAAAACGTGAAATAAAGACTTTTTCAAGTACATTCCTAGCAAAAAACCTGTGAGAGAGTCAGTTGGTCCATTAGATGATAGAGGGGTTAAAGGAGCACCAAGAGGCGACAAGGCGATAATGGAAAGACTGAATGAATTCTTTGCTTTGGTCTTTACTGAGGAAGATGTAGGGATGTTACCCATGACTGAAGTGGTATTTAAAGGTGCGGAAGAATTGAAGGAAATATCGATACATCGAGAACATGTATTACAACTATTAGATAAACTGAAGAGTAGCAAATCACCTGGGCCGGATGGTATACATCCAAGGGTGTTGAAAGAACTAAAATATGAGATTGCAGACCTGCTATTACTAATCTGTGAATTATCATTAAAATCATCTATAATACCTGAAGATTGGAGGATGGCGAACGTAACACCAATTTTTAAAAAGGGTTCCAGGGGTGATCCGGGAAACTACAGACCGGTGAGCCTGACGTCAGCACCGGGGAAAATGGTAGAAACCATCATAAAGAATAAAATTACTCAGCAAGTAGATAGCCATGGCCTAATGGGAGACAGCCAACATGGCTTTAGACAAGGAAGATCTTGTCTTACTAATCTGTTATGTTATTTTGAAGGTGTGAATAAACAGGTAGACAAAGGTGAGTCAGTTGATATAGTGTATCTGGACTTTCAGAAAGCCTTTGACAAGGTCCCTCATCAGAAACCTTTGGCAAAACTAAAGAGTCATGGGATAGGAGGCAGTGTACTACTGTGGATCAGGAATTGGTTAAAAGATAGAAAGCAGAGGGTAGGGCTAAATGGCAAGTTTCCCAATGGAGAAAGGTGAATAGTGGTGTACCCCAGGGATCTGTGCTGGGTCCGCTGCTTTTTGACATATTCATAAATGACCTGGAAAGTGGAATAACGAGTGAGGTTATCAAATTTGCAGATGACACAAAACTATTTAAAGTTGTTAAAAACCCAAGAGGATTGTGGAAAATTGCAAGAGGATCTTGATAAATTGGAAGACTGGGCATCAAAATGGCAGATGAAATTTAATGTGGACAAGTGGAAAGTTATGCACCTAGGGAAGAACAACCCAAACTATGGTTACACAATGCAAGGATCCACATTAGGAACCATCACCCAGGAAAAAGATTTAGGTGTCATTGTGGATAACATGTTAAAACCCTCGGCCCAGTGTGCAGCGGCAGCCAAGAAAACAAATAGAATGCTAGGTATCATAAGGAAAGTAATGGAAAATAAAACAAAAGATATTATAATGCCTCTATATCATTCCATGGTGAGACCGCACCTTGAATATTGTGTGCAATTCAGGTTGCCGTATCTTAAAAAGGATATAGCGTTATTAGAAAAGGTTCAGAGAAGAGCCACCAAAATGGTAAAGGGGATGGAAGGCTACTCCTATAAAGAAAGGCTATAAAGGTTAGGGCTCTTTTACCTGGAAAAGAGACGGCTGAGGGGAGATATGATAGAAGTCTATATATTAATGAACAGAATGGAACGGGTAAACGTAGATCGATTGTTTACGTTATCAGAATATTGAAAGACTAGGGGACATGCAATGAAGCTACAGGGTAAACTATTTAAGACTAATAAAAGAAAATATTTTTTCACTCTACGTGTAATCAAACTCTGGAATTTGTTACCGGAGGATGTAGTAAAGACTGTTAGTGTAGCTGGGTTTATTTATTTTTATTTATTTATTTAGCTGTATTTATATCCCGCTTTTCACCGGGTCAAAGCGGTGTAACTTTAGTGGGGGTGGGGGGGGGGCGGCGACAATCGAGTAATCAGACTCAGTGGTAGGGGCCATCACCAGGGGGCCAACATTAATGATTTCAGCAAATAATTTTGATATAGACATAGTATTACAGGCTCTTTAGAACATTTGTTCCGGGGGGTGAGTTGGGGGGGGGGGTAGTCAGTGGCTGGTGGTTGTTTCAGTTCCGAGTTGTTCCTGGAATAAGGCGGTTTTTAGTTGTTTCCTGAATGATAAAGGGTCTCTGTTATTTCTGATGTGGCTTGGTAAAGAGTTCCAGAGGGATGGTGCGTCTAGTAGGTTTAAAAAAAGTTTGGACAAGTTCCTGGAGGAAAGGTCCATAAACCATTTTTAAGAAGGGACCCAAGATATCAATGCTTGACCCAGTACAAGCATTGTGGAACCTGTGTCTTTTGAGGAAACTGCTAGGTACGTGTGACCTAGATTGGCCACTGTTGGAAACAGGATACTGGGCTTGATGGACCTTGGTCTGACCTAGTATGGCATATCTTATGTTCTTATGTAAGGTAGTAGAGACGAGGACAATGTCTGAATTCAAGAAAGGATGGGACAAACAAAGAAGGTCTCTAAAGGAAAAAAAGGGACTGTAGAGCTTTGTAGTTGGTATGGAAGGGCAGACTTGATATGCCATGTGGTCTTTATGTGCCGTCATGTTTCTATGTTAATATGGGGGATGTTTAATAAACTGTGGTAAAGGAGAAAGTGTGCCATTAGCACGTGCTAATGGTGCACTTGCGCCCTTAGTGCGTCCAAAAAGCCACTTTATTTATTTATTTATTTTATTTAGACAGTTTTGTATACCACCTTATCCTTCAATCAAAATGGTCACAACACAATTGGGGTATACATTTTAACACAAGGGGATATGAGACACATACACTAATACTTACAGAGAACATGGGCGCTAACGGTATGGGCAGCGTAAAGCTCCCTGAGGGCGGAGAGTAGGTGTCCATAGGGTGGAAAGTAGGGGTCAATGGGCAGGGAGTGGGCAGGAACAAAGTCTGCTCCCTTAACAACGGCACCTTAATGTCAGGAACTTTACCGCGTATCAAAACCTGTCAGTAAGGGTGCATTTTGAGGAGAGAGAGCCTATTTAAATGTCTGCAATGTGCTGCACAGACATGTGAGCCCAATAAAGTGATAGTAGTGCTCCATTAGCAGTAACAGCATAGTGCCCAAGTATGAAAGGGCACTACGCTGATGGCGTAAATGGGGCAAAGGAGGGTGCAGGTGGATCATGCAGTTGGGGCTGTGGGTGCACAGAGCAGACCAGGCAGTTGCCTAGGTGTCACATAAGAACATAAGACTTGAAAATATGCCAGACTGTGTCAGACCAAGGTCCATCATGCTCAGTATCCTGTGTCCAACAGTGGCCAATCTAGGTCATAGGTACCTAGCAGTTTCCACAAAAGACACACAGGATGCACAGTGCATGTATTGGGCAAGCAGGGGATATTTTTGGGCCCCTCATTAGTAATGGTTTATTGGCTGTTCCCAGGAACCTGCCCAAACATTTCTGAAATCCAGTTACACTAACAACCTTTATGACGTCCTCCAGAAATGAATTCCAGAGTTTGAATATGTGTTGACTGAGAAACCATTCACTCCCAGTAATCCTCAATGGCTTACACTGTAGCCACATTGCATGTCCCCTAGTCCTACTACTTTTGGAAGGTATAAAAAATCTATCCATGTTTACCCAATCCATTCCAGGCAATATTGTATAGACCTTTAATATAACAACCCTCAGCTGTCTCTTCCACAGGTTGAAGAGACATAATATTGGCAGGCGGTGATGGGGTCCCTGCAGAGGCAGGTGGTTGTGGGGGGAATGTGTGGCTATCCATGTATGCCTCTGCACCCCCATCCGGATCTTGCACCCTAGGCACCCACACATGTTGGATGGGCTGGGACTGCACTCCACCAGCACGGACAGCACATGGGCATGTCAGCATGGTGTGGGGGTGTTGGAGGAGGGAGCAGTGGCACCCGCCTGCAGCAGGCCAAAACTATGCCCTGGTCATGTACACAGTGCACAATGCAACATGTGCCAAGATCTGTCTGATGCGAAGTATGTCAGCCCCAGGGAGTGTTGCAACCACATGGCAGTGCTGTGGCTCTATGCACACATTTGGTGTGTATGTGAGTGGAGGATCACAGATTTGGGTCTTGGCTGTGGATTATGCATTGCATGTTCCTGTGGCCAAACTTTAGTCCAAAGTGCAGGTATAACACACCAACATGTGCAACCCCCCATGAATTGGCCAGCAAGGGCACAAACATTGATCAGCCACACAGACAGGCTCCACTATCCTCAGCTGCCTGGAGAGTCAGACTGGCACACTGAGTGGGCATTAGCATCAGAGCACGCTACTAGCTCCTGCACAAGGAGCACACATTAACAATGCTTGAGCTGACATCGGGACCAAGGTGGCAGGCAAGAATGCCAACCATCCCCATTTTTGCACAGCATGGCAAAATGAGTGTGTGTGTATGTCTATGCAATGTTTTGTGACTTTCTCCACCTCACTGAGCCTCGCAGTGCCTTAGCTGTTGTCAGCATTAATCTGCAAATGTGCATGATGAGGAGCAAAGTATTGTTAGTATGACCTGAAACAGGGCGGATTGGCCAGGATGGTTCTGCATAAGAGGTAAGACTGAGATGCTGTAGTGTTCATCTGCCACGTGCATGGCCTAGGTGGCCACAGCATGTCCTGCTGAGAGGGAACTCTCACCCTGACTGAGCAGTGACCATGGCATGGCTATGTATCCACATAGTGCTGTATAATGTCTGTTTCTAGCGATGTGGGTGCACTTCCTGTCCTGGGGGCCTGATCACTTAACCAACTACTGGGTGCACATGGTTCTTTTGTGCACATGCAATGTGTACTGACCAGCGGACTGTCTGCAGTTGGTATGTGCATGGCTGGAAACCCAGTGATGGGCAGCAGGTGCAGCCTGACAGTGGTTGATTGTTAAATTTATTTATTTATTTTTATTTATTACAATTTCTTATATACCGCACTATTTGGTATCAGCACGGTTTACATCATAACACAACGACCATAACAACAAGCTGTCTGGTTTTACATCGAACAGGAGTGCAAACTTGGATAACAGGGGTTAACTATATACATGAGATATTTATACGGAACAAGGTTAGGTAACAATCACATAACGAATGTAAGGGACCTTTCTAGAGTGGGTCATTTCTTCAGGGGGGATATCTAGGTTCAATTGCTGGTTGGGTATTATTGGAGGAAAAGGTGGTATTTGAGTGCCTTCCTGAACTGATATAGGTCGGTAATGGCCCTAATGTCAGGGGGTAGAGCATTCCAGCATTTGGGGACATAGAAACTGAACACCCTGTTTGTGGTTGTCATGTTGCACTTTGTCAATGCCTTTGGGGTTGTTAGAAGGTTTACGGCTGTTGCTCTTCTGGATCTGTTGGGAGGGACAATGTGAATAAGTTCTGTGAGTGAGGAGGATGAAATACCTTTGATTGCCTTAAATGATAGGAGTAGGGTTTTAAAGATGATTCTCCCATGGATAGGTAGCCAGTGAAGCTGTTTGAGAATGGGAGTCACGTGGTCACTTCTGGAGGCTCCGTAGAGGACCCTTGCTGCGGCATTCATGGCCAACTGTAATGGGGTTTGTATGGATTGGGGGAGACCTTGTAAGATGGCGTTTGCAAAGTCAAAGTGTGGCTGGATTAGCGCTTGGTATATGGTCCGGAAATTGTCTGGGTCCAACAGGGAGTGTAGGTGCTTGAGCGAGTGGATTTTGAAATAAACGGCTTTGACTATGTTGCTTATGTGGTGTTTCATATCCAGACGTTGGTCCAAAGTAACACCAAGGTATCTTATTGTTTCTTTAGTTTGTAAGTCAGCTTCCTTGACACTGACATGGGATGGGGGAGTAAAGTTGGGGTCTCTGATGATGAAAAGCACCTCTGTTTTTTTATGTTGAATGCGTAGGTTCTGTGATTGGAGCCACATTGAGACCGCATTGAAACAGTCTATAAGCGGTGCCAGATCCATGTGAGCTGTGGAGAACGGCATGTATAAGAGAATGTCATCTGCATATATCAAACAGTTCACATTGAATGATCTTATGATGTTGCAGATGGGCTGCATGTAAATATTGAATAGTAAGGAAGATAACTAGGTGGTCGGGAGAGGAGATATTCCAGCCCTATTTCCTGTAATAATGGTAGGCCCAGCAGACCTCTAATCATAACCCTCTGCAAGGCTAAACTCTCCCCCAGTAGATGGCATCAGCTGTTTAACATGGGTATTAAGAAATGCTGCTCTAGCAGGGTCACTCTGCAACAGGAGCAGATTACAAAGTCAGATGTGACAAGAACAGTAACATGACTAACTAAACACACTGTAGAGAACAGCTACTACACACTGCCAGTAATGGTGATCTGCAGTACAAGCAACAGACACCATCTCTAAAACTGCAAGTCCTGGGGACCAGGTGCTGGGCAGCCATCCTCACCCTCAGGATGACCGATGAAACTGCACAGTAGCACAGTTTGTAGCTGTTATGTGATTGAAGTACCCACTGTCAGCAGAGGCGGCCCAAGGGGGGTGCGGGGCCATGTGCGGAGAGTCAGTGTGGGGTGTCATTTGCATAAGGTGCCTCATTTGCATAAATATTTGCATAATGTTACCATACACTAACTTTTAGTAAACATGCCTCTTAATGAGTGTATGGATAAAGAAAGACTAAAAGATTTCTACATTACTATAATCCAGTGCCAACCGCCAGGCACATTAGGAACTACTACAAACACTGCCCATTTAGAGCCCATAGCAAACCCACCGTATCCTAACAGCACTACCAGGACTCACAGAGCACCAGACCCTACCTATCAAAAGGCAAGACTGCAAATATTAAACCAATACATTTCAGAGAATAACAATACATGACCTAATGGGGAAAGAGAACAAGTGGCAATGT
The DNA here is from genome assembly GCA_033557465.1 of Ichthyophis bannanicus. Lineage (NCBI taxonomy): Eukaryota > Metazoa > Chordata > Amphibia > Gymnophiona > Ichthyophiidae > Ichthyophis > Ichthyophis bannanicus. Next base: position 679,923,222 of record CM066033.1, read on the forward strand.
CAAATAGGAATTACATAAATAGAATACCTCAGCTCAGTTATGCATGCAGAACATAGACCATCACCAAAAAAGGAATCATAATTTAGAAACAGGAAAACAATAATTAAACTGGGAACCCCAAAAGCCAAACTTGGAATGTACAACACTGTAGAAATAAAACTATAAATTAATTTCCTCTTGTACTAAGCAAAGCGCAGACGTTAATGATGCACATTTCCTAGAGCTGACATATTCCAGTTAATAAATTCAAAATAAAGAGATATTTTTCTGCCTTTTGTGCATTTTTTTTCAGTTGCAATTGCTCCAGACTACTTTCTTCTGGTTTCTTCGTGTCTTCTGCTAACTCTCCATCGTCTGCTGTCCATTTGTCCTTTCTTCTCTTTTCTAGTTTTTTTCCATCCTCTCTCTACATCTGCTTTAACATACTAATCTTTCTCCTTTTGCTCTTACCTCATTCCTATTTCATCCACTCAAATTTTACCCCTCCATCCTCAATCCCCACTTACTCTCCCAATATCCGGCCAATTGTAGATTTGTCTTCCCTCCCACACAATATATTTTTTCCCTCTCCATTACCCTCTCCCAGCTCCATCCCATTCTAATCCTCCCCCAACATCAGCTTCCTTCTAGTTCCAGTCCCACCCAGCATCCGCTCCCTTCTAGTCCCTGCATCAGCCCATTCCCAGTCCTAGCCCCCCATCAGCCCATTTCCAATTCTATCCCAGCCCCACCATCAGCCCATTTCCAGTCCTAGCTCCCCCATCCATTTCCAGTCCTATCCGAGTCCCTCCATCAGCTCATTTCCAATCCCAGCCCCCCCATCAGCCCATTTCTAGTCCTTTCCTAGCCCCACCATCAGCCCATGTCAAATCCTAGCTCCCGTCCACTCAGCCCATTTCCAGTCCAAGCCCCCTATGAGCCTACTTCCAGTTCTAGCCCCTCTATGAGTCCATTTCAATTCAAGCCCCCACTACAGCCCATTTCCAATCTTAGTACCCCCCAACAGCCCATATCCAAACCTATCCTAGCCCCTCCATCAGCCCATTTCCTGACCTAGCCCCCCCACTCAGCCCATTTCTAGTCCTAGCTCCCTCCCCTCACAGCCCATTTCCATTCCAAGCCCCCTCCCCATCAGCTATTTGCAGTTTAAGCCCCCCTTCCTATACGCCCATTTCCATTCCAAGCCCCCGTCCCCATCAGCTATTTGCAGTTCAAGCCCCCCTTCCACTCAGCCCATTTCCAGTCTTAGCAACCCCCCCACCAGCCCATTACCAGTCCTAGCCCCCCATAGCCCATTACCAGTCCTAAGCCCCCCCACAAACCATTACCAGTCCTACCCCCCATCAGCCCACTTCCAGTCCTAACTTCCCCATCAGCCCATTTCCAGTCTTAGCCCTCCCATCAGCCCATTTCTAGTCCTTTCCTAGCCCCACCATCAGCCCATGTCAAATCCTAGCTCCCGTCCACTCAGCCCATTTCCAGTCCAAGCCCCCCATGAGCCTACTTCCAGTTCTAGCCCCTCCATGAGTCCATTTCAATTCAAGCCCCCACTACAGCCCATTTCCAATCTTAGCACACCCCAACAGCCCATTTCCAAACCTATCCTAGCCCCTCCATCAGCCCATTTCCTCTCCTAGCCCCCCCCCCCACTCAGCCCATTTCTAGTCCTAGCTCCCTCCCCTCACAGCACATTTCCATTCCAAGCCCCCTCCCCATCAGCTATTTGTAGTTTAAGCCCCCCTTCCTCTCAGCCCATTTCCATTCCAAGCCCCCGTCCCCATCAGCTATTTGCAGTTCAAGCCCCCCTTCCACTCAGCCCATTTCCAGTCCTAGCCCCCCATAGCCCATTACCACTCCTAAGCCCCCCACAAACGATTACCAGTCCTAAGCCCCCCATCAGCCCACTTCCAGTCCTAACACCCCATCACCCCATTTTCAGTCTTAACTCCCCCCCACAGCCCATTACCAGTCCTACCCCCCATCAGCCCACTTCCAGTCCTAACCTCCCCATCAGCCCATTTCCAGTCTTAGCTCTCCCATCAGCCCATTTCCAGTCTTAGCCCCCATCAGCCCATTACCAGTCCTAACCCCCCCAGCAGCCCATTTACAGTCCTAGCCCCCCACATAACCCATTAGCAGTCCTAGCCCCCCACATAGCCCTTTACCAGTCCTAACACCCCCATCAGCCCATTTCCAGTCCTAGCCCCCCATAGCCCATTACCAGTCCAAATCCCCCCATCAGCCCACTTTCAGTCCTAACCCCATCACCCCATTTTCATTCTTAGTCCCCCCATAGCCCATTACCAATCCTAACCCCCATCAGCCCATTTCCAGTCTTAGCCCCCCACTCTCATAGCCCATTACCAGTCCTAACCCCCCCATCAGCCCACATCCAGTCCTAACCCCCCCATAACCCCATTTCCAGTCCTAGCCCCCCATAGCCCATTACCAGTCCTAACCCCCCCATAGCCCATTACCAGTCCTAACCCCCCCATCAGCCCACTTCCAGTCTTAGCCTTCCCCCCCCCCCATAGCCCATTACCAGTCTTAACCCCCCCATCAGCCCAGCTAGATAATAAAAAAACACAGACCGGCTGCTGCTGCCACTGCCGCCGTGGCAGCGGCAGAATCGAGCACCCCGCGGGGCCCCCCTGCCCTGCAGAGTCCTCCTTTCAGCCTCAGCTCCCAAAGCGCGGGCTTTTCAGAGCCGCGAAGGGAGAGCTTCTCCTCTCGTGGCTCTGTTAATCCTGCGGCGGGATTAACAGAGCCGCGAGAGGAGAAGCTCTCCCTTCACGGCTCTGGCAGCCGATGCTGAGGGAGCTGATGATGAAAGGGGAGGACTCTGCAGGACAGGGGGGCCTCGCGGGGTGCTCAATTCTGCCGCTGCCACGGCGGCAGCGGGTCTGTTTTTTTATTATCTAGCTGGGCTGATCGCTGATGCAAGATGTTTTTTGCGCGGGACCCTGTGCAAAAAACATTCTTGCTCAATGGACGGGCCAGCCCTGACTCTCAGTGCATCGTACTAAGCTATGTGATGAATCTGTCCATTCTCCCTTTGGTGATCAGCTGCAGACTGCTGTTCTGTGTGTGCAGTGCATCATGGGTACTGGAGGGGTTAACCTATAACAGCACATACAGCAGACAGTTTAGGCAGAGGCCTGCAGGCTCTTCAGTTCCAGATGCTGCAGGATCAAGAGGTGTAGCATACTGCTTAGTTCAATGTCCCTATAGGCAGGAGACAGGGGTTTGATTCCTACTTGCTCTTTTTGTGAATGTGTGTTATTCAGGTCATTTTCATGCCTGTGATAGTCAGAGCTATGCCTGATCTTCACATCACCACTCCCATGCTGTGCTCTTGTGGCTGCAAACATCCTGCCGCTTCTGGTTCATCTGGGGGACATGTCTTCCCTATCCTATGCCACACACTGACATTGCAGCACTTTACGTTGGCACCATCCTGGGCATCAGTACAGCTGCCTCCCAAATGCTCATCCATCTAACTGGCCCCAACATAGGGTGCCCACCAATATTGCAGGTCCATCAGCTCCCACGTGTCCTTCCTTACATCACCTTTACATTGACTTTCCGTGGTGCACTATCCAGCATTAGTTACAGCCATTTTCCTGCCTTTAGATGCATGCTTGTCACCTTGAAGCACCTTAAAACCCTTGGCCATCTTATGTTCGGGCACCTAAATCCCTTAAGGCACCTTAACCCCTCAGGGCGCTTTAACCTTAGGCACCTTAAAACCCTAGGGGCACCTTAACTTCATGCACCTTAACCCCTCAGGGCGCTTTAACCTCAGACAGCTTAAACCCCTTGGGCATCTTAACTTCATGCACCTTAACCCCTCAGGGCACTTTAACCTCAAGCACCTTAAAACCTTCAGGATGCCTTAACTTCATGCACCCTAACCCCTCAGGGAGCCTTAAACTCAGCCGCCTTAGGTTGAAGTGCCTTAAACCCCTTGGGCACCTTAACGCTTGTCACGTTACCATGAGATGTGCCGTTACTGCGCGTTAAATTGTCAGTGTGCCCTGTTCTATGGGTTACATGTCCCATAAATCCCTTTACACAGGACCGCCCCCACCCACCCACCCATAGCTTTGTATGGCTTCAGGAATCTTAGCATTGCCCTTACTCCCAGTGACTTTACTGCAGTTTAGTAAACATCCCAGTTTAGTAAAAATCTAAAAAAGACAGACGTCCTATTCATCGGAAGAGACCAGTCATTCACTCCCCCCTCATCAATCAAGGTGAGCAATGCAGAACTCATCTCCAAGACAGCGATCAGATACTTAGGTGTAACACTGGACCAGCGTCTGGACATGCATGCCCATATAGACAATACCGTCAGGACAATCTACCATAAAATACGGACACTATGCCTCATGAAGAACACTCTAGAACCAAACGACTTCCGAACAGTCTTCCAGGCCATAATAGTGCCCCACTTCGACTACGCCAACTCCATCCTACTTGGCCTCCCAAAGAACTCGATAAATCCCTTGCAGCTAGTGATGAACACCGCAGCTAGAACCCTCTATGGAGCATCTCGAAGAGACCATATTACCCCTATTCTGAAGAGCCTACACTGGCTCCCCGTGCAGTACAGGATCACATTTAAGGTCCTAACCATGACGTTTAAAGCAGTTAACAGAATCACCTCAACCACCTTGTCAGACCTGATACAACCCACCCCAGACAACAGATTAAGAAGGGCCACGTCCTGCAATACCATCCTCCTTCCAAAAGCCATCACAAAATGCAACAAATCTACGAGAAAGCGTGCCTTTGCCTTGTTTGCCCCCTCCTGCTGGAACTCTCTCCCAGCAGAAATCCGGACCATAAGCAACCTCCCCCAGTTCAGAAAAGCCCTCAAACACCATCTATTTCTGCAACACTTCTGTAACTCTGACAACATCACCTAGGCAGCATCACACGACCCAACAGTCTCTCAATCCAATGCCGCCTAACCAATCTCCAATGATAACTTTCCACTACATCTAACCATCCCTTATAGGGCTTGTATCATAAACCCAACTACGATGCAATCCCCTTTTTGTACATAGTGTATAAAGTTCACCTGTTATCCATGTTTAAATTCCCTGTTATATGTAAGTTCAATGTCTGAACGTTCTACATTGTACAAACCTGTTCCTTGTAAACCGCGCTGATGCCGAATAGTGCGGTATAGAAAAACAATAAATAAAATAAATAAATCCCCCTATGTTTCTTAAATGTCTGCAGGTACTTTTTCCTTAGCCAGTTTTCAGCTCGAAAGCACACATATTCATCTCCACTGGTACCAGATTCTCAGGCTGGAAGCATCCCTAAACTTTGCAGTTATGCATGCAGAATGAAAACTGCATTCATCAATTCATAAGTAAGTCACCTCCAAAGCTTTCCAACATGCTTCATAATTATAACACATTTCAGAGTCATGTATGCAGTCACCACTAAGGTGGGTGAATGCCTTAACAGCACTTTCTTAGTGTCGAATTTCCATACCCTTCCAAAGCTGAGAAATGTAAAGACAATGCAGATGGGCAGCCCTCTCTCAAAACCAATAGAATGAAGAGGACCAGTGGGATATGATAACATAAAACAATGACCAATTAATAATAAAACAAAATGGCCACCGTAGTGTCTCTGGGTTTTCAGAAAGCTTTTGACAAGGTCCCTTATGAGAGACTCTTGAGTGACCTCCCAGCAGGACATGCTGTGGCCACCCTGTCTGTGCAGGTGGTGGCCTGGCACTACAATGTCCCAGCCATTGCCCTATGCCCTGTGCAGATGCATCCTACCCAGGCCGCCCTGTCCGGCCCATACCCACAGTACCTTGCTCCTCATTATGCACATTGGCAGGCTAACACTGGAAACAGTGCAAGCAGTGTGGGCTGAGTAAGGTGTAGGCAGCCACAACACACTGGATAGACAGACACACACTCCCACACCGATGCCAGCATTGTGCAAATATTTATTTATTTATCATACACAGCATTGAAGAAAATTCACCAACAACTACATTGGGCACGCAACAAGCGCACCATGCAAACACATTAACCAGCAAGTAAAGGCATAAACCCCGGGCTATTTATTTATTTAACAGTATTTCTATACCGCCTTATCCTACAATCAAGGCGTATCACAGCAAACAATCACAAACGTGTGTGTATTTCATGCAGTGAAAGCTATAACATGAATATAAATATAGAGGCTTTTGGCAGCCCTGGCCACCACACCAGTCCTGGGCACAGTGCAGGCATTGCTATGGTACACAATACTGTTGGGGTCACTCCCCGGGGTGGTAAACACTGTCAGAAACCAAAACTGAAACACACTCCACAGATATCAGAAAGGTTGCTATGATGCAGCTCTATCAGCAAATTGTGCTTAACTTAGGAATTGCTATCTGCCATTAATCAAAGCAATCTTTTGATATATGTGAAACGTGTTCCTAGGTTTAGGGCAGCATTGCTAAGGTATGCAAGTGCTAGTATTGGGAGATGCTGCTGCGCGCAGGGGCCAACAGCCTGACTCTCCATGAGGCTTTGGATAGTGGAGCCTGTGGATGTGGGTGTTTATGCCCCTGTTGGCCGCTACTCTAGGGCAGAGGTTCCCAACTCCGGTCCTGGTGGGCCAAACACTTTTCAGGTTTTCATACTGTCCCTAATGAATATGCATGAGATTCATTTGCATACAATGGGGGCGGCGCATACTAATGCAGCACAGGCATATTTATTAGGGACAGCATGAAACCTGAATGGTGTTTGGCCCTACAGGACTGCAGTTGGGAAACTCTGCTCTAGGGATTGCACATGTTTATGGTGTCTGTGCTCTGTTTGGTGAAATATAGGCATTTCAGGCATGTTTATTTTATCTGCAATAAAGGTTCTGTCTTTATTACCACGGTTTACCTGAGGAAAGGGTTGGCAGAAGCCACAGCTGGGACTTGAACTTGTGACCTTCTGCTCATGAACACACTGGCTGTGTGTACTGCACCACACTGTTGCCATAGGGACAGTTTATTCCCAGGGGATACTATGACTGTTCGTCAGACAGACCCTGTCTGTTACAGTGCACGGCACCCACCTAAACAGGGCTAGGCCATGGTCTGCTGTGGGCAGATGCCACTGCCCCCTCCACCACCAGCATCCGTCCGCCACCATGCTGGCATGCTATTATGCCGGTGGTGCTGGTGGTGTGCAGTCCCAGGCCATCCAGTATGCCGGTAGGCAGCTGCCTATGGTGTGGGTTCTCAAGTAGGGGTGCCTACATGGACATGCGTGCTTCTCCCCTCCCCCCCCCACACCGCCTGCCAATGTTATGTGCCCTTGGGGGTACCTGCTGGGTAATCTCCCCTGTGACACTGTGGGACACACACTCGTGCCCATGTTGAGCCCTCGTCAGTTGCTGTCTTGCTGCTTTACAGTTTCGGCATTCCTATGTGCCACCTAGGCATCTGCCTAGCCCGCACTGTGCCCCAGCTGGACCACAGCATGTGCCGCCTGCAGCCCCCTGTATCCCATTTACAGCATCAGTACAGTTGCCCTTTCCTACGTGCCCATTCTGCTGTTGCTGCACATGTGCACACCATAACAAACCTGCCCAATCTAAACGACAGAAACCCTGATCAGCGCTATTTCAATGTGGGATTATTCACTTTGTAGGGGGACAGAGCATAGACCCTTCCAAACATGATATCTTAATTTATATGCTTTGTCAGTAGTGTTGATTTATGTTTATCATTAATATCACTATTGGCCATCTTGGTTATTGGGATTTTAGGTGTGGTTCTGGTCCTTTTATATGTTTATTTGCCTTTTTGGTCCCTGCACATGTATCACAACTATCACTTTTCTGGGTTTCCCTGCCTTTGCTGCACATTGTTGACTGAAATGGTTTCTCTCTCCTGCAAATGTGCCTCTAGCGCGAGGTTTTCACTGGCGCTAATTTTCAGACCCTGATTTCACAGCATTAGTGTGCATGGAGCCTCTCCCCGCCCACTCTCCGCCCATTGACCCCTTCTCTCCACCCTCTGGGAAGCCTTACTCCACCCTTCAGGCCCAGATTTCACAGCGTTAGTGTGCCTTAACGCCGCCGCTGCATTATCACGCGATAAGTGACGTTATCGCGCGATAATGTTACATTATCACACGATAATGTCACTTATCGCACGATAATACCACCGCTGCGACATTAAGTCGGTTTAGTAAACATACCCCTAGGTGTCATCATGGATAATACATTGAAAGAACCTTCAACTATAAAAACAAGTAGAATGTCAGGAATCATAAAGAAGGCAATAGAGAATGGTGCAACCACAGCTTGAATATTGTCTGCAGTTCTGGTTGTCAAATCTGAAAAAGGATATAGCAGAATTAGAAAAGGTACAGAGAAGAGCCACCAAAATGGTAAATGGGGTGGAAGGATATCCCTATGAGGAGAGACTTAAAAGCTTAGGGCTCTTTAGCTTGGAAAAGAGATGGCTGAGAGTAGATATGATAGAGGTCTATCAAATAATGAGTGGAGTGAAACAAGTAAACATAGATCAGTTGTTCACTCCTTCAAAAAGTAGAAAGATTAGAGGACACACAATGAAGCTACAATGTAGCACATTTAAGACCAATCGTAGAAAATATTTTTTCACTCGATGCGTAATCAGACTCTGGATGTCATTGCCCTGACACCTAATGTTGCACAGAGAGTCAGTAGCAGAGACGGGGATTAGATCTAGGGCACAGAGAATTATTGTGGCTTACCCCAAATCATACACAGAGAGTCAGTGGTAAAACTGGGATTTGCACCTGACACCTGTCTCCCACCTCCAGCACTTTGTTCCAGTTATGAAAGAAATTTCTGAAATAACTGCAGCAGAAAGATAAATCTGTATTTCTGTGATAGTTTCATTCTTAAATTGTTGTCTCGCAGGAAAGCCTGGCAGCTTACAGTGTGCCTGCTTTGGCCCCAGTAATGCGTGGTTGAGCTGCGATTATTACAGAGGGTACAGAGAGGACAGCAAGGATAGGTTACCGCTCTCTAGAATATCTACTTGGTAACTATAAAAGCAAAGCATTTAATCTCTTGGAAAACAAAAGGAGGTTTCGTTTACTTCTTCACTGTCCCTACATGTGTGCTTGTGTGGTTTTCCTATGAGAATAATCCCTTTTATAGAGAAGTGCGTGCTTAGAAGAACATTTTTGTCAGAGCCTCTGCTTGCTCCTGCCAATGGAAGGAATCTACAATTCAAGAACACACAGTTTCTGAAAACTCTTTTTTCACGGGACTGGTATGTCCCTTTCCCACATCAATAAATTCCCATCCATAACATAAATGTTAGGTGATATGGAATAAGATCCCTCCACCCCTATTTCCTGTGGCCACTCAAGTCTAGATTCTCTGGCAGGGTTTAGAGAATTCTGTGGCACATTTGCGTATGTATTTACAATATTTATATCCACAAAAGTCAAAAGTTTAATTGCAGATTTTACAATTAAATGTTTTCATTTAGAAATTATTTTCCAGTCTCTCTTGTACTGTATATGTGGGTTATTGCCACCATTTTTAAATTTGTTTCCCTGCTCCATTTCATTTTTCTCATTCTCAAAATTTTCATTTACTTCTTTATTCATCCTTTTCACCCTTCTAAGAATGCCTTTTTTATTCTCTCCTCCTTCCAAAATGCAATGTGTGCCTTCAAGTCAAACTGACTCCTGGCATCCCACAGCTCCTGGGTTTTCTTGGCAGTGTGACCAGAAGTAGATTGTCAGGCCTTTCTTCCAAGGCAATGGAGGGTTAAGTGACTTGCTGAAGGTCATGAGGAGTGTCAGTAAGAACTGAACTGTGGTTTGTTAGTTATCAAACCAGTGCTCCAACCACTGGGCTACTTCCTTCCATCACATCTGTTGTTTGTTTTTTTAGTTACTGCCCTCTCTCTCACTCATCACCATTTATTGAATTAGAGAAGATGCCTCACACTTCAAGGGGTAGGTGACGGTGACAGTGACAATGGCAGTAAAGCAGATAGGATTGATGCAAGGGTACTGGGCATCCCAGACAAATCAGTCTTTCATCCAACCTGCTAATCTCCCCTTACTGGCCACCCTTCCTCCAGCCTGGCACCACAAAGCATGCTCAGAAGTGTGGTTATGGAGTCAGCTTTAAGCAAGAAGAGGAAAAGTGGTGTCAGCCTTAAAGAAGAGGAGGGAAGGGTGGTGGGCAACCAAAGTTCAAGCTCCCATTGCCTCGCCCAGTGAACATAGGTCTCTATTTGGTTGTAGTGTATTGGGATCCACACCAGCCATATTGTTCCATCTGGCTGGATCCTCTATCTGTTTTGTCGCCCTTCAAATTCTGGTACCCTAGGTGACTTCCTAGGTTTGCCTAGTAGTACGGCTAACCCTCAGAGCTTGTTGGTGGGATTTTGGGCACCTGCTATAATTTCTGCTCTGAGTCAGTGTATCTAACACCGGCCCTGGATTGATGGCCCTTTTGGCTATTTCCTGGGATTCTGTAGGAAATGGCAGATTTTGTACCATTGCTCTAGTTACAAAATCCCAGGAAGCTGGGAGCTCCTTAGTGTAAAGGCAGCACTTAAAGGAGAAATACCACCTACTGGGATAGTGGCCTCTATATTGAAGTTCAAATTATTTAAGGAGGAGAACAGTACTAGATGTTCCAGAAAGTAGTTCTCTGGAGAGTTGCTCTTTGTCATCAGTCTCTAGAGATCTTTATTCAGGACCTGGAATCTGTCCCACCTCAGATCCAAAGTCTTGTCATACCACCAGTTGCTTCCCAAGCCCTACTGGAACACAATCGGCACTGTAGGGACGTGACTGAAAAGTACATTCCCTTGGTCCTGTGAATGCTGTGATGGCAGGATGTTATGTATACCTTTATCTCACATAGCTGCAGCTGTTTTCTCTTGTTTTTATGTTCTCAGGGACGCTTTCATAGCCTCTGCTTTCTTTCCTTTTGTTTAGAAACTCTAACTATCCCTCCAGTTCCTTCCCTTCATTTCACCCTTATGATTCAGCCGAAAAGGTTTAGAGGAAAAAAATGCAATGGTATTGTATACTGTTAAAGAGTGTTTATGACTGGGCTGATTCCCATTCTCCGCCCCCCCCCCTCCCCCCATGGCTCAGTGGCAGTGCTACAAGAGCTGGCGCATCCACTAGGTAAACTAGGTGGTTACCTAGAGTGCCAATGGTCCAAGGATGGCCCATTGCCACTGCTGCCTCCCCTCTTCAGGACCTGCAGTAGCAGCAATGGCTTAAACCGCCCTGCAGCACTTACCTAAAATTCCAGGGCTATGGGGCTCTTTGTGCTTCCACCCTCTCCAGTGCCCAATGCAGACTTCCTTTTGCATGGGGGCTGTTTGAAGCCATTGCCACTGCAGGTCCCAGAGAGAGACAGCAGCAGCAGCAGCAGCAATGGAGGTAGTGGCAGGACCAGGAGGGTGCAAGGCATAAACCCTGAGTGCTACCCCCACCCTGCTAATCACAGGTCCAATACCAGGACTGGGGGATGCTAGGGGGCAGTTTCTGGGTATTATGCTCAAGGAAGGGACATCATTAGTAGGGCTGCTTTTGCTATAAAGGGGCTTTTGGACTCTAAAAAGGTCTGTACTCCTACCAGCAGAGAGTATATGGATAGATGGATACAGTAGACTAAACCATTTTGCTGTGGTACTCCCCTCTAGCTGTGACCACAGTAGTACAGCCCAGGAATTCATCAGTAGATCCAGAGGGAGATTATAATAACAATATGGGTGAGAGTCCCTTGTACCTTAGGCCTGGAAGAGAGCAGAAAAGGTGAAATTCTCCTCTTGTTCTTGAGTTTCTTTGGGAAGGAAAAGAGAGAAAGCCTGCCTCCTGTCTCTAGTATGAGGCTTGTAGTATGCAATGCATGTTCCAAAAGTTTGATTGACCTTGGGGTATGTTTACTAAACTGCGGTAATGTAGGTAACGTTAATGCGTGCTATGTAACGTTAACGCACGCTATGTAACGTTAATGCGCGTTAACATTACCTAACGAGCGTTAGCGTTCCCGGCCGCGGTAAACACCGCAGAAGGTGGAGAGAGGGCGGAGAGAAGGGGTCAATGGGCGGGGAGTAGGAGGGGAGAGGCTCTTTTTACACTAACACGGGGAACTGAAGGGCTGAAAAGTACCACAAATGAAAACCTGGCGTTAGATGCACATTTGCTGGAGAGAGAAACCATTTCAGTGTCAGCAATGTACAGCATAGGCAGGGAGCCCAAGAAGAGTGATAGTAGTGCTCCATTTGCAGCAACAGCATAGTGCCCAAGTATGAAAGGCCACTATGGTGATGGTTCAAATGGGGCATAGGGGGCTGCAGGTGAGACATGTAGCGGGGGAAGATAGGGTACAGGGTGGACCAGGCAGGCGCCTAGGTGGCACATAGGAACACAGAAACTGGAAATTAGCAAGACAGCAGCTGACAAAGGCCAAACACAATCCACCTTGACGGACTGGAAAGGGGGGCTGTTACTTCTGGAGAGAAATCTGAAATTGTGAGTATATACTTCTGGGAATTTTTCTGAAAGGAATTGTTTTTCTTTTAAAGCTAATTAATCTGTGAACCCACTATTTTTTTTGTTAAATCAGTCAGGGCCTAGTAGCAACAGTTTAAGATTCAATTTAACAACACAGAAGAGAACTTTCTGGTTACCTTTCATATCCAGTAGACAGCTGTAGTTTAAATTTCATAGTCACTCAGGGCCTAGCATCAGCAAAGTACTTTTAGTTTCAAATTAAAACACAGAAGAGAGCTTTCTGGTTAAATTTAGAATCCAGCAGAGAGCTTGTAGTTTAAATTTCATAATAGGTTAGAGCCTAGTAGCAGCAAAGAGCTATAATTTAAATCAAATCAGAATATAGTTTTCCTCAGCAGCACAGGACAAGGTACTGTGTAGCAGCCCTTTTTTAATAAGGCATTGATAAGGCAGGCAAAGAGAGAATTTGAGAAGAAGCTTGCTGCGGAAGCAAAAACGCGAAATAAAGACCTTTTCAAGTACATTCGTAGCAAAAAACCCGTGAGAGAGTCAGTTGGTCCATTAGATGATAAAGGGGTTAAAGGAGCACTAAGAGGCGACAAGGCGATAGCGGAGAGACTGAATGAATTCTTTGCTTCGGTCTTTACTGAGGAAGATGTAGGGATGTTACCCACGACTGAAGTGGTATTTAAAGGTGTGGAAGAATTGAAGGAAATATCGATACATCGGGAAGATGTCCTACAACTATTAGATAAACTGAAGAGTAGCAAATCACCTGGGCCGGATGGTATACATCCAAGGGTGTTGAAAGAACTGAAATTTGAGATTGCAGACCTGCTATCAGTAATCTGTGAACTATCATTAAAATCATCTCTAATACCTGAGGATTGGAGGATCGCCAATGTAACACCAATTTTTAAAAAGGGTTCGAGGGGTGATCCGGGAAACTACAGACCGGTGAGCCTGACATCAGTACCGGGAAAAATGGTAGAAACCATCATAAAGAATAAAATTACTCAGCATATAGATAGTCATGACCTAATGGGAGACAGCCAACATGGCTTTAGACAAGGAATATCTTGTCTTACTAATCTGTTATGTTTTTTTGAAGGAGTGAATAAACAGGTGGACAAAGGTGAGTCGGTTGATATTGTGTATCTGGACTTTCAGAAAGCCTTTGACAAGGTCCCTCATGAGAGACTTTTGGCAAAACTAAAGAGTCATGGGATAGGAGGCAGTGTACTACTGTGGATCAGGAACTGGTTAAAAGATAGAAAGCAGAGGGTAGGGCTAAATGGCCAATTTTCCCAATGGAGAAAGGTGAATAGTGGTGTACCCCAGGGATCTGTGCTGGGTCCGCTGCTTTTTGACATATTCATAAATGACCTGGAAAGTGGAATAACGAGTGAGGTTATCAAATTTGCTGATGACACAAAACTATTTAAAGTTGTTAAAACCCAGGAGGATTGTGGAAAATTGCAAGAGGATCTTGATAAATTGGAAGACTGGGCATCAAAATGGCAGATGAAATTTAATGTGGAGAAGTGCAAGGTTATGCACCTAGGGAAGAACAACCCAAACTATGGTTACACGATGCAAGGTTCCACATTAGGAACCACCACCCAAGAAAAAGATTTAGGCGTCCTTGTGGATACCATGTTAAAACCCTCGGCCCAGTGTGCAGCGGCGGCCAAGAGAGCAAATAGAATGCTAGGTATGATAAGGAAAGGAATGGAAAATAAAACAAAAGATATTATAATGCCTCTATATCGTTCCATGGTGAGACCGCACCTTGAATATTGTGTGCAATTCTGGTCGCCGTATCTTAAAAAGGATATAGCAATTTTAGAAAAGGTTCAGAGAAGAGCCACCAAAATGGTAAAGGGGATGGAAGGCAACTCCTATGAAGAAAGGCTAAAAAGGTTGGGGCTCTTTAACCTGGAAAAGAGACGGCTGAGGGGAGATATGATAGAAGTCTATAAATTAATGAACGGAGTGGAACGGGTAAACGTAGATCGATTGTTTACCTTATCAGAATATAGAAAGACTAGGGGACATGCAATGAAGCTACAGGGTAAACTATTTAAGACTAATAAAAGAAAATATTTTTTCACTCAACGTGTAATCAAACTCTGGAATTTGTTACCGGAGGATGTAGTAAAGGCTGTTAGTGTAGCTGGGTTTAAAAAAGGTTTGGACAAGTTCCTGGAGGAAAGGTCCATAGACCATTATTAAGAAGGGACCCAGGATATCAATGCTTGAACCAATACAAGCATTGTGGAACTTGTGTCCCTTGGGGAAACTGCTAGGTACGTATGACCTAGATTGGCCACTGTTGGAAACAGAATACTGGGCTTGATGGACCTTGGTCTGACCCAGTATGGCATATCTTATGTTCTTATGTTCTTATGTTCACCTACATCTACCTGGTCCACCCGAGCTAACAGTTGCCAGGGCACTGACCTGACATCCCTCCAGCCAAACTTCCCCCAAGTGGAAGGGACATACTATTGGTAGGCGGTGATGGGGGGGATGTGAGGATGCTCATGTATGCCCCCCGCCCCATACCCCGCTCCCTAGGCGACCACCTACCCACACAGTGGATGGCCTGGGACTGCGCACTACCAGCACCGACAGCATATGGTCATGTCAGCATGGCAGGGGTGTGTGTGCCCATGTTGGAGGAGGCAGTGGCACCTGCCTGCAGTGGACCTAGGCCATGCCCTGTACCAGTATGTGGTGAGCAGTGCAACATAAAAGGTCTGGCTGAGGAAAAGTACAGGTAGCTCCAGGGACTACCATGCATCTGTGGCAACAGTGTGGAGCAGTACACCCAACCAGTATGTCCAGAAGCAAAGGTTCACAGGTTCAAGTCCCAGCTGTGGTTCCTTCAGAGCATGTTCCTATATTTTACCCTACAATGCAGATAGAACAGCAACATGTGCAAAGCCCAAAGCAGCGACGAACAGGGGTACAAACACCCACTCACACAGGCTCCACAATCCAAAGATGCATGGAGAGTTAGGCTGTTGGCCCCAGCATTGAGCTGCAGTTATCACCAGAGCACTACTACTACCTCCTGCACAGTTTAGCAATGTTGGCACTGTGATCAGGACCAGTGTGGTGGGCAGGGTTGCCAACCACCCCTATCTTTGCACAATGCTGCAATAGGAGTGCGTGTGTGTATGTCTATCCATTGTTCTGTGGCTGCCCACCCCTCACTGGGCCCAAAATGTCCCATTGTTACCAGCGTTAGCCTGAATATGTGCATAATGAGGAGCAAGGTATTGTGGGTATGACACAGACAGGGCAGATTGGTCAGGATGCATCTTCATAGGGTGTGGGGCAATGACTGGGACACTGTAGTGCCCAACCATCGCCTGCATGGACAGGGTGGCCACAGCATGGCATGATGTGAGGGCACTCACTCTGAATGAGCAGTGACCATGGCATGTCTAGGTTCCCACATAGCACTTACATTATCTGCTATTAATGATGCTTTTGTGTTTTTAGTGCTGGGGTACCAATCACTGAGATGCCTGCTTGGCACATATAGTTCCTTTGTGTGTATGCACTATGGACTGGCTAGTGGACTGTCTGTAGTTAGACTGTGCATGGTTGGAACACATATAAGACATAGCTTGACCGTGCTGTCTGCTGATGACTGGCAGACAGTGGTGTGAGGCAGTTGGGAATTTTCAGACCTAACCCCAGTGCTGCTGCTGGTCTGCCCCAGTCACAGATATAGCTCTGGCCCACCAACCCTGGAGGGCTGTCGTATACCAGCAGGATGGAGGTTGCTTCACAGGGGCTGGGGCACCTTTCCCTTACCTATAAGAAGAGTGATGTGGGCCCTTTCAGGTATGTAGTGTATACCACTGTGACACTGCTACACAAACTCATGCAAGTCTAGAAACCCTTCTGCGCTGATAACAGCGGCCCATGTCAGCCAGACCCTAACACAGGGTACACACTAATCTGGGTGGTGTCTGGTCCCAGAGGGCCACATGTGACTGCAGGATACAGATGGACACCAAATTACCTTCAGCTGCCCTGCAAGGAACACCTGTCACACACTGATAGTGATGGGGATGTACAGCAGAACCTATCTCTAGCACTGCATGTACTGCCGACCTAGTGCTGGGCACCCTTCCTATCCCTCAGGGTGAACACAGAACCTGCACAATGGCATGGTCTGTAGCTACTCTGTGCCAGTATCATGCACTGTCAGTTCGTCTTTCCAAGCTGAGGTACCGGAGAGGTGCAGACCCCATTTGGTGATCAGCTGTAAACTGCTATTCAGCATGTGCATTGCATCATGGGTACTGGTGGGGTTACCCTATCCTGGCACTCAGAGCAGAGTTTGTGTGGTGACCTGCAGTCCTTCTGTACCCAGCCATTGCTGTGACATACACCACAGAGGTATAGCCTACTGGTTAATGGGAGATATGATAGAAGTCCATAAATTAATGAACAGAGTGGAACAGGTAAACGTAGATCGATTGTTTACCTTATCAGAATATAGAAAGACTAGGGAACATGCAATGAAGCTACAGGGTAAACTATTTAAGACTAATAAAAGAAAATATTTTTTCACTCAACGTGTAATCAAACTCTGGAATTTGTTACCGGAGGATGTAGTAAAGGCTGTTAGTGTAGCTGGGTTTAAAAAAGGTTTGGACAAGTTCCTGGAGGAAAGGTCCATAAACCATTATTAAGAAGGGACCCAGGATATCAATGCTTGAACCAATACAAGCATTGTGGAATCTGTGTCCCTTGGGGAAACTGCTAGGTACGTATGACCTAGATTGGCCACTGTTGGAAACAGAATACTGGGCTTGATGGACCTTGGTCTGACCCAGTATGGCATATCTTATGTTCTTATGTAATGCCATTCTCAGCAGTGTTCATGGGTTCAATTCCTCATTGTTCCCTCCTCACATGCCTGTCCTACTCAAATAATGTACATGCCTGTAACAGTCATATTTTTGCAGATCTGTGCTGCCAGTCCATAATACCCTCGCCACAATTGCCAACATTCCCTCGGTCCGTCTATCTGCGTCTCTCAGCTGTAGAGTCCTGTCTGCCTGTGCAGGCTGCCACCCCATGTCCTGCACTGCTACCCTTTCCTGCATTGCGCCTCTTCTTGCTTGCCTCGCCTGTGCCTGATCTGCATGGCACCACCACTCCTCTGTCCACCCATCATTGTAAGTATCCTGCCACCTCCGCCTCCACTGGGAGACACGTATTCCCATCGCCTGCCACCAACTGTCTTTCCAATACTTTACATTGCCAACACCCTGTGCTGTGGTACAGTTGCCCCCACCATGTTTGTCATCAGTACTGGCAGCCACCTGGGATGCACACAGATATGGCAGGTCCAGTGGCTCCCAGCTCTCCCTCCTTCACTCACCTGTTCATTGCCTTTCCTGAGTGCTCTATCTAGTGTTAGGGCTACATCTGTCTCTGTTCCTCACAGGTCATGCATGTCATCCTGAGGCACCTTGCAGCCCTTAGGGCACACTAACCTAGGGCACCGTAACCTTGTTAGGCCACCTTAACCTATGGTTCCTTAGCCCAGGGTGCCTTCTACGGTGCCTTGTCCAGGGTTACCTAATACAGCGCTTAGCCTAAGGAGCCCTATAGATCGTCTTATGAAGTACCTTACAAGGCACCTTACAAGGTGCCTTATAAGGCGCCTTGTAATGTGCCTTGTAAGGTGCCTTATAAGGCGCCTTGTAATGCGCATTAGTCTAAGGCACCTTGTAATGTGTGTTAGCTGATACGGCTTGCTGTAACGATGCACCGCCCACGCCTTTTTTATGGGCATCTGTACCTTTACCGCGAAACCTAATGCGAGTGACATTACCGCAGTTTAGTAAACATACTCCTTTGTGTTATGTAAACCATTCTGAATGATGTAAATCAGTAATATGAAAGTTAAAATGCATAGCACTGAATGAAGAGGTAGATATAATAGGCATTTCAGAAACCTGGTGGAAGAAGGATAACCAGCAGGGTACTGTGATACTAGGGTACAAATTAAATTGCAACAATTGGGCAGATCAAATTGGTGAAGAGGTGGTGCTATATGTTAAAGAAAGTATTGAGTCAAACTTAATAAAAGTTCTGAAGGAAATAGCATGCACTGTAGAATCTTTATGAACAGAAATTCCATGTATGAAGGGAAAGTGAATAGTGGTGAGGGTATACCACCATCCTACTACTACTGAGCATTTTTATAGCGCTACCAGTCGTACGCAGCACTGTACAGACATGCAAGAGACAGTCCCTGCTCATCAGAGCTTTCAAGTCTAGTCATGAGAAAACACAAGACAAAACACAGAAGGTGTAGCAGGGGTAAAAGAAGGGGAAGAAAAAGGAGATCAGGTGAGTCAAGATCCAAAAGCAGCAGCGAAGAGGTGAGCTTTCAACCTGGATTTGAAGAGGGTTAGAGAAGGTGCCTGGCGTACAGACACAGGCAGTTTTTTCCAGGCGTAAGGCGCAGCAAGGTGAAAGGAGCGTCAGGCTAGAATGAATGAACAGATGATGAAATGTTAACAAAATTTAGGGAAGCTAACAAATTTGGCAACAGAAAAATAATGTATGATTTCATTTACTCCAATAGGGAGGTAAAGTTCCTAGATGAAATAAATAACTGCTTCATGAAGCAGCAGGTTCAGGAACCAACAAGAAGGGGAGCTATTTTAGGCCTAGTCCTTAGTGGAATGCAGGACTTGGTGAAAGTGTTGGGGCACTTGACAATAGTGATGAGGACATAATCAAATTTGACTTAATGACTGGAGTAAGGACACTAAGGAAATCTTCTGCACTAGAATTTAACTTTCAAAAGGGAGATTATGATAAAATTAGGTCTAGTCCCATAGGCCCTCCTTGTGGCCTTGGGTAAGCCACTTAACCCTTTGTAGCCTCAGGTGCAAAAGCATAGATTGTGAGCCCTTCGGGGACAAGGGAAAAAAATATATATAAAGTACCTGAATGTACACCGCTTTGACTGGTAGAAAAGCAGTATATAAGCCTAGTTAAATAAATAAATAAAATAAAATGAGGAAAATGGTAAAAAAAAACCACCCTAAAGATAGCAGCAAAAATCAAGAGTTACATCAGACATGGACATTGTTCAAAAATATCACCTTGAGGAAAACAAGATGGCGTCTAGCTGCTAGTTGTGGCTTTGCCTCTTGGTGTGGTGTCTAATTCATGGGTGATTCTCTCGCTATGATAGGGGGGGGGGGGGGAGAAGAGAAAACCAAAGCTCCAGTCCTCCGGAGAGGCAGCTCTACCCTGGGAGAACAAAGAAATTCATCGAGTGTGGGTTGAGCCTTGCAGTTTGAAGTGGCACTTCAACGGGGTCGGCAGTGTTATTGGAGTTGGTCTTGAATGGGGCATCTTTGAGCCCTGATGAAAAAGCTGCACCTCTGTGACCCGGAAGTGTTCCCAGCATACCCGCATGACTGTTGCCAGCTCTGGTAAGAGCTGGTATGAGCCCAAGAGGATCTCCAGTCACGGCGTCTTCCCCAGTGTTTTGGGGAGTGGAACCAACAAATGACGGCATCTTAGAGAGGAGCGTGGTGGCTGAGGGAGGTGTTCCTTTCCCACCAGGTCCTGGAAGGTTGGAAAAACTGTCAGTAATAACTATCGATACCATTTGGGAGGTAATGGCCTTGATGAACTCTTCTCTGCAAGCTCTTGCAGGTACTTTGTCCTCAGAACTTTCTTGTGTAAAGGATTCTCTTGATGGGGTCTCTCAGGAGCAGACTCTGCAGGCTTCTAGGTTGGCTGTATTAGAAGCAAGATTTAGGGAATTACAGGAGACCCAGTGTGCACTAATTAAAGGCTCTTCGGTGTTAACTCGGAAGATGGAATATCTGGAGAATTCTTCTCAGAAGAATAATCTGAGGTTTAATAATTTTCCTAAGTCTCCACTGGTTGCAGCAGTGGAGATGGTTAAGAAATACGTTTAGGAGATTTTACAACTTCCATCAGATAATTTGCCACCAATTACTCAGGCGCAATATTTATCTGTTGTGCCTGGAGCTAGTGTCTCTGGAGTGGATCAATCATGTGGCCATCAGGATTCTCTTGATCTTATTGGCTTCTTGGAGAATTTCCTGGAAATTGTGACTGAGTGGACCACCTAGCTTGTTAATTTTGCAATTGAGATAGACCAACATACTATTTTGAAATTGTATTTTTGTCATATGCAGGAGATGTTTTTGGGGTCCACGATCCAAACTTTTCTTGATTTTTTGAGGGCTACCCATGTTAGGCAGAAAGAATTCTTGTTTTTAAAACCAAGAATTCTTGCCCTGGGAGTTACTTTTCTATTAAAATTTCCCTATCAATGATTTGTGTTTCTAGATAATAAGAGATTCCTGTTTTTTTACTCCAAACAGCTTCTTAGTTTCTTGGCGGGTAGGGAGGGTCTGAAGTGTGGTAATTCTCTACAATATAAGCTGGCTGTGCTGTTTTTTTGACTCTGAAAATTTTCCTTTGTGAAATTTTCCTTATCTTGTTTCCAATTTATATAGTATTTTGATGTCTGTTATTATATGAGAGATTTTTTCTTTTTCCTTATCTTTGATGATAATTTTGATGATAGTTTCCTTATCTTTCATTGTTGGAGGGTGTATTAATTATAAATGCAATACATAATAAATAAATAAATAAAAATTTCACCTTGAAAGCTCAAACCAGATGCATTCTACATATTAAAAGAGGTGGAAGGAAAGCCAAATGACAGCTGGCATGGTTGAAAAGTCAGGTTAATCAGGCAAGATGGTGCCTTGAGAGGGCTGCATTCTGGAGGGCTGGAGCAGTCTTCGGTGAGCGACCTACACTTGCGTGGTATGCCGAAACGCAAGGGCAAGCAGCTGCACTGTCTGGCTGGAGCGGCTGTGGAGGAAGTTGTCAGCTTACCCTTGACACTCTGGGAGTCTGGTCGGTGAGAAGAGAGTTTGCTGCCTTCGACCGCTCCAGAGGTCTTCCTTTGGAGCGGAGCATGGAGGGGGCTTTGTTGAGCCCTGAAGAAAGGGCATTTCCCTGGCAACCCGGACGCGCTCCTGTGGAGGGGGGGGGATCGGTACCTCCGACTGCTGGAATTAATTGCTGGTAGTGGAAGGTGTGCCTAGGCCGCCCCCTTGCTCAATCCTCTCCCGTGTCAAAGGCTTTAGCTTGTGGAGTGGGTGCCTTGCCGGATGATCATTTGGGGAGTGGCACTGTAGTGTCTTCTTTGGGGAAGGAGCCCTTAATCACCATGGAGGTGCTGTGGAGCTCAATTAAGTTCTTGGATGAGTCTCTCCACTTAAGTTTGGCACAACTTTCTTTGAAGGTGGATTCTGTTTCAGAACTGGTTTCTGCTCAGAAGAATGTGGTGGCACACCATGATGGCAGACTCAAGCAACTGGAAGGGCAAGTGCTGGAGTTTGGTGCCTTTAAGAAAGTCCAAGTTAAGGAAAATGTTGGGCTTTGGAGGAAGGTGGAATTTCTGGAGAATCAGCTTAGGAGGAATAACTTGTGGTTTCTTGGATCTCCTCAGTCTCCGTTGCTTGGACCAGTGGAGCTGGTGAAAAAATATCTGGTCGCGATTTTGGGGTGGGCGGCAGATTATCTTCCACCAGTGGCTTGGGCATTTTATGTGCCTTTTTCCAGTGCAAGCTCTGGTAGCCCTAGCCACCCTCAAGAACAGCTGGACTTGACTGGTTTTCTGGAAGGCTCTCTGGAATTGATAACCTCGTAGTACTCTGCTGATCACTTTTATGTTTGAGCAGGATAGAGTTTCTGTTTTATGTCTGTATTTTAGGCATATGCAAGAGCAGTTTATGGATTCGGTTGTTCGTATATTTCCTGATGTTTCTAAACAGACTCAGGCATGGCAAAGGGAGTTCTTGGCCTTACAGTCTAGGGTTCCCTCACTTCAGGGGACGTGGCTTCTGAAATTTCCTTCTTTATGTTATGTTAGTCTTGCAGGGCAGAATTATTATTTTACTAAACCAAAGCAACTCCTAGAGCTTATTATTTCTAAGGAGAGATCTCCTGGGCCTAATGGGGGGAGGGTGGGAGGGGGGTTCCATAGTGCGCGTTCTGCTGACAGCATCTCTCCTCAGCTCTCTCTGTGTTATAGAGTATTTCCTTGCTCTTTTTTCTTGGTTCTTGTCTCCCTTATTGTGGGTGGATGAGAAGGCATGTTTTCTTTTCTTTATTGTATATTTCCTATTGCTTATTGATGTATGTT
The DNA here is from genome assembly GCA_033557465.1 of Ichthyophis bannanicus. NCBI lineage: Eukaryota > Metazoa > Chordata > Amphibia > Gymnophiona > Ichthyophiidae > Ichthyophis > Ichthyophis bannanicus. The sequence goes on from CM066033.1 coordinate 679,945,995, forward strand.
ACGTATATTGCCTATATCATTATTGTGAATGGTTTAGAAATATAACATTAAAAAAGTCAGGTTAAAGAGGCTATTTATAGCCCAGAGAACATCTTCCAATGGACAAAGGATCTGAATGAAGACAACAGGAAAGTTAGAATGAGTTAGATTTACAGCATTGATAAGTTAGTCAAAAAGAGAATTTGAAAGGAAGCTTCCCATAGAAGCAAAAGCTCATAATAAAAACTTTTTCAGCAAACATTTGAAGCAAGAAATCTGTGAGAGAATCAGCTGATCATTAGATGATCATGGGGTAAATGGGGCACTCAGGGAGACAAGGCCATAGCAGGGGAACAAAATAAATTCTTTGCTTTGGTCTTTTCTGAGGAAGATATAAGGGAACTACCCATGTCAGAAATGGTATTTAATGTTGAAGGTTTGGAGGAAATGAAACAAATCTCAGTGAACCTGGGCCAAATTGACAAACTAAAGAGTAGCAAATCACCTGGACCGGATAGAATACCACTCAGCATGCTGAAAAAATGAAAAATGAAATTGCAGATATACTATTAGTAATCTGCAACCTATCATTAAAATCATGAAAATGGGAGGGTGGCTATGTAACACCAATTTTTAATAAGGGTTCAAGAGGTGATCCAGAAAAATTACAGACCAGTTACCCTGGGAGGTCACAATCATGACAAAACGGTCAAAACTATTATAAAGAAAAACATTACTGAATACATAGGGGTATGTTTACTTAACGGTAGTAAAGGAGCAGTATTTTCCGTGCGGTAACAGCAACGATAAAGGGTTACTGTGTGCTAAGTGTGCTGGGTGTGTCAGAGGCGTTCCGACATTAAGGGGTGCTAATAGACACTTAGCGGGTGGTAACAGGTATTAAGGGGTGGTAGAGGACACTTAGCGGGCGGTAAAAGCACATGCTGTGTTAAGGTGTCCTGCATGCACCCTAATGCAGGAAACCCTCTAAAACATTGAAAGGGGGGCAGGGAAGCCACTGGGGAAGGTATGGATGCAAAACACAATTGGTAGCTGATGGAGTTGATTCATCAGATGCCTGGCTATGTGGAAGTATGTGTGATGAGCATGTTTGACCATACAGCAGGCCTGTGCTGTTGACTAGATGAGATAGGCGGCTGCCTAATGATGCTGGTCAGTGTGGGTGTTGGCAGCAGCAGAGTCAGTGGACGTGATGCAGCAGCAGGGGGCACTATAGCAGCCGTGCAGTCCTAGATGCCCCTGAAAGCATATACCGTGTCGTAAGTTATGTTATAGTGTCTGTGAGGTGTGGATATGTATCCAGATGTACTGTCAGTGTGTGACATGCCATAGGTCAGGACGGTGTCTGGGTGCAGGCAGAATGTTCCTGATGTGGGCAGCTTGGGAGGATTGTCCATGAGTGCTCAAGTGGAGCAGTCACAGGAGAGGTGTGCATGATATGGCTAACTGATGCAAATGACCCCTGATGGCCATGGTGGGGCAGCTTACTGCCAGTAAGCTGCCCCACCATGAATCTCCCTGATGGTCAGATGGTAGGTGCAGGGCTGTGCCATGGATTTTCCAAGCAGAGAGTTTGCAATGTGTGTGGTGGGTGGATGTATGGTATCATACAGGCCAAAAGCATTTAGTGTGTGTGAACCAAAAGAGGCAGTGCCATGGGGCACATGAAAAACCATTTGTGCGTGTGGGACTGGTGCCTCAGCCTGTGCAACTGCAAGACAATACACCTGACAGAGTGGCATGATAGAAAGAGACAAGTTGAAGCCATTTGCCCCATGTGGGGCAAGTAATGATGGCAGAACAGTGCAGGGGATGGCTATGCAACCAGTGTTAGGTGCCTGGATATATGAGATATATACTCTTTAAGACAAGGCTGCATACTTTCCCCCTACCTGTTTAATTTATATGCAGAACAAATCATCAGAGAAGCAGGATTGTATGAAGATAACAGAGGCAGGGCCGGCCCGTCCATTGAGCGAGAATGTTTTTTGCACAGGGCCCCGCGTTTCAGGGGGCCCCGCGCAAAAAACATTCTGATCTAAAAGTAAAATTTAAAAAAAAAAAAAAAGCTGTCTGCTGCCGCTGCCGGGGCCGCCGCGGCAGAATCAAGTGTGCCGCGGGGCGCCCCTGACCAGCAGAACCTGCCCTCCCCTGTATCACCTCTCTCTTTACAGCTGCAGTCACACACACCGGCTTTCAGAGCGCGAGGGGAGAGTTTCTCCCTCGCTGCTCTGTTAAGCCCGCGGGGGCTGATGGGAAGTTCCCATCAGCCCCCGCGGGCTTAACAGAGCCGCGAAAGGGAAACTAGTTCCTTCGCGCTCTGAAAGCCGGCGTGTGTGACTGCAGCTGCAAAGAGAGAGGTGATACAGGGGAGGGCAGGCTCTGCTGGGCAGGGGAGGCCCCGCGGCACACTTGATTCTGCGGCAGCAGACAGCTTTTTCCCTAGGCTAGGCTGGGCTGGGCTGGACTGGGCTGAGGGGGGGGGGTTAGGAGTGGTGATGGGCTGGGGGGGGTTAGGACGGGTGATGGGCTATGGGGGGGCTGGGGGGGTTAGGAGTGGTGATGAGCTATGGGGGAGCTAAGTCTGTATATGGGCTGATGGGATTAGGACTGGAAGTGGGTTGATGGGGGGTTAGGACTGGTAATGGGCTATGGGGGGGCTTAAACTAAAAATTGGGTGATGGGGGATTAGGACTGGAAATGGGCTGGTGGGATTAGGACTGGGAGTGGGCTGATGGGGAGGTTAGGACTGGTAATGGGGTATGGGGGGGGCTTAAACTGAAAATTGGGTGATGGGGATTAGGACTGGAAATGGGCTGGTGGGATTAGGACTGGGAGTGGACTATGGGGGGCTAGGACTGGTAATGGGTTGGGGGGTTGCTAGGACTGGAAATGGGCTGGGGGGATTAAGACTGGAGGTGGGCTGATGGGGTTAGGACTGGTAATGGGCTGTTGGGGGGGTTAGGACTGGTAATGGGCTATGGGGGTCTAGGATAGGAAATGGGCTGATGGGGAGGGGTTAGGACTTGAGGTGGGCTGTTGGGCTGAGTTTTTCCCTCGCTGCTCTGTTTAAGCCCGCGGGGGCTGATGGGATACTTCCCATCAGCCCCAGCGGGCTTAACAGAGCAGCGAGGGAGAAACTCTTCCCTCGCGCTCTGAAAGCCGGCGCGTGTGACTGGAGGGAGGCAGCTGAGAGAGGTGATACCGGGGAGGGCAGGCCCTGCTGGGCAGGGGGGGCCCCGCGGCACACTCGATTCTGCCGCGGCGGCCCCGGCAGAGGCAGCGACAGGTTGTTTTTTTTTTAAAATTTTAATGATGTATCAGAATGTTTTTTGCGCGGGGCCCCCTGAAACGCGGGGCCCTGTGCAAAAAACATTCCCGGTGGGCCCTTGCCAGCTGTGGGCCCTACGCCACGGCGTACGTGGCGTATAGGCAAATCCGGCCCTGCTGATCCAGCATATCAGCTCACTAAGACGCACTGGCTGCGTGTGCTACATGCACATAATAACAGCAAGGCATGCTGCAGAGTGGTTTCAGCTGTCACCCTGAGGATGAGGAGGTGTGCCCAGCACTTGGTCCACCAAACCTGCACTGTTAGAGATAGTCTCTGCTGCTAATCCACATCACTGCTAGTATGTTATGCTTTTTCTCCTTGTTGCCTGCCTGTTGTAGGCAATGGTGATTGTAGCAGCTTGGCTCTGAATTCTGCCTGTGTTGGACACTAATCTGCTGAAAACAGTGCAGACTAGTGGATAGTTTTAATGTACAGCTGCTATGGATAGCCACTGCAGCGGCAGTGTATAGGCTGGTGTGGGGCTATCCTTCCAGGACTCCAGTGAGTAGTCTATGAAGCAGTACTGCCACAAACTTTAAGAGCTAGCAATTGATTACAGCACAAGCAGTAAGACTGCCCCTGCTGCTCTTCACTGGGCTGTGTCAGCTAAGCACAAACCAACTAAAGCTGGCCTGCTAGTCAGCATACACAGCAGGTGTGTAATGTAACAAGCACCCAGTTATTTGCTCAGTGATTGGCAACCCACATCACTAAAGTCACAGGTTATACTAACTTCTATGTGGATACATAGCCATGTCATGGTCACTTTTTGGTCATCGTGAGAGTGCCATCTCAGCATGTCATACAGTGGCCACCCAGGCAATGCAGGTGGCAGACGGGCAAAATGGCATCTCAGCCAGTGACTCTACCATTGTGGCAGACACATCCAGGCCAATCTGTGCTGTTTCAGGTAATATCCACAATTCTCTGCCTCGCCTTATTCACATTTTCCAAACAGGCTGGGAAAAACTTGATCAATGAGGGCCAAAGTGCCATGCAGAAAGCCACAGGACAAAGGGGAGGTGCACGCACACGCGTAGACTCTCATTGACACACTGAGCAAAAGTAGAGATGATTGGTATTCCTGCTTGACACTCCTGTCTCAATGTCAGCTCAAGGACTGATAACATGTGCTCTGTTTGCACGTGCTATAGTACCGTGTGCTGTTAGCCTCCAACCAGCTGTGGATAGTGGAGCCTGTCAGTGCTGCTGGTGGGTGTTTCCACCCTTGCTGGCCATCTCCTTGAGGATTGCACATGCTGGAGCTGTACTTATATTATCAGCTATACTTTGTCCACAGGAATATGCAATACAGAAAACCCAGCAGGGACCTGAACTTGTGACTCTCTACACCTATACACACCAATTGTGTATGTTGCACCACAGTGCTGCCTTATAGGGATAGCAGCTCCTATTGCTGACATGCTTCTCTTCAGCTGATCTTTGGCACATGCTGCAATACACATGGCACACACAACCAGGACAAAGCTTCTGTCTGCTGAAGGCTGGTGCCACTTCCCACGCCACCACCAACACCCCACCATGCAGACATGTCCATGCACTGTCAGTGGTGGTGGTCACAGTCCCAGCAAGTTAAACATATCGGTTTGGCGGGCACCTTGGGCAAAAGGTCTGGATGGGAGGAGGGGCACACATGGACGGCTATGCAGCCCCCCCCCACCAGCTGTACATGCAGGGGCCCCATCACCGCCTGCCACCTATACGTCTCAGGGGGAGAATGGCAGCCACTGCTGTAGTATTTCCCCAGGCACCTGCATTTTCCAGCTACCTGGAGGGCTACAGCATCTGGCACTATCGGCCTCTTCCCCCATAGCTGGGTTCAGTGGGGGGGTGGGGGGGGGAGGCAGGCTAGATCTCTGCATGGGGTGCCAAGACCCTTGGACCACCTTATGTGGCATATTGCCTTTCCACAGCAGTAGCAGAACTGTGTGCTCCAACTGTCACTGTGGGAACATGACGAATATCACAGATGGTTCTGCGGATGGCAGAATACCCCTTTGTGGAGAGGCTAAAAAGGTTGGGGCTCAATAACCTGGGGAAGAAACGGCTGAGGGGAGATATGATAGAGGTCTATAGATTATTGACTGGAGTGGAACAGGTAAATGTAGGTCACTTTTTTATATCATCAGACTTTGGACCTGCAATGCGGCTACAGTACAACCCATTTGGGTTTTCTAGGTGAAAATACTTTTTCAGTCAATGCATAATCAAACCCTGCAATCCATTACCAGAGGCTGTGGTAAAAGCTATCAGTGTAGCTGGGTTTAAAATATTTGGACGGGTTCCTAGGTAACAGTCCATAAACCATTGCTAAACAGGATCTGAGCTATGCCCTGCTTGCCCCATTACAGTTATTGGCAATCCTGTGTGTCTTTTGGGGAAACTGCTAGGTGCTTGTGACCTAGATTGTGTACTGTTGGACACAGGATATTGGGCATGATGGACTTTGGTCTGACACAGTTTGGCATATTTTGTAGTCTTATGTTCCTATGTGTCATCTAGGAGCTGCCTAGTTCCCCCTGTGCATTAGCAGCCCCCACTGCATGACCCATGTACCATCGCCTTTGCCTCCATTTGCACCATCAACATAGTGCCCTTTTATACTTGGACACTATGTTGTTGCTGCAAATGGAGCACTACTAGCACTTTTCTTGGGCTCCCTGTCTTGCCTATACATTGCTGACACTGAAATGGTCTTTCTCTCCTGCAAAAGTGCATTAACCACAGGTTTTCACTGGTGGTAAAGTCCTGACATTACTGTTCCAGCGTTAGTGTACCAGGGGCGTCTCCCCGCCCACTCCCCTCCCATTGACCCCTTCTCTCCACCCTCTGGGACATTTACTGCTGCCGGTAACATTACTGCACGTTAACGTTACATTAGATAACGTTACCGCACGTTAATGTTACCGATGCTACATTACCGCAGTTTAGAAAACATACCCCATAGATTTTTTGCTTTTTTAAGTGCCATCAAGTCAATGATGACTCCTGGTGACCCAGCAGCCCCTGGGTTTTTTTGGCAAGGTATGACCAGAAGTAGATTGACAGGCCTTTTCTTCCAAGGCAACAGAGGGCGAAGTAACTTGCCTAAGGTTATAAGGAGTGCTAGTGGGAATCAAATCAGATTGCTTAGGAACTAGGCAGTTGCTTTAACTGTGAGGCTACTCCTCCACTCAGACACAGGCATAGAAATGGTTTAATGGGAGAAAGTCAACATGTTCACGTGCACACCTGTCTGTATGTGGCTTGCCTCTATATGTGTGTATCATGTCTGTATTTTGTCTGTATGTGTGTATCTCTGTTTTGCATGTGTGTGTATATCTCTATTTTGTTTCTGTATGTGTGTGTGTTTGTGGGATGCTAAGGTTACCAGATACCCCTGATTTTTGGTTATTCTCCCCATTTTCTTACTCTTATCCCTGGCTCTCACATCTTCATAAAGCTCCTGTTCCTTACCCAGAAGTGGGGACAGTGGTTTTATGTCAGGGAAGTGGCGGCAAGAGCACAGCATTGGAGTGGCAGTGCATGGCATTTAAAAGCCCTCAGTGTGGCAAGTTGCTTCGAGTTCTGGAGAACATGCACACTCTCAAGGTCTGCTATGTCCCACCCCCTCCAATGGGAACTTTGTATCGGAGGGGGTGAGGTATGGAGGGCCCTTCGGATGCACAGGTCATGGCACCACATGCAGTTGCTTTTAGGGCTGGAGGGTGGCCAGGTAGAGAGAAGGTGAAGGAAAGGGAGCAGGTCCAGTAAGAGGAAGAGAAGACATGTCAGACACAGCCTGGAAGAGGGTAGGAAATTTAAATGAAGAGAAGATACCCTGGAGGGGGGGGGGTGAGGGAGGGGGAGGTAAAGGGGGATGCTGGATACCTGGTGGGGAGGGGAAGGAAGGGAAGGGAAGATGCTTGATACCTGGGGTGGGGGGTGATAAGTAAGGGAAGGAGAGATGTTGGATACCTGGAGAGGTGGGGGTGGGAGATAGGGAAGGGAAGATGCACGGGGGGGGGGGGGGAATAGGGAAGGGAAGAGGAGATGTGGATACCTGAGGGATAAGAAAGGAAAGGGAAGATGCTGGACACTTGACGGGATAAAGAAGGGAAGATGCAAGACACCTAGGGGATAAGGGAGGGGAGAGGGATTCTGGATACCCCAGGGGTGAGGAAGGAAAGGGAAGATGATGGACACCTAGGGGATAAAGGAGGGGAGAGTGATTCTGGATACCCCAGATGTGAGGAAGGAAAGGGGAGATGCTGGACAGCTAGGGGATAAGGGATGGGAGAGTGATTCTAGATACCCCAGGGGTGAGGAAGGAAAGGGGTGATGCTGGACACCTAGGGGATAAGGGAGGGGGGAGTGATTGTAGTTACCCCAGGAGTGAGGAAGGAAAGGGGAGATGCTGGACACCTAGGGGATAAGGGAGGGGAGAGTGATTCTGGATACCCCAGGGGTGAGGAAGGAAAGGGGAGATGCTGGACACCTAGGGGACAAGGGAGGGGAGAGTGATTCGGGATACCCCAGGAGTGAGGAAGGAAAAGTGAGATGCTGGACACCTAGGGGATAAAGGAGGGGAGAGTGATTCTGGATCCCCCAGGTGTGAGGAAGGAAAGGGGAGATGCTGGACAACTAGGGGATAAGGGATGGGAGAGTGATTCTAGATACCCCAGTGGTGAGGAAGGAAAAGGGTGATGCTGGACACCTAGGGGATAAGGGAGGGGGGAGTGATTGTAGATACCCCAGGAGTGTGGAAGGAAAGGGGAGATGCTGGGGACACCTAGGGGACAAGGGAGGGGAGAGTGATTCTGGATACTCCAGGAGTGAGGAAGGAAAAGTGAGATGCTGGACACCTAGGGGATAAAGGAGGGGAGAGTGATTCTGGATACCCCAGGGGAGAGGAAGGAAAGGGGAGATATGGGAAATCTAGGGGATAAGGGAGGGGAGAGTGATTCTGGATACCCCAGGGGAGAGGAAGGAAAAGGGAGATGCGGGAAACCTAGGGGATAAGGGAGAGTGATTCTGGATACCCCAGGGGTGAGGAAGGAAAGGGTGTGCATAGTCTGTTCTATTTGCCTCTCTCTGCTCTGGGAAGAGCAGTGCCCTCACAGTGCTCTGCTAGAGAGGTGGATATTTAACCCCTGTGACGACTTTGCTGTGAGTTCTAGCTGTCTATTTATTTATTTATTTGTTGTCTTTATTCGTGTACTACTTTACCTCCCTGTTCCCTTTAGTTTTGCACTTCAGCTTTCTCAGCTGTATAACTTACCCTGCCTCTCCCAACTAACTGGCCTTTGTGTGGTAGCCAGGTTAACTGTTACTTTAAATTAAATATCTCTCCCTGATCTGTCCCCAGAACGTGCTGCAATTTAAACTTTTTTTCCTGCTCTAGCCTACCTGAGGGACTAATCCCCTCCTGCCCTGCTGAGGGTACAGGACAGGGTACTTTGTAACAGCCCTCTTTTAATAGATCTTATTTCCCTCCCTCCCAAACACCCACCACCCCTGGGGTAATTGTAGCTTTATAGGTACTTAACCGTCTTAGAGGAAAGGGACTGCTCTCAGGTGCAGCTCTTTATCCAAACCAGTCATACATTGAGGACCTGAGATTGATTAAGCTTCAGGTGAACAAGGTATATTAGAGGTATTAGATACACTTTTATTAGTATGAGCATCTACACCAACCCTTAGTAAGTACAGAATTTAAAGACCTAAACACAAGCTTTAAACTAAGATGCAGACAACAGTCCAGCAGCGAGATGGGGGCTTTCCAGTCTTTTGCATTGAATGTCACATGTATGATTTTCTCCCAGTTGGTTAGAGGTCTTACGTATGCACTAAGTGCAAGGAGCTCTTTGTTCTCAGGGAACAAGTCCATTCTCTAGAGGCTAGATTAGCAGACCTGGAAGACATAAGAACGACAGAGAAGTACATGGACGAGACCTACAGGGATATAGTCCTGAAGTCCCACCTCCAGTCTGGCAGCGTCCCTGTTGCCATGGAGGAGCGAGGTCACGTAACAGGAGAGCATCACCCTGGTGTGGCAGAATGTGATCCTGTAACTAGGACCTGTCCTCCAGGTGATGTAAAGCCCTCTCACACTGAGGATGTTTCTCCAGGGCCATGTGCCCATGAGGGAAGGGTTAGGACAGCTGTTATAGTTGGTGATTCAATCATTAGGCATGTAGATAGCTGGGTGGATGGTGGATGTGAGGATCGCCTGGTAACATGCCTGCCTGGTGCGAAGGTAATGGACCTCACGCACCGCCTAGATAAGGTCTTAGATAGTACGGGGGAGGAGTCTGCTGTCTTGGTACATGTCGGTACCAATGACAAAGGAAAATGTGGTAGGGAGGTTCTGGAGGCTAAATTTAAGCTTTTAGGTAGGAAGTTGAAATCCAGAACTTCCAGGGAAGCGTTCTCCGAAACGCTTCCCGTTCCACGTGCAGGACCCAAAAGGCAGGCAAAGCTCCGGAGTCTCAATGCATGGATGAGACGATGGTGCAAGAATGAGGGTTTTGGATTTGTTAGGAACTGGGGAACATTCTGGGGAAAGGAGGAGCTCTTCCGAAGGGATGGGCTTCACCTTAACCAGGATGGAACCAGACTGCTTGTATTAACCTTTAAAAAGGAGACAGAGAACCTTTTAAACTAGAAAATAGGAGAAAGCGGACAGTCGCCCAAGAGCACATGGTTCGGAAAAAGGTATCCTTGAAGGATACTACGAAAAGCAGTAAGGTTCCAAAAAAGAATAAAGTAGCCCAAATGCCTTTGAGTATGCTGCAGACAGAGTGTAAAGATTCTAAATTACCCTTGCCTACCAATAGCCAGATTAATATTAATAAAATACAGTCTCTAAAATGCTTGTATGCAAATGCTAGAAGTCTAAACAATAAGATGGGAGAGTTAGAATATATAGCACTAAATGAGAGGTTAGATATGATTGCAATCTCAGAGACATGGTGGAAGGAGGCTAACCAGTGGGACACTGTGATACCTGGATACAAACTATATTGTAATGATAGAACTGATCAAATTGGTGGAGGGGTTGTGCTCTATGTTAGAGAGGGCATTGAGTCAGAAAGGATTAAAGTTTTGCAGGAAATAAATTTGCTGTAGAATCTCTATGGATTGAAATTCCATGTATGAAGGGGAAGGTGATGGCAGTGGGGGTGTACTATTGACCGCCTGGCCAGAATGAACAAATGGATGATGAAATGCTCAAAGAAATCAAGGAAGCTAACAAAAGTCACAGCAAAGTAATAATAATGGGTGATTTCAATTACCCTGGTATCGACTGGGTCAGTGTCACGGCAGGACATGCTAGGGAGATAAAGTTTCTAGATGAAATAAATGACTGCTTCTTGGAGCAGCTGGTTCATGAACTGACCAGAGGGGAAGCCATACTGGACCTAGTCCTTAGTGGAACACCAGATCTGGTGCAAGAAATAAGGGTGTTGGGTCCACTTGGCAATAGTGATCATAGAATGATCGTGTTTGATTTAATTAGTGGAGGAGGGATAGTAAAGAAAGCCACAGTACTACCTTTTAACTTTTGAAAGGGAGACTATGATAAAATGAGGAATATAGTTAAGAAAAAACTAAAAGGAGCAGTTGTAAAGGTTAAAGACTAACATCAAGCTTGGGTCTTGTTTAAAAATACTATCCTGGAAGCCCAGACCAGCTGTATTCCACGCATTAAGAAAAGTGAAAGAAAGTCCAAAAAACTGCCAGCATGGTTTAAAGGTGAGGTCAGAGACGCCGTTGCTGCCAAAAAAGCATCTTTCAGGAAATGGAAAAAAGAGCCAAACAACAAAAACGAAACAGCACAAGCACTGGCAAGTTAAATGCAAAGCATTGATAAGGCAGGCAAAGCGAGAATTTGAGAAGGAACATGCTACAGAAGCAAAAACACAAAATAAAGACTTTTTCAAGTACATTCGTAGCAAAAGGCCTGTGTGAGATTCAATTGGACCGTTAGATGATAGAGGGGTAAAAGGGGCAGTAAGAGGAGACAAGGCTATAGTGGAGAGACTGAATGAATTCTTTGCTTCGGTCTTTACTGAGGAAGATGTAGGGATGTTACCCAAGACTGAAGTGGTATTTAAAGGTGATACTGCAGAGGAATTGAGAGAAATATCGCTACACCGGGAAGATGAATTACAACTATTTGATAAACAGAATAGTAGCAAATCACCTGGACCGGATGGTATACATCCAAGCGTGTTGAAAGAACTGAAATATGAGATTGCAGACCTGCTATTAGTAATCTGTGGACTATCATTAAAATCATCTGTGATACCTGAAGATTTGAGGATCGCCATTGTAACACCAATTTTTAAAAAGGGTTCCAGGGGTGTTCCAGGAAACTACAGACCGGTGAGCCTGACGTCAGTACCAGGGAATATGGTAGAAACCATCATAAAGAACAAAATTACACAGCATGTAGATAGTCATGGCCTAATGGGAGACAGCCAACATAGCTTTAGACAAGGAAGATCTTGTCTTACTAATCTGATATGTTTTTTTGAAGGTGTGAATAAACAGGTAGACAAAGGTGAGTCAGTTGATATAGTGTATCTGAACTTTCAGAAAGCCTTTGACAAGGTCCATCATCAGAGACTCTGGCAAAACTAAAAAGTCATGGGATAGGAGGCAGTGTACTATTGTGGATCAGGAACTGGTTAAAAGATAGAAAGCAGAGGGTAGGGCTAAATGGCCAATTTTCCCAATGGAAAAAGGTGAATAGTGGGGATCTGTACTGGGTCCGCTACATTTTGACATATTCATAAATGACCTGGAAAAGGGAATAACTAGTGAGGTTATCAATTTTGCAGACGACACAAAACTGTTTAAAGTTGTTAAAACCCAAGAGGATTGTGGAAAACTGCAGGAGGATCTGGATAAATTGGAAGACTGGGCATCCAAATGGCAGATGAAATTTAATGTGGAGAAGTGTAAAGTTATGCACCTAGGAAAGAACAACAAAATGTCTGAAGGAAAGGAGTGGAGAGGAAGAGAAGGGGGGTGGGGGAGATGAACTGGAAGGTGTAGAGAGGGAGAAAAAGGGTGATATTGGACATGAGAGGAAAGAGATAGAAGAGCGCTTTGCTAGAGCCCCTGCTACCAGAGTGACTGTCATGCTTCTTCTGCCAAATGAAATAGTGCTGTGTCAGAGCAACCCCTGCTGAGTCATGGTGGGGGATGGAGTAATTCTGAATATTTGCCTCAGGCCCAAAAGAAGCTGGTCCTGGTACCACTCAAGCCTTCCAATCTCCGAGTCTGCCACTGCTAGGAATAATGTGTGAGCAGTGTTCACAGCCTCCAGGGTGGAGGGAATCATATTGCAAAACAGTGGCATCTAGTGGCCAGATTTAAGTCCACACCTGCATTGTTCTGGAAAGAATCCTAGTGCATGCAACCACTCCCCTCCACCTCCAGTTGAAGGTGCAGACTATTGCCACAATCTCTGGGCTAAAAATTTGGGAAGGGGTATAAAATAGGAGAAAAATATCAGAAGGCAGTTGTGAATGAAGGTTCATGGTGCCACATGCCTGCTCTAGTTACTATTAAACAGGAAGGCCCAAGAAAGTGCACGATCTTTGATTTCAAATGGTAGGAAGAATGTTTGCTATATGATTATTTGTAAACTGGAGCAGTAACTTTACTGTATTTTTGGAAATTGTCCTTAATATAAAAGTCAATTGAAAAAAAATGTGTGCTCATGGCTGTGATGAACAGTTCTACGAATTTACTGACAGGTATTGGATAGGTTTTCAGCTAATGAACATAAAGCAGGCGCCAACAAAAAAGATCACAAGGGCAAAAATGAAACAAAATCCAATTTGAAGTGGTGGGAGCAAACAGAAGTGGTCGGGGCAAACACGGTGACGGAATTCAAAATGGGTTGGGACAGACACAGTGGATCCCTTTGCAGCAACAGGATAAAATCAAAATAAACTGAACCATCTAATTTCTCAACAATTAGGGGTGTCCTACATGGAGTGGTGGGTTCACCCCTAAACAGAGACATGGGGAGGGGTGGCCTGCACGGAGTGGCAGGTGCACCTACTCTTGCCATCATACTGGGAAGACTAGATGGACCATACTAGTCTTTATCTGCCGTCATTTACTATGTTACTATGGGGTATGTTTACTAAACCGTCTTAACGTGCGCTCTCCCACGTTATCGCACGATTCGGGGCAAACACGGTGACGGAATTCAAAATGGGTTGGGACAGACACAGTGGATCCCTTTGCAGCAACAGGATAAAATCAAAATAAACTGAACCATCTAATTTCTCAACAATTAGGGGTGTCCTACATGGAGTGGTGGGTTCACCCCTAAACAGAGACATGGGGAGGGGTGGCCTGCACGGAGTGGCAGGTGCACCTACTCTTGCCATCATACTGGGAAGACTAGATGGACCATACTAGTCTTTATCTGCCGTCATTTACTATGTTACTATGGGGTATGTTTACTAAACCGTCTTAACGTGCGCTCTCCCATGTTATCGCACGATAAGGCACCTTAGCGCGCGATAACGCGCACTAAGACGCAAACGAGCACTGAAGGCGGAGAAAGGCTTCCGGAGGGCGGAGGAAGGCTCCCCAGGGGGGGAGAGAGAGGGTCAATGGGCGGAGAGTGGGAGGGGAGAGGCTCCCTGCACACTAACGCTGTGAAATCCGAGGCTGAAAACTAACGCCAGTGAAACCCTGGCGTTAGAGCTGATTTAAAGGGAAAAGAAACCATTTCCGTAAGCAATGTACAGCAAAACCAGGGAAACCTACAAAAAAGTGATAAGTGTGATACATGTGCACGGAACAAAAGGGCAAAGAAACAGTGAAAATGACCAGAAGAAAATGTAAAAAAAACATAACCAAGTTGGGCAATAGTGATATCAATGGTAAACATCAAAAAACACCCCCAAGAAAGCTCCAAAAAAAAAAGTTATGAATTTTGGAAGGGTCTATGCTCTGTCCCCATACAAGGTGAATGAGCCCACAGTAAAATTGCGCTGATCAGGGTTTTCCTTTCCATTGGACAGGTTTCCTATGGTGTGCACAAGTTCCACAACAGCAGGGCCGGCATGTCGGAATGGGCAACTGGACATATGCTGGAAAAGGGGACACAGAGGGCTGCAGGCGGCACATGCTGTGGTGCAGCTGGGGCACAGTGCGGACTAGGGTAATGCCTAGCTGGCCCATAGGAATGCTGAAACAGTAGAGCAGCCAGACAGCAACTGCTGAGGGTCCAACATGGGCAAGAATGTGCTTCCCACGGTGTCACAGGGAATAGTACCCAGCAGGTACCCCCAATGGCATGAAACATTGGCAGGCGGTGCTGGGGGAAAGTGTGGACAGCTATGCAGGCACCCCTACCCCAGAACCTGCACCATAGGCAGCCACCTACCCACACACTGGATGGCCTGAGACTGCGCAGCACCAGCACCACCAGCAGAAGGGCATGTCAGCATGGTGGCAGAGGGGTACTGGTGGTGGAGGAGGCAGTGGCAGCTGCCCAGAGCAGACCATGGCCTAGCCCTGTTGAGGTGGGTGCCGTACACTGCAACAGACAGGCTCTGTCTGACAAACAGTCATGGTATCTCCAGGGAATGCACTATCTCTGTGGCAACACAGTGGTGCAGTGAACACAGCCAGTGTGGTCAGAAACAGAAGGTCACAGGTTCAAGTCCTAGCTGTGGTTCCTGCCAACCCAGTCCCCATATTTAACCCACTACTAAAATGTGCTAATACAGACAGAATCTTTATTGCAGATAACAGAAACATGCCCAATAAACCTACATTTTACCCTACAGAGCACAGACACCATAAACATGCACATTACCTAGAGCAGAGTCTCCCAAATGCAGTCCTGGAGGGCCAAACACCATTCAGGTTCCATGCTGCCTCTAATAAACACGGCTGTGCTGCATGTCTATGCACCGCCCCCATGGTATGCAGCTGTATCTCATGCATATTCATTAGGGACAGCATGAAAACCCGAACAGTGTTTGGCCCACCAGGACTGGAGTTGGGAACCTCTGCCCTAGAGCAGCGACCAACAGGGGCAGACACACCCTCACCCACAGGCTCCATTATCCACAGCCTTCTGGAGAGGCAGGATGTTGGGCCCTGCGTGCATCTCCCAATACTAGCACTTGCATACCTTAGCAATGCCACCCTAAACATGGGAATATTGTACACACCTATCAAACGGTTGCTATGGTTACTGGCAGATAGCAATTCCTAAGTTAAGCACAATTTGCTGATTGAGCTGCATCATAGCAACCTTTCTGCTGTCTGTGGAGTGTGCTTCAGGTCTGATGTCTGACAGTGTTTACCACCCTGGGGAGTGACCCCAACAGTATTGCGTACCATAGCCATGCCTGCACTGTGCCCAGGACTGTTGCGGTGGCCAGGGCTGCCAAGAGCCTCTATATTTGCATAATGCTGGCATAGGTGTGGGAGCATGTGTTTGTCTATCCAGTGTGTGGTGTCTGCCAACACCTTCCTCAGCCCACACTGTTGCCAGTGTAAGCCTGCCAATGTGCATAATGAGGAGCAAGGTACCATGGGTATAGCCCGGACAGGGTGGCCTGGCAAGGATGCATCTGCACAGGGCATAGGGCAATGGCTCGGACATTGTAGTGCCTGACAACCACCTGCATGGACAGGGTGGCCACAGCATGTCCTGCTGGGAGTTCACTCTCACCCTGACTGAGCAGTGACCACGGCATGGCTAGGTTCCCCCATAGTGCTTTTCTCATATGATGTTTATGGTTCTCTTTTGGAGCCTAATCACTGACTTATGTGCTTGGTGTGTATGCTGACATCACAGTTCTGGGTACATGCATCTGCTCCAGGATCATGCACTATGGACTAGCTAGTAGACTGTCTGCAGCTAGTATGTGTCTGGAAGGAACATCTTGCAGGGTGCAGCAAATAGAGGCTTGCTACTGGAGAATGTCAGATATAGGTGGGGGGCAGCTGAGCATTTCCAGGCCTTCTGTCTGCCTTGCCTGATGGATGTGTACAGATTTGTATTGCCTGTCCTGTATGGTGTCTGTTCCCCAGCAGGACGGGGGTTGGTGGTTCTCTCTACTGCCACCATTGCGGGGAGGTAGAGTGTTGCTCTGTTGGTGGGAGATCCTGTTTCCCACCCTGAGCCCCAGAGAGTGGGTTGGGTGGTGGTACATAATCCACCTATGAGTCCAAATACCCACCCCCCCTTCACCTACATCATGTGACCATGGTACCCACACAGAATATGCACTATTTTGGGTGTATCATAGCCCATTAGGGCTAGACATGACTGAGAAATACAGATGTGTCTGCAGGAACTACCTATCACACACACTAGCACTGATGGGGGACCTGCAGCATAGCCTATTGCAGCCATGAATGGTGCTGTGGACCTGGTGCTGGGTGTCCCACCTCACCCTCAGGGTGAGCACAGTACCCGCACAATGTGACAGTCTGTAGCTACTCTGTGCCAGTAACATACACGGTCAGTACCCCCTACCAGGCCGAGGTGCTGTGGGGGTGCATACCCCATCTTGTGATCATCTGTAGACTGCTGATTTGCATGTGCAGTGCATGATGGGTATGGGTGGGTTAACCCTATCCTGGTAACCACAGCAGACTGTTTGTGTGGTGACAGCAGTCCTTCTGTAGCCAGCCAGGGGCTTGTTAATAGCTGTAGCCCACTGGTTGCTTCACTGCCTGTGGAGCCAGAGGTCATAGATTCAAACCCACAGTGGGGTTATTTGATAGGGCTATCCAGAGCATTGTCAGTTTTTAAGGTACATTAGTGCTGCCAGCAAAAACACCCTCAGAGTACTGTAACCATAAGGTGCCTCAGAAGGTACTTTATAGGGTGCCCTATAAAGCGCCTTCTGAGGCACCTTATGGTTACAGTCCATATAAGGTGCCTTATAAGTTGTCCTATGGAGCGCCTTATAGGGTGCCCTATAGGGGACATTATAGGGTGCTGTGGCAGACAGTTCATTTTATAATGTGCCCTATGGAGTGCCTTATAGGGTGCCTTATGTGGCACCTTAGGTTATGGCACGTGAGGGTGTGTTTGCTGGCAGCAATAATTAAAATACAAATAAAATGCCTCAAGAAACAATACTTACATGTCAAAGCTGATGCTTCAGCCAGCCTTATGCATTAGGCACACTGGGGGATCAAACTTATGACCCCGTATCATCAGTCAGTGTATTAAAGCCCGTTAATGTGCGCAGCAGCACGCGTTATCGCACGATAATCCCGTTTTGCTACTTTAAGACTGAAACACCCACTCCTTTTATGGCAGCCTGCACACTATCGCCGGGCGCACATTAAGACGGTTTAGTAAACATACCCCTATGTTTCTATATTTTCATGGACTTTCGATATAAAGGTTGGCAGCTAGAGGGCGCTAATTCATTCTGCGCTTGGTTTCCCCTTTATTTCACTTTGGACCAGCATTTAATTGAAAAACATGGTGAAGATCTGAAATATAGAGCATAGGTGCTAAAAATATTGGAGGAGACATGGAGGATGTATGTAGCTAAGAACTTAACTGTTGCCATCTGTAGCTATGCGAATTAGCCGAGATGAGGGCCGAAGCTCAGCTCAGCATCAAGTCTGAGACCAGGAAGTCTGAGTTAACACATTATTTTAACACTGTTTAAAGTTGTTTTATTGAACTGTAGCAACCCTGCTTGGAAGTTATGTTCATCCAATGGGATTCTGTCCTTTGCCAGTGTTGTTGACCCCTGTCTAGAAGGAAATGACTAGCACATTTGCCTGGTTCTAGCTGCCGACTAGGCCTACCCAGAGCTGCTCATTAGCACTGTTTTGATAATACCACTGAAAATCATTACCAACCACCCAGTACCATCTGAGGTAGAGTGGGGACAGTCCCAGAAATGATCTGGATAGCAGTGATATTCAGTCTGCTAGCTGGATAAACTACCCAGATAACTCCAGCTCAGACTGTACTATACAGTATGTATGTTCAGTGCTAGTTGGGTAGCGGCATTGAATATACTTGTTTTATCTGAATCCTGTAACCAGAGCTTGTAAAAACTGCTGACTGCTGTGTTTAAATATTCACTGACCCACAAGTGCCTATTCAAAGTGCCAGGATAGCAGCTTTGGAAATGCTATGAACTATGACTCTGATAAGCCCAATGCAATCTTCTGTAATGCAACACCATTAGGATGCTTCCATCTTACTTGGGGCTGGGTGAACCAGTAGACAAACTAGGCGATAGCCTAGGATGGCAACTTCAAGGGGGGGGGGCGGCGGCAAAGAGCGAGACATTCAGATCTGCATAATGGATTCTGACGGCTAGGGGGTGGGGGCTTATAGCTTAAGGTTTGTCTGAGGTGCCAACACCTTGAAACTCTGTGGCTGGTCCTCATCGTACTTTCTGTCAGGGTCTCGTGATGAGTGATATACCTCTGAAGCTTGGAAGCAGTCTCAGAGGAGAAACCTTCTGTAATGGTGTGATGCACTCCCTCCCCTGTGAGCAGTATGAAGGATAGAGATTATACAATTAATTCATTGGCTTCCTCGGCAGCAGATGACTTCTAACAAACTGCTACAGTTCTCTGGCACTGGAAATGTCGTGCATGCAGGTTTATTGCAGATATCCTTAGAACACGTTTGGGAAGTCCTGTTCCATGTCATCAGGGACAGACTTGGCCAGATAAGAACATAACATAAGAACATAAGATATGCCTTACTGGGTCAGACCAAGGTCCATCAAGTCCAGTATCCTGTTTCCAGCAGTGGCCAATCTAGGTCATACGTACCTAGCAGTTTCCCCAAAAGACACAAGTTCCACAATGCTTGTACTGGGTCAAGCAGTGATATCCTGGGTCCCTTCTTAATAATGGTTTATGGACCTTTCCTCCAGGAACTTCTCCAAACCTTTTTTAAACCCAGCTACACTAACAGCCTTTACTACATCCTCCGGTAACAAATTCCAGAGTTTGATTACACATTGAGTGAAAAATATTTTCTTTTATTAGTCTTAAATAGTTTACCCTGTAGTTCATTGCATGTCCACTAGTCTTTCTATATTCTGATAACGTAAACAATCGATCTATGTTTACCCGTTCCACTCTGTTCATTAATTTATAGACTTCTATCATATCTCCCCTCAGCCGTCTCTTTTCCAGGTTAAAGAGCCCTAACCTTTTTAGCCTTTCTTCATAGGAGTATCCTTCAATCCCCTTTACCATTTTGGTGGCTCTTCTCTGAACCTTTTCTAATATCGCTATATCCTTTTTAAGATACGGCGACCAGAATTGCACACAATATTCAAGGTGCGGTCTCACCATGGAACAATATAGAGGCATTATAATATCTTTTGTTTTATTTTCCATTCCTTTCCTTATGATACCTAGCATTCTATTTGCTCTCTTGGCTGCCGCTGCACACTGGGCCAAGGATTTTAACATGTTATCCACAATGACGCCTAAATCTGTTTACTTGGTAGTGATTCCTAATGTAGAACCTTGCATCGTGTAACCATAGTTTGGGTTGGTCTTCCCTAGGTGCATAACTTTCCACTTGTCCACATTAAATTTCATCTACCATTGTGATGCCCAGTCTTCCAATTTATCAAGATCCTCTTGCAATTTTCCACAATCCTCTTGGGTTTTAACAACTTTAAATAGTTTTGTGTCATCTGCAAATTTGATAACCTCATTCGTTATTCCACTTTCCAGGTCATTTATGAATATGTCAAAAAGCAGCGGACCCAGCACAGATCCCTCGGGTGCACCACTATTCACCTTTCTCCATTGGGAAAATTGGCCATTTAGCCCTACCCTCTGCTTTCTACCTTTTAATCAGTTCCTGATCCACAGTAGTACACTGCCTCCTATCCCATGACTCTTTAGTTTTGCCAAAGGTCTCTCATGAGGGACCTTGTCAAAGGCTTTCTGAAAGTCCAGATACACTATATCAACCAACTCACCTTTTTCCACCTGTTTATTCACACCTTCAAAAAAAACATAACAGATTAGTAAGGCAAAATCTTCCTTGTCTAAAGCCTTGTTGGCCATCTCCCATTAGTCCATGACTGTCTACATGCTGAGTAATTTTATTCTTTATGATGGTTTCTACCATTTTTCCTGGTACTGACGTCAGGCTCACCCTTGGATGCATACCACCTGGCCCAGGTGATTTGCTACTCTTCAGTTTATCTAATAGTTGTAATACATCTTCCCGATGTATCGATATTTCTTTCAATTCTTCCGCACCTTTAAATACCACTTCATTCAAGGGTAACATCCCTACATCTTCCTCAGTAAAGACCAAAGCAAAGAATTCATTCAGTCTCTCCGCTATCGCCTTTTTGCCTCTTAGTGCCCCTTTAACCCCTCTATCATCTAATGGACCAACTGACTCCCTCACAGTTTTTTTGCTACGAATGTACTTGCAAAAGTCTTTATTTTGCCTTTTTGCTTCCGCCGCAAGCTTCTTCTCAAATTCTCCCTTTGCCTGCCTTATCAATGCCTTGCATGTGACTTGCCAGTGCTTGTGCTGTTTCCAGGTTTTGTCGTTTGGCTCTTTTTTCCATTTCCTGAAAGATGCTTTTTTGGCAACAACAGCCTGTCTGACCTCCCCTTTAAACCATGCTGGCAGTTTTTTGGACTTCCTTCCTCTTTTCTTAAAGCGTGGAATACAGCTGGTCTGGGCTTCCAAGATAGTATTTTTCAACAACACCCAAGCTTGATGTAAGTCTTTAACCTTTGCAACTGCTCCTTTTAGTTTTTTCTTAACTATTTTCCTCATTTTATCATAGTCTCCCTTTCAAAAGTTAAAAGGTAGTACTGTGGATTTCCTTACTATCCCTCCTCCACTAATTAAATCAAAGGTGATCATGCTATGATCACTATTGCCAAGTGGCCCCAAAACCCTTATCTCTTGCACTAGATCTGGTGTTCCACTAAGGACTAGGTCTAATATGGCTTCCCCTCTGTCCAGTTCATGAACCAGCTGCTCCAAGAAGCAGTCATTTATTTCATTTATTTCATCTAGGAACTTTATCTCCCTAGCATGTCCTGCTGTGACACTGTCCCAGTCGATACCGGGGTAACTGAAATCACCTATTATTATTACTGCGCTGTAACTTTTGTTAGCTTCCTTGATTTCTTTGAGCATTTCATCATCCATTTGTTCATTCTGGCCAGGCGGTCGATAGTACACCCCCACTGCCATCACCTTCCCCTTTTTACATGGAATTTCAATGCATAGAGATTCTACAGCAAATTTTGTTTCCTGCAAAACTTTAATCCTTTCAAACTCAATGCCCTCTCTAATATAGAGCGCAACCCCTCCACCAATTTGACAGCTCTATCATTACGATATAGTTTGTACCCAGGTATCACAGTGTCCCACTGGTTTTCCTCCTTCCACCATGTTTCTGATATTCCAATCATATCTAACCTCTCATTTAGTGCTATATAGTCTAACTCTCCCATTCTATTTTTTAGACTTCTAGCATTTGCATACAAGCATTTTAGAGACTGTATTTTATTCATATTAATTTGTTGTTTTGTAAACTCCCATTTTACCATAGTCTAGCTTTGCTCAGAGAGGGCTCTCCATCAGTGGAGGAGTAGCCTAATGGTTAAAGCACTGGCTTGTAAGCCAAGTGTCCAGGGTTTGATTCCCACCAACACTCCTTGTGGTGTTGGGCAAGTTGCTTAATTCTCCATTGCCTCAGAAAGAGTCAAAGTTATCAATGTCCCTCTTTAATGTACATTGCAATGTAAACCTCTTTGACTAAAGTGGTATTAAAAACCTGTTAAATAAATAAACTTACAAGAAGACAGTTTGGCAGGCCCTGAAGCAAGGTCACTAACAGCACAAGAGCCAGGGATTTATGAGCACTAGCAGAAACCAAAACAGGCAATGTACAAGGATCTTCTTTGTGCATGAAGCAAGATTTCCAATGGATGCTTCAATTGAAGAGACTGGAAATTTGCACACAAGTACCTGCTTGTACTCTTATTAGACAGCAGAGGTGGTGGGGGTTGATGAAACAGAGAACAGCAGGAATAAAAGAGAGTGCTCAGTCCCTGCGGAAACCGCTGTGATACCATTGATTCAGTGCATAATGATCTAACCAGGAAGAGATGAAATAAAAAAGTTTATATGAAGAATGGGAGCAATTGTGCTCTGTAACACTTGGGTACTGAGTTACAATCAGGCAGTGGGAATTCTGGCAGATAAGGCTTATCTGATCCATGCACTGAGGATACCAAGTATAATTCACACCTTCGGATGTTCCTCTTTGTAAGACACCTTTGTAGTAAGGCCCCAGGGCCATCCTTAAATTTATTTATTTATTTGTAGTTAGGTCACGCCTCTCCAGTAGTAGTTCAGAGCAAGTTGCCAACAGTTGGCATTTCTCCGTCCCTGGAGGGCTTACAGTCTAAATCCTAAATTGTACTGCATTGCACCATTTTTCCGGCTTGCCCATCTGTTGGACTGCATCGCTAAGGCCTGCATGAAGGGGTGTCATAACTGGGTAATTAATCAAAGGAGCCAATTAGCCAGGGCACTGCTTTTCCAGCCTTAGCTATTGTTATCAAGGAGATGTGCTGAGTTGTATGAACATCAGGAAGAACGGGCCACTCACCGAGAAGTTTGCTGACTTTGTTGTGTTCTGAACCTTGGAAGAACTGTGCAACCATATGGCATTTCTGGCATTAGGATTGCCAGCTGGCTTCTTCATTTTTTCCACTGACAGCATGATCCAGTTCTGGATTTAGCCCACTGTATGCACAGACCTGTAGTTTGATTTTCTTAGGTATCTCCATGCAAGAAATGGAGTAAAAACCAGGGCAGGCTCAGCCTGGCTGTAATGTCTTGAAGTGGTTGTATTGGCCCTTCTGTCCTGAGTAGTCTGTTCTTTGGGTGACTCCTGCAGCTTTTTCCTCTGCGGTCCCTGTCTCTCAAGGTCAGGTAGCCTGTAGTGTGGGAAACAGGAAGCTCCGCAGATCTGGGGTCATTTGGTCTCAGATGCTCCGTGCAATGGAAAATCTCAAACCTCATCAAAGACCATTTGTGTGTGCTCTTTTTATAACAAAAAAATAAAAAGAGAGAGATCATAAGAAAAAAAACATTCCCTCTGTGAGCAGCTTTCTAAGGATACATGATGGCAGAAGTGTCTGGGACTCTGGATATGAAAAACTGGAAGCTTTAATCTAGCTTCTCCTTTCCTCCCTCCCTCTAACTATCCATTTATCTAATACAGAGCTGCTAAGTAACTTGGCTGCTGTGAAAAGATGTTAGACCACCCCTGGTTTTGGAATGTCCATCCCAGTGCATTCTGGTAGCTGTAGTCCCTGCTTCTTTCATAAGACAAACTGCAAGTCTGATACAACAGTGTTTCCCAACCTGTCCTGGAGGCATAACTAACCAACTGGTTTTTTTCCCAGGATATCCTTATTTAATGTGCATGAGACAGATTTGCATATGGTAGGTTTTCCATGTATGTAAATCTATCTCATGCATATTCATTGTGGGAATCCTGGAAATCCAGATGTATAATTGTGCCTCCAGGAGAGGGCTGGGTAACATTGGAACAAAGTACAAGGTGGGTAAGGGTGTTAAACGAAATATCCTCCAGGACTGATCTAAAGTCTCCTTCCAAGAACAGAATCATTGGGCAGTACTGATGTGGGGATGGGGTAGATGACGCTTTATTTTTACATGTGTTTATATGCTAATTTGAGGGAGCAATCAAAATGTAATGTATGATCTCTTATTAGCTCCCAGACTCAAGCATTCTGGGATTTGTAGTTTGAGGGAGTGGGGAAGAGGGTTATTACAAGCAAATGTTTATTATCCCCGTACTCACCTACTCCAGTCTGATGTAGCACAAATGTTTAGTTCCTGTATTTCATTTCCTATGTAATAAAGACATTAAGAAGCCTGGACAGATCCTTGGAAAGCACTGCAATCCCTTACATGCATAACTAATACTAGGAAACCTGAGAGGCTGTGTCACATCTCTAGGGCTCTATCAACAACAGCAACAAGCCGAACCCTTTGAGCCAAAACCTATCACCTGGTTCAAAATGAATATCCACACAATATGGGGGAGAGAATAAGAAACGTTGCCATGAAGATGTTTTTTTTTGTCGGACTACATAATACCTTGCCTGGGTCCATTTAAACCAGACTCCCAGGCTATGGTAAATCTTAGTCCATTTTAATCAAACAAGCAGTAAAGAGTAGATTTATACTTAACTGTCCACGGCGAAATCCTCAAGGTGAAAGACACATATGACACAGTCCTGCGTTTCGGGTATGGAATTTAGTTTACCCTGCTTCAGGTCAAAAGTTGTCATCACCAATTGAAAGCCATCACCAAATGAATGAAAAAACGTTTGCGGGAAGTCACTTTTAGAGAACATGGCGTCTGACGTAATAGGTCATGCAGTCTACTGGACCAATCAAGGAGAAGGGAGATAATTCCACTACTATTCCCCAGAGACATCATAGCAAACTGTGGAGTGGAGGAGTGGCCTAGTGGTTGGGGTCAGGTACTTCAGACCAGAGAGTCAGGGGTTCAAATCCCACTAGAGGACAGCAACCTTGGGCTGGAAGGACTGGGGTTTCTAGTCCCACAGGTGCTCCTTGTGGTCTTGGGCAAGGCACTTAACCCTCCATAGCTCTTGTTCCCTGTAAAATAGTTATCTCCAAGTTATAATGCCCTGTTCAATGTAATTTCAGTTTGTTCAATATAAACTGCCTTGATATCATGAAAGGTGGTATATAAGAAATGTAGAATAAATTAAGACCATGTGGAGCAACAGTATTAAGCTGGAAAATCCAGCATTGTTCAATATATTGTAGCTTTTGAATCCTATTGACCCCACATAAATTCGGAGGAATCCAATCAATTGCTCTCCATAAAAGTTCCTCAAATGTATGATCACATGTAAGCATATGCTGAACTAGTGGAGCTGTTAGCGTCTGAGTGCGAATGCGGGATGCATGTTCAGACAGCTGAACTCGTAAGGGACGAATAGTTCGACCTATATAAATAAGACCACATGGGCAACAAATCAAGTATACAACATATAAAGAATCACATGTAGTAGAATGTTGAAATGTCCATGATTGTTTTGTACGAGGGTCAGTCCAGATGGTACCCAATAGAGACCCTGAACAATACGAACAACGCCCACAAGGGGAATGTCCTTCTCGGTTCGTGGGGTCAAAAGACCTTGGAAAAGTTCTAACGAATTTGTCCCACAAATTCTTTCCTCTAGTAAACGCTACACACAGCTTTTTCCAGAAACAATTATGAACCGAAAGAATCCTCCAGTGTTTTCGTAGCATAGAATGTACCGTATGTGTACAGTTATTATAAGGTAATATCCCAAAAAATTTGTCTCCCTCATCTCCCTTCATATTGTTTTGATTTTTTTCTTCTTTATTTTTATTATTATTTTCATTATTATCATTTTTGTCATTTTTATCATTAGTGCCATCATTGTTATCCTCTAGTAACCATTCACGATGATTACATCTCTAGGGCTGCCACGTTTCCCAGTTCCAGGAGCGTGACGTTTTGGCCAGTCCTGCCTTTGAACTTAGGGGCATATTTCCTAAGCCCCATGCTACTAATGTGGGTTTGGGCTGCATTACTAGTGCAGGACACTTTGCTAGAAGCAGGGGGCTGGAGACACCCGTCCTCCTCCATTTAGCGCAGCTCACCGCATTACTACCACCGTGGGGGGCAACTAGTGCCACCGATTGACTCATTGTGTTGGCAGTAGTTGCTTCCTGGCAGCACAGGCTTTCAAGGGTCATGCTAGTGGCACCACGGCAGGGAGGCCCACACCCCACCCAGACGTGCGTTGCCCGGGAAGTGCGGATGTTTTAGCCCAGGACCCTGCACTGCTTTGTAGTGCGGTATCAGAAAAGCCCCTCACATCCTAATATAGTGCGGTATTTGTAGTCCCTGATCCTACCCATTTAAATCATTGCTGCAGTTTCTATAATGCACTGGGATAGACTTTTAAGAAATCCCAGACTAGTCTGAAATCTCCCTCCTGCATCTCTAGACTTGTAATCAACATTTCTTTAAGAAGCGCAGAGCTTCAGGGCCAGGGTCAGCCAGTTCTGTCCTCAAACTCAAAGCCCAGTTCATAGATGGATTTATAAGCCTCGTTTTCTTAGGCAAATAGGAGTGGAAAGTCCTGAAGTTCAGTAGAGCAGAAACAAGTCTGGTTGAAAGTGGCCTTTATGGTTTGAGGATTGGTTGGCAGCTGTGTGTGCAGCTGAAACAGCTAAGTTCCTCCTACTTTTTCACATCTGAGGGGACTCCTCGCAATGCTTTGAAGTGGACAGGGCAGCCCTGTCTTACAGCTGCCAAAAGGTATCCAGAGCCAGGAGGGAGATTCCACCTTGATGCATCATGGGACCCACAGCACTGACTGAAATGAGCAGAATCAAGGACTACAAATTTTATACTGCTTTGGGATGTAAATTCAAAACCAGGACTGGCCTAGAAGTCTCCCTCCTGGAACAGGGCGATTAGGCAGCTCTGCTGATTCCAGCAAATTCTGATGGCCTACCCTCCTGATGATTGAGGCTTGTGGGGTCTCAGACTTTCCCCATTAACCTCTTTCGTACTGGGGCAAACAGGAAGCCTGCAGCCAAATCTCAATATGCTTATTTTGAAGATGCCAAGAAAGAAAATTGCAGGCAAAAGGTAACCAGCAAGCAAAGTGCAGTGAAAATAACCTGTAAACGTAACACAAGCTGAGCTACAGCTTGCACACTGTGGAATTCAGAATTGTGGTGTGCTTGCACTTTTCCAGTGACCTGGCCTATGGTCCAACATGAGTTTTAATAGCTTAAGGAGCTTAGTGACTTCCCAGCTCCAGGCCATCATTAACAGGAAAATCAGCTTTTCCTGGCTTTTCAATTTTGATTACAAAGTTTTTCACATGATCAGAAAACTTACTCTCGGAATATCTTCAAACTAAAGAATACGATCTAGGACTGACTGTGTGTAGGATCTGGACTCATTTGCTTGTAACCCTCCTTTTTGTGTAATCCTCACAGTTGCCCTACTAGCTGCTTGGCAGACAAGGGAGGACACTAATCGAAGAGCTTTTATGCAGTCTTGCAGATGTTCAGTCTCTTGACTCTTGGAGTTAAATATCAGGGTTCCTTAGTGGGGACCAGTATACACTGAGTGGCCTTTGGCACTTGACACTCTTGTATCTTTTCCCTTCTCAAATAAATGAGTCCAGGCCAGAAATTATGTTCTGAACCAAGAGTTTACTTAAACTTTAAGCTTACTAAGCAATAGCCACAATAAAAATGAGAAGAAACAGCAAACAAGAGCTATGTTACAGGAAATTATCTCCTTCTCTTAGTCAAAACTGGTTACACATAGATTACTTCTTTCTTCTATACAGTAAATTAGGTATCTTAACACACTCCCTTCAATTTCTCTTTATCTTAAGCTGAGCAGTGATGTCACTCTTCACTACTTTGTTACTTTATTGGTTTTCCTGAGTGTGAACCCCTCTCCCATTTCTAGTACTTTTCCCAGTAAACCTGAAGCTGATGGTCATGCTGACAGAGGTTCCCGATACTGTGCTGTACTCACTTTTGGATCTGATGTTACTAGTGTATAATGGGTGCTTTGGTTCCTTTTATCCTGAAAGCTGGTGGCTTGTGTAGGTGCAGGTCCCTGAAACTGTTCGGCTCTGATGGATGGGATGGCTGAGTTGGTACAGTTCTTAGAACCTCTCTACTTTTAACATAGGCAGAGCGACTCTCCTTCTGAGACAGTGGGGTGCTGGCAGATTTTGCACAGATATCAGCCCTCTGCTCTCTTCTCCTATGCTGCTGCGCTGATGCCTATTGATCACTCTGTTATAAGGAGCTATGTGCCAAAGACACTTGCCCAAAAGGTAAACACTCTTGTTCCCTTCTGGTGCAGTGGCTGTGGTGCTGAAGGCAAGAGTTCTGTCTTTGGGATTGGTTTAAATATGGCTTCAGATTTTCCCTCCCAGAGCAGTCTCCTCCCAGCATGAAGTAACTGTCAGCAAGAACATTCCTGTTCTGGAAAATGTTAGGATTTTCTCTAACCTTCGTGGTAAAAATCTAGTAGGGACACTGGCTGATGCTGCTGCTCACCTAGTAATATCCAAGCAGTCTGCATATGCTGCTGCTCACATAGTAACATCCAAGCAGTCTCCAAAACACGTGAGTTTCTAGATGGACATTTTCTGAGGGGTAGCCGTGAAATAAAAATACAAAGGCAGGTGGCATCTTTTATACTAACCAATTTATTGTGGCATTAGCTTTTGAGGACAAGAGTCTTGCATCTGACAAAGTGGACTCTTGTCCTCGAGAGCTCATGCCTCAATAAATTGGTTAGTCTATTATGTGCCACCGTCTCTGTCAGTTCCCCGTTGGATCCATGTCATCTGGGATAAGCCAAGGCAGTGCTAGCTTTATCCTCATTACATCTTTGTTCTTGTAGACCTGGCCAGATCTAGCGGGTTGGAGTGCTGAGGAGGGTACTATGGATTTAGCCTATCATCTGCTGTTGGACTAATATCATGAACTTGAATTACTATTCTCATGATACTGTCTCAGAATAAAAGAACATTGTTTATATTCCACTTCAGCATTCAGATATATTGTAAAACGTTAAAAGAAAATTCATTTTTGTATCCTGTGATAATTAAAACTTGGAAATTCTATCAGAACTACAAGTCCGTACTTACAAACGGGTAAAACCGGGACTGACAAACTATTCCTTACAACACTGCAGCCCTACAGTGGATATCTCTGGTGAGGAGGGGAATTTTATAGCCACAATTAAGTCCTCAACAGTTAGTTTATCATGCCTGTGGTCCTTTTTCTTTTGAACACCTGACATTTCCTTCAATCTTTCTCTGTTTAAGCAGTGAGTAAAGGCAGACATGAACAAGGATACAGAAAAACAAAAAGCAGGAATCTTTTGCTAGACAGCAGAGGAAACACACATTCTTGCCACTTTTCCACAACAGTGTAATAATAGCAGCATTTCTGCTACTGTAGAAGGCCTTTTGTTTGCAGTTTTTTTGGAAACATATTTCCGGCTTTCTTTCTTTCTCTCCTGTGGTCTTTTTGTTTGGGAGTGGTTCATTTTCAGTTTGTTTTCACCTGACTCTAGATGCAGCAGCTGACAACCTCTGGCATCATTTGCAGCACAACAGCACCAAACTAATGGAGTGTAACACTGTGAACAGTGGCGAAGAGGTGACAAGGAGGGCTTAACTCATGAATAAAAATGCCGATCTGCCTGCTTCTTGGCACTGGTCGCTTGCTCCTTAAGTCTTATATTTCAGTCTGTTTTTGTTTGCATTCTAATATATTCTGAGCCATGTTTACTAATTGTTCATAGGCACTATCTGCCGCTGTGCCCATTAGGAATAACATGGGCACTGCAGTACATAGTGCAAACGAATATTTAGTAAACATGGTCCATTGCTATCTAGTCATAACTTTCTCTTCAAAACCAAAGAAGCATACCTTTTCTTATGACCATATCCTTTCTTTGTTTGTTTTTTAAAACGTCCCTGAGTCCACTCTCTACCTGTATCAGAGCTGCCAAGCTATCAAATTCCAGCAAGGAGACTTTTTGATCAGTCCTGGTTTTCAACTTACATCCCAAAGTAGGTGGCATTTGGAGTCCTCAATTCTACTCCCTGAAATCAGTGCTGCAAATCCCATTGTGTATCAAGATGGGGCTGTCAGAAATCCAAGACTGGCCTTCGATGTCCCTCCAGGAAATAGACAGATTGGCAGATCTGCATTTATCATTCGGAATGACTAAAGGGAGCAGGTGGAAGTGCAATAGCAGTCAGGACAGAAGCCCCCTCTGACCTCACTCTATCCGTAAGGCGGACAGCAGCTAAGTGGGCGCTGTTTCAATATGGCCCAGCAATGAAATACAGAAAAGGAAGAGAGGCATTGCAAGTGTTTAAGGGAAACTATAGTTTCTAAAGAAAGCAAAGTTTAAAACTATAGCACTAGAAAGCTACAAAACACAAATGTTGGGAGGCTCTTGTGTTTTGAATGGTTGCGTGGCATTTTGCTGTGCTTTTTGTTAGATTTGGGGGTTATTTTCGGAGCCTTATTCAGAATTTACAGATGTAGATGACATCCTTGTGGAAATGCCAGTTTTAGAAAGGGCTGAAAGTAGACATGACGTCCTGACGATGTGGAAGTTGCAAGGCGTGAATTAGGAGTATGGTTAAGGATAGGTCAAAAATCATATAGGGGATACGTCTACATGACCAAAAGAGGAGGGGAGATATCATAGAGATGTTTAAATACCTCCGTGGCATAAATGCACAGCAGGAGAGTCTCTTTCCATTGAAAGAAAACTGCTACGAGGGGACATAGGATGATAGACTCAGGAGTAATATGAGGAAATATTTCTCTACAGAAAGAGTGTCAGATGCAGGGAATAGTTTCCCAGTGGAGGTAGTAGAGACCAGGACAGTATCTGAATTCAAGAAAGCATGGGACAAACACAAAAGATCTGTAAAAGAGAAAAGGTAGTACAGTCGTTGGTATGGAAGGGCAGACTAGATAGATCATCTGGTATTTATCTGCCGTCATGTTTCTATATTCCTACATCAGGATTTATACCTGCTGCCAGCACATTTAGCTATTTGCTCATTACATCCAGTCCTTTAAAGGGCTTATTGCTTATTTCCACCTCCACGCTCCAATTAGAAAAAGTTAGTGGCATCCAGGGCTGGCGCTACCATCAGGCAAACAAGGCGGTTGCCTAGAGCCCCAGTGGTCCAAGGGTGCCCGTGACCGCCGCTGCTGCCCCTCTTCAGGACATGCAGTGGCAGCAATGCTTTTAAAATGGAAGCACAGCACCGCAATCACCGTCACCTCTAGCGCCTTGGTGCTGTTTGTACTTTCGCCCCCTCCGATGATGCCACAGGGGCAGAAGCAGCTGCTGCGCTTCCACTTCCATGCAAACAGGAAGTGGAAGTGGAGTGGGAGTGGAAGCACCAGCAGCAGAGCAGTGCCGCAGGTGAAGGGAAACTGTGCAATGCCATTTTAGAAGTATTGGCGCTGCTGTACATCCCAGGGGAAGGTGGCAGCGGCGGCGATGGGGGCGGGGCCCGAGCAAGGGGGTTCTAGGAAGGAGGTTCACCTAGGGCACCTCATACTCTGGGAGTTAACTGCTGGCATTTCCATTTGTGGGCTTGCAAAATGGCGCACATGCACACGGAAGCTGAAAGATTCTGCCCTATTGACACAAATGTATATGTAGCCAGGTTTCCTCTGTTGTTTTACCCCCATTGTACCTGGACGTGTAGACATGGGCACTCCTGCACTTCTTTTTGGATTTTGAGAAATGGCTCCACATTTAGCAGAGCCCGTTCTGAAATGCCACAGGAATTGTAAATGTCATGACCTTGATGCCTCAATTTTGATCTCCACATCGTTTCTAAAATGTGCCTTTCAGTGGCGCAAGTTCTAATGAAGGGCCCCCCCAAGCAAAATGTTTCTAAGAGCCCTCCACTGTCAGGTCAGCGCACCCCCTCATTGTCATGATAGTAGTCCCCCCTGCGCGCTCCCATCCCCCAATGTAACGGTGGCAGCGGAGATGGCAAGCTTACTTAACAGCTGTGCTCTGCTCTTTTAGGGTCCCACCAGGCCCAGTGCAGCTGTTATCATGAGACTTTGGCCCAGTAGGTAAGAGCCACTGCGCCTGGGGCAGACAAGCGCAGAGGCAGCGTGGCACACCTGTTAAAGTAAGTTTACTGCTGCACTGTGCCCTGCCTCCCCTCCCCCACCCCACTCCCACCCCCCGCATTGTGGGGGCTGCTTGCACAGAATTTACACCACTGGTGCCTTTTAATGTCTTTGGAAGGTCCGGTAAGATGTCTAAGGAGCCTGGGATTTGCTGGCTAACAAAGTGGAAGAGGAATGCATTTGTTTCACATTCATGCTTTGGATATACTGTATTAGAATGGCGGAGGTTCTCTGATAAGCCATGCAGCAGCTCAACAAAGTAGCAACAGCAATTAATAAATGGATTTGTTGGGAAGTGGCATAAAAAATAAAAAAAAATATGATTTTGTAAAAGTCCAGTTGTTGATGCAATTATTTAAAACGAAAAAGCACACATTTTTAAGTCAAATTTCGGAAATAAATCAAAGCGGTTTACATTACAGCTCAAAACTGTTTACATTATAACACTTAAATGGAAGGGTGAGGGGTAACACGGCACACAGGATAACTTAACAAAATCATTAGAACTTATATATACCGTAGGTTGTGAGGAAGTGGAGAGTGGTGTCTTGGAAATAGACCCAATTTAATTCTCCAGTAAAGCGCGTTAATTGTTTTAAGAAACTGGAATTGAGGAAATATTTACCATGACAACATCTGTTCAGGATGTAGAATAAGCAGAGAAGGGGAATGTTTACTAGAGAGCTCACCAGTCGTGCACATTTGGGTTCTGAAGCAAGCATGGAGGCCCATGGTAACTTCAGGGGCGTGTGCGTCCATTCCCTGCCCTTAGCATATCGCAAACATGCCCACACTAACTGGCACAGGAGTGTAATTAATGCCACTCACTGAAGGGGCATTAAGTGCACTCGTGCTTAGAGCAATATTTGTGGCTAGTGAGCACCCAAAATGCCTGTGCTATCCGTAATGCACCATGTGCTAACTATATTTCACCCCTAAACCCTTCAGTCCACACTCTAGTCGCACGCTACCCAGTTAGTGTGGAATATTTAGCACGAGGCCTCACGCTGTTAGTGTGGTGAGCTTACGACATGCTAAACCCTGCGCTGTTAATGTACCTTAGTAAACATGCCCCTAAGGCTGCAAAAGTAGCAATATGCAGGAGCAGTGTACTGATGAAACAAGCATTTACACTGAGGAGCCCTCATAGCCACCTCAACAGTCAGGGCCATCTCTCTTGGAGTCTTTGAAGCCCTAGTTAATCGCGTTGAACCTAAAAAGAAGGGAAAATATATGCAATGAAGTTACATTTTATTTCATTCCCTGCAATTAATGTTTGGCTCCAGTCTCACTTGTTCCTATAATCACAGTTTGGGATGGGGTGAATTAGCATAAGTGATGTCACACCCCACATGGCTACTCTGACCAATCCGATAGGGGTAATACACAGTGCTCTTCCAGTTATGACTGCTTCCTGGGTTTTTAGAGGAACTGTGGAGGGGAACTTTTAATTTTAAAATGCAGCACACAGAGTTGCCAAGTTACCCAGTTCCAGGAGTGAGATCTTAAGCCAGTCCTGGATTTCTGACCATCTCATTCAGATGCATTATGGCACCTGCAGCACTGATTCCAATAGGTAAAATCAGGGACCACAAATACCACACTGCATTGCAATGCAAATTTAAGACCAGAACCGGCAAGAAATCTCACTCCTGGAACTGGATCACTTGGCAACTCTGATGCCAGCATAAAATTACCAGATTTTTTGCAGGTAAATCTGGGACACTTATTTGATGAGGGAGGGAGAGGGGAAAGAAAGGGATACCTTAGTTCCAGGTTTGAGAATCAATGTGGGAGGAGGGAAGAGGAGTTATTACCTTGACCCCAGCTACCCATCCATCCCATGACACCAACAATGTCACGTCCAAGCAGACATATCGAAAGAGAAATAGAAACAGTGATGCATTTCCCTCCATACTGTGCAAAATATAAAGACAATGGATGTAAATTCGAAAACGGACATATTCAAATCACTAAATAGAAAATAATATTTTTTTGACTCCCTCTGTCCTCATTGCTGGAATCATTGTCAGGAGGCTGGCAAACAGGTGCGAGTTGGGGACACAGTTCTAAAATAAGGGACAATTCCTGAAAATTGGGGCATCTGGTAACTTTATGCCAGCACCCTTTGCTAAGTGTATGCTTCTGAAATACTGTACCATTATCTATCCAACGTGTGCACAATGATCTCATTTCCTATGAGGGAGAGGGAACAGTTACAGATTAATTTAGTACAGGCTTTCCCTCTTCTCAGAGTATTACACTTTCTCATCCTTTCTGTTCTGCAGGGGAGGAGGACTGGCAAAATCAAGCTTTACTTACCATTCTGCTTTCTAAGGACCTAGCTTGTTCCACGGCTCCTGTTTGTCCTTTTTCACCCAGCTGCAAAAAGAAAATAAAGTGAAAATTGATGTTTATGGGGAAGGGGAGTCAAACTGCAAAGTTAGTGCAAACAAATTTCTTGTGTTTTAAAATAAATGTAGTTCCTGATTTTGGTCTTTTGGTCAGTGGTTCCCAAACTTGTGGTCAGAACCCCAAATGGGGTCACATCATCAGTGGATGGGGTTACAGAAACAGGGCCACATCCCCTTCTCTCTGGACTTTGATTGTGACCCATGCTAAGTAGTGGCAGTCACCAGTCAGCATAAGGCCTGTGAGCCAATGGACATTCATAGTCCTTTGCCCCCTCCTGGGTAAGCTTCCTGTTAGACTGGAAACCCATGCTGAGTACTGGGATCTGTAAGCACACACGGTTTGATGCAGAAAGCTGGCTCAGAAGTCACATGCTACCTACTTTGTGTGCCTCTATGCAATGCACCAATAGCGCGCGACTTCAGCACCAGAATACAGAAAGGGGCACATATGCAAATAAGCTATGCGCTAAACTGTGGCTCAAATGGCAGCATTAAACTGGGAAAGCAAGCCATACAGATGCATACAGAGGTCGGCACAAGTTTGGCATGCTCTCCCAGAGAAACAGGGCACTGTGCAGCTAGTTTGCATATGTGTCTCAACAGTAGTTTGATGGCATTGGGGGCTTTACCTGATGCCTGGTTCATCTGAGGGAAGTGTCCAGGCATTAGGGAAAGCCCCAGATGCCATCAAAATACTGTCGGGAGGGGGGGGGGGTTGGTCCCCTCCACAGAAAGTGAATCACTGGTGGCCCAGTGGCTCTGATCCCCCCCACCCAACTAAAACTAAATCTGGTGGCTCAGCAGCCCCAAACCCCCACCCCCTCCCAATTCTTTTACAAAGGAGCGGGAGCGTTGCCCACATGCTCCCGCTCTGAGGATGCACCACACGAGGCCAGGGGCCGCCATATTTCAAGATGGCAGCGCAGGAGCGCGTGGGCAATGTTCTTGCTCCCTTGTGAAGGTACCAGGAGGGGGAGGGGGATCAGGGCCACTGGGCCACCAGGGTTATTTTTAGTTGGGTGAGTGGAGGGATTGGGACCACTGGGCCACCACCGAATTGCTTTCTGTGGAGGGCACTGGCCCCCCGACAGTATTTTGATGACATTGGGAGCTTTCCCTGATGCCTGGATCATATGAGGGGAAGTCTGACACTTCACCTCTATAATCCAGGCATGAGGGAAAGCCTCCAATGCCATCGAAATACTGTCAGGGCACACGCGGGACATTTAAGCCACATCAGACCCAGGTGCAGAGAACACTGGTCAACATTGAAATCGTTACTGACTTTAAAAGGCCCTAATCTGTAGTATCTTGGTGAGCTGAACACAAATATAACATTAAAAAAAAATTATTGGCTCTCGTTTTGAAGATATTGCATGTAGTTCATTTTTGACGTTTCACTGTGTAAATGTATCCAGTAGGACATCAACAACATCACAAATAAGCCTTGAATTATGTAATATTGCATCAGATTGCATAATACCAACATGCACACATCATCCAGAGTTGATTGCATCATTTTCTGAAGCTGCTGCAGTACATCTGACGTCAGCAGTGTACTATACGCAGTCGGAAAGGAAAGTAATCTGGTATTCTGTTCCGATATTGAAAGCCTCATGAATGCCTTAAAAATCACTCATGACCCACAAGACTGGAGACTATTTATAGACTCTTCGAAACTGAGTCTGAAGGCTGTGCTTTTGAACAATGGAAACCGTCTTCCATCTATTCCAGTAGCACATGCCGTCCACATGAAAGAGACATGTGATAACTTAAAGTATCTACTGACTTCCACTCCTTTCACACTCAGTTTAAGTTACTTATTCTAGTTCAAAGGGCTCTTCACATTAGTACTCCACAATACCTGGTAGACCTCATTACATTACACACCCCCAGACACACTCCCCGCTCCTTCCACCTTAACCGTCTTAATCTTCCTTCCCCCTCCCTCGCTCACCTTCAATCCACCCACTCCTCTGCTTTCTTTTTCATTGGCCCCGCACTCTGGAATTCACTCCCCACCTCCTTCCAGTTAGAACCCCAGCACGCCACCTTCAAGCGAGACCTAAAAACCCACCTCTTTCCTTGGCCTATGACCTTCCCTCCCCTCTTGTCTGATTCTGTCCCCTATGTATAGTCCTGTATCCTTTCTCTCATTCTATTATATCAACAATTGTAACTTCCTTTCCTCCTTTCTGGCCCTGTGCCTGTTTCTAATTGTTTGTGAATTGTAAACCGCTCTGATTGATAAAGTAGGGCGGTATATCAAATAAATAAACATAAACATAAACATACAGCTAGCACCTCTGTGGTGACTTGAAGGTAGTTGCCCTTTTAATGGGACTGCAGCAGGGATATATAAAATACATGTGTTTCTTATGTGAGTGGGATAGCCAAGCAAGGGATTGGCACTACTTGCGGAAGGAATGGAATCGCAGACAAAATGTAACAGTTGAAGAGAAGAATATCCAGCACCCAGCTCTGGATGAGGCTCACAAAATCCTGCTACCACCCTTCACATCAAACTAGGTTTGATGAAAAACTTTGTGAAAGCCATGGACCGCACTTCGCCAGTTTTCCGATACTTGCACGAAAAATTCCCTCAACTCAGCGAAGCAAAGATTAAAGAGGGAGTTTTTGTGGGTCCTCAGATTCGAGAGCTCTTCAAAGATGACCGGTTCAACAACTTGCTGCAGGGTGATGCGAAACAAGCATGGAATGCTTTTCGCCTAGTGTCAACAAACTTTCTCGGGAATGTTAGGGCAGAAAACTACAAGGAACTAGTAGAAGACATGCTGATGCAATATCAGAAACTTGGCTGCAATATGTCTCTAAAGATCCATTTCCTTGATTCCCATCTCGATTTCTTTCCTGACAATTATGGTATGGTTAGTGATGAACAGGGCGAACGTTTTCACCAGGACATCGCAACAATGGAGCAAAGATACCAGGGAAAATGGTCCACTACAATGCTGGCTGACTACTGCTGGACACTCCCCAGAGAAGCTCCCGAACAGCTGTACACGAGACAGGTGAAAAAATCTAAGAAGTAGTCTATGGGGCATGTTTACTAAACTGCGGTAACGTTACATACCGTGCGTTATGTAACGTTAATGATCGTTAGGTAACGTTAATGCATGGCATGTAACGTTAATGCGCATTAACATTAATTAATGATCGTTAATGTTCCCGGCCACGTTAAACACTGCAGAAGGCGGAGAGAGGGTGGAGAGAAGGGGTCAATGGGTGGGGAGTGGGCGGAGAGAGGCTCCTGTCACACTAACATGCTGAACTGAAGGGCTGAATCCTACCGCAAATGAAAACCTGCCATTAGAGGCACATTTGCAGGAGAGAGAAACCATTTTGGTCAGCAATGTGTAACAAAGGCAGAGAGACCATTTAAAGGTGATGGTAGTGCCACATGTGCAGCAATAGCATAGTGCTCAGGTATGAAAGGCCACTATGGCAAGGGTGCAACTGGGGCATAGGGGGCCACAGGCAGGATGTGCGGTGGGATCGGCTGGGGCACAGGGCAGACTAGGCTGTCACCTAGGTGGCACATATGAACGCAGAAAATGGAAACCAGCAAGACAGCAACTTGACCAAGGTCCGACATGCCCATGTGTTTGTGTCCCACAGTGCTCCATCCAGGGGACATTACCCAGCAGGTACCCCACAGGGCACATAACATTGACAGGCAGTGCCTGGGGGAGGTGCAGATATTTATTTATTTATTTATTTATTTATTTAACAGTGCTTATATACCGCGCTCTTTGTTATCAGTGCAGTTTACATACAACAAAATTTTACTCAGACAGAATAGGATCTGTCTTAAGTTTACATATAACAGAGAGCATAACATGGACTTAAACTGGGGAGAACTATTTACATTTTAACAAATATGATGTCGATGTAGCCATCCCACCCCGAAACCCACACCAGAAGCAGCTGCCTACTGGCACCCAGGATGGCCTGGGACAGTGCACCACCGGCACCAACAGCATATGGGCATGGCAGCAGGCCAGGGTGATGGTGTCTGTGCTGGAGGAAGCAGTGCCACCCACCTGCAGTGGACCCAGGCCATGCCCTGTACCAGTACGTGGTGCGCAGTGCAACAGAAAAGGCCTGGCTGAGGAGACGTGAAAGTAGGCCCAGAGACTGCTGTGTCTCTGTGACAACACAGTGGTGCAGTATACACAGCCAGAGTAACACAGAGCAGAAGGTCACAGGTTCATGTCCGTGTTGCGGATCCTACAGAGCATATCCCACTATTTTATCTGACTATGTACATACAACATAAAAACAGCAAAGGTCTGGCTGAGGAGAAGTAAAGGTAGCCCCATGGACTGCTGTGCATCAGTGGCGGCACTGAGGTGTAGTACACACAGTGAGTGTGTCCCAGAGCAGAGGGGCACAGAGACAGGTCACAGATGCAGACCCTGCAGAGCAGAGCACCACATTTTACCCTACAAGGTAGATACAACATCCAGCTTTGCAATCCCCACAGCAGCAGACAACACTGGTACAAAACCCACTCACACAGGCACCACCATCCAAAACCGCAGGTGGAGTAAGGCTGTTGGGTTCAGGCCGGAGTTGCAGGTACCATCACCGCAGTACCACCACCCCCTGCACAGTTCAAAAATGTCTGCGGTGTGGTGGGCAGGCCTGCCAAACACCTTGAAAACTGCACAGTGCTGCAGTAGGAGTGTGTGTGTGTATATCAAACCATTGATCTCTGTGGCTGCCCACAAAGGTCTGGGCCCACATTGTCCAACTGTTGAAAGCATTACCCTGCAAATGTGAATAATGAGGAGCAAGGTATTGTGGGTATGTCCCAGAGAGGGCGAGGTGGCCAGGCTGCATCTGCACATGGAGTAGGACAATGGCTGGGACACACCAGTGTGTGAACACCACCTGCATGTACAGGGTGGCCACAGCATGTCATGCTGGAAGGTCAGTTTTGCCCTGACCCAGTAGTGACCATGGCATGTCCAGGGTACCCCATAGTGCTCTGTGCTAGCTCTTATTAGTGACACCTGTGTGATCCCTGTTCTGGGGCCTAATCACCAACATACCTGTGTGGTGTGTGTGTTGCATACCCTACGGTTGGGTGCACATGTGTCCTCTGTGAGCATGTCCCAAGGAGTGGCTACTAGACTGTCTGGAGGTAGTCAGTGCATGGTCACAACACACTGTATGCTGCTGCAGATGCATGGCAGGCTGTGGTATGTGTGAGGACTTACAGGCAAAGAGACACAGTATTGCCTGTCTCCCAATGGCCCAGTCACAGGTATGGGTCATACACACCAGCCCAGGAGGGTTATCCTCCCCCATCATGTCTGGGTTTGCTGTGTCAATAGGCAGTCCCCCGTGCCCAGGCACCAGCTGGCACCAGCTCCCCTGCTTTCCTCCCCCCTCTGTGACTGGGGAGGGGCATATAGTGTATACCACCCTGAGCAGTAGGGGGTCAGTGTGACATAAACCCCCATGCATGTCTAGACACCTCCCCGCCCTACTAGCAGGTGCTCACGGCAGCCTGATCTTAACACTGGGTATGCACAGATCTGGGCAGTGTCTGGTTCCACAGAGCCACATGTGACTGCGAAAGCCAGATGGCCACAGAGGTACCATCAGTTACACTGCAACAAACACCTACCACACGGTGCCAATGACAATGATGTGCAGCAGGACCTATACCTTGCATCACATGTACTGTGGACCTAGTTCTGTGCGCACGTCATTACCCTCAAGGTGAACACAGACCCTGCACAATGGCGGGGTCTGTAGCCAGTCTGTGTCAGTATCACGCACAGCAGGCCATCCAAACAAGCTGTGGTAATGGAGAGGCACAGACCCCAATTGGTGAACAGCAATAGACCACTGTTCCACATGTGCAATGCATCATGGGTGCTGGTGCTGTAAACTTATCCTGGTGCACAGAGCAGATGGTTTCTGCAGTGACCTGCACTCACTCAGTAACCAGCCACTGCTGTACAACAGGCAATAGAGGTATAGACCACTCTTTAGTACACTGATGTTGCAAACAGTGACTATGTGGTGACTCCACATTGTTTCCCCCCTCATGGCTGCCCAACTCTGATATTTTGCATGCTGCAACAGGCATATCCATGCAGAGCCGTGCTGCCAGGCCATAATAACCACATGCCAGATGCCAAACTCCCCCCTGTCCATCTATCTGCGTCTGGCAGCTGTTTGGTGTGCTGTCTTCCTGTGCAGGCTGCCACCCCATCTTCTGCACTGTGTACCCTTTCCTGCATTGCGCCTCTTTGTGCTTACCCCACCTGTGCATGCTCTGCAGAGCACCGCCACTCCTCTGTCCACCCATGAAAATATCTATCCTGCCACCTCTGCCTACACTGGGGACACGTATTCCCATCATCTGCCACCCAATGTCTTTCCAGTACTACATTGCCAGCATCCTGTGCCATGGTACAGCTACCACCAACATGTTTAACAATGGTACTGGCAGCCACATGGGATGCCCGCAGATATGTCGGGTCCAGTGGCTCCCAGCTCTCCCTCCTTCACTCACCTGTTCATTGCCTTTCCTGAGTGCTCTATCTAGTGTTAGGGCTACATCTGTCTCTGTTCCTCACAGGCCATGCTTGTCATCCTGAGGCACCTTGCAGCCCTTAGGACACACTAACCTAGGGCACCATAACCTTGCTAGGCCACCTTAACCTATGGTTCCATAACCCAGGGTGCCTTCTAAGGTGCTTTGTCCATGGGTGCCTGATACGGCTCTTAGCCTACGGAACCCTACTATATAGGGCACCCTACAAAGCGCCTTATGAGGCACCTTATATGGCGCATTATAGGGCACCTAACAAGGCACCTTATAAGGCACCTTACTTATAAGGCACCTTACAAGGCACCTTACAGTGCACCTTACAGGGTGCCTTATAATGCACCTTACAAAGCACCTTACAGGGCAACTTATGGGGCGCCTTATAATGCACCTTACAAGGCACCTTACAGGGCACCTTACAAGGTACATTACAGGGCGCCTTATAATGGACCTTACAAGGCGCCTTACAGGGCACCTTACACACCGCCTTGTAATGTGCCTTGTAAGGTACCTTAAAGGGTGCCTTGTAATGTGCCTTGTAACGCGCGTTAGTCGAAGGCGCCTTGTAACATGCGTTAGCTGATACGGCTTGCTGTAACAATGCAACGCCTACGCCTTTATATGAGCATCTCTACCTTTAGCGCGGAACCTAACGCAAATGACATTGCCACAGTTTAGTAAACATGCCCCTATGACTTGTTTTTTTACAGGTATTAACCGAAGGCCTATTATATTTACTATTGACATGCATTTCTTGATGTAAACATTAATTCTTGTAGATTACAAAAAAACTCGAGCCAACTTTGCAATTTCACTGTCATATTCGTGTTCAGCATATAAAAATTGATAAGAAATGACTATTTTTATTTCAGTAACATGACTTTTGTAAAAATTTGTTGACCAGTGGAATTGGCACTTCAGCTGTTACGAAATTCTCTACGCATTTCTCTGCATTGGGCACAGACAATATTAGCATGCCATTTTAATACGCACAGCTCGTTTGCCTGCAATTTAAATACGCTTGGTGTTACTGTGTGTGCTCACTTTTCCTTTGCTGTTTGCGTGCATGTCAGTCTCTTTTCTGCATTTGGCCTTGTGCTTATAAGTTGCGTTATGTTCAAGCAAAGGGCGCATTGGCCTTTTTGCATTGGCCCGACACTGCACACTGACACAAGAGACTTTGTGCCAATTGCTACTGCTATTGTCACTACTGTTGCTGCCACCTTCCTGCTTTAGATGAGTGGAGGGAGGGGAAGGAGACTGGAGATCTGCCAGTTTGATTTCATCATCATCTGGAGTCACATGAATTTTCAGTTGCTAAAATAAGAACATAAGATATGCCATACTGGGTCAGAACAATGTCCATCAAGCCAAGTATCCTGTTTCCAACAGTGGCCAATCTAGGTCACAAGTACCTAGCAGTTTCCCAAAAAGACACAGGTTCCACAATGCTTATATTGGGGCAAGTAATGGATATCCCAGGTCCCTTTTAATAATGCTTTATGGACCTTTCCTCCAGGAACTTGTCCAAACCTTTTTTAAACCCAGCTACACTAACAGCTTTTATTACATCCTCCGGTAATAAATTCCAGAGTATAATTACACATTGAGTGAAAAATATTTTCATTTATTTAATAGGTTACCCTGTAGCTTCATTGCATGTTCCCTAGTCTTTCTATATTTTGATGGCATAAACAATCGATCTACGTTTACCCGTTCCACTCCGTTCATTAATTTATAGACTTCTATCATATCTCTCCTCAGCCGTCTCTTTTCCAGGTTAAAGAGCCCTAACCTTTTTAGCCTTTCTTCATAGGGGTATCCTTCCATCCCCTTTACCATTTTGGTGGCTCTTCTCTGAACCTTTTCTAATAACGCTATATCCTTTTTAAGATACGGTGACCAGAATTGCACACAATATTCAAGGTGCGGTCTCACCATGGAACGATATAGAGGCATTATAATATCCTTTGTTTTATTCTCCATCCCTTTCCTTTTGATACCTAGCATTCTATTTGCTCTCTTGGCCGTCGCTGCACACTGGGTGGAGGGTTTCAACATATTATCCACGATGACACCTAAATCTTTTTCCTGGGTGGTGGTTCCTAATGTGGAACCTTGCATCGTGTAACCATAGTTTGGGTTGTTCTTTCCTAGATACATAACTTTGTACTAGTCCACATAAAATTTCATCTGCCATTTGGATACCCAGTCTTCCAATTTATCAAGGTCCTCTTGCAATTTTTCACAATCCTCATGGGTTTTAACAACTTTGAATATGTGCCATCTGCAAATTTGATTACCTCACTTATCATTCCCATTTCCAGGTCATTTACGAATATGTTAAAAAGCACCGGACCCAACACAGATCCCTAGGGTATTCCACTATTCACTTTTCTCCATTGCAAAAATTGGTCATTTAGTTCTACACTCTGCTTTCTATTTTTAAACCACTTCTTGATCTACAATAGTGCACTGCCTCCTATCCCATGACTTTTTAATTTTGCCAAAAGTCTATCATGAGGGAACTTGTCAAAGGCTTTCTGAAAATCAAGATACACTATATCAATTGACTCGCCTTTGTCTACCTGTTTATTCACATCTTCAAAAAAACATAGCAGATTAGTATGAGAAGACTTTCCTTGG
Source organism: Ichthyophis bannanicus (assembly GCA_033557465.1). Lineage (NCBI taxonomy): Eukaryota > Metazoa > Chordata > Amphibia > Gymnophiona > Ichthyophiidae > Ichthyophis > Ichthyophis bannanicus. The sequence goes on from CM066033.1 coordinate 679,989,821, forward strand.
CTAAAGCCATGTTGGCTGTCTCCCATTAAGCCATGACTATCTACATGTTCAGTAATTTTGTTCTTTATAAAGGTTTCTACCATTTTTCCCAGTACTGATAACAGGCTCACCAATCTGTAGTTTCCCGGGTCACCCCTGGAACCCTTTTTAAAAATTGGCATTATATTGGCCATCCTCCAATCTTCAGGTATTACAGATGATTTTAATGATAGTTCACAGATTACTAATATTAGGTCTGCAATCTCATGTTTTAGTTCTTTCAACACCTTTGGATGTATAGCATCTGGTTCAGGTGATTTGCTACTGTTCAGTTTATCAAATAGTTGTAATACATCTTCCTGGTGTATCGCTATTTCTTTCAGTTCTTCTGTGGCATCATCTTTAAATACCATTTCAGTCATGGGTAACATCCGTACATCTTCCTCAGTAAAGAGCGAAGCAAAGAATGGGGTCATATGGGATAAAAGTTTGGAAAGCACTGTTTTTGGTGTTTTACCAATATTCTTTCCAATGCATGTGAAACTCAAAGCCTTGTATACATGGAAACCCTGGAGCTGTTCACCTTTCCTTCAAGTCTGGGTGCACCAGGGATAACACAGCAGCAAAATAACAGGGTCATTTCTTTCCTACCTGGAGTCAAAGGATGTTAGTCAATCAATCAATCAGGGCTACTGCAACATTTTTTGGTCACTTTATCTACTTCTCCCCCCTCAAAATCCTTAGCTTCTCAGATACTGCAGTTATATGCTTACAGAATACGAGACAAGGCCCCTAGTATAGCAGTGAGGAACTGAGGAGGTGAGCAGCAGCTAAGACCCATAGGGCAAAGCTTCCCAAACCTGTCCTAGGGACACCACAACCAGTTAGGTTTTCCGGATATTGACAGTGATCATGCATGAAATCAGTGTACATGTATGAGTGACTCAATATGTGCAAATTATTTCGGCATTTTCAACCTGGGGATATCCTGAAAACCTGACTGACTGAAGGGTTCTGAAGACAGGTTTGGGAAGTCCTGCCATAGGAGCATTTTACCATCATGTACTGCAATGGTTTTTACTTCTAGTTTTTGAGAGCCACAAACAGTTACGTTTTCAGTATCTCTCTAAAGAATATGCATGATAGAGATTTGCATGTGCAGAAACCACTAAAGTCCTGATATTCAGCCTCAGCAGTCACACTTTCAAAATGTCAGGCTGCCACAGCTTTAATTAAAACTAGATATCTGGTGATTGCTATCTGGCTAGCGGTGAGATTTAGCCGCCAATTGGATAGCAAAAACTGCATAAAGTTAGGACAGCCATTGATCTCTCCTAACTTTATGTGGTTTAGCTATCCGAATAGCAGCTGAATATTGCTATGAACCGGATAGCTGCCAGCACCACCCCCCGCTCCACCCACAGACCGCCCCATCATTCCCGCAGTCTGCAGGGATATTCAACGGCACTGTCGGGATAGTGTCATTAAATATCAAAATCTCTGTGGTTTAGCTGGTTAACAGGTCCAGCTAATCGGCTAAACCCTTCTGAATATCGCCTCCTATTTTTATTTCACCAGGATTTCTAGTGGCCTTGGCAGGGAAGTTCTATCCAACCTCTCTTTGACCTGACTGTTTCTAGAACAGGAGGGAATTTTCTGGCCTCTGACTCATCCAACTAATCTCAGTGATGCAATGCTGGGAGGGTCCTTGATATGATAATATGATCTGGAAGGAAGAGTGTAGTTTTGGAGGGAAACTGTAAGGAGTAGAAAACTCCACTGCTGATTCAAATCTTGGTCTTTGGCTACACAACCATGACACCAAAGGCTGATGCCTTTGGCTAAGCACCTAGGAGAGGAAGGAGAAAAGGTGCAACCCTGAGCTCATTCAAAGAGATTTCTGAGAAGAAGTGACTGAGGCCGCTTAAGCCAAAGCACTGCAGGGAGTCTTCTCAGGAACTACTGGAGGAAAAAGCCAGGAGCAGCATCAGGGAGCTGAGCTGTGATTATCCTGAGGAAGAGTGTTCAAGGGGCTTAAGCAAGGCACCGTAGGGGCCTCATCTGGAGCTATTGGAAGGAGCAGTACCATAGAGCTGAGCTGTGATTATCCTGAGGAAGAGTGTTCAAAGCGGCTTAAGCAAGGCACTGTAGGGGCCTCATCTGGAGCTATTGGAAGGAGCAGCCAGGGTTGTGACTCTATCTGATGAAAGCCTAAGGACTTGGACTGGAATAAGGAGTCAAGAGACTATAAATTAATCTATTGAACTTGTTGTTTTGTTACCTGTTAACAAGTGACATTTTGTGAATGGGGAATTTTGTGAGTAGCTTTGATTTTCTTTAAGTAAACTACACCAGGCTTAGAACTAACGCGGCCTGCATTGAGTCTTTTTGGACTGAGATACGTGGTAAGTGTGAGTCAAGAGTGCAATAGGCCTCCCAATACCTGGTCCGCCCCAAGAACCCTATACTAACCCCAGGATTCAGATCTGCAAGATGAGTCTGGCTCCTGGATATTGTGCTGTTAGACTGTCTTACAGCGTTCCCAGTTGCTGCAGGGGACACACAGTCTAGCAGGGGTTACACAGAGGTATAACCTCCATTATACACAAAGTTATCTCATGCATATTCATTAGGGAGATATTGAAAACTCAATCTTCTTGTGGCCCTCGAAGACTGCCTTACAGTTTGCCACCCCAGATGACTGTACTCTCTTTTATGTTACTTTTGGATAACATTCTTTTGGATTTTTATATTTTATTGTGGCAGGTATAGGCCTGTGATCCACTTTGTCTGATATAAGCAAGCGAGCCTAGCTAGCTTGACCTGTAAATGAAGCTAGTGGAGAGGCCTATGGGAATTGCACATCCCCCAATCTGCCTGTAGAGCTGGAACACAGCAAGGACATAGCAAGAATATTGAACTAGCTTAGATAAGCAGAACTGGAAGATGGAAAAATACAGAAAAAAATATGTTTAAAAATTACTGATAAGAAAGTACATCTGCAAGGGATTTAATTGGGACTGCTGACAGATGAGTTGCAGAGCCCTGCTCCCCTACATGCACAAATTGGCTCAATGGCCTTGGAAGTCTGAGAGTAACAAGTTGATGAACTGGCCATTGTAATTGGGACTAGAAGGGGGGTAAGCAGGTGCTGAGCCCACTGAAGGTACATAATTGGATGGTCATATCAGTACCGGCACCAATGGAAGGGGTACGGGAGGTACGGGAGAGTACCGGGACCAATGAAATGTTTTTCTATACCTAGAATGGAATAAAAGTCTATAAAAGTTGTTGTATTACCAGAAAACTTTGCTCAGCCATTTTGAAATTGACTTTGCTTGAGACTTGTGCACAAATAAATGATTTGGACCTTCTGAACAGACTCCTGGTATTATTGGTTTGTCTGCGCTCTGCTGCTACATATTCTTGGTGCGTTGGCCGGGAAGTTGTGGAATCAGAGTGTATATAGGGCAATATACCACGACTTTCCACCTCTATAGGCTTGGCCCTGCCGGGATCGCGCCCTTCCGACGAGGGCTGCTCCCTGGCGCCGCCGGTCCCTTGTATCGGAGGGAGCTGGTCGGACCTCGGCGGGTGTCGAGCCCGGCTGGAGCCAACGCCTCGAACCCGAGTGAGGGGAGTCCGAGGTCCAACTCATGCGCCTGCTTGGGAAGTTTGAGGACCGGATCCGGTGAGTATAGTTTTGATTTGTTGTCTAGACAGAGATAGAAAGAGCAGTGCTGCCATTGGAACTTGGAATTTGTAATCTCGAGAAAATTGGTAATTGGTAAGAGAGCTTGATCACCTCTCAAAGACGGACCGAGTACCCCCGCATGAGTATTCGCAGGCTGAAACTCCCGTCTTTTTGTAATTGGAAATTGGATAAGACTAGTCAGAATAGATAGAACGAAATGCATTTTGGGATACGTTGCTAGCATGATTGTGTGAATGAAGTGTGGATGAGAGGTCTGGCAGCACGGACCAAGTGAAGGCGGACCCCTGAGTAGCGCATTTCCTGACCGGGCGACCGCGTTCAGGTCGCGAAAAGGGGGAAGCGATTGTCGTCTTGTCTTGTTATTTGTTCTCCTTATACGTTTCCAGGGCCGTGTGGACCCCTTACCCACGGTCCGCCCTCCTTTTCCCTTTTGTCTGTTGTAGCGCGCACACATCGAAATGGGAGGGGCGGGGTCTACTAGGAACACTCCATTAGAATGTATGATCGCACATTTTAAAGAGGGATATTCTGGAGATTATGGTATAAAAATGACAGCAGCCCGTTTACAGACTTTGTGTACTAGGGAGTGGCCCGATTTAGACCCTACCTGGCCCCGAGAGGGAACTTTTAATGTAGAAATTATCCAGTTAGTACATCGTAGAGTGCGGATAGCGCACCCCGATCAGTACCCATATATAGATTCCTGGTTAAGTATTTGTGAAGATCCGCCCCCTTGGGCGCAGCGCTGTTATGAAGAACAGTGCAGAATAATGTTAGCGAAGACAGATTATAGTCAGAAAACAGAACAGCCTAGAATGAAAGGGCAGGATAAGAAGTCCAGGAAGAAGCCCATCCTGGTAGATCCTGATTCCCCAGAAATGATTCCTCGACAGCCTCGAACTCCAGGTCCAGTAAGGGCTGCCCGGCGTCCCGCCCCAGAAACCCCGAGACAGCCGAGGCGGGACCCAACCCCAGAGCTATCACTCGAAGAGCAGGAAGATGAATTCTCTTTACATGAAGGTGAATCGTCTGAGACAGAAAAAGGAGAGTCAGATACAGAAGCAGAGCAATTAGAAACTGAAAGTTCCCTAAGCGATGCTGACAGTGTAAAAGTGGTTGCCGGCACCAGCTTGCCAGCAAAAAGTACATCCAAAGTGAAACATGTAGAAAAGAAGAAGGTGACCCCTGATAAGACAGTTACGAAAATATCCCTTAGATCCCAAAAGATATCTACTGCCAAGATGATGCCCTTACGGCAAGTCCCAGGGGTGCCCGTAAAGAATGATAATGATGAGGTGGTAGCGGGACCCCTAAGTTATGTGTATGTCCCTTTCTCTACAACTGATTTGTTAAATTGGAGGACACATTATGCCTCCTATACCGATAAACCCTTAGAGCTTACAGAATTAGTAAATACTATTATGGAAACCCACCAACCCACTTGGGCAGATTGCCGCCAGCTCCTGACCACTCTATTCACGACAGAGGAGCGAGCACGAATTAGAAAAGCAGCTATAGATTGGCTGGCGGATAACCCTGTAGCTCCGGGACCGGGGACGAACAGAATAGACCATCGAGAAGCGGCCCAGAGAGAATTCCCGAATGAAGACCCCCGATGGGATCCAAATACAGAGGAAGGATCCACAGCCCTAGCCCGTTTTGGCAAGGCTTTTTACAAGGTCTGAAAAGGGGGGGCCAGAAGGCTATGAACCTTTCCAAAGTTGCAGGAGTCATCCAAGGTATAGAAGAGAGCCCCGCAGAATTTCATGAAAGATTAACTGAAGCATACAGAATGTATACTCCCTATGATCCCGAGGCACCAGGAAGTTTATGTATGGTGAATTCTGCTTTTGTAAACCAGTCTCAACCAGACATTAGACGTAAATTGCAGAAATTAGAAGGGTTTGCGGGCATGAATACAACTCAGTTACTGGAAGTCGCTCATAAGGTGTATGTGAATCGTGATAATGAAAGGCAGAAAGAATGTGATCGAAAGATGAAGAAGAAAGCTGATTTTTTGGCTGCGGCCTTAGTTGAACAGAAAAGGGGAGGTGTCCCTAGTCGAAGGAGCCGAGGAAGGGGGCGGGGCCGAGGAGGAAGTCGGCCCCAAATAGGCGTAAACCAGTGCGCCTATTGCTGGGAAGAAGGACATTGGAAAGATGCATGCCCGCAACTCGAAGACGCCCAGCAAGATGACGAAAACAATCATCAGTGGCGAGAAGAAAGACGAGGCCGTCCCCGAAACCATGGAGGAGCCAATCGAGAACAATTCCAGCGAGAAAGAGGAGGAGCTATCCAAGCATTGACTACGACAATCCATGATGAAAATGACGTGGACTAGGACAGACCGGGCTCCGCGTTTGTTTAGGTCTCCAGGAGCCTATGGTCAGAATACAAATAGGAGACCAAGTTATGAACTTTATGGTTGATACTGGAGCAGAACATTCAGTAATAGACAAAATGATAGCCCCATTTTCTACAAAAGCAGTCACCATCATAGGAGCAACTGGTGCCAAAGCTACAAAATCTTTTCTTCAGAATCATATACGCAGTCTAGGAGGACAGCAAATAACTCATCAATTCCTTTACATGCCCGAATGTCCAGTGCCATTACTGGGACGAGATATGCTAGCCAAATTTCAAGCACAAATATCTTTCTCTGAAAAAGGAGAAATGCAAATGACAGTAAATCCCCAAGTCAAACCAGCAGGAATAATGCTGCTGACAGTTCCCCGAGAAGAAGAATGGAGGTATTACATTGATGACTCTGTCCAAGACACTTATTTCGAACAAGTTTTAAAGAACATTCATGCACCACCTGGAGTATGGGCAGAAGGCAGTCCTCCAGGCTTAGCCAAACATATAGCCCCAGTAATTGTAACCCTTAAGCCTAGTGCTACACCAGTACACGTCAAACAGTACCCTCTCCCAAGAGCTGCAATTGAAGGCATTCATCGCCACTTGCAAAGATTGCTCGAATATGGCCTACTAAAAGTATGTCAATCCCCATGGAACACTCCACTTTTGCCAGTAAAGAAACCTGGGACAGATGATTACCGTCCAGTGCAAGACCTAAGGAGAGTGAATGATGCAGTTGAAACTATACATCCAGTTGTACCCAATCCTTATACTCTTCTAGGACTGATACCTGCTGAAGCTACCCATTTCACTGTACTAGATCTAAAAGATGCATTTTTTTGCATAAGATTAGCCCCTGTAAGTCAAATATTGTTTGCATTTGAATGGCAGGACCCCATCTCTGGAAGAGGGGGCCAACTCACATGGACACGATTACCCCAAGGATTCAAGAATTCGCCTACCATCTTTAGTGCTGCATTGAATCAAGACCTTTCAAGTTATCCAGTGGCCACGGGGAAGAGAGTGCTTCTCCAATACGTGGACGATCTGCTGATAGCTGCCGTATCAGAAAGTGAATGTATACAAGCCACTAAAGACCTCTTGCAGTTACTAGATGAAGCTGGATACAAAGTTTCCAGAGCAAAAGCACAACTATGCCAAAAAGAAGTGAAATACTTGGGTTTTCGTATAACCCAGGGAAGCCGAAGATTAGGCAGAGAAAGAAAAGAAGCAGTATGTAGAATTCCAACCCCAACAACCAGAAAGCAAGTCAGAGCCTTTCTGGGAGCGGCAGGATATTGCCGAATCTGGATACCCAACTTCGCCCAAATTGCCAAACCATTATATGAAGCCACAAAAGGAGAAGAGAAGTCGCCATTGGAGTGGGGACTTGAGCAGGATACAGCCTTCAAGAAGTTAAAGGAAGAATTGATGTCATCACCAGCACTTGGACTACCAGATGTTCACAAGCCTTTCCACTTGTTTGTACATGAAGCACAGGGAAATGCCTTAGGCATGTTGACTCAGAAATTGGGAAATTGGGAGCGACCTGTAGCATATCTATCGAAACAGTTGGACATTGTGGCCAAGGGATGGCCACCTTGCCTGAGAGCAGTTGCAGCTACAGCATTATTAGTGAGTGAAGCAGACAAGCTCACATTAGGACAGAACATACGAGTCACTGTGCCACATGCAGTCCTTGCCCTGGAACAAAAAGCAAATTATTGGCTCACCAATTCCCGAATGTTGAAATACCAAAGCATGTTATGTGAAAACCCACAGATACAACTAGAAGTGAGTCATGCCTTGAATCCAGCCACCTTGATACCCATTAGTGAAGAACTCCCAGAACATGACTGTATCGAAGTCATGGACACTGTGTTCTCCAGTCGACCTGACCTGACAGATGTGCCCATAGACAACCCGACCAAGTCTATTATGTTGATGGGAGCAGTCTCATCCTCGATGGACGACGCTGTGCCGGATATGCAGTTGTCACTCAACATGAAGTAGTTGAGTCATCAGCTTTAGCCTCAGGCACATCAGCTCAGAAAGCCGAATTGATAGCACTCACCAGAGCATTATTGTTAGGAGCGGAACTTGTGCTAAATGTGTATACAGATTCCAAATATGCCTTCACTACTCTACATGCTCATGGAGCTCTCTATAAAGAACGAGGGCTCATCACATCCGGAGGAAAGTCAGTCAAGTATGGTCCCGAGATATTGATGTTACTTGATGCAGTTTGGGCCCCAACACGTGTAGCCGTCATGCATTGCAAAGGACATCAAGCAGGAAAAGGAGAAGTTGCCCGAGGAAATAGGTTTGCAGATGCCTCAGCACGACAAGCAGCTATGACGGGACAAATTACACCACAAGCTATGCCAATGCAAGCAGCATTGTTTCCAGTACCTCTGAATTTATGGACACCACGATATACCACCAAAGAATTAGATTACTACTGTAACAAGGAAGATGGAGTACTGAAAGATGGATGGATTGAGCTGCCACCAGCAGAGGGCAGTCAACCCCCTGGACGAATAGTAATTCCTGAACTGTTAGGACCATCCTTTGTCAAAGCCTTTCACGAAGCCACCCACTATGGGAAAAGTGCTATGGAAAAAGCACTCAGACCACATTTTTACATTACTCTATTGACAACCATATCAGCTTCAGTAGCACGTCAATGTCTAACTTGTGCCAAAAATAATGCCAAGCAAGGCCTTATAACGGCACCCCGAGTTCAGTCAGGAGGTGTAACCCCCATGCACAACCTCCAAATTGATTTTACTGAAATGCCAAGAGCCAATGGATATCATTACCTATTAGTATTAGTCTGTACTTTCTCTGGGTGGGTAGAAGCCTTCCCAACCAGAACTGAGAAAGCCCGAGAAGTTACCAAAGTTTTAATGAGAGAAATTGTCCCTAGGTTTGGAATTCCAGCAGTAATAGGGTCAGACAATGGACCCTCATTTGTCTCCCAGATTACTCAACAGTTAGCAAAAGCTTTACAGATACAATGGAAGCTCCACACTGCATATAGACCCCAGAGTTCAGGGAAAGTTGAGCGAATGAATCGTACCCTAAAAGCCCAAATGTCTAAGCTTTGCCAGGAGACACACTTGAAGTGGCCTCAAGTGCTCCCAATAGCTTTACTCAGAATACGCTCAGCTCCTGTAAAGTCAACAGGTTTTTCCCCTTTTGAAGTTCTGTATGGTAAACCCCCACCAATAGTGCAGGGAATCAAAGGAAGTCTAGCCCAAATTGGTTCAGAAATAACCAGGCAAGAACTCCTAGCTCTTAGTTTTGTTCTACAGACTCTCCATGCGTGGATCCAAGATCAGTTGCCTATCAACTTGACGGAACCTCTGCATCCCTACCAGCCTGGTACTACGGTGTGGATTAAAGATTGGAAGAAGACACCGTTGGAACCCCATTGGAAGGGACCATACACCATCATCCTGTCTACCCCAACTGCAGTAAAGGTAGCAGAGATCGACGCCTGGATCCACCACAGCAGAGTCAAGCCCGCCGCTGATCCTGAACCTGAGCAGTGGACAGCAGAGCAGCATCTTGATGCACCCTTGCGAGTTACTTTGAGACGGCAACCAGCAACTTAGACACTTTGTCACAGTGCCTTGCAGTAGCCAAGTCTTTCGAAGAGGATTGCTGTTTTCCATGCAGCAACAGTTTTGTTTCAACGAACTCAATCTGTGTGTGGTTTTGCACACTACTTTGATACTACACTAATTAACCACACTTCAAAAGCCAACTGAAATTGCTAAGTTGGTTGAGGTGTGATGGACAACGTGAGGATCTTCAATCAACACTTAGCACCCGTTGAATTGCTTCATTAGCGCACGGGACGAAGAAAAAGAACGTCGTGGTCAAGATCTGCAAGCTGAGGATTCAGAAGAACTCCAATCAACATGTATCTTTGCCTTTGCTTTGCCCTGGTTGCCTTCTTTGGAGGTTTTGAACTGACTTATGCTTTACCTCCATGCACTGCTTGCATTACTTCTACTAGAACTGGACTAAAAGTAACTCAGACTTTGATTTACCATTCTTATTATACCTGCACTGGAAAAGTGACTCGGTGTATTTATAACACCACTGAACTAAACGTTTGCACCAATGGCAAATCTAGAGTATGCTATAATCCGCATCAGAATCCATCCTATTACACGTTGGAAATACGATGGAAGGATGCAGATGGACCTATAATAGCTGCTACGCCACCACTTAAGGACATTACTAGACCTGCTGTTTTGAATTTTGATGCATGTAATGTCATAAACAGAGATAGTCGCTCCACCTGTGGTACTTGGGAAAAAGCGTATCGAAATGACCATAAGTATATGTGCCCAGAAGGTGCCATAGGATGGAGAAAATGTACAGGTAAAAAGGAACCAGGCTATAGTACTGCCCCTGAAGCAGATTACTATTGCCCGGATTGGGAATGTGTTTTTTATGCTACCTGGAATAATGGTATAGTTGATGAAAAGATAGATAAGCGAATGGCCACTTTAACCAAGTCAACAACAAATGATAAATGTCAGAAAGACGCTTGTAACCCCTTACACTTGCAGATACACAATCCCAATGCATGGAAACAAGGATACAAGTTTGGTTTACTTATTGCTGGTGGAGCAGTAGATCCGGGAACCATTGTGTATATCAGATTGAATACCCAAGCCCACAAGTCATCTAAATATCATATCCATAATACCTTCTATGAGGCCATGCATGTAAATAAGTTTGAAATCCCTCATCCTTCTCAGAATTTATTTCTAGAATTAGCTGGAGCAGTAGTATCTAGTCTTAAAATCTCAGATTGTTATTTCTGTGGCGGAACCCAAATGGGAGATCAGTGGCCATGGGAAGCTCAAGAATTAAATTATTCCTTGACTTACAATCAGACTGAATTACACAAGACTACTAGCGAATGGGTGTTAGCGCACTCAATTGTTGGACGTCTTTGCTATACCAGAACTGGACCCCAGTTCACCCAACAGGTAGGACAGCTGGTCTGTCTTAGCCAGAAATTCTATAATGCCACCACCAAAAAGACGTCTTGGTGGTCAGGAATCAAACACCCTGAACCTCCTAACCCATTAGCCAGATTTCCTGAACTTGCTGATTTATGGACTAATCTTGCCAAGACCCATGTCTGGCAAGCCCCACCAGGCCTATATTGGATTTGTGGAAACCGAGCGTATGCACAACTCCCGCCACAATGGGGAGGAGCATGTGTCTTAGGGACCATCAGACCCTCCTTCTTTCTTTTAAACACTGAACATGGAGAACAATTAGGATACCCAGTATATACTACCCACCGACACAAAAGAGCATTGAGACAGAAGAGATCACCCCTCCAGGTAGGCAAGTGGGAGAAGTGGCAGGGTGATGATTGGCCACCAGAAAGAATCATTGAGTATTATGGGCCTGCCACTTGGAATGATGATGGAATGTATGGATATTGAACCCCAGTCTATATGATTAATCGTATTATTCGTTTACAAGCAGTAGTTGAAATAATAACCAATGAAACTAGCCAAGCTCTCACACTTTTAGCTAGACAAAGTACTCAGATGAGCACTGCTATATATCAGAATCGCTTAGCACTTGATTATTTATTAGCAGCTGAAGGAGGAGTATGTGGTAAGCTGAATTTAACTAATTGCTGTTTAAAAATAGATGATAAGGGTCAAGTAGTTGAAGAAATTGCTAAAGATATGCAAAGACATGCTTACGTGCCAGTGCAAACTTGGCACTCATTGAAATTCCCTAATTGGTTTGCTAATCTGTTCTCATGGCTGGGAGGACTGAAAACTTTCCTTATATTGGTACTAATCCTTGTTGCTGTTATTTTCTTATTACCATGTTTAATCCCATGTTGCATGCGTTCTATCCATAATGCCATTGATAGTACATTAGAGCGGAAGACCGCAACTAAAATAATGGCCCTATATAAAGCTAGTCCTAGTCGAAATCCTTCAACTATGGTATAACTATTTCAAGGTGATTTAATTCTCACACCTTATTAAGTAATAGGGTGAGATTAATCAAAGGGGGGAATGTGGCAGGTATAGGCCTGTGATCCACTTTGTCTGATATAAGCAAGCGAGCCTAGCTAGCTTGACCTGTAAATGAAGCTAGTGGAGAGGCCTATGGGAATTGCACATCCCCCAATCTGCCTGTAGAGCTGGAACACAGCAAGGACATAGCAAGAATATTGAACTAGCTTAGATAAGCAGAACTGGAAGATGGAAAAATACAGAAAAAAATATGTTTAAAAATTACTGATAAGAAAGTACATCTGCAAGGGATTTAATTGGGACTGCTGACAGATGAGTTGCAGAGCCCTGCTCCCCTACATGCACAAATTGGCTCAATGGTCTTGGAAGTCTGAGAGTAACAAGTTGATGAACTGGCCATTGTAATTGGGACTAGAAGGGGGGTAAGCAGGTGCTGAGCCCACTGAAGGAACATAATTGGATGGTCATATCAGTACCGGCACCAATGGAAGGGGTACGGGAGGTACGGGAGAGTACCGGGACCAATGAAATGTTTTTCTATACCTAGAATGGAGTAAAAGTCTATAAAAGTTGTTGTATTACCATAAAACTTTGCTCAGCCATTTTGAAATTGACTTTGCTTGAGACTTGTGCACAAATAAATGATTTGGACCTTCTGAACAGACTCCTGGTATTATTGGTTTGTCTGCGCTCTGCTGCTACATTATAGCCTAGCAGGTATCTTACTGCTCCATTGCACTTCTAGCCCATTTGGAACTGGGACTGGAAATCTGCACCATGAGCCTTCATTTGCACCTAGCCAGGGACTTATCCCCTATTTTATATAGCCACCCAAATCACTTGGCCCAGACACTAATGCAATAGAGTTCCCTCCAGAATCCTGCAATTGTGAGCCCTAGGTCTAGCCACTATATGTTCTTTTTCCTGTTTTTCAGGTTTAAGGCAATTTAACTGGGACTTCAGAGAGGTAGTGAGAGACAGGCCTCATGCTAAGGGCTCCTCACTATAACTAAATGTAAGGAGATCTCTGGGTCACATTTGAGGACAATGGAAACTTATCATTCTGGAGCACAAAATAGGGAAGTGTTCTGGGCGTATACAGAGGTGCTCCCCTATTGGAGAGACCTCTGTGGTACATACCTCTGTCCAAAACTAGGAGGCAGGTGGATTTAGATTGAGGAGGAGTTTGGGTGAGCAAGGGGAGAAGGAATTGAACACCCTGCCCTAAATTCCTAGTAGCTATTTTTCAGTCTAATTCTATGGTGGAAAAAGAAAAGGAGTTTGGCATGAGTGGAAGAATCTGGTTGCTGGTGTAAGGATCCCTTTAGCACCCTAACCATTCCAGCATGCTTTGTGTGCAGAACCATTACATTTTAGACTAAACAGGGATGCATGCTATCTTGTCGCAATGTCCCCCTTGTGGGATGGCTGCTTTAGTTTTGCCTGCCCATATATAACTGCTCTGTACAGGATGTGAGATGTAGCTCTGTGGTGGTGCTGTGTGGTTCACTGTAGCTGTTACTTTGATTTTCTCTTGGGTCATTTTTATTTCATTTATATCCAATGTGGCTCATCCCTTGATTCTTAAGTTGGCAATGTGTGATTTATGAGTGCCAGGCAGAGGTTTTAACCCACCCTTCTGCCTAAGTGTGGAAGAGAGACAGAGGTGTTGACTTGCTTCCCAGGCCTATAGAGGAAACTTGAGTACTGGAGTGTACTGGACCAACTTGAGAAGGTATTTGGGATAATCCCCCTCAGGGTGCAGAAGGAAGCATAAGAGTATTAGGATTTAGGGTTGCCAACCGGCCGGTATTCAGCCGGCCTAGCCGGTTTTTCCATGGCCAGGCCGGCTGCCGGCAGAGAAGTAAAACCGGCCCTTGAAAAGCCGGTTTTTTGCTCTGGCTGAAAAATTGGGAGTGGCCAGAGCAAAAAAACGGCTTTTCTCCTAAAGTCCACGGGGGAGGGAGCCAGGGAAGCCCGCGCGAGGCCCCGGCTCCCTCTGTACAACCGCCAGCGTGAAGATCTTTTTCCTTCACACTGGCGGCTGTTTCTGTGAAGCCGCGATTGCTGGGAAAGATTAAAGGCAATGCTGTGGGGCTGCGGGTCCAGATGGGAAATTTTTTCAAAGGGGGGATTTATGAAGATCAAGGCTCTTCCTGGAGGGGAAGCGAGGACCTCCGCAGTTATCCAAAGTTCTCACAGCGTAGTTTATGCCTGTAGTTTATATCGTTAGGTTACAGTTTGTTTACAAGTATTTTATTACTTAATTGTTGCTCCAATGAGTCTACTTTGTCAATAGGTTACTGGAGTAAGGAGGCGGTGCCTATGTCCTATCCAGTGTCATCAAAGATTGACGTTTCTCAGTCTCCAAGCTGCTGGAAGAGGAGCACAATCCCAGAGTTTCCGGGACTAGACTGGAGTTCCTTCAGGAACTACAATTAGCAGGTAAGTCTAATTTAATCATACATGTTGGGGGCATTTTATTATCTAGCTTCATATCTTTGGAATTCGCTCCCCCAGTATTTGTGAGAGGAAAGTTCTTTAAGAAATTTATAATTGGATTAAAAACATTCATTTTCTTTCTAGAATTTGAGATATGATTTTTGAGGGGCAAAACTGTATGTAGATCTCTGATCAAATTCGGAGTCAGTGGTGAACATAGTATCTTAACTGTAATTATTATATGTTGTTTGTGTCTATATCAGTGTTTTCCAAACTTGGGGTCAGAACCCCAAATGGGGTAATATCATCAGTGGATAGGGTCACAGAAATATGCCAATTTCCCCTTCTCTCTGGACTTTCACTATGATCTATGCCAAGTCACCAGTCAGCATGTGGTCTGTGAGCCAGTGAACATTCATAAGCCGTTGCCCCCTCTCCTGGATAAGCTTCCTGTTAGACTGGGAATCCCTGCTGGTTACTGGGGTCTGTAAGCACACACTGCACACAGACTCCAAGGACCCTGAGCTGACTGCTGCTGCTGCTGCCACTATTGCTGCTGCTTAGATGAGCGGAGGGAGGGGAAAGAGGTTGAGGACCTGCTGTTTTGATTTCATTGCCATCTGGGGTCACGTGAAGTTTTAGTTGCTAATATGGCATCATATGGGCTAAAAATTAGAAAAGCGCTGGTCTTTATTACTGGTGTACTTTAAAAATGTCCATTTGTAGAGCATTCTGATGCCTTAGTTGAAGAGCAATATATAAAGCTTGAATTTATATGTCAATAAATTAAATAAATTATTACATAAAATATTGCCTCTCACCCCTAAAAAAGTTATTTTCTCTTTCTTTTGTGACTGTACACTGCATCACCTTTCTGTCGGACCTATCAGGGAGTCTCTGTGGACTTGTACACCTGGTTGATTGACTATTGGGAGTGTTAGTAAACCACTGGAAGGGGGAAAATGCTTCCAGGCCAGCACCAAGCCCTAGGGATGTACGTTCATTTGAAACAACATGGGAAATGTCAACAATAGTTAACATGATGTTTCATGTCGTTTTTGACCCAAAACGAGAGGGAAAATCCCAAAATGTCAAGTTTTTGTCTATGTTGCTCAAATAGGGTGGCTATTGTTCAGTAGAGTGTCATATTACTCAATAGTGCACCTATTCTTCAATAGAATACACTATTGTGCAATAGTGTGTCTTATTATGCAATAATGCTCACTGTTGAGCAGCAGGATGCACTAGTGAGCAACAGTGCGCACTACTGATGGCATTGCTCCCAAAATGAAAAAGATGTAAAAAAACAAAACATAACCTAACTAAAACCAAAAAAATCCTTTAAATGATAATGGGAAACGAAACAAAATTAAAAATTTGACCTGCACATCCTTACAAAGCCCTAAATTCCAGAGACCAGATCTTATGATTGATTTAAGTGGTACAAAGTACAACTTTGTAGCACTGTATTTGCAGAGAAAGCACTTCAGTCTTGGCGTGTTATTTCTTTTAGTTATTACTGGTTCAGAGGTAAAGAGGTGTGGAGGAAGAGCCCTGAATTACTACTGGAAGGGCATGAGCTAAATACTACAAAATAAACAAACAAATAATCGTTAGAGCTGTGGCCTGAAAACCACGGAAGTCAGGTTCAAATCCCACCACTGCTCCTTGTGATCTTTAGCAAGTCACTTCACCCTCCGCAGCCTCAGTTTGCAAATTTAGATTGTAAGCCCTCTGGGGATAGGAAAATGCATCCTGTACCTGGATATAACTTGCCTTGAACTTCTGAATGACATAGGGGCTAAATCCAATTTCCCCTAAAGAGGTACTTGATCCCTCATTATATTTGCAAACATGAGGTCTTTAACATTACAGATACAGTATGAACGGCCCTGTTGCTGACTGTATACAGTACATAAGGTGCTGTTCTCTTCCTGCCTGCAGTGTTGGCTGAAGGTCCTTTGTAATATTTTACAATGTGCTGGGAATGTGTTGTCATGACGGACTGTTTATTTCCAACCATCCCCCTCCCACCAGAGTCAAGCCAATCTAGTGGAAAAAGTGATTTTCATCTTTTCAAATCTCAGAGGGA
The DNA here is from genome assembly GCA_033557465.1 of Ichthyophis bannanicus. Lineage (NCBI taxonomy): Eukaryota > Metazoa > Chordata > Amphibia > Gymnophiona > Ichthyophiidae > Ichthyophis > Ichthyophis bannanicus. The sequence goes on from CM066033.1 coordinate 680,006,445, forward strand.
ATTGACTCAAATTAAAGTGCGAATACATTTTAATGTGGCATGATCAAGTTCTCATGGGAAGTACTCATATGCCTTCTTTCTCTGAAAAGTGGAATGCAGTGAAAAACTGATTTACGACCGCTCCCATCCATGGTGTCTGTCTTTACTCTGTCCATTCCCTGCCAGTATCCTCACATAACTGAGATAGGAAATAAGATATCAGATAAGGACCATCTAGCTTGCCCACTATACTTCCTGATGCATTCTACATAAACCCTTTCACTTCTTAATTATTAGGGGTCTTCCTTGTGTAATTCAGGCTTTTTTTTAAACTACCTTGCTATTTTTGCTATGGTTGTGCACTAGGGTTGCCAGCTTACTCCTAGTTAACCACAGACTGATCCAGTCATGGTTTTGCCCTGTTGCATGCATGGAGTTGTAGTTCTGATTGTCCCACTGATTTGCTTTAGATCATCAGAACTACAGCTCTACGCATGCAGTGGGGCAAAACCATGACTGGATCAGTTTATTCAGACAACCCTAGTGTGCACAGACCATTTTGTTTTCTTTTGATTTCATTAAATTTTTCATTTGTTTTATTTATTTAGAATTTAAAGATAAATCAATAAATAAAAAATTAGATAATTAGAAACATATTAGGTTTTTGCTGCCCCACCCCTGGCTCTCCCTTAGGAAAGAAACAAAAACAACCTCCCCTGGCTTCTTCTCCCCTCAATCCCCAGTTCCCCCTCAACGCCCCCCCCCCCCCACCCCCCCAGCTTGCATGATCTTTTACCCTATCCCTGGACCCATAAACCTTTCATGGCGTAGAAGAATTCCCTGAGGCCGGTGCCATTTTAAATATGTCATATATATAAAATGGCCAGCCAGCCAAATTGAGGCTAATGCTAGTTTGTAGCATAGCAGATAGTCAAAGGCTGATGCTATTTGAATCACTGCATCTGTGGGAGATGACTGAAGATCACCCTTGCCCCATGAAGCATTCATAGTCTGTGGAAGGGGTATGGGAAAGGAGTGATAAAAAGAGGCCTGTGAGAAATGGAGAAAGGATCCAGGAGGTATTATTCTGTTTTCTTTGTAGAGGGGATAGGCCATACTCTTTAAAACCAAAGGAAATTAAAACATGAAATTTCATTTGATTTTAAAGGCAAAATGAAACGAAATGAATTTTTGCAGAAATGTCCATTTTGTTTCAAGTGAAAGCACTCCCTTTCATTTGAAACTAAATGGCTACTTACATTATTCATTCCTGTTGAGGCATTTGAATGCCTCTATCTTATCTTCCCTCCTTTTCTTCTCCTCTGTGGTGTTCATAGGTCCTTAGATCTCACCTTAAGGCACCATTTTTGTATCTTTGCTGCTGGCCACCTGATTCTATAGTCTTTTGGAGATAAGGCCTTGAGAAATGGATACAATAGCCCAGATGAGGTCTTAGCAGTGACCCATGCGGAGGTATTATCACTTCCTTTTATCTGATTGAGCAGGACGCCTAGCTGTGCCTGACTCCCCTTCCCACTCATCTCCCCTCTCCATCAGCCATTGCAGCTTAACAGCTCCTCCTAAGAAGGGCAGAACAGGATGGGGAAGTGTAGGGTTGCACTTCCTTTCCTTTACCACCAGTGGGCACGGCGTCTGTGTTCTCTTATGTCCATTCAGAATACCCACATTATGGGCATTTTATATTTAAATACATTTGTTGTGCAGAATAAAGTGACTTTGTCAGACAGTCTACCATGAAGAAAAAAAAACAATGACAGAAAAAAAGCAGTTCATTTTTCCCTTTGTTGTCCTCCATAATTGTGTGTGCATGCTTACAGTCAGTTTGTATTATACTGATAGCCTATAAATTAAAAGCAAATTCCTGTTTTGGTCTTGCAATCTTTGCTCCAATGGATCAAATGTTACATGTGACCCATTCCCTCCATTCTCATTGAGACCTGACTGGCTTCATGCCTCAGCCCCAAGAACAACCTTAGACCCTATTGGACAAGTCCCTTTGGGGCTAATCCTCTGTACCCCTCCCTCTGGTGAAAAATTCTCCTTCTTGGGGCTTACAAATCAATACTCCACAGCCTTTCTCTTCTTCTCCATCCCCCGGAGTTCCATCATCTTTTTACCAGTTCAGCATTCATCTTTCAGCATCCACTTCTTCAGTTGTTGAGTTAATTCATCATTCCTCTTAGCCAGCAATAGTACAATTGGCGTGGCTACAGACAAGCTCTGCCTGCATGTATTGAACCTGCATCAATGCTGCATTCTTGGTTTCAACTTGCCCAGTAAGTTCCTCATTCTTCTTATTTGCAATAAACAGTTAGAAATGAAGACCGCCGATGTTGTATTGGTTTGGCTAATTGTTGGGTAGAGTATTATGAGAACAGTATATTATTCTCGGTGACTTTATATACATTGAATTATTCCACTGTAAGGGTTTTCATGTTTAATAGTTTTATCGCCCTCCATTAGTTCATAGCTTGCTAATTTCTCTATAAACTGACTTTTTGAGTCATAGGGCATACAGCCTCACATGTTGCAATGAACAGGATTGCTGGCCTCTGCATGAGAGCACCCTGTATTCTGAGTAAGAGGACATAGAGTGGTCAATGCACATTCCCTGTTTTTGTTCTGGCACTTCCCATTGCCTTGTTGCATTGTTTACATAATGATTGAGGGTGTGTTGTTGTTAAGTGCCGTCGAGTCAGTGTCTTTTAATAGGTGTTATCTCCACCCCTCCCTCCCCAACACCCACCCGCCCCTGGGGTAATTGTAGCTTTATAGGTACTTCCACGTCTTAGAGGAAAGGGGCTGCTCTCAGGTACAGCTCTTTATCCAAATCAGTCATATATTGAGGACCTGAGATTAATTAAGCTTCAGGTGAACAAGGTATATTAGAGGTATTAGATACACTTTTATTAGTATAAGCATCTACATCAACCCTTAGTAAATACAGAATTTAAAGACCTAAACACAAGCTTTAAACTAAGATGCAGACAACAGTACAGCAGCGAGATGGGGGCTTTCCAGTCTTTTGCATTGAGTGTCACATGTATGATTTTCTCCCAGTTGGTGAGAGGTTACGTATGCACTAAGTGCAAGGAGCTCTTTGCTCTCAGGGAACGAGTCCGTTCTCTAGAGGCTAGAGTAGCGGACCTGGAAAACATAAGAAAGACAGAGAAGTACATAAACGAGACCTACAGGGATATAGTCCTGAAGTCCCACCTCCAGTCTGGCAGCATCCCTGTTGCCATGGAGGAGAGAGGTCATGTGACAGGAGAACATCACCCTGGTGTGGCAGGACATGATCCTGTAACTAGGACCTGTCCTCCAGGTGATGTAAAACCCTCTCGCACTGAGGACGTTTTTCCAGGGCCATGTGCCCATGAGGGGAGGGTTAGGACAGCTGTTATAGTTGGTGATTCAATCATTAGGCATGTAGATAGCTGGGTGGCTGGTGGACGTGAGGATCGCCTGATAACATGCCTGCCTGGTGCGAAGGTAGCGGACCTCACGCACCGCCTAGATAGGATCTTAGATAGTGCTGGGGAGGAGTCTGCTGTCTTGGTACATGTCGGTACCAATGACATAGGAAAATGTGGTAGGGAAGTTCTGGAGGCTAAATTTAAGCTTTTAGGTAGGAATTTGAAATCCAGAACTTCCAGGGTAGCGTTCTCCAAAATGCTTCCTGTTCCACGTGCAGGACCCAAAAGGCAGGCAGAGCTCCAGAGTCTCAATGCGTGGATGAGATGATGGTGCAAGGATGAGGGTTTTGGATTTGTTAGGAACTGGGGAACATTCTGGGGAAAGGAGGGGCTCTTCCGAAGGGATGGGCTTCACCTTAACCGGGATGGAACCAGACTTCTGGCATTAACCTTTAAAAAGGAGATAGAGAAGCTTTTAAACTAGAAAATAGGGGAAAGCCGACAGTCGCCCAAGAGCGCATGGTTCGGAAGATGGTATCCTTGAAGGATACTACCAAAGCAGTGAGGTTCCAAAAAGAGTAAAGTAGCTCAAATGCCCTTGAGTATGGTGCAGACAGAGAGTAAAGATTCCAAATTACCCATGCCAATCAATATCCAGATTAATATTAATAAAATACAGTCTCTAAAATGCTTATATGCAAATTCTAGAAGTCTAAACAATAAGATGGGAGAGTTAGAATATATAGCACTAAATGAGAGGTTAGATATGATTGCAGTCTCAGAGACATGGTGGAAGGAGGATAACCAGTGGGACACTGTGATACCTGGATACAAACTATATCGTAATGATAGAACTGATCAAATTGGTGGAGGGGTTGCGCTCTATGTTAGAGAGGGCATTGAGTCAGAAAGGATTAAGGTTTTGCAGGAAACAAAATTTGCTGTAGAATCTCTATGGATCGAAATTCCATGTATGAAGGGGAAGGTGATGGCAGTAGGGGTGTACTATCAACCGCCTGGCCAGAATGAACAAATGGATGATGAAATGCTCAAAGAAATCAAGGAAGCTAACAAAAGTCACAGCAGAGTAGTAATAATGGGTGATTTCAATTACCCCGGTATTGACTGGGTCAGTGTCACGGCAGGACATGCTAGGGAGATAAAGTTTCTAGATGAAATAAATGACTGCTTCCTAGAGCAGCTGGTTCATGAACTGACCAGAGGGGAAGCCATACTGGACCTAGTCCTTAGTGGAACACCAGATCTGGTGCAAGAGATAAGGGTGTTGTGACCACTTGGCAATAGTGATCATAGCATGATCATGTTTGATTTAATTAGTGGAGGAGGGATAGTAAAGAAATCCTCAGTACTACCTTTTAACTTTCAAAAGGGAGACTATGATAAAATGAGGAATATAGTTAAGAAAAAACTAAAAGGAGCAGTTGCAAAGTTTAAAGACTTACATCAAGCTTGGTTGTTCTTTAAAAATACTATCCTGGAAGCCCAGACCAGCTGTATTCCACGCATTAAGAAAGGTGGAAGAAAGTCCAAAAAACTGCCAGCATGGTTTAAAGGTGAGGTCAGAGAGGCTGTTGCTGCCAAAAAAGCATCTTTCAGAAAATGGAAAAAAGAGCCAAACAATGAAAACTGGAAACAGCACAAGCACTGGCAAGTTAAATGCAAAGCATTGATAAGGCAGGCAAAGCGAGAATTTGAGAAGGAACTTGCTATGGAAGCAAAAACACGAAATAAAGACTTTTTCAAGTACATTCGTAGCAAAAAGCCTGTGAGAGAGTCAATTGGACCATTAGATGATAGAGGGGTAAAAGAGGCAGTAAGAGGAGACAAGGCGATAGCGGAGAGACTGAATGAATTCTTTGCTTCGGTCTTTACTGAGGAAGATGTAGGGATGCTACCCAAGACTGAAGTGGTATTTAAAGGTGATACTGCAGAGGAATTGAGAGAATTATCGCTACACCGGGAAGATGTATTACAACTATTTGATAAACTGAATAGTAGCAAATCACCTGGACCAGATGGTATACATCCAAGAGTGTTGAAAGAACTGAAATATGAGATTGCAGACCTGCTATTAGTAATCTGTGAACTTTCATTAAAATCATCTGTAATACCTGAAGATTGAAGGGTCGCCAATGTAACGCCAATTTTTAAAAAGGGTTCCAGGGGTGATCTGGGAAATTACAGACCGGTGAGCATGACGTCAGTACCGGGGAAGATGGTAGAAACATAAAGAACAAAATTACACAGCATGTAGATAGTCATGGCCTAATGGGAGATGGCCAACATGACTTTAGACAAGGAAGATCTTGTCTTACTAATCTGATATGTTTTTTTGAAGGTGTGAATAAACAGGTAGACAAAGGTGAGTCAGTTGATATAGTGTATCTGGACTTTCAGAAAGCCTTTGACAAGGTCCCTCATCAGAGACTTTTGGCAAAACTAAAAAGTCATGGGATAGGAGGCAATGTACTATTGTGGATTGGGAAATGGTTAAAAGATAGAAAGCAGAGGGTAGGGCTAAATGGCCAATTTTCCCAACGGAAAAAGGTGAATAGTGGATTACCTCAGGGATCTGTACTGGGTCCGCTACTTTTTGACATATTCATAAATGACCTGGAAAAGGGAATAACTAGTGAGGTTATCAAATTTGCAGATGACACAAAACTGTTTAAAGTTGTTAAAACACAAGAGCACTGTAGAAAACTGCAGGAGGATCTGGATAAATTGGAAGATTGGGCATCCAAATGTCAGATGAAATTTAATGTGGAGAAGTGCAAAGTTATGCACCTAGGAAAGAACAACCCACACTATGGTTACACGATGCAAGGTTCCACATTGGGAACCACCACCCAGGAAAAAGATTTAGGAGTCATCGTGGATAACATGTTAAAACACTCTGCCCAGTGTGCAGCAGCGGCCAAGAAAGCAAATAGAATGCTAGGTATCATAAGGAAAAGAATGGAAAATAAAACAAAGGATATTATAATGCCTCTGTATCGTTCCATGGTACGACCGCACCTTGAATATTGTGTGCAATTCTGGTCGCCGTATCTTAAAAAGGATATAGCGTTATTAGAAAAGGTACAGAGAAGAGCACCAAAATGGTAAAGGGGATGGAAGGATACCCCTATGAAGAGAGGCTGAAAAGGTTAGAGCTCTTCAACCTGGAAAAGAGACGGCTGAGGGGAGATATGATAGAAGTCTATAAATTAATGAATGGAGTGGAACGGGTAAGGGTAGATCGATTGTTTACGCTCTCAGAATATAGAAAGACTAGGGGACATGTAATGAAGCTACAGGGTAAACTATTTAAGACAAATAAGAGAAAATATTTTTTCACTCAACGTGTAATCAAACTCTGGAATTTGTTACCGGAGGATGTAATAAGAGCTGTTAATGTAGCTGGGTTCAAAAAAGGTTTGGACAAGTTCCTGGAGGAAAGGTCCATAAACCATTATTAAAAAGGGACCCAGGATATCAATGCTTGACCTAATACAAGCATTGTGGAACCTGTGTCTTTTGGGGATACTGCTAGGTACGTATGACCTAGATTGGCCACTGTTGGAAACGGGATACTGGGCTTGATGGACCTTGGTCTGACCCAGTATGGCATATCTTATGTTCTTATGACTCATGGAGACCCTCTGGATAGTTGTTCTAAACTGTGTTCGGTCTTCAGTCAGGCAGCTCATTGTTGATAGAATGGCACCCATAGCTGCTGTTATTGTATCAATCCATCTCTTTGCTGTCCTTCCTCTCTTGTGTTGACCTTCTACCTTGCCAAGCATGATGTCTTTCTCTAACGATCTCTCTTTTTACATGATGTATCCAAAGTATGAAAGTTGAAGTCTTGTCATCTGGGCTTCTAAGGAAAGCTTAGGTTTGATCTCCTCTAGTACTGAGTGGTATGTTCTTCAGGCAGTCCATGGTATACACAGTATTCGTCACCAGCACCATAATTCAAAGGCATCTATTTTCTTTCTGTCTATCTTTTTCACTGTCCAACTTTCACATCTATATGACATTATAGAAAATACCATGGCTTGAACAAGTCAAATCTTTATATGGAGAGAGACATCATAGCAATTCTGCCAAGAGCAATGCGTCATTGGATTTCTTGACTGCTTGTCATTTCTTTATTGATAGTTGATCCAAGTAGGTTAAAATTGTCAGCTATTTCAATTACTTCTCCATCAGCGATGAACTTACAGATTTTTCCAGTTGTCAGAATCTTTGTCTTCTTTACGTTAAGGTGCAGGCCCATTTTAAGACTATGTTCCTTGATCTTGAGAAGCATATGTTTCAGATCATCTTCACTTTCAGCCAGTAATGTGGTATCATGATTGAGGATACATACCAGCTATCCTTACCCCCCTCAGCTATCCTTACCCCCCTCATTGCATACTGCTCCCTTGGGTTAATCCATCCTAAATACAGAGTTCTGCACATTTATGCACTGGAACTCAACCATTACTTTATCTCTTTAGGATCACTCCTAATTTTGTCTATTTCACTTGGAGAGTCAACTCTATTGTAAGTGGCCCACTCTATGGTCAGAAGCAGAAACACATCTGGAAGCAGTGCAACTGTTAAACATCATCAGGGATCCAAAGTCCTTTCCAATGGGCGTGAAAGGTGAGTTTCCAAGACTGTTTAGGCTGTAATTCCCTTCAAAATCTTGGCAAACAAACCACACAAACACAACAGGTTGGAGTAGTTCCAAAAATAGAGGTAACGCTGGTCCTTTAAGTCTCTGTGTATATGACCTTAACTTTCATCTATATTGGTTAGTGAAACCTACTTTCTTAAGTAGTGAAAGGATGTTTAAAAAGTTTGTGCCTTTAAGCTATGATGTTGCCATCAGTGATATGCTTACAATGAGTGCATTTATGGCCTTTATCCATGTTTGCAGACGTGCCAAGTTACCCATTTCCAGGAGGGAGACTTTTGGCAAGTCCTGGTTTGAACTTACATCCCAAAATGATATGACATTTGCAGTCTTCAATTCCATCCATTGAAATCAGTGTTTCAGGTCTATGATGCATTGGAATGGGAGTTACCAAAAATGCAGTGGCCAAAAATCTCCCTTCTGGAGCTGAGGAACTTGCAGTTCTGTGTTGGCTGTTGCCTGTTGTAACTGCTGGAGCAGGAGCAGGTCTGTGTAAGTTTTCTTTGTACACTAAAAATATTTAAGAATATACCTGCAGGGTATAACCTAGTTTTTCTAAATGAGCCCCTAGGAAGAATAAGACGTCTACTGGTTTTCCCAGAATATGAACTCTGTGTGAAGACAAGATTATGCTTCTTTTTGCTAATATTGATGTATTGTTGACTGTTGACTTTACTAAGGAAATTATGGGATTTTGAGAGCTGGTGATTTTCCCTATTGTGTTTTCCTTTCCACTTATATTTGGTAATTTGGTGAAATTAGAAGCCCACTACCAGCAAACAGTTACATAAAGTTTACTGAAATAATTCATAAAGGATAGATGATCTTTAAATTCCGCTGCTGCTCCTTGTGATCTTGGGCAGGCCACTTAATTTTCCATTGCCTTAGGTGCAAACTTAGGGGTACGTTTACTAAACATACACTTTAGATTGTAAGATCTCTGGAGACGGGGGAAAACAAACTTCAATACTTTAATGTAACTTGCTTTTAACTACTACTGGAAATGTGTGAGCTAAATATAAATAAATAATACAGAAAAATAAAAATCCAAGAGAGTCTATAATTTAGCTACTGAATTTGCAATACTAGAGGGCTTTCTCTTCGCCTATGCCCCTAGCAAGATACACTTTAGAGATCCGTCCAACTCTGTGAAACTCACTATTTTGGCATCTGGGTAAGGCTGCTGATTCTTTTCTCCAAGAAGAGACTTGAAATTTCTCATTGAAGATGCAATTTCCCTCATGACACCTGAGAATCCTCTAAGACACACACTCTGGTGCAGACACTCCTGAGGTAGATTTACATGTCTAGCAGCCTTGTCTGCTACAGACCATAAATCCACTTCTTAACACAGATGAGATAGTCTTCACTGGAGTAAAATGGTATTCTCTTCAGCTAAGGATTACCTCTTGATACTTTCACTTAGAATCCTATTGCACTCCAAGCTCTACTCCCTCTCCTTGAGCCCCAACCACTTTGCCTGAAGGACAGCCAGAATCAAAAAGAACAGAAAGCCTTCTGGGCTCCTATACTATGTAAAAACTATTCCTTTTACGAGATATCTCCCAATGGAAAACATCTGTAAAAATCTGTATCCCCTCTCTAGTACTTCACTGGTTTGTGTCTGTCCAGGCATGTGAAGGAACATTTTACAATGGACGTCCAAGTGCAATCTGGGACGTCCAAGCCAGAACATCTGAAAAAAAGCCAGGCATGCCCAAGTTTGGGCAAGATTTCACAAAAGTGGATGTGCCCAATATGGATGTCTATGGGGCTATCTACATAGTTGTTCCTGGAATAGTATGCAATACCGTGGCTGTCTAAAAGATATGCAACAGTGGTTCAAACACAACAGAAATTTCCCTGTCACACTACAATTATCACTGCAATTGGGAGAGTACGGGGATGGTAGAGTGCCATCTTCTCTAAACTCTCCAGATGTTTTAGGGTTCAAACGAGCACTTCCCTGATGCCTATCCATGCCTGTAGCAGGTCCAAACTTGGACACAACCACAGATGTCCCCAAGAGTTCTGAAATCAATTGGTGATGTCTACAGGAGTAGACATCACCAGGAGTGGAGGAGTGGCCTAGTGGTTGGGGCAAGGTACTTCAGGCCAGAAGGTCGGGGATTCAAATCCCACTAGAGGACAGCAACCTTGGGCCAGAAGGACTGGGATTTCTAGTCCCACAGGTGCTCCTTGTGGTCTTGGGCAAGCCACTTAACCCTCCATACCTCATGTTCCCTGTAAAATAGTTATCTCCAAGTTATAATGCCCTGTTCAATGTAATTTCAGTTTGTTCAATGTAAACCACACTGATGCAGAATAGCACGGTATATAAGAGAATATAAATAAATACATCTATTATCCCACCCTGGACATGCACCCGACACCTCCTACCTATTTGTACATCACCGCTCTAAAGATGTCTTCACACATGGGCTTGTAAAATGGCTCCAGGTTCATTGTCACGATTTGGACATTTGCATGCATGTTTTCGGACATCCAAATTGTGAATAAGGCTTTTACAACGGCCACCTTGGGTAATTAGTAAGGACAGGGTAGGTGCAAGGATATTAAGTGCCCTAGATAAACCTTCAACCTTGCGCCCATCCCCAATTATTCTTTCAATCCCAACAGGCTCCTTCCAGAATAATTCTATGAAAATGCATAATTTGACATCATACTTTTAGAAATGAATTGTGCTTTGTACATAATGAGGGCAATTTCCAAAACTATTTATCTGATAAATGGGCTAACTGAAAATTGTGACAAACCAGCAGAGGAAGGATGAACTAGCAGGAGCTGTCAAACACCTTTATTACAATTAAAACACAATAAAATGAAAGTTCATTGGTTAAGTAGCAGTTTGAGAAGAAGTCTAGTGTGAATGACAATTCAATCAATAGCCTAGCCTGTCTCAGTGCTAGCACCTCTGTCAGGAGCTAGCAGTAATTTTCTTAAAGCTGGACTGTCAGTCTGAAGCTGCCTATTTGAAAATTGCCCACCCTTACTGCAGACAAACATTTCTCTGAGTTTGTGGGTCAGGGCTAACTGCATAAACCCTTTTGAATATTGGGCCTGTATTTTTCACACGGGTTTTCCAAGATTCTTGATCTTTACTGTTGTTGGTATCTCTTTGACGTCACCCTGTTGGTGGGTTGGGGACACTCTGTTGGGTACTGTGTTTCCTTTCATTGTGTTTCTTAGCACCTTGATTTACATTTTCCTCTGTCTTTGACCCCCTGATTTTTTTTTGTGTTATGTTAAATCTATTGCCTTTTCAGCCTTTGTTGTAAACTGCTTAGATTTTTGCAGATTTGTAGTATATCACGTTAATAAATGTAAATGTAATCTCAGTTTCTGTAAGAAGAGCAGGATGGAAAATCCATAGACACACTGGAACTGGCTCAGCCTGTCCTGTTAACTTGCAACTATCTGGTATTCATACAATAATGTCATTTGACAGCTGACGGTCCTGTCTAGAAGGAAGCATCTCGACATGTGAGCCAAGGGCCCAGGACCATGCATACCTTAGTTCCGGGCTGAAGAGCGCCTGTCTCAGTAGGTAGAAGGTGGCACTGCCTATTCCCAAGCCTGTGAAGATCATAAGTGGAATAAGCTGTAAGAGGATAAAAATACATACGTATAAATTTCTAGATGTTTAGCAGGTGTCCCTGAGAACTGCCATCCATAGGTAAGAATGAAGAAAACAAATTGCTTGATGCAGCCTCTGGGTGCTGATCCAACTACTGAAGGCGAAGAAAGGTGCATATCGGAAAGGAAGAAGGAATTATTCAGTTCTAAAAATAGAATTGGAATCTGGCTAAAAATCTAATTCTGTCTTTTCATTCTCCTTCACTTTCCCTCTGTCTTTTTGTCTTCTCTTACCGCTTTCCTCCTCTTTTTTGGGGGGAATGGATTCATAATTCTAAATTCCCTAATCCAGTGGTACTGTTGGCCCTTGAGGATCGCCAACAGGTAAGTTTCCAGGATATGTCTAATGAGTATGCAAGAGAGAGATTTACAAGCATGCCACCTCTGGTGTATGCAAATCTATCTCAAAAAATGATTGGGACCCACAACAATATAAAAATAAAATGTTTATTACAAAAATCTTAATTATCCAATTGTGAAAAATCTCTTGAAGACTTCAATACTCTTCTTCTCATATTTAATAAGTAACAAGCACATTTCTTCAGAACCACCTCACTAACAGATTACGATTCACTGATCTTCAAGCTTGTCCATACTGAGCATAACTATTCTGTCTTCTGTCTATGTAAGTTTTAACAAGTCATATGACTCAGAGCTTATCGTCAAAAATATAGCTCATCAATCTAGTTACTTGGCGGTTCACAGAACCTGACCCCAGCCACTGGTTTCGCCAAATACAAATGGCTTTATCAAAGGGCTTGTCAACCACCAATATTAACTAAAACAGAAGCAAAGATAATTCATATTACTCTTTAAAACTACAAAAATCTTAACATATGTTAAACATGTTGAAATTTTAAATTACTCACTCAGTCCATGATGGCTCGATATATCCCTCCCAGCTCAGACTCCAAAAGCTATTCAGCATACCCCAATCCTTTAAAACATTGCTACAGCCTATCAAGAAACCCCACATCATTAATTCATACCCCTTAAACCAATCAGATGTATTAAAACACTTCAGTCACAATGTCATTTATTTCCCGGTGTCAATGAAATTCCTTATGTCACCATTCATTGATCCCATTGGCTCCCACTATAATTAAACATAGATCTCCTTATTAAGTTCCTTATTAATTTATGATTCCCCATTAACAGACGCCATCTACCCAATTCAACAACATATATACATACTAACTCCAGAGATACTTACATGCACACATATTGTGGCGGCGCCGTCCTTCCCAGGCGGCTGCCTAGTAAGGGGCGCCGGTCATCACACTTCTTTTAATGCTTCAACGTAGTAGCTGAGGCCCTTTTAGTGTAGTTGTGGGCTTGTTATTAAAGCAGTCCGAATGGATGAGGCTTACACAGGAAAATTTGTTAAATAAATTTGTTTTATTTTTCTTTGCAGTGTCAACTTGGCAAATGACCTTGATAAAGGTTTCAAAATAGCAAACTGAAAGTAGGATAATTTCTCCAACAAAACTTTCTCCGCAAAACACTTTCAAAGCAGTTTCTTCACTCTTTGGTTAACTTTAAATTCTTCTTCACTTTAACAAACAGTTGAACCCTGTTACATGCACAGTCCAGCAAAACTTAAACTTCAGCAAGACAGTTTTGAACTTTGTTACATGCACAGTCCAACAATCTTCTCTGCTATGCTCAGCTGCTACAGACCAGTGTGTAATCATGTGCTGCCTCTTAGTTTAAAACAAACAGCATTCTTAACGTGGCTCCAGCATTGGTAAAAATGGCTGCTTTTAAAACAAGAGGCTTTCTACCTTTTTGTCTGCCTTTCTCCTTGGCATTAATTGGCACCAGCACTTCTTATCTTCTCACACTGTCTCACACAGCCTTCAATAAAAGCTCTAAACATTGCTTGTACAAAACCCACATTCCATTGATTCTTCTGAGGACATTGGACTATCTGGATAAGACCCAACTTCCATCTCCTCCTCTGTGCTGTAAGGCTCAGGGCTTGGGGCACGTTCTGGAACGTTCAGCTGCACTTTCTTTAAAAGTTTAAAAAGCTTTTCCCATTTAAGATTCCTCCTCCCCTTTGGAACTGGGTCAGAACCTCTTGCCCTTCTTTCCCTTACTGACTCAATTTCAGGAAATGTTTGATTTGCTTGGCTTGCAGAAACCCTTCTTTTGTAAGGCTTTCTGTATTGTCTGGTTATGGGCTCAGGACTTGAGCTGCTGTCTTCAGAGTCAGAAATGTATTTCTGAATCTTTTCCCAGCTCCTCTCTTTCCCACGGCCCTGACACTTGCCTTGGCAGTTATGGCTGGTCCCTTTAGAATCACCAGGTCTCACAGCCCTGCAGTGCTGTCTCCTCTCCTGGTCTCTCTGGACTCTCTGCCTCTCCTCGTGGCTTCCTTCCTGTTTTCCACTTCCTTTGTTCGTCTCTTTTTCCTGCACTGCCTCACTTGCTGAGTGACGCAGTTTAAATGCTCTGTAGCCTGTTTCCTTCTCTGGCCCCACCCTCTCTCTCCCTGCAGCTGCTCTGGAGACTGGGTGTGGCTTCAGGCTAGCTCTGCTAGTGTGTGTGTTAGTTTCACTTTCTCTCTGGGAGCTATGCTTTGGTGAGCCCATCCCCCATTTATGAAAAAAACCCTCTTTTTTTCACTTTTAAAGGGCTGTGCTGCATGCGCATCACCACAATATATACATATCCATGCATATACTCGCTTTAATGTAAATATGTATCTACATTTAAACATACACACTCATAAGTCTCTCTATCACAACTCCATTCATAATCCTGCTCTCAAGGTAGGCAGCTGCATATTCCTTGTGCGGTCTCAGTAGGTGGTCGACTAGTGTTGAAACGTGGTGGGAGCCCTCTGTAATCCAAAGGACAACACTGTAAACTGGAACAGATCTTGCAGAGTAAAAAAAAAAACAGTTTTCTCCCTGGCAGCCAGTCAAGGGTATCTGCCAGTATCCCTTGGTCACTATAAAGTATGCTCCACCAAGTTACTCTATTAGCTCATCTACTCTGGGCATGGATACAGTTCTAGTTTAGAAGCTGCATTGACTCTCCAGAAGTCAATGCAGAATCTGATGCTTCCATTGGACTTAGGAACCAGGACAATGGGTGATGACCAGTCACTCATAGACTCTTGTATAACTCCCAAGTTAAGCAACTCTTCCAGCTCCTTCGCAATGGCCTGTTGCCGGGTATCCAGAATTTGATAGGGTCATTGCTGGATAAAGACCGCAGAGTCAGTAATGATATCATACAAATGAGGTGGATTTGTCCTGGTGGATCAAACCTTCTAGATCTCTTCTCTGAGCAGCAAAGAGCTGGACTCCAATTGGGCTATGAGCTAGATCCGATTGGGCTGAAATTTCTGGACCAAAATCATCTCCATGTTGCATCATAGTCATCACTGGAGTCCACTTTTTCAATAGGTTAATATGGTAAATTTTGGCTTCCTTTCATTTATCTAGCTGGGTAATCTTGTAGTTTCTCTTCAACCTCATAGGGCCCCTGCCATTTACAGAATAACTTGCTCTCAGATGAGGGCAGCAAGACTAAAATTCTGTCTCCCGATTGGAAAGTGCAGTGTATGGCTGCTCGATTGTAGCACCTTGCCTGCTTGGCTTGGGCTTTTTTCCAGACTGAGTTTGGCCACCTCTCCGGCCTTCCTCAACCAGTCTTGCATTTGTATAATGTATTCCACCAAATTACACCCAGCAGGGAGGAGACCTTTACCTTTGCTGGAGTGCAGGGTGTGCCTGAGGAGATTGTGCTGCTATGGAGCTCTGGTGTTGTGAGTGAAGAGGAGGAATGTATCGGAGGTGAGAACGCCCCTTTCCTGATATCATCAAGGAATGCCCTCAGGATTTGGATAAGACAGCAGCACATTGTGTGGCTGGGTGTGTGGACTGAAGGGGCACGTGACAAAGGGGCATGCCCCTTTTGTGCCCCTTCTGTGCAACTTCTGTGACTTTGTATTTTGGATGCTATTGTTACTCATGGCATCGGTGGGGTCATGCCTAAAGGGGTGGATACACGGAAAAATAAGTGAAAGGCTGTTAAGGGTAATGGTATAGGATCAATTCATGGGCCAATGGATAAACATCTCTCCACCGCTCCAATTCAACTGCCTCCATTGGGAGGTTTAGACTCTATGTTGCTTTCTGGAGCTTCTTTAAGCTCCCCTTCTAGGGAGTATGTTTATTAAACCGCGGTAAATCACCGGCGGTAAGGGCAGCGTTAAGTTTCCTGAAGCCATATAACGCAGTGGGCGGGTAGGGGGCGTACCGGAATTAGGGTGCCCTGGACCATTTAATGTGAGCTAACAGGACCAAGTACGGTAAGGTGACAAGATGTCCTAAGGAGAGACAAGGCGTCCTAATATGTGATAAGGTGCCCTAACATGAGACAAGGTGCCCTAACATGAGATAAGGCACCCTAACATTAGATAAGATGCCCAAACATGAGACAAGGCACCCTAAAGAGAGACAAGGTGCCCTAATATGTGATAAGGTTCCCTAACATGAGACAAGGCATCCTAAGGAGGAAAGCATGCACTTTAAGGCAGGAAAACAGCTGTAACCCAAATGCTGGATAGAACACCAAGGAATGTCAATGTAAAGGTGATGGAAGGAAGGACAGGTGGGTGTAGATAGACATGCCATATCATTGGGAACCCTATGTGGCAGCCAGTAAAGTGGACGAGCATGTGGAAGGCAGCTGTACTGATGCACAGGGTGGTGCCAATGTAAAGTGCTGCAGTGACAGTGTGTGGCATAGGATGGGGAAGACATGTCCACCAGCGAGGCAGAAGTGGCAGGATATTTGCAGCGACAGGAGGACAGAGTAGTAGTGGTTACATGCAGATCAGGCATAGGAGAGGTAAGCATGAAGAGCCGTAATGCAGAAAAGGGTACCAGTGTAGGTCATGGAGTAGCAGCCTGCACAAGAAGACAGGACTGTACATAGCTGACAGAGGCAGATAGATGGGCGGAAGGATGGATGGCGGCTGAGGAAAGAGTGGTATGGGCTGGCAACACCGATCTGCAGAGCCGACTGTTACAGGCATGAAAATGATCTTAGTAGTACAGTCACAATAAGAACGAGTAGGAATTGAACCCCTACCCCCTGTGTACGGAAACCTTGCACTAACTAGTAGGGTACACCTCCACCCCTCTCTGCACAGCAATGGCTAGATACAAAGAGACTGCAGGTCACCCCCTAAAATGTCTGCTGTATGCGCCGGCATAGGGTAGCCCCACCAGTACCCATGATTTAGTGCACATGCAGAACAGTGGTCTACAGCTGATCACCGAATGGAGAATACATTTATCCATCACCTCAGCTCAGTAAGATGCACTGACAGTGTGTGATACAAGCACAGAGCAACTACAAACCATGCTACTGAGCAGTTTCTGCGGTCACCCTGAGGGCGAGAATGGGTGCCCAGCACCAGCTTCCCAGTACCTGCAGTGTAAGAGATGGTCTCTGCCACCTGTACTGCAGATCCCCATGATTGCCAGTGTGTGGCAGGCATTGTCTGCAGTGTGATATGCCAGTCACATCTGGTTCTGGCCCTGGCCCTGTCTGGCAGAGACCCACCAAGAGCAGTGCATGTCAATACCCAGTGTTACAACACCGATATCATGGTGGAAAACTACCTGGGGGGGGGGGATCTAGAATTGCACAAGGTTGTTAGTAGAGTCCTGTTGGCCCTACCAGTACCACTGGAAGTAGGCTTGGAATACCTCACATCACAACCACCTAGGTCTCTCATTCACCTACAGCAAGCATAGTCAGATTGCACCTACTGCCTACCACTAGGTTTTCCAGCCATGCACATTCCAACTGTGGACAGTCCCCTGGTCAGTACACATTGTATGGGATACATGGCATGGACACCCAGCAGCTGGTTTAGTGATCAAGCCCCCTTGGACAGGAGGTGCATACACATCACTAAAAATTAGCACAATGTAGCACTATGTGGATATATAGCTGTTCCATGGTCACTGCTCACCCAGCATGACATGCTGTGGCCACCCAGGCCATACATGTGGCAGATGGGCACTATGACATCTCAGCATTCACCCTACCTCCAATGCAGACCCATCCTGGCCAATCTGCCCTGTTTCATCCCATACCCACAATACTTTGCTTCTCATCATGCACATTTGCAGACTAATGCTGGAAACAGCTTAGGCACTGCGAGCCTCAATGAAGTATAGAAAGCCATGACTAAATTGATAGACACTCATAATGATGCGCTGTGCAAAAATGGGGATGGTTGGCACTCCTGCCTGCCATCTTGGTCCCCATATCAGCTTGAGGATTGTAAATGTGTGCAGGAGCTAGTTGTGGGATCTGATGTTAACACCTGCTCAGTGTACCAATACTATCAGCCTGACTCTCCATGCAGCTGTGGATAGTAGGATAGTGAAGCCTATCTGTGTGGCTGATGGGTGTTTATACCCTTGCTGGCTGACTCATTGAGGGGGGGGGGGTTGTACATGTTGGTGCTGTATATGCACTGTAGGTTTAAGTTCAGCCACAGGGACATGCAATGCATAATCCACAGCCAGGACACAAACCTGTGATCCTCCACTCATATGCACACCAATTGTGTGCATTGAGCCACAGTGCTGCCCTATAGTTACAACACTCCCTGGGATTGACATACTTTGCATCAGACAGACCTTGGCACATGTTGCAATACACACTGTGCACAGGACCAGGGCATGGCTTTAGTCTGCTGCAGGCGGGTGCTGCTGGCCGCTCCACCAATACCCCACACCATGCTGGCATGCCCATGTGCTATCCGAGTTGGTGGTGTGCAGTCCCAGCCCAACATGCAGGTTGGTGGGTGATTAGGGCACATGGTCCAGATGGAAGGGGGGCAGAGGCATACATGGACGGCCAAACAGCCCCTTCCTCACCTTCTGCCTCTACAGGAACCCCATCACTGCCTGCCAATGATACATCTCAGGGGGAGGATGACAATCACTGCTGTGGTAGTCCTCAGGGCACTATTGGCCTCTTCCCCCACAGCTGGGTTCTGTGGCAGTAGGGGGGACAGCCTGGATCTCTGCCTGGGGTGCCAGGACACTTGGACCGCCCCATATGGCACATTGCCTTTCCGCAGCCGTAATAGGTCTGTGTGCTGCCACTGTCACTGTGGGCAGGGGCGGCTCTATAATAAGGCTGAGTGAGGCGGTGGCCTCAGGCAGCAACTTTTTGGGGGCAGCAAAAATTGCCCCCAAAAAGCCCGCCTCACTTGGCCTTAAAAAAAAGAAAAAAAAAACCCCGATCGGAAGAGCCACTGCTGCTGCCACCGACGCTGATAGGAAACAGCAAATCCTGTTTTCCATCAGCGCCAGTGGGCTTAACAGAGCCATGAGAAAGGGAAACTCTCCCTTCGCAGCTCTGTAAAGCTGGCAGCAGCACTGAGGGAGAGAAGAGGTCTCTGCTGGGGTGGCCGCTGGGCACTTTCTTCTGCTGCTGCTGTGGTGGCAGTGGCAGCGGCTTCAGCAGCCAGTTTCTTCAAGTGCGCTGATGGGGGTGGGTTAGGACTGGTAATGGGCTATGGGGGGGGGGCTAGGACTGGAAATGGGGGACTAGGACTGGAAGTGGGCAGTTGGGGGATTACGACTAGTAATGGGCTATGGGCGGCTAGGACTGGAAATGGGCTGATGGGGGGGATAGGACTGGAAGTGAGCAGATGGGTGGATTAGGACTGGTAAAGGGCTTAAGGGGGGTTAGAACAGGAAATGGTCTATGGGGGGGCTAGGACTGGAAATGGGATGATGGGGGGTTAGGATTGGAAGTGGGCTGATGGGGGGTTAGGACTGGTAATGGGCTATGGGGGGGGCTAGGACTGGAAATGGGATGATGGGGGATTAGGACTGGAAATCGGCTGATGAGGGGTTTAGGATTGGAAGTGAGCTGATGGGGGGATTAGGACTGGTAATGGGCTATGGGGGGCTAGGACAGGAAATGGGCTGATGGGGGGTTAGGACTGGAACTGAGCTGATTGGGGCTTAGGACTGGAAGTGGGCTGATGGGGGGGTTAGGACTGGTAATGGGCTATGGGGGGCTAGGACTGGAAATGGGCCGATGGGGGGTTAGGACTGGAAGTGGGCTGATGGGGGGGTTAGGACTGGTAATGGGCTATGGGGGGGCTAGGACTGGAAATGGGCTGATTGGGAGGGGGGCTAGGGCTGGTAATGGGCTATCGGGGGTGTCTAGGACTGGAAAAGGGCTGATGGGAGGGTAGAACTGGACCATGGACCACAGATAAAGAGCTAAGAGAAGACAGGAAAGCAGAAGCCTCAGATCAGGACCAGCATAATCAGAGAATAAAATGGCCAGACAACAAAGGTAGAAAAATAATTTTATTTAATTTTAGTGATTGGACTTTGTGCTATTTTTATATTTTACACAGTATTGGGGAACTGCATCTCTTATTTATCTGATGTTGCACTGCATGTGGACTCTGGCTTCTTGGGGTTTCAATTTAAATTTAATCTATATATTTTTATTTTTACTTTAGATTGTAGTTACTTATTCTGTACTTGCTGAGGGTCACTGTTGCGAGTGTGTGACTAAAGTCAGGTGTTCTGTTAACATGGAATTTGTACATAAAGATCTATTCTGTACTGTTGACTTGTTCAGCTTTTCAAATAGGTGTATGGATGTTCCAGGGCCCACCATAGTATTTACAGTAACGCTTTTTTTGGATGGGCTCCTTATGTGAGTTTTGGAAGTTTGTGCTGATATGGTATGGTATGGTAGGTTTGCTCTTTGTTGTAGGGTTTTGTATTAGTTCACAATATGCCTGGTACTGGAGAATAGTGGTTGTTGTTGTTAGTGAGTTGATCAGAATCAGATTTTTTTTTTAAAATATTGATTTCTGTGGGTGAATGTGCTGGATCTGCTCTGCACCTACTGTGTATGCAAAATATATGCTGAAAAAGAAAAAGCAAGAACCATAACGCAGTTTATAACAACAAAATAAAAAGGAAAGGCTTGGGGGGTGCATTTCGGCTGTCTGCTGTTGCCCTGCTGCCACTGGCAGGACAATAGCAGGCAGCCGAAATGCGCCCCCCCCCCCAAGCCTTTTCTCAGCACTTTAAGCAGGTCTGATCCCCCCCTTCTCCGACGCAATGTAAGAGTAGGGAGGGACAGATCTGCTTAAAGTGCCGGTGCCTTACAGATCGGGCGCATGGCCATCTCCTCCTCCCCATACCTCCGTCCAACTCTGCCTGCTCATTCCCTGCTGCCAGCACCGCTGTGAAAAAAACAGAGGGAAGCAGCAGCAAGGAAAGAGCAGGCAGCTCTGGACGGAGGTATGAGGGGAGGGGGGGGGGCATGTGCCCGAGCTGCAAGTTGCACAAGGTGCTATTACAGCTCGATATGGCCTTGTGTGCAAACATTTTGCATTTCCTCCATATAATCTAATCGGCTTTTTGGTTTGGTTCAGTCTCTGATTGGATTTCTGAAAAAGCCCCGCCCTCTCTAAGGTGGGGGGGGGGGGGCACCATTTCATACTTCGCCTCAGGCAGCAGATTGCCTTGAGCCGCCCCTGACTGTGAGATCATGACGAACATCACAAGTGGTACTGCGGATGGCAGAATACCCCTTTGTGGAGATGCTAAAAAGGTTGGGGCTCATCATCCTGGGGAAGAGAATGCTGAGGGGGGATATGATAGAGGTCTATAGATTATTGACCAGAGTGGAACAGGTAAATGTAGGTCGCTTTTTTATGCCATCAGACTGTGGACAGACTAGGGGACTTGCAATGGGGCTACAGTGTAACCCATTTGGTTCTTCTAGATGAAAATACTTTTTCATTCAACGAGTAATCAAACCCTGCAATCCATTACTGGAGGATGTGGTAAAAGCTGTCAGTGTAGCTGGGTTTAAAAAATGTTTGGACATGGGTTCCTCGGTAACGGTCCATAAACCATTACTAAAGAGGACCCAGGCTATGCCCTGCTTGCCCCATTACAGTTATTGGGGATCCTGTGTATCTTTTGGGGAAACTGCTAGATTCTTGTGACCTAGACTGTGTACTGTTGGACACAGGATACTGGGCATGATGGACCTTGGTATGACACAATTTGGCATATTTTGTAGTCTTATGTTCCTATGTGCCACCTAGGCAGCTGCCTGCCCCCCCCCACCCCCCCCCCCCCCGTGCACCAGCAGCCCCCACTGCATGACCCATGTGCCACCTCCTTTGCCCCCATTTGCACCATCAACATAGTACCCTTTCATACTTGGGCACTATGCTGTTGCAGCTAATGGAGCACTACTATCACTCACTTGGGCTTCCCTGTCTATGCATCACATTGCAGAAGTGAAATAGGCTCTCTCTCCTCAAAAAAACCCCACCCTTTCTGCGAGGTTTTGAGTTGTGTTAGGGTTCCTGCCGTTAAGGTGCCTGCGTTAAGGGAGCAAGTCTTGTTCCCGCCCACTCCCCGCCCTTTGACCCACACTCTCTGCCCCGTGCACACCTTCTCTCCACCCATAGGTACCGTTAGCACGCACTAAAGTGGCTGGTACTGTTAGAGTGCGCTAAAGTGGCTTTTTGGACACGCTAAGGGCTCAGATGTACAGTTAGCATGCGCTAATGGCACACTTGCTCCTTTACCGCGGTTTAGTAAACATACCCTGATCCAGGAGATGGACCAGCTGTGACTCCCAAATATAAAAATGGGAATGAAGTAGATACCACACCATTCACAGAAGACGAGGTGTTAGAACAACTTGCTAAACTGAAAGTGGACAAAGCCATGGGACCGGATGGGATACATCCTAGGATACTGAAAGAGGTTCTTGCAGGACCGTTAAAGGATGTCTTCAACAGATCCTGGGAAACAGGAGAGGTTCCTCAGGACTGGAGAATGGCTGATGTCGTACCTCTACACAAAAGTGGTGACAAGGAAGAAGTGTCAAACTACAGGCCCGTGAGCCTTACCTCGGTGGCGGGAAAAGTAATGGAGGCGCTCCTGAAACAGCGAATAGTGAACTTTCTCAAAACCAACAGGATGCAAGATCCGAGGCAACATGGTTTTACCGAAGGACGGTCTTGCCAAACAAATCTGATTGAGTTCTTTGACTGGGTGACCAAGGAACTAGATCAGGGGCATGCGATGGATGTCATCTACCTGGATTTCAGCAAAGCCTTTGATACTGTTCCTCATAGGAGGCTTGTCAACAAACTCAATAGCTTGGGGATGGGTCCCAAGATGGTAAACTGGATTAGAAATTGGTTGACTGACAGATGACAGAAGGTGATGGTACATGGAGCTCACTCGGATGAGAGGAAGGTAATTAGCGGGGTGCCCCAGGGTTCGGTCCTGGGTCCGGCACTGTTCAATGTATTTGTGAGTGATATTGCTGAAGGACTGAATGGAAAACTCTGTCTTTTTGCAGACGACACAAAAATTTGCAACAGAGTGGACTCCCCTGAGGGAGTGGTTAACATGAGGAAAGATCTACAAAAGCTGGAAGACTAGTCTAATGCTTGGCAACTACGATTTAATGTGAAAAAGTGCAGTGTCATGCACTTGGGTAGCAGAAATCCAAGGGAAATGTACACGATAGGGGGCGAGAGGTTGGTATGCACGCTTCAGGAGAAAGACCTTGGTGTGATTATCTCTGATGATCTCAAGGTGGCAAAACAGTGCGATAAGGCGGTGGCAAAAGCCAGGAGGATGTTGGGCTGCATACAGAGAGGGATTACCAGCAGAAAGGAAGAGGTACTTATGCCACTGTATAAGTCACTGGTGAGGCCTCACTTGGAATACTGTGTTCAGTTTTGGAGACCATATCTTGCAAAAGATGTAAAAAGACTGGAAACTGTTCAGAGGAAAGCGACCAAAATGATTTGGAGCCTGCGTCAGAAGCCTTATGAGAAGAGATTTGAAGGCCTAAATATGTACACTTTGGAGGAGAGGAGGGACAGGGGAGATATGATTCAGACCTTTAAATACTTAAAGAGAAATGATGAACAAACAAACCTGTTCCAAAGACGGGGGAGCTGTAAAACTAGAGGGCATAACATGAAGCTGCAAGGTGGTAAATTGAAGGGCAATATCAGGAAATATTTTTTCACTGAAAGGGTGGTGGATGCTTGGAATACCCTCCCGAAGGAAGTGGTGGGGGCAAACACGGTGACGGAATTCAAAACAGCATGGGACAAACACAGTGGATCCCTTTACAGCAATAGGATAAAAACAAAATAAACGGTACCATCTAACTTCTGAACCATATAACGTCTCAACAAATAGGGGTGTCCTACATGGAGTGGTGGGTTTACCCCTAAACAAAGACATGGGGAAGGGGTGGCCTGCACAGAGTGACAGGTTCACCTACTCTTGCCATCTTGCTGGGCAGACTAGATGGATCATGCTGGTCTTTATCTGCCGTCATTTACTATGTTACTATGTTACTATATGTTACCCCCTAGGTCTCCACCACCTCAACCTAGCACACAGTCAATGTCTATTAGTGAGCCTACTTCAAACTCCCCAGATGGGGATGTTATAGGCGGAGAAGCTCTGGTAGGGGGAATGGGAGTGTCCATTTCTCCTACAGTTTTGTCAAATCCTATCCTATTTCCACTTTTGGAGGACATTGGTGCAGAGGTCGGGGGAGATATTACTCTAGCTGATATTTTGAAAGTTGTAACACAAAACAATTTGTTGTTGAGGAGCACTAGGGAACAGATGTCTGTCTTTTCACAGGATATGGTAAATGCGCTCGCTGCGCAGGAATCGGCCCTGCAAAATGTACAAAAGCAGGTGGATAAATTGTCTTCTCAAGTGGTGACTTTTAAAAAAGTGTCAGCTCTGCATATTAAAGATTGGATTGTGGATATTGGCACAAATTTCTTTCTTAAGTTTCCTTGTTAATTCCAGGGAATGCAGTATGTGTTCTTAGATTCTTTACAGCTGGAGACTTTTCTTCTGGATAAAACACCTTTGTAGTATCCTCTGTTGGGTGGGAAGGGGTATTATATTTATTTATTTATTTAACAGGTTTTATATACCGCTTTATCATTTCAGTCAAAGCGGTTTACATTGTAACTTAAACTTGGTAATGTACATTAAACAGGGATATTGATATCATTGTAATTGTTGGTATGCACATGATGTTTGCTTTGTTTTGCTGTTATGGGTAGAATTTTAGGAAGTGGTGGTTGCACCTAGTTTATAACTTTGTTTTATTACCTGTTCTACTGCTTAGGTAATAAAACAAATTTATAAACTAGGTCCATAATGTGGGCTTTGTGAGATTGTTATATTCCTATGTTGTTTAGACAATTACCTATGCTTATTGCTGATGTTTCTTGTGCTAATTGTAAGCATATTTTTGGAAAATTTTAGAAAAAAATAAATAAACATTATGCCCATCACGGTGTTCTTCTTCGCAGGTTTCCTTTACCACATCTAATATGGCCATTTTCTGAAGAGCAGCTCAAAAGGCGAAAGTCCCATGGAACGATGAGGTACCTCGAAGACGGCAATCATCAAATCGGGTAGGAAAATGTTCCATTTCTTCCCATCCTCCTACACAAACATTTTAACATCTATTTCAGAGTTTTATTGAATCACTCAATGAGGCCATCCATCTGTGGGTGATATACTGATGTTCACTGCATCTTGAACTTCACCAAGGCACACACAAGGCTTCATCAACTTGGATACAAAGGGTGTTTCTTGATCTGTGAGGATCTCATTGGGTATTCCCACCTGCAAGAACACTTCTCAGAGGGCATTCGCGATCATAGTAGTCTTCATATTTCTTAGAACAATGGCCTCCAGTAGCATGTAGTGTAGTCTAGTATGATAAAATATGCTTGTTGCCTCGGACGGTTTACTCCAAGAGACCTACCAGGTCCATGGTCACTCTTTCAAATGGAGTTTCAATAATAGGCATAGGCACTAGAGGGACAGGTTGGACTCTAGCGGGGTTATGAAGCTGGCAGGTGGGGCATGATTGGTAATATAACTGCACCTGTTTATGGACCCCGGGCCAGAAAAATCAGGTTAAAACACACTCTAGTGTTTTCTCCACCCCCAGGTGTCCTCCTAATAAATAGCTATGGGCCAATGATAACACCTCCTGACAATAGGGCTGGGGAACTATCAGTTAATTATTTATTTATTTATTTATTTTATTGCTTTTATATACCGTTCTCTTTAAAATCAGTGCGGTTTACAAACAACAGTTTTGTGTATAACAGGCTCACTGTTGTGTACTTACAATAAAACGGGGTGATACAACTTGGGTTTCAACTGGGGGAACTATCTACAGCTATTCTACCTCTTCCCCCTCTAGGGCCGTCACTCTGTATAATAAATCTCCTTTTAGCACAAAATAGGGAAACATTTTGCAGGGGAATCTCCATTAGCTACTGGAACCCCATCCACCTCCAAAACCCACTCTTGGGCATGTTTAAAGGACTCACCCTCTTGCTGGGTCCTCCTGAAACTCTCTGAGTTTTCTCCCAGTTCCCACTCTGGGAAGCAGCCAATTGTATTTGGGTCAGTACCACTGAGCCCTGTGCTATCCCCAGGGTTTTTTTCCCTAGGCTTCCCCTCCCCAGATCCCTCTCCCATAGCCGCCCCCAGATTCTGTTGGTAGTGTAACTTTTCCTGGCGATGCTGACTCCGGAACTTAGCAGTCTTGGGAGTGCTGATATTTAAACCCGGGTCTTCCAGGGGGAAGATCTCTGGGAAATTTTCCTGGTTTGACTTAGCAGAGCCATCAGTTAGATGGGTCCATATCGCTCCGAAGTTTGGGTACTCTCGGCTGATCACCACTGGATATGGAAGTTAGGGCACCATGACCTCGAAAGTGACTTGCTCAGCTGGAGTCTGAGTAAAACGTGTGCCGTTTGATATTGCCTTTGGTCTCCATGCACACAGGTCTTTTCCTAGCCAATTTGAAATTGGGTTACTGTTTCCTGGCAAATGAGGGTCAACTTCAGTCACCAGGTGGGCTTCATGGCACCTCTCGGCCATTTCCAGTGCACTCTCCATTGTAAGTTTGGGGTGCTGATGTACCTATTTTTCATTGAGGTGGTCAAGTCCTCCAAAAACTGTTTCAATAGGACAATCTTGGCTACTTCCAGCCCGATTTTTCTCTCCAGTTGCAGCCACTTCTATGAAAGCTCCTTTAATTGGCAGAGGAATCTCTGAGGCTCTCTTTTATGTGGAGCCCTCCTTTTCTGAATCACTGACAGTGGACCTCTGGTGTACATCCAGCCTGTTCCAATATGGTGGCCTTGACAATTGCATATGTAGCTCGCCCATCCGGGTTGGCATCCTGGAATGCAGCCTGACTGCTACCTATCAGCAGATTCCTCAAGTAAGTGGTCCATATTGCCTCCAGCCACCCAGCCATGTGGGCAGTTCATTCAAAGTTCATCAAAAGGTGATCAGGTTTATCTTCCGCTGTCATTTTCAGTAGCGCATGTGCTGGATGATGGAATAGCTGTCTCTATAGGGCTTGAATCAACTGAGCCACGGAACATCTCTGTAATTGCCCTTGTGCCTGAATAAGAATTGGTATCTGCTGCTGGCATTGTTGTTATTGCTGCTGATATTGTTGCTGTTGCTGCTGACCTTCTGCCAGAATCTGGAGGAGCCACGCCATCCCGACTTGTCACTGTTCTCTTTCAACACCACTACAGCTTCCTCTTCTACAGCTGAGTTTACCCTGCAGTATTCCAGCACTATTAATTTTTTTTGTGTCCTCTAGGGGTCAAAACAAAGCCTGTCTGTTTGGCACTAACTAAACCTTCTTAAAGCTCCCTAAGTAGGATGAGGCTAACCCTCTTAGTCAACACAAACAAATGAAAACGCATGACCTGCTGTAGAGGCGCAGCCCTAGAGGAACGTGGATTTGCCCTCAGTCACATGGTAGAGAAAATCCCCAAGCTGCTATCATATGGGGTAGTGTGACGTGCGGTGTGAAGGGGTTTTCTGTTAAAAAACAAACAAATAGGCAGTAGTTCAGGGAAAACAAAACATGTTTTTATGCAGACCCAGTTTGTTAAACCTTCACTAAGGAGGTCTCCCAGCCCTTCCTTAAGCCCAGTTAAAGTTCCTTCCTTGCCCAGTTAAAGTTTTTACCTTGGTACGGCTTGCCTTGAAAGAACTCCTGGCTCCACGGGCCTCTGTCCCTCCTGCATCCTGCTGGGTTTTTAACCTCTTCCTGTGAGCCATGCCTTCCAAGCCCTGGACTCTGGGCTGCAGGTTCTCTTAAAGGGACCTGTTGATAATCCCTCTGGAGAGGGACGGGAAACACTCTATAGACCCCATCACAGGGGACAATTTTCAGAAAGTGCATGTAGCTGTAGAGTCTGCTAATACAAAGTATTCATGTACCTTCCTGTAGCCAGTTTTCAAAGGGGCACTAAGTAGGGGTTTTCTTTTTTAAATTGCCTGCAAGGTCTGTGAGTACAACATATTCCTGAACTTTGCACCTATTTTCCCGATGAGCAGACGTTTGCTGGAAAAAAATCACGCATAGATTTCAAAATCATGTCCATGTACATTGTAACCTTATCCTTTCTCACCCTGCCCCCGGGAGCGTCTTCCCTCAGTCTGGCTAAAAGGCATGTAGTGGAATCATTTTTAGGTGGATTGAAAAGAACAATTTTCAGACAGGCCAATTTATCCATGAAAAAGGTATTGAAATCTGTCCTCCCCATAAGTTTATATTTCCTAGTATTGCCTCATATTTTTGAAAATTTCTGCCTTACACCTCCACTCCAACCAGTGCAGAAATTTGCAGTGTAATGTGTTTTCCTAGCATATAATAATTCATTATAACCTGTATATATTTTTCTATACTCATATCTGTTTCCTTTCAGTGTTGTATTCCCATTTTTATTTGACTCCTTTGACCTTCACCATACCCCCACTCTCCATGGTTTCCTTTTCACATAATGGAAACAGCCCAAGACAGAGACACGGCTTCAAGGCCAAATTTCCTGTATCTGGTTACAGCCGTTTTACTTTATCATGCCTTCTCAGTCATGTTTACCTTTCCTTTTATTCCTTTTTTCCTTCATAAATAGCTTCATCTTCCTTGCTGCAGGAGACTTCTATCTCCCCCGCTCCAAACAAGACCGATTCTTTTAACCAATCCCCTGGGCTTTGCCCCCAATCTGAGTTTGTACATGGCACGGTGACCTCTCTTTAAATGATTATGACCTGCTGTGTGCAATGCCTGGGCACTATGGTTCTGTGTAATGAACCACTACTTCTTACTGCAGTTAGAAATTAACAGGAAAAGAAATCTCAGATGTGCACCTTCCTCCTGTTTTATTTCCAGGATGAAGAAGGAAGGAAGTTAAAACAGATTAATGAAAGGGAAAGAAAATGTCTTCATACAAGGGAGTTCAGGACTGCATGAATGACATAAAAAACCCTCCACACACACTCTCCACATACTTCCATCCCATCCTCAGTACTGCCGTATAAGCCTGCATTAAAAACAAAGTAAAAGATACTTTTTTTGCCTGAACATTTTAAGTTTAAAAAAAATGCTATATTTAAAGACAACTAAACACAAAGGCTTACAAGAAATGTCCGTGCATGTATCCAATAGATGACAAAATATAGTAACCAAAAGCTACAGAGGGGAACATTTATCATGTCAACCACTACGAGATAAGTGTAACATTGACCTAACATGCTTTCTCCAGGCTCAATCTGTCTCTAAAACTGAATTACATTTTTCAATGTCCCCTTTGATTTAGAATGTAAGTTTCCTAATAGCTGCAATCTCTACCACATCTTCTCCAGAAGTCTGCACGAGGAATACATTCCCAGGAAAAAAGACACCATGCATGCATCTAGCCACACAAAAATATTTTTGATTGCAGCATTAGATTTTGGGCTCACAGTTTTTCCCCACAGAATTCTTTTCTGTCCCAAAATCGAATCTTTGCGCAAAAAGTGTGCCATTTCAAAACCATGCATGCAGACTGGCTTGTGGACTTTTTGCAGGCAGAAGGGAGACAGGAGCAGGCGTCTTCTTGTTTGTGGCTGCCTGTGCAGTGAAGAGAGGTGACAAGACTTTCTTCAGAAATGCCAGTGAAAGGAGGTTGAGCGAAGATGAAATTATAAGACTGGGAGGAGAAAAGGAAGAGTGTGTGAAGGGTTTGGACAGAAAAAGCAGAAACACGAAACAAATAGTTTTGTTTAGTGCTCACTGAAGAAGGGTTTGGAGAAGATACGAAGGATAGTGGCATAGGTACCACACCATTTATGGAAGAGTATTTACATAAAACTAACAACATTTAGAGATCAATATTCAGACATGTAGCCCATGTGTAATTTGAAATGTCTGGTTTGGACAGTTTAAATAATATGTATATTCAGTGATGCTATCCATTTAAGTAGCACTGCTGAATGTCCATGTCTAAATCAGACATTTTCAAGTTATACTTGCTATTTCTGCAATCCCCATAGACATAATAAAGCTGATATTTAAAAACTTCCTTCACCTGGTTTGCAGTTTGTCATGTGCATCAGTGATGCGGAGAGCTAAGCTATCGGTCTCCCAAGATGGACAGGTCTCAGCTGAGGTGCCAGACTAAGACAAACCACCATCTGGACAGCAGCAGAATGGGACGGTGTTGGCAGCAGTGGATCCCTGTGACAACGGCACAACACTAAAATTACCTATATGGAAGAAAGGCCTGGAAATCTACCTCCGTTTCTTGCCACGAAAACCCAGTGGATAGTCACAACAAAACAACTTGCACTAGTGTTGGAAGATGAAACCCCCAGGTCAGAAGGTACTCAACTGGCTACTAGGGATGAGCTGAAGATTTTTCAGAGTAAAGCCAGCATTTATGATGTGGTTGGATCAAAGCCCTTGGGACGTCTGACTGCTGATGTAGCTGTGTGGGAAATGAACACATGAAACATATGAAGCATGAACCAAGGGAAGTTGGAGGTGGTCAAGAATGAAACGGAACATGTACAACTCGATCTGTTGGATGTCAGCGAACTGAAATAGACTGGCATCGGACACTTTGCTTCTGATGATTGCATGGTATACTATGCTGGAAATGAAAGACAAAGAAGAAATTATGTTGCATTTATAACTAAGAAGAAACTTGCAAGAACTGCAATGAAATACAATGCAATTAGTGGATGCTTAGTTTCTCTTCATCTATTAGGAATGTCAATCAACACAGCTATTATTCAGGTATATGTCCCAACAACAGCTGTAGAAGAGGAAGAAGTGGATGAGTTCTATGAACAAGTACAAGCTGAAATTCACAGAACATGCAAACAGGTTATCCTGATCGTCACGGGTGACAGGAACGCAAAGGTTGGCAGCAAAGAAGAAGGCAAAGTGGTTGAAAAATATGGACTTGGCAGCAGCAATGAAGCTGGAGAAAGACTGATAGAATTCTGCAAGACCAATGATCTATTCATCTCAAACACCTTCTTCCAGCAATATTGAAAGCATTATCAAAGAACAAAGCACTGGGTATTGATGGCATTCTCATTAAGGTATTACACCAATCAGCTGCTGCCAGGCTCTGCTAGGAAACTTGGAGACCACATCATGACCAACTGACTGGAAAAGATCTGTGTTTATACCAATCCTGATGAAAGGAGATCTGACTGACTGTGGAAGTTATTGCACAATCACTCTTATCCCACATGCCAGCAAGATTCTACTCAAGATCACCCAGCAAAGACTACAACCATAGCTGGAATGAGAAATGCCTGAAGTGCAAGCAGGGTTCAGGAAAGGGCGAGGAATGAGAAACATCATCGTGGATGTGAACTGGATCCTTGAAAAGAGAAAAGAATACCAAAAGAAAATCTATATTGTTTTGACTACAACAAGTTTTTTGACTGTGCAAACCATGAGAAACTCTGGGCCACATTTAGAAGCATGGGTATACTAGAACACTTAATAGTTCTGTACACCAGCTTTACATTGATCAAGAAACAACTTCTCAAATTAAACAAGGAGAAACAGAAGCATTTAAAATCAGCAAAGGTGTTCAACAAGGCTGCATACTTTCTCCCTACCTGTTTAATTTATGTGCAGAACAAATCATCAGAGAAGCAGTACTGTATGAAGAGAACCAAGGTGTGAAGATTGGTGGAAGTCTCAACAAACTTTGCTATGCTGATGATTCCACAATACTGGCTGAAAGTGAAGACAATCTGAAACATTTATTTCTTAAGATCAAGGAACATAGTCTTGAAATGGTCTGCACCTTAACATAAAGGAGGCAAAGATCCTGATACATGGAAAAATCAATAAGTTCATCATTGATGGAGAAGAAATTGAAATAGTGGACAACTTTAACCTGCTTGGATCAATAATCAATAAAGGAATGGCAAGTAGTCAAGAAATCTGATGACACGTTCTACTTGGCAGAATGGCTATGAAAGACCTAGAGAAGATTCTCAACAGCAGAGATGTCTCTCTTCTTACAAAGGTATGACTAATCCAAGCCATGGTCTTTTCAATAACATCTTATGAATGTGAAGGTTCTACAGTGAAAAAGATAGCTAAGAAAAAAAGCGATGCCTTTGAATTATGGTGCTGGCAAAGAAGACTATAGATACCATGAACTGCCCGAAGAACAAACCCAGTTAGTACTAGAGGAGAACAAACCAAAGCTTCCTTTAGAAGCTCAGATGACCAGATTTCGACTTTCATACTTTGACACACCATGCGAAGAGAGAGATCATTAGAGAAAGAAATCATGCTTGGCAACGTTGAAGGTCAACGAAAAAGAGGAAGGCCAGCAATGAGATGGATTGAGACAGTAACAGCAGCTATGGGTGCCACTCTGTCTACAAGAGCCTCCTGACTGAAGACCAAATATAGTTTAGGACAGCTACCCAGAGGGTCGCCATGAATCATCACTGACTCGACAGCACTTAACAACAACAACAACAACATTTAAAAACATTCATCTGGGTAGCAACACCTGCTACCTGCATAATTGTTGCTGAGATAGATATTTGCAGACAACCTCAGCACTATTCAGATAGTGTCAAGACGGTCCAGGGGTGGAGACATAGGTTAACCCAATGATTCTCAACCCAGTCCTCTGGGACCCCAGGTCAGTCAGATTTTCAGGGTGTTATTATTATTATTATTATGATTAAGCATTTATAAAGCACTACCAAGCATATGCAACGCTGTACAGACACAAGAGAAGATCACAAGAGAAGACAGTCCCTGCTCAAAGAGTTTACAATGAATATGAATGAGATAGATCTGCATACAATGGAAGCATATGCATTTTCATTGTGGATATCCTGAAAATCTGACTGGCCTGGGGATCCCAGAGGTCTGGATTGAGAACCACTGGGTTAACCGGATAGCAGTAATTTTCAGTGCAACTGTCCGGAAAGCTATCTGTATAATGTAGAACAACAACAACGTTGCTATCTGGATAAGTTATCTAAAGTATGGCTGAATATCACCACTATTTGGATAGTGCCAGCCACTATCCATACAGTGCCTGCAGGATTTATTTACATTCTCTTATATACCGTGCTATTCTGCATCAGTGCAGTTTACATTGAACAAACTGAAATTACATTGAACAGGGCATTATAACTTGGAGATAACTATTTTACAGGGAAACATGGGCTATGGAGGGTTAAGTGGCTTGCCCAAGACCACAAGGAGCACCTGTGGGACTAGAAACCCCAGTCCTTCCAGCCCAAGGTTGCTGTCCTCTAGTGGGATTTGAACCCCTGACCTTCCAGCCTGAAGTACCTTGCCCCAACCACTAGGCCACTCCTCCACTCCAGGATCTGGATATTCAGCAGTTGTGACTATCTGGATACTGCCATTGAATAATCACATTTTTTGCCCATGGTGGTTGGAATTTAAAAAAAACACTGACACCGACCATCACAGGCTAAATATCAACCCAATATTTTATATGTTTAGCATTTGAATATTACCATTTTGACTTGCCAAGCCCAGTTTTACATAGAATTTCTAGGTTGGATATATAATATCTGAATTGGATCATTCACATTTTCCAGCCTGCTTAATTAAAAGTTTTCTGAACGTACGGTAGAACATTCTGTAATATACATATAGGGCTGCATGAAATACATCTATATTTTCCCAGTCTTGAAGTCATCTTTGACTCCTCTCTCTCCTTTTCCACACACATCCAACTGATAACTAAAACCTGCCGTTTCTTTCTCTATAACATCAACAAAATTCGCCCCTTCCTTTCTGAACACACTACTAAGACACTTATCCACTCCATAGTCACCTTCCGTCTAGACTATTGTAACCTACTTCTTGCTGGTCTCCCTCTGAATCATCTGTCTCCCCTTCAATTTGTTCAACACTCTGCTGCGCGGCTAATCTTCTGCTAGTCTTGTCATGCTCATATTACTCCTCACCTCAAGTCTCTTCATTGGCTTCCTATCCGTTTCCGTATCCAGTTCAAACTTCTCCTGCTGACCTATAAGTGCATTCACTCTGCAGCTCCTCACTACCTTTCCTCTCTTACCTCTCCCTACACCCCTCCTCAGGAACTCTGCTCTTCTTGCAAATTGCTTATATTTGTGCCCTCCTCTTCTGCTGCTAACTCCAGATTTCGCTCCTTTCATCTTGCTGTTCCTTATGCCTGAAACAAACTACCTGAGTCTGTACATCAGGCTTCATTTCTGGACCTTTTCAAATCCAGGCTGAAAACTCACCTCTTCACTGCTGCTTCCGGATCTTGACTCATCTGATCTCCTTTGTGTTTTCTTGCCATTCCCCTAGATGTGTCCTATGTCTACAGCTACTGTGTTGTCTGTCTTGACTAGACTGAAAGCTCTGATGAGCAGAGACCATCTTTTATATGTGTCTGTGCAGCGCTGCGTATGTCTTGTAGCACTATACAAATGTTCAGTAGTAGTAGTACTAAACATGCAACAGGAGCAAAAATAGATGTACAAAAGCTATGCTATCACTCAATGGCTTATGGGAGTAATTTTATAACAGTGCACCTAGATTAATTGTGGAGGAAGCAACTATTTTGATTCTATTTTATAAAAATAAATATAAAATATTAGCACATAAGAACTGCCATACTGAGTCAGACCAACGGTCCATCAAGTCCAGTGTCATGTTTCTAACAGTGGCAAATCCAGGTCAGAAGCACCCAAAAAGTAGCATAATTCTGTGCCCCCTTCCACCAAGTCCACCATAGTAACACTTCATGGACTTTTCTTCCAGGAACTTGTCCAAATCTTTTTTTAAACCGAGCTATGTTAACAGCATTTACCACATCCTCCGACAATGAATTCCAGAACGTAATTAGGCATTGAATGACAAAATATTTTCTCCTGTCTGTTTTAAATGTACTACTTTCTAACTTTATGGTGTGACCCCTGGTCTTTGTACAAATACAGAAGTAATAGCGCCTATATTCAAGGCACGCTCATGGTGCCTGCTCAAGAGCAGGTGTAAATGTCAGTGCATACTTTACACACCTATGTGCATATTTTATATATGTGTGTAAATTCTGACCCCACCCTACTCCACCCCTGTGCACTCCTCCTATACAAGAATGTGCTGGTTTGTACTTTTAGGCATCACCTATTTTTGTAAAAGAAGACAAAAGAAAAGAGCACAGTCCCCACAATAGCATAAGCAGAGACTTAAGCAGGGGCCAAAAAGGGGGATCCCTTACTGAGCAAGTTAAAGAGCTATTAAAAATTTCCAAAACAGTTTTATTGACAGAAAATCTTATAACTTAAAACGGCCATGTGTTTATGCACAACCAACTGTGCCAGGGGTATCTTAAATTAAAAATATTACAGAAGATATAAATAAAAGATCAGACAAGATATAGCAAATAATATTCCTTAAAAACATTAGAAATCAAAGTGTAAGACATAATAAAATAATACACTGGTAGGGTCTGAAGAAAGAGGGCAATAGTATGATTGATCATTAAGGGGTCCTTTTAATAAAGTGTGTTAGATATTTGCATTGAATGCATATTTAGCAGTAAAACTAACATGCGTTAAGAACAAAACCTCCATGGTAATTTTTGGGGGCATGGCGAGCCTGTTCCCAGCAGTTAACGTGGGAATGTGTACCCTAATGTACAGTACAATTACCACGGTGCAGCTAACTCCACCTATTAGGGTGGCATTAGTTGCACCTGCGCTAATTGCAACATTGACAGTGGTTGATATACCCCCTCATGCTAACTGCAATGTGCTTACCACACCCACTCGCCATTCCTAACATACCCATTCACCACCCCAATGCATGATTGCCTGTCAACGTTTTATATAATCTGCTTTGTCTTTTTGTATCAGCAGGATTGATCAATATCATGGATGGCATGTGTGAATGGGTCTATGGGTTTGAGTCAGTATTCCTTTCCACAAAATAAAGATCACAACTGCATTCAATACTTTGGGGGAAAATGTTATCTTCTCAATTTTACACACCTTTATTTTTGAGTCTTGCATAATTTTACTTTTTCCACTTCTTTCCTTACTCCCCCGCCTTTTCTGTTCCTGCTCCTCTTGGTTGTTAGATGCATTTCATAAATGACAGATCCCAATATATATATTGTTATTTTTATTTTCCCATTTGTATTGCTCCTTTTTCTGTATTTTTATATTTGTACATTTTTGTATATTTTATTATATCTTACATTTTTGATGTTCTCATGTTTTCTTTAAGATATGCCATATCTTTTCTGACTTTATTGATATATCTTCCATAATATTTTTAATGTAAGATACCCCGATGCAGATAGTTATGTGCTAAAACATGGCTATATCGGATTATATGATTTTCTGTTAATACAATTTTTCCAGTAAATTTTAATAGTGCTTCAGTTTATTGACCTGTTGTATAAGACTTCAATTGAGGATCCCCCTATTCAGCCTTTCTTTGTGTCTTTGCTAATTTTATAAAAGCACATTTATATGCATAAAGCACTGTTTTATCCATGAAAATGATATATAAAATTACTCCCTAGGAGGGTAATTTGATAAAAGCTGCCTAGAATTATGTGTGAACAATGTGTAGAAATCTATGTACAATAGTTTAGTCATATATACATGCAAAGGAGCATTTATGCATGTCACCGATGTGGCTGCAATTCTGCAAGTACTTGCATCAGGCCGATTGCATGTACTTTTACTGTGGGCATGCATAGGGCCAGAGATAGGGAGGGGCATGGGCACAGTGCACAAGTATGTGCATCAATTAAATAATGCTATAATTTAGGTGTGTTCCTCATAAATTTAGGCACAGATATTTACACCAGCCCTAGGGTCGGTGGAAGTGTCTCCCACCCTGTGGAATGATCTGCCTCCAGACCTACACATCAAGCCCTCATTTAAGTCTTTCAAGCTGGGCCTTAAAACCCATCTATTCAATTTAGCTTTTGAGGATGAGTTGGGGATTGTTTGAAGCTGTGCTTAAAGGTCTGTCAAGGTTTTCCTGAAGCTCTGTATGGAACTGTGTGTGAAGCAGTGACTCGCGTAACAACAATTGCACTGTCCTTGCTCTTCCATTTCTTTTATTTATTTATTTATTTACTTATTTCTTCTATACCGCCCCTTCCAGTGATCAAGGGCGGTTTACATGGAACAAATTATGTATACTAATTGTATACTTTACATGGAACAGGAAACTTTCTAACTTTTTACATGGAATAACTTAACAAATTAAGTGTATTACAGTATACATTGCATTGAAACAGAGAAACTTTTTAAAGTGGGGACAGGTGTAATAAGCTGTCCAAACTATTTACATACGTTATTTACAAGTGATTCTATACGGTGGTTTATAAGATAATCGTGCATCGTGTGTGAGTGTGTAGTGGAATTTATTTCCATTTTTTTCTTTTTTGTGTGTGTGAGAGGGGACTGTGTAAGAATATCTAGTTGTGGTGTTGGGGAGTTCTGAGATAGTGTGTCTGCGGATGTTGCGGGACAGGGTTAGGGGGGTAGGAGATTTGGAAATGTTCGGAGAAAAGATATGTTTTGAGTTCCTTCCGAAATTGGGCAAGGTCCTTTATGGTGCGGAGGTCTAGTGGGAGAGCATTCCAGAGCATGGGGGCAATGAACGAGAAGGCTCTATCACTTGTGGATTTTTTGGACTTCTTAAATGATTTTGGTATGTGAAGTGAGTGGACTGCATTTTGTCTGCGAGCTCTCGATTCAGGTGGGGTCTGAAGTAATGTTGTTAGATGTGATGGGGCGAGGTCATTTAGGAGCTTGAATGTTGTTAGGAGAATTTTGTA
Source organism: Ichthyophis bannanicus (assembly GCA_033557465.1). Taxonomy (NCBI): domain Eukaryota; kingdom Metazoa; phylum Chordata; class Amphibia; order Gymnophiona; family Ichthyophiidae; genus Ichthyophis; species Ichthyophis bannanicus. The sequence goes on from CM066033.1 coordinate 680,044,498, forward strand.
TTTGATACGGCTGTTTATAGGGAGCCAATGTAGTTCTAGGAGTATAGGGGTCACATGGTCTGTTAGGTGAGCTTTAGTAGTTACCTTTGCGCAGATGTTCTGTGCTCTTTGTAATAGGTATGTATTCTTTTGTGGTAGGCCAATCAGGAGACTGTTGCAGTAATCAAAGTGGGGTGTGATGAGTGTATTGACAACCGATCTAAAGTCATGTGTATCCAGGAGGGGTCTTAGATGTATGGTTTTGAGTTTAAGGAATATGGTTCTTACTGTTTGCTTTAAGTGTGGTATCATGGTGAGGTTCTGGTCTATTATTATACCTAAGTATTTTACTTCTTTTTTAACGGGTATAGATGTATTGTTGATTGAGATTGTTGTTGGGAACGTGTCCTCAGTCACAGGTGTTCTTGTGACGAACATTGCTTCCGTTTTTTTTAAGGTTGATGCTAAGATAATTAGTTTCCATCCAAGAGGTGGTCTCAGCCATGCACTTAGCTAGGTTGTCGTAAGTGTGGTTTTTTGAGGTTATGGGGGTGACGAGCATGATATCGTCAGCATATATAAAGTGATTAATCTTGTGTTTTCTAAATATGTTTGTGATGGGTTGTAGGTATAGGTTGAATAGAAGGGCAGAGAGGGCTGATCCCTGAGGTATACCTTGTCCTTGGGGGAAGGTTTCTGATGCTTCTTGATCTATTTGGACACGTATTAGTCTATGTGTGATGTAGGATTTAAACCATTTGAGAACAGTTCCACCTATTCCTAAATTTTCTAATCTGTTGATCAAGGTGGGGTGGTTGATGTTGTCAAAGGCAGCAGAGATGTCAATAAAGAGTAGTAGGAAGCCTTGATTGTTGACATCTGTGCCTTTGATGAGGTGGTCAATCAGTGTAATCAGGAGGGTTTCCACTCCATGATAAGGGCGAAACCCGAATTGGTGTGAATCAAGGGATTTTTGTTCATCAATATGATCTTGTAATTGAAGTTGAATTGACTTTTCTATAATTTTAGCTATAAAAGGAATGCTAGCTATCGGTCTGTATGCATTGGGGTCATTTGGGTCAAGTTTATTGTTTTTTATTATTGGGCGGAGCGTGGTGAGCTTTAGAGCATCAGGCATGATGCCTTGTGAAAGGGATAGGTTCACCATGTATAGGATGTTTTCAGCAAGTTCATCCTTTGTACATTTAATCCAGGAGACGGGGCAGGGATCGAGTGGGGAGGTTGTAGTATTGATCATTGTTATGATTTTTAAGAGTTGTTTTCGATCCATAGTATGGAAGGTTGTCCAATTGTTATTGCTTTCAGTGTTTGTAGTCAGTATTGGCGTTAGGGTATTGGGTTTAGATTTTAATTTTTCGGCAAAGTGAGATGCTAAGGTTTGAATGCTTATTGTTGGTAGCTTTGGCTCGGAATTCTTTGTTTTAGATAGTGTATTTACAATTGAAAATAATTCCCTAGGTCGGTTGATGGCTAGATTTATTACTTTGGAGTGGTAATCCCTTTTTGATTTATTTATTGCGTTTTTATATTCGTTAAGTGTGTTCATATATTGTGATTTATTTTCATCTGTTTTAGTTTTCCTCCATCTCTTTTCTTGTTTTCTTAGTTGTTTTTTTTAGTTTTGCTAGTTCCTTGGTGAACCATTTTTCTGACTTTTTCGTTTGTCTATTCCTATTACGTGTGGGGATAGCTGCTTCCTGTATTGTTAGGTTCCAGTGATTTATAGCGGAATTGATGTCAAGGAGGTTTGTGTCGAGTACTGGTAATACTTTGCTAAGGAATGTATCCTTTTCAAAGAGGGCAAAGCGTGATAAATGGGGTGATGTGCTTGTGGTATTTAGTGTTGCTTGTGTTGGGAGGTGGAGCGTTATGAGGTGATGATCGGACCATGGTACTTCTGTTGTAGTTGGGGGGGGTGAATTGTTGATGGCTATACTGCTATGTATCAATTTTTAGTTCTTTTCTGACTTGATTATTTTATTGTAAACTACTTCGCTGATCTACTCAAGAAGTGAAGCAAATAAACCATAAACCATAAGTGATCACACCTTAAATTAATGTGCATTTTTGGTCATTTACCCTAGTATTTTATAAAGTACACGCAAATTTGACTTTATAAAAAAGAATAGGCATGAAATATGCACCTAAAATCATGCATTCACTATGCAGGAGTTTATAAATTACCCTCATGTTGTTGAGTGCCATGTAGTTGTTGCCAACCCCTGGTGACCCGGTGGATAGTTGTCGCTATCTCCTGGGCTTTCTTGGCAAAGTGTAACCAGAAGTACATTGCTAAGCCTTTCTTCCACACACTAAGGGGTATGTTTACTAGAGAGCATTAAGGGCACACTGGTTAGCGACTGTTAACGGCAGAGCTAAGGGTGTTATCATGCAGTAAAGGCTGGGGTGGGGAGTAAGCATGCTGGAGGTAAGGGTGCTTGGCTCCACTTATCGGGCGCTAACAGGACACCGGGCAGTAAGGTGCCAAGTGTGCACCTTAATGCCTGAAAATGACAGTCACCTTATCACAGCATAAGGGAGCCCTTGTGAAAGTTGATGGACATGTCATATCCATAAGTATCCTACGTGTGAGAGAGTAAGTGGGATGATAATGTGGGAGGCATTTGTACTGTATCAGTGAGAGGTGCTCACTTAATCTGCTCTAATGTTATTGTGTGGCAAAGGATTAGGAAAAGGGTGCCCTAGAGGAGCCAGCATGGTCATGATATGGCCATCAAAAGGATGAATGGGCAGGAGTTGTGACATGCAGATCAGTCACAGGAAAGGTGTGAGTGATGCATCCTAATGATTAAAATGTTCCTCTGTGGGGCCATGGTGTAGCAGCTGGCAGGAGAAGACATGACTGTACATGATGGGTATATGCTGATGGATGGGCTGAAGGATGGATGGCGGTAGATGAGAGTGTGGTATGGCCTTGCTGCCCTGATGTACCCGATGTGACCGCACAAATGCAGTTTTGTGTGTGAAAAAATATTAGCTGTACCACGGGGAAATTTCAACACCAGATATTTGGCTGTGACAGCTGTTTCAACTTTTCTAGCCACCATACAATTTTCCTGCCACATGTGCATATAACTGGACAAGAGTCTCTCATACTAGTCATATGGAGCAAGTAAGGACTTGTGGGGATCGCTGCAGGTGGCTATCCCAGGAGTGGGATGTGCCTGCATGTACTGCAGACATGAATATAGGATATAGAGTTATTAGAAAAGGTTCAGAGAAGAGCCACCAAAATGGTAAAGGGGATGGAAGGATACTCCCATGAAGAAAGGCTAAAAAGGTTAGGGCTCTTTAACCTGGAAAAGAGACGGCTGAGGGGAGATATGATAGAAGTCTATAAATTAATGAGCGGAGTGGAACGGGTAAACGTAGATCGATTGTTTACCTTATCAGAATATAGAAAGACTAGGGGACATGCAATGAAGCTACAGGGTAAACTATTTAAGACTAATAAAAGAAAATATTTTTTCACTCAACGTGTAATCAAACTCTGGACTTTGTTACCGGAGGATGTAGTAAAGGCTGTTAGTGTAGCTGGGTTTAAAAAAGGTTTGGACAAGTTCCTGGAGGAAAGGTCCATAAGCCATTATTAAGAAGGGACCCAGGATATCAATGCTTGAACCAATACAAGCATTGTGGAACCTGTGTCCCTTGGGGAAACTGCTAGGTACATATGACCTAGATTGGCCACTGTTGGAAACAGAATACTGGGCTTGATGGACCTTGGTCTGACCCAGTATGGCATATCTTATGTTCTTATGTTCTTATGGAGCCAAAGATGTTCAGACACAGTGATGATGAAATAGTCCAATCATGTACAAGTTATGTGTCAGACATCTGCAGGGTGAACATGTCCAACCCATTGCAATGTGCCACAGCAGAGCCAATAAAGTCATGCTATCAGATGGGCATGATTGCAATGTGCATGTTTTCAGACTCAATGTACTATTGTAACACATAAAAAAGAATAAGAACAATGTGTGTCCTCCAGTCTGTTTTCTGGCAGTATATTGAAGTGAGTCTCCCACAGTCACAAAGGGAACAAGTGGGATTCAAACTCTGGTCTGTTACTTACTGAGCCATTTCTCTAATCATTAGGCTTCATCTCTACACTCTTCTTCACAGTACTGTCTAGTCTAAAATCAAAGAAACTGCAAGTCTCTGACTAGAATGGATGAACCCCAGGACATGAAACAATGTGGCTGGCATATTCTGAGACAGTGGTAAATAAATCACACCTAGGGCCTGCCAAGCAATAGTCGCACACAGAGGTCCACTGGGCTGCAGTGTGGCACTAACCCCTGAGGCAGCACATGTGTAGGGCATACATTCCATTGTGACCTGCTGTACACTGCAAGATAGGTTCATTTGCACATGCACCTAACCCAAACCTTATTCATGACCCATGAGATCAATGGCAGACCATACTGCCCTCTTCGAGGGGCCATGTACACTTGTTTCACCATCATAGAAGATATGCAGGCACTGGCAATGCTCCATTGATTACAGTCACCACTATGGCTGCAACTGGGGCTTTGTGTGCTGGTATTGGTTAGCCCCTCCATTATCCATGATGCACCACACAATTTGAGCAGCTGTATGCAACTTTTGCCCATATGGAGAATGCAGCAATCCATCACATCAGCTCTGCAGTATGCAGGAACATTGTGCTTCCGCACATAACAGATGCCACATGTGAAAATTACCTTTTTCACCAGTCACTCTAAATGTGTGGAAGGGTTAACATCACCTGGTCCCCAGAGTAAGTACTGCATTAAATAGATGCTCCAGGTCTTGGAGCAGATCTATTGCACTTCTAGTGTGCTGTAAGTATTGTCTACAGTGTGTGTGATGGTAGCCATTTGGTATTCTGTACAACTGCAGCATGTAGGTGGGGCATAACTTATTTGGCCCTTGTATTCTGCACTTGTTGGCCAGGGATTCTCCTTTGACATCTCTTATCATTCCCTAAGGTTGTGGCAGCTGTTTCCAAGGAACCTGAATGGAGTAAGTGTTGGAAAGAGGGGGGTTGGCACCGACCAGCAGGGTCTGCCAAGACCAGAGGCATCAGTATGTTCCCAATAGCCCAAGAAGAGTTGCCTGCCTCTTTCCGAGAATTTTAATCAGCTAGATCAATCACAGGCAGCTTGCATATGTTGGGCAACACTGGGCTGTGTCAGCCACTCACAAACCACCTGTGCACAGTCTGCTAGTCATCAACCACTGCATGTACACATAGACACCATGAAGACATGGACTTTGTACAAACAGCATGGACATCCAGTAGCCTGGCTAGTGACTAGACTGCGATAAAGACACAGCACCCATATCATTATAGCTTGTTCCTATGTAGTACACTCATACATAGCCATGACATGCTCACAGCTTGGTCAGAGTGAAAGTGGCCTCTCAGCATGAACTGATATGTGCTCCCTGGCCCTGCTCATGGCAGATCCATGTTAGGATGGCTCAGCCATTTATTTAACCTCTGACTCATATACATCCTGTACAAACTGCTCTGTTGTAGACTATACCTAGAATCCTCTGGCTCTTCATTTGTGTATCTTTTATGTTGAAAGTGGGGACAGCTTCTGCAATGCAAGGTGTACTGGTAAGTGCCCCAGAGACAGACTGTGAGTGCATGTGGGCCTATATCTGTCACATCCCTGAATACTGTTTCCCCCTACATAGCTTTGGACATTGAGCATTGAACATAGTGCCATGCTTAGACTTCCATATAATAGCATGTAATGCCATGGACACTGCAAAAATGGCCAGTGCAGCACAGGCACTCTCCCATGATTCAGATCCAGTTGGCCCCCCTCCCAAAGTCCATGTGGATGCATGGCCAGTTGGACATGGAGTTAGATGTTGGTGCAGTTGCTGGCTATACATATGCCACCATTCCTTGCATCATGCTACTGTAAGGGCATCTTATGAGATGTCACACTCAGTGCCCACAGAGAGCAGATGAGGTTGTCATGCATGGCCGCTGATGAGAAACATGCAGACATTGAGTGGGCCCTCATAGGTTCTATGCTTTGGGCAGCAATGCTACTTTCAAAGGGCACATGGAAAAAGAGGTATAGCATTGTTCTCCCCAACTCCACCCCTACCCCAACATTCATCTTCAAGCACTGCCTTCCTATGTTGTGATGGGCAATGAACAGACACACATGACATTCTGTGGCACATATTGCCTGCTGGTATTTGGCACAAACCATTCAGAGGTCAGTGTCCTGGTGTCACAATCACACAGACACATGCATTTTGTCTCTGGAAACATGTTGTGGTTCTGGAATAATAGGTGATGTACAGCAGACTGCTGTGTTCAATGATCAGTAGACACCGTGGACAGAGTGTATATTGTGTGAAAATTTGCCTGATATGGTTCTGCCTGTATGTGCATACTGTTCACGGCACAAAGAGTCTCCCAGATTGCACTCTATGATTACAGCATAGGACAAGAGCAACATGCATGCAGGTACATCACAGACTCTGCAGTGTCACCAACTAGGTGACTGAAGTGGACATTCAAAGAGGCCAACTCTCCACTAGAATCTAAATCCCTATATGCTGCAGCTGCACCAAGAGGCCTGACAGTGTTGCCATGGATACAGCTATTGTGGCAGCTGGTAGTAATCAGGCCTCTCACTTGGGCAAATAGATATGTCATGAGGCATGGAGGCTCAGTCGAAGATGACAGTTGCTACACACACACATCTGTCTCCCCAGCTCACTGCAGTCAAACTAGCAGGTGATATGGGAGTTATACAGCAGTGTCAGGTTGTGAGGTAAGGTAGGTGAATGCTGCGGGGATGGGCTTGATGATAATATGACTAGGAATGCATTACAGCATCACAGCTGTGGAGACAACATGTGTACATGTAGAGCTGGTCATCCAATGACTCCTCACAGGTTGCAACTACTTACTGAGAACTCAACTTTCTGCTCATAAATGGTGTCTCGAACAGTGTGTGTACTTGCTGTAAAGCTGACCAGCAGCATGTTGTATGCACATCCATGAGACTTGGCCATCACAGGCATGCAAAGTGCATTGCTGCAGCTCACAGTCCTCTCGACACACACACACATGACCCCACCGTCCAAAACAATGGTAAGTTGGCATTGTTACTTGCAAACCTCCTTTAACGCTGAGCCGTTGTCAATGCCCTCTCAGTGTGCAGGTGCTTTTAGTGCACTCTGACACAGTCAATGTACAGGCATTATTAGTGCACTCTGCCATCCAAAAGTTGTTGGTGTAGCTTCTCAGTGTGTGGACTCATGCTGAACTAGATGAGAAGGGATGCACATGCTGGTATAGTTCTGGAAATGTAGGATAAAGTTAACCCACCTGGGCATATTATTCCTGCTCCACAGACTGGTCGTCAACTCCTGACCCTTCTCTCTCACATACACTGGTCATGTGTTCAGAGCCACATATCAGAGAGCAAAGGGAATACCCTTCCTGCAGTGTCAGCAGGCATAGAGAAAGCAGGCAAGAGACCAACCATGGAAAAGAGAAATTAGACTTACCTGCTAATTATTGTTCAATGAGGAACTCCAGTCCAATTCCACACCTCTGGGTAGTGTACCTCTTCTAGCAGATTGGAGACTGAGCATGTCATCTTTTTGATGACACTAGTGTGCTTATGCAGCTGGCACCGCCTACCAGCCCCAGTACCTATTGACAAAGCGGACTCAGAGGAGCAACAAATAAGTAGCTAAACATGCAACAAACACTTCTATGTCAAAATAAATTAGTACCCCCTCCATCCCCTGGGAAGGATACCCCGTCCCCCCCTCCAGGATGGGGAGGCCTAACTGTTGAGCTTCTGAGCAACCCCAACCGGTGGGGAGTGAGCAACCAACAGCTTTTCTGGTCCACCCCTCCCCAAATGCTGATTACACCCCCCTCCTCGTCTCCCCCTGGCCACGTCCTCCATCAAGGGAACCAGCTTCAGGCCTGGGGTATGCACAGATTATCACAGAAAGCACTCAGGGAAGGTTCTAGGACTGGACTGGAGTTCCTCAAGGAACAACAATTAGCAGGTAAGTCAAATTTCTCTTTCTATATCGTCCCTCCAGTCCAGTCCCGCACCTCTGGGATGTATCAGAGCAGTTAAACTAATGGGAGGGATCCGCACAACCAGCCTGAAGCACTGCTGATCCAAAACGAGCATCCCCGCTGCCTGGACATCCAGGCAAAAATGCTCAGAGAAAGTATGCCACCCTACAGATCTCCACTGGCGGAACTAAACTATACTCTGCCCACGAGGCTGCCTGAGCCCTTGTGGAATGCGCCCGCAACCCTGCCAGCACTGCTTTACCCTTCAAGATGTATGCCGATGTGATTGCTTCCCTGATCCATCTGGAAATGGAGGCCTTCGCAGCCACCTCACTTTTGCGCGGCCTACCAAACAGAACCAACAGACGGTCCGATCTCTGAAAGGACGAAGCCCTTTCCACATACCTTCGCAGTTCTCTTTTACCATCCAGGTGGCACAGCTGTGGGGTGGCAGGGCCCATATCTGCTCTCGCCCACATCCGCACTCCCAGAGCCGGTAAGGAAATGGCCTGATTTACATGAAATGCTGACACTACCTTGGGCAAAAATGAAGGTATCGGGCACAGGACCACTTTCTGCTTGGAGAAGGAAAGGAATGGCTCCTGGTACGACAGGGTCCAAAGCTCCGAAATCCTGAGTGCCGAGCAAATCGCTACCAGGAATACAATTTTCAGAGTCAAATCTTCAGGGAAGCTCAAATCAATGGCTCAAAGGTTTCCCCAGACAGCGCCATCAGAACCAGATTGAGATCTCAAGGCGGTACCACCACTCTCATTGGTAGCAGAGGTGGGTTACAACCTTAGAAAGCTCAGCACATCTGGGTGTGTACCCAACAGCACCCCGTGGACTTTCCCGCAATAACGGGAAATTGCCGCCAGTTCCACCCTCAAGGAACTGGCGGCTAGACCCTTATCAAGACTGGATTGCAAGAACGCCAAGATGTCCAGGATGGAGGCAGTGAAAGGGCGCGCCTGCCTCTCTCTGCACCATGATTCAAAGATGCACCCTACATGGACGCACATCAGGTTCATAGACCTCCTCTGGCCCTGTAACAAGGTCACTATCACCAAGCCCAAATATCCTTTCTTCTTCAATCTCGCCCTTTCAAGAGCCATGCCATAAGCGAGAATTGATCCACCTCGGGCATGCAAAGCGGCCCCTGTGTCAAGAGGTCCTTCTGAACCGGAAGCCATGACAGCCAAACCGCTCCTCCGATTGAGGGCTGTATTTTTGGTTTGGGGAGGGGGGTGGTTGGGTGGTGGCATGGCAGGAATGTATAAAATTGTAAAAATGCACTGTTTCCTTCTTGTTTTTGGATGTATTGTTATCCCAAGAGTGTGTAAGTGTACCCACACCTCAGGTTGTGTTTCTTATTAATAAACAGATGAATCATAAAATAGCAGCTGACTAAAGTACACGTAGGGGCAGACTAGACAGGCCATGTGGTCTTTTTCTGTTGTCATGTTTCTATGTTTCTATATATTGTCACCCACCAACGTACCCAGAGGCAAAAAGGCTTGGGTAGTTTAATGGGGCAATATTTTAATGGCTGTAGACTTCCCTGTGAAGGCTTTAGGAAGGCCTTCTGGGACCTGTGGTTTTTAACATTAGCCAAAGAAGTGTAGTTGTAAGCAGAGGGTAAGGTTAAACACAGGCTTTATTCCCCGTCCGGGGTGGATTCATAACAGTGGAACACAAAGAATTGCAGACCCTTCGTCTGGTGACATAATTAAAGAAATGTTTCAAACAAAACTTGGCTTACTTCAGCATTAGTTAATGGAACAAAAAGCAAAAAGAAAACAGTTCATTTCACTTACAGAACTTTTCCTCCTGGTTTCTTTTTCTAAACAGTTCTTGCTGCTTTCAACAAAGAGATGATATGCAATCAGCCAGAGTGTATGTACAGTCCATCTCACTCCCGTCTGAAGACTCTCCAATAGTCTCCAATTGCATTCCTTCCTCATCAGAATAAACTTATCCCGGCACACAGCTGCCGTTGAGGTTATAATGTTCTTGCCGGTGAGATAAAGCATTCCCCTCCTCCACTAAACTAGTGGCCTGTGGGAAATTACCATATTCACTGTAGTCAGGCCCTTGAGAGTTACACAGTTCCTGGTAAGTGCAGGGCAAATCAGGGTATTTTAAACCTCTTCTACTAGAGTAAATACGCCTACCTTTAGGCACTGCTACTTCCTGTTCTCTCGGTTGAGCAAAGGTCTGTTCTGAAGAACCCTTTCCACGGTGTCTCTCTGTTAGCTTCAAACTTCCTTCAGGGTAAACATTTTCCCCTGCTGAATCCCTGGTGTTGGGTAATCTATACCTCCTGGACTTGGCTGCTGGACTGCCACCTCTGCTTACTTCGTAGCAATGCTCCTGGGGATATTGAAAAGCTGTGCACTGCTGCTCACAACAGCTTCCCTGGGAATCACCAGCCTCATATGCCCCGGGCAACCTCTCTGGCTCCATCCTTACAGCTCCTCTGGTTCTGCTTTCACGCTTAGCAGTTCTCTCTGTAGCATCTACTACTCTTCCAGTAGCTCCTGCCACTCCTCTCCTTCTACCTTCCGGTAAGTGAGTTTTAAATGTGTTTAAGCTGGTGTTAGTTTGGGCTCCGCCCCCATGCAGGTGCTCCTTATTTCCCAATGAGTTTTGTGCTACGCTTCTGTTCGGGCATTCCATTACACCTCGTGGCTTTGTTTTTATCTGTTGCTTATAGCAACCTTTCCCCATGTGTGAATCTGAGCTGTCAGTTTCCCTTACGTTTTGCTCAGAGTTCCCTAGTTCCATGGGTTCTGATAGCGCTACCTTATGACAGATCCCCCCCTTAAAATATTACGGGCTGCCGGACCACTAACCGGACAGCACGTAATCATATCCTGGGTTCTGTCTCGCTGCTCTACATAGGCCAAACTGACGGTGGCCAATCTACCTTTCCAAGGTTTTAGGACGTTTAAGTGGTACACCTGCTGATGTCCTTTCTCATTCACCACCTTATACGTCACAGGACCCACTTTCTTTATCACGGTACACGGTCCCTTCCACTGGGCCTCAAACTTGGGTCCTGGGTCCACTACCTGGACAAGCACTTTATCCCCAATGTTCAGGTGCCTTTCTCTTGTGCCCCTGTCATAATAATGCTTTTGTTTTTCCTTGCTGGCCTGCAAATTCTCCCTTGAGGCCCTTGCTGTCCTTTCTAAGCGTTCCCTCAATTTCTTAAGGAATTGAGGCACCCCAACTTCCTGTGGGTCTGGCTCCACCCATTGCTCATGGAGAATATCTAAAATTCCCCTAGGGGGCCTGCCAAACATAAGTTCATACGGGGATGCTTTTAAGGATGTCTGTATGCGTTCTCTACAAGCATAAACTACAAATGGGAGTAGGATGTCCCAGTCGCCCATCTCTCCTTTCTTTAAACCCCTTCGAAGCATCTGTTTCAAAGACTGGTTCATCCTCTCTACAAGCCCATTTGTTTGGGGATGATAGGCCGCAGTCTTTATGTGCCTTATGCCGAAGGCTTCCCACACTGTTGCTAAATGTTTTGATAAGAAATTACTACCTTGGTCGGTCAGTACCTCCCTTGGAAAGCCTACTTCACAAAATAGCTTTACCAGCTCTTGGGCTATTATTCTTGCGGATGTATTCCTTAAGGGAATAGCCCATGGGAATCGGGTTGCGTGGTCTACTACCACCAGTAAATACTGAAATCCTCTGGGTGTACGAATCAGGGGTCCTACAATATCCATACCTATGCGCTCCATAGGTACTGCTATGGTGGGTGTGGGTACCATCAGTACAGCTTTTGGTTTTAAAGCTGTGACCCTCTGACAAGTCGGACAAGACTCGCAGTATTGTCTGGTTTCTTTAAAGACCCCTGGCCAATAGAAGCGAACCAATATTTGGTCCAGGGTGCCCTGGACTCCCTTATGGCTGCCTATAGGGTGGTCGTGAGCTAACCGTAGTACCGTGGCTTTAAATGTCGTTGGTACGACCAATTGTTTCCTTACGGCACCGGAGTATGGGTCAGTGCTTTCCCTATATAGGATCTCCTTTTCTATGAAAAACCTGGGCAGGGTAGGCCGGATTTCCCTGGCCCATTCGAAAGCTCTCTTTAGAGCCGGGTCAGCCCGCTGTTCTGCTGGGAATGATGGGAACTTGCTCACCACTTCTGCAGGTACCCAAGGTAACCCTGCACCAGCCTCCAACTCGGCCCTCCCCCGGGTCCTATGACGCCTCTCTTGGCGTTTTTTCGCTTTCGCCTTCCTGCCCTCCTTAACCGGTTCTTGGATTAAGTCGTCATGTGTGGGCAGAATGCTTAATCCACCCTCATCCAATTCTTCCTCTTGGGGTTCTTCCTCCCCCTCAGGCTCCCCGGGGTCCTCAGATGCTGTCCTTCCCTCCCCTGAGGTCCCTGCCTGCCATCGGGTAGACACTAGGCCTGACCGAGTACTCAACCCTGCCGCCAGACCCTTGAGAAAGGGTGGCCAGTCCCTGCCTAAAATGACATCTCTAGGCAATGTAGGGATTATGGCTACCTGTAATGTGTGTTCCATATCTACTGCACGTATAGACAATTTCTGTAAAGGATAACAGGAAAATGCCCCGTGTATGCATTTTAATCGCATCTGGCTTTCTGCTTGCCTCGGGGCTGACTGACGGCGCCTCTTAATGGCTTCCCAGAGCTTGGACGTAATCATGCTCTGGTCAGCTCCCGAGTCAAGCAGTGCCAGTGTTCCTACCCCTTCTACCTGCACAGGAATAAGGAATCCATCTTGCGCTGGTTTGTCTCTCCCAGCCATGAGGACAGTCCGCTCCGGGCAGTCCTTTTGGAAGTGGCCTGCTCTCCCGCACACATAACATTTCCCTTTATGCATAAGACAAATGTCATCATTAGTACTTTTACTAGACACATTAAACATTTTTCCTTTGAAACATTTTTCTCTTTTAAACTCTGCCATGCCTGCTGCTTTCCTCAGACCCAACTCTGAGGTGCCAACCATCTGTGCCTCGAAATAGCGTTCGGCCAGACTGGCTGCATCATCAGTATTTTGGCAATTTTGCAACGTGAGATACATTCTTACTTCGGTGGGTACAGCCTGGAGAAACTGCTCCAAAATAATTGTATCTAACACCGAGTCAATAGTCCTCCGTTCAGGAGTTAACCACTTGTATGCCAAATTTTTCAGCCTCTGCTGCAGAGCTTTAGGGGTTTCTTGTGCCCTCATCTTAGCTTCCCTAAATAACCTGCGGTAATGCATGCTAGATAGCCCTAACCTATCCTTAACTGCCCTTTTTATTTCCTCGTAGTCAGCAGCAAGGATGGCAGGCATTGCTTTATAAGCGGAGAGAGCCTCCCCAGTGAGTGATACCGCAAAGCGGGTTGCCCACTGCTCTTTTGGCCATTTCAATGCCTCCCCTATCCGTTCAAAGGCATCTATAAAATCGTCTAAATTGTCCTGTGGACTTAACTGTCCCAATGTGAATGCAGGGCTAGCATTAAGTCCTACCCCTGGAACTACGTAGGGGTTCTCAGTCCCATGTCCTGGCGATTTCTCCAAAAATGCTCTCATGGTATCTAGGAGTGGCTTCTGCTGCTCCATGATCATTTTTGCCGTCTGCTCCTGCATATGCTGGGCCAACTCCAGCTGCTTGTCCCACTGGTGTTGCATCCAGCTCATTACGTCTTGGACCTCCATCCTTTTGCCATGACCCTGTGGAGAAAAGAAAGAAAAACCACCAAGTGCGGTACTTTTACGTTTCTTCACCCCCTTTCCCGCAACACAGGAGCACCCTCTTTCTTGCCCTTTATCCAACTATGCTAGTGCCCTAGGTATCCATTACCTTAGGATCTGCGTAGATTCTAGCTTTGGCAAGAAAGATCACTGTTCAGCGTCTGGTCTGTCCTGCATGCTTGCTTCTTCAGGGGTCCCCTGGTACAGCAGTATTCTTCTTTAAAAGTGTCCTTTTATTCCAAAAGTTAAAAAAAAATCCTCTAGACGACGCCACTATGTCACCCACCAACGTACCCAGAGGCAAAAAGGCTTGGGTAGTTTAATGGGGCAGTATTTTAATGGCTGTATACTTCCCTGTGAAGGCTTTTAGAAGGCCTTCTGGGACCTGTGGTTTTTAACATTAGCCAAAGAAGTGTAGTTGTAAGCAGAGGGTAAGGTTAAACACAGGCTTTATTCCCCGTCCGGGGTGGATTCATAACAGTGGAACACAAAGAATTGCAGACCCTTCGTCTGGTGACACAATTAAAGAAATGTTTCAAACAAAACTTGGCTTACTTCAGCATTAGTTAATGGAACAAAAAGCAAAAAGAAAACAGTTCATTTCACTTACAGAACTTTTCCTCCTGATTTCCTTTTCTAAACAGTTCTTGCTACTTTCAACAAAGAGATGATATGCAATCAGCCAGAGTGTATGTACAGTCCATCTCACTCCCGTCTGAAGACTCTCCAATAGTCTCCAATTGCATTCCTTCCTCATCAGAATAAACTTCTCCCGGCACACAGCTGCCGTTGAGGTTATAATGTTCTTGCCGGTGAGCTAAAGCATTCCCCTCCTCCACTAAACTAGTGGCCCGTGGGAAATTACCATATTCACTGAAGTCAGGCCCTTGAGAGTTACACAGTTCCTGGTAAGTGCAGGGAAAATCAGGGTATTTTAAACCTCTTCTACTAGAGTAAATACGCCTACCTTTAGGCACAGCTACTTCCCGTTCTCTCGGTCGAGCAAAGGTCTGTTCTGAAGAACCCTTTCCACGGTGTCTCTCTGTTAGCTTCAAACTTCCTTCAGGGTAAAAGTTTTCCCCTGCTGAATCCCTGGTGTTGGGTAATCTATACCTCCTGGACTTGGCTGCTGGACTGCCACCTCTGCTTACTTCGTAGCAATGCTCCTGGGGATATTGAAAAGCTGTGCACTGCTGCTCACAACAGCTTCCCTGGGAATCACCAGCCTCATATGCCCCGGGCAACCTCTCTGGCTCCATCCTTACAGCTCCACTGGTTCTGCTTTCACGCTTAGCAGTTCTCTCCGTAGCATCTACTACTCCTCCAGTAGCTCCTGCCACTCCTCTCCCTCTACCTTCCGGTAAGTGAGTTTTAAATGTGTTTAAGCTGGTGTTAGTTTGGGCTCCGCCCCCATGCAGGTGCTCCTTATTTCCTAATGAGTTTTGTGCTATGCTTCTGTTCAGGCGTTCCCTTACACCTCGTGGCTTTGTTTTTATCTGTTGCTTATAGCAACCTTTCCCCATGTGTGAATCTGAGCTGTCAGTTTCCCTTACGTTTTGCTCAGAGTTCCCTAGTTCCATGGGTTCTGACAGCGCTACCTTATGACAATATAAAGGCCAATCCATTGTGGTCTAAAAAAATTGTAAGATTTCCTATGCTTGAATTGTTTTTCTTTTGAACTGTGTATTCTTATTCAGAGATTTTGGAATAATATTGGAAATTTAATAAAATTTAAATTAAAAAAACATAAAGGCCAATCCATGCATGTAAGTCATTGAAATTACATGATTTCATGTAATTACATGAAATTACATGTAAGTCATTGAAATTACATGAGGAGTGGAGGAGTGGCCTAGTGGTTGGGGCAAGGAACTTCGGGTCGGGGGTTCAAATCCCACTAGAGGACAGCAACCTTGGGCCGGAAGGACTGGGTTTTTGATCCCAGAGGTGCTTCTTGTGGTCTTGGGCAAGCCACTTAACCCTCCATAGCCCATGTTCCCTGTAAAATAGTTATCTCCAAGTTATAATGCCCTGTTCAATGTAATTTCAGTTTGTTCAATGTAAACCACCTTGATATCATGAAAGGTGGTATATAAGAAATGTTAAATAAATAAATAAATGAAATAATAAATGATTTACATGCGTTGAGGGCAAGTAAATT